>OZ020572.1:18549177-19149177 GCA_963971525.1 Cephus spinipes | reverse complement strand
CGGAATACCTGGACACCCTGGACTTCCACGTGCGACACCTAGATACAGAAAACTACGAAGCGGAATACCTGGAAACCCTGAACTTCCACATCCGACACCTGGACACAGGAAACTACGGAGAGGAATGCCTGGACACCCTGGCCTTCCACATCCGGCACCTAGATACAGAAAACTACGAAGCGGAACACCTGGACACCCTGGACTTCCACGTGCGACACCTAGATACAGAAAACTACGAAGCGGAATACCTGGAAACCCTGAACTTCCACATCCGACACCTGGACACAGGAAACTACGGAGAGGAATGCCTGGACACCCTGGCCTTCCACATCCGGCACCTAGATACAGAAAACTACGAAGCGGAATACCTGGACACCCTGAACTTCCACATCCGACACCTAGATACAGAAAACTACGAAGCGGAGTACCTGGACACCCTGGACTTCCACATTCGACACCTAGATACAGAAAACTACGAAGCGGAATACCTGGAAACCCTGAACTTCCACATCCGACACCTGGACACAGGAAACTACGGAGAGGAATGCCTGGACACCCTGGCCTTCCACATCCGGCACCTAGATACAGAAAACTACGAAGCGGAATACCTGGACACCCTGAACTTCCACATCCGACACCTAGATACAGAAAACTACGAAGCGGAATACCTGGACACCCTGAACTTCCACATCCGACACCTAGATACAGAAAACTACGAAGCGTAATACCTGGACACCCTGAACTTCCACATCCGACACCTACAGACAGAAAACTACGAAGCGGAATACCTGGAAACCCTGAACTTCCACATCCGACACCTGGACACAGGAAACTACGGAGCGGAATGCCTGGACACCCTGGCCTTCTGCGTCCGACACCTAGATACAGAAAACTACGAAGCGGAATACCTGGACACCCTGGACTTCCACGTGCGACACCTAGATACAGAAAACTACGAAGCGGAATACCTGGAAACCCTGAACTTCCACATCCGACACCTGGACACAGGAAACTACGGAGAGGAATGCCTGGACACCCTGGCCTTCCACATCCGGCACCTAGATACAGAAAACTACGAAGCGGAATACCTGGACACCCTGGACTTCCACGTGCGACACCTAGATACAGAAAACTACGAAGCGGAATACCTGGAAACCCTGAACTTCCACATCCGACACCTGGACACAGGAAACTGCGGAGAGGAATGCCTGAACACCCTGGCCTTCTGCGTCCGACACCTAGATACAGAAAACTACGAAGCGGAACACCTGGACACCCTGGACTTCCACGTGCGACACCTAGATACAGAAAACTACGAAGCGGAATACCTGGAAACCCTGAACTTCCACATCCGACACCTGGACACAGGAAACTACGGAGAGGAATGCCTGGACACCCTGGCCTTCCACATCCGGCACCTAGATACAGAAAACTACGAAGCGGAACACCTGGACACCCTGGACTTCCACGTGCGACACCTAGATACAGAAAACTACGAAGCGGAATACCTGGAAACCCTGAACTTCCACATCCGACACCTGGACACAGGAAACTACGGAGAGGAATGCCTGGACACCCTGGCCTTCCACATCCGGCACCTAGATACAGAAAACTACGAAGCGGAATACCTGGACACCCTGAACTTCCACATCCGACACCTAGATACAGAAAACTACGAAGCGGAATACCTGGACACCCTGAACTTCCACGTCCGACACCTAGATACAGAAAACTACGAAGCGGAGTACCTGGACACCCTGGACTTCCACATTCGACACCTAGATACAGAAAACTACGAAGCGGAATACCTGGACACCCTGAACTTCCACATCCGACACCTACATACAGAAAACTACGAAGCGGAATACCTGGAAACCCTGAACTTCCACATCCGACACCTGGACACAGGAAACTACGGAGCGGAATACCTGGATACCCTGAACTTCCACATCCGGCACCTAGATACAGAAAACTACGAAGCGGAATACCTGGACACCCTGAACTTCCACATCCGACACCTACATACAGAAAACTACGAAGCGGAATACCTGGACACCCTGAACTTCCACATCCGACACCTACATACAGAAAACTACGAAGCGGAATACCTGGAAACCCTGAACTTCCACATCCGACACCTGGACACAGGAAACTACGGAGCGGAATGCCTGGACACCCTGGCCTTCTGCGTCCGACACCTAGATACAGAAAACTACGAAGCGGAATACCTGGACACCCTGGACTTCCACGTGCGACACCTAGATACAGAAAACTACGAAGCGGAATACCTGGAAACCCTGAACTTCCACATCCGACACCTGGACACAGGAAACTACGGAGAGGAATGCCTGGACACCCTGGCCTTCCACATCCGGCACCTAGATACAGAAAACTACGAAGCGGAATACCTGGACACCCTGAACTTCCACATCCGACACCTAGATACAGAAAACTACGAAGCGGAGTACCTGGACACCCTGGACTTCCACATTCGACACCTAGATACAGAAAACTACGAAGCGGAATACCTGGACACCCTGAACTTCCACATCCGACACCTAGATACAGAAAACTACGAAGCGGAATACCTGGACACCCTGAACTTCCACATCCGACACCTACATACAGAAATCTACGAAGCGGAATACCTGGACACCCTGGACTTCCACATTCGACACCTAGATACAGAAAACTACGAAACGGAATGCCTGGACACCCTGGCCTTCTGCGTCCGACACCTAGATACAGAAAACTACGAAGCGGAATACCTGGACACCCTGGACTTCCACGTGCGACACCTAGATACAGAAAACTACGAAGCGGAATACCTGGAAACCCTGAACTTCCACATCCGACACCTGGACACAGGAAACTACGGAGAGGAATGCCTGGACACCCTGGCCTTCCACATCCGGCACCTAGATACAGAAAACTACGAAGCGGAACACCTGGACACCCTGGACTTCCACATCCGGCACCTAGATACAGAAAACTACGAAGCGGAATACCTGGACACCCTGAACTTCCACATCCGACACCTAGATACAGAAAACTACGAAGCGGAGTACCTGGACACCCTGGACTTCCACATTCGACACCTAGATACAGAAAACTACGAAGCGGAATACCTGGAAACCCTGAACTTCCACATCCGACACCTGGACACAGGAAACTACGGAGAGGAATGCCTGGACACCCTGGCCTTCCACATCCGGCACCTAGATACAGAAAACTACGAAGCGGAATACCTGGACACCCTGAACTTCCACATCCGACACCTAGATACAGAAAACTACGAAGCGGAATACCTGGACACCCTGAACTTCCACATCCGACACCTAGATACAGAAAACTACGAAGCGGAGTACCTGGACACCCTGGACTTCCACATTCGACACCTAGATACAGAAAACTACGAAGCGGAATACCTGGACACCCTGAACTTCCACATCCGACACCTACATACAGAAAACTACGAAGCGGAATACCTGGAAACCCTGAACTTCCACATCCGACACCTGGACACAGGAAACTACGGAGCGGAATACCTGGATACCCTGAACTTCCACATCCGGCACCTAGATACAGAAAACTACGAAGCGGAATACCTGGACACCCTGAACTTCCACATCCGACACCTAGATAAAGAAAACTACGAAGCGGAGTACCTGGACACCCTGGACTTCCACATTCGACACCTAGATACAGAAAACTACAAAGCGGAATACCTGGACACCCTGAACTTCCACATCCGACACCTACATACAGAAAACTACGAAGCGGAATACCTGGAAACCCTGAACTTCCACATCCGACACCTGGACACAGGAAACTACGGAGCGGAATACCTGGACACCCTGAACTTCCACATCCGACACCTACATACAGAAAACTACGAAGCGGAATACCTGGAAACCCTGAACTTCCACATCCGACACCTGGACACAGGAAACTACGGAGCGGAATGCCTGGAAACCCTGAACTTCCACATCCGACACCTGGACACAGGAAACTACGGAGAGGAATGCCTGGACACCCTGGCCTTCCACATCCGGCACCTAGATACAGAAAACTACGAAGCGGAATACCTGGACACCCTGAACTTCCACATCCGACACCTAGATACAGAAAACTACGAAGCGGAATACCTGGACACCCTGAACTTCCACATCCGACACCTAGATACAGAAAACTACGAAGCGTAATACCTGGACACCCTGAACTTCCACATCCGACACCTACAGACAGAAAACTACGAAGCGGAATACCTGGAAACCCTGAACTTCCACATCCGACACCTGGACACAGGAAACTACGGAGCGGAATGCCTGGACACCCTGGCCTTCTGCGTCCGACACCTAGATACAGAAAACTACGAAGCGGAATACCTGGACACCCTGGACTTCCACGTGCGACACCTAGATACAGAAAACTACGAAGCGGAATACCTGGAAACCCTGAACTTCCACATCCGACACCTGGACACAGGAAACTACGGAGAGGAATGCCTGGACACCCTGGCCTTCCACATCCGGCACCTAGATACAGAAAACTACGAAGCGGAATACCTGGACACCCTGGACTTCCACGTGCGACACCTAGATACAGAAAACTACGAAGCGGAATACCTGGAAACCCTGAACTTCCACATCCGACACCTGGACACAGGAAACTGCGGAGAGGAATGCCTGAACACCCTGGCCTTCTGCGTCCGACACCTAGATACAGAAAACTACGAAGCGGAACACCTGGACACCCTGGACTTCCACGTGCGACACCTAGATACAGAAAACTACGAAGCGGAATACCTGGAAACCCTGAACTTCCACATCCGACACCTGGACACAGGAAACTACGGAGAGGAATGCCTGGACACCCTGGCCTTCCACATCCGGCACCTAGATACAGAAATCTACGAAGCGGAACACCTGGACACCCTGGACTTCCACGTGCGACACCTAGATACAGAAAACTACGAAGCAGAATACCTGGAAACCCTGAACTTCCACATCCGACACCTGGACACAGGAAACTACGGAGAGGAATGCCTGGACACCCTGGCCTTCCACATCCGGCACCTAGATACAGAAAACTACGAAGCGGAATACCTGGACACCCTGGACTTCCACGTGCGACACCTAGATACAGAAAACTACGAAGCGGAATACCTGGAAACCCTGAACTTCCACATCCGACACCTGGACACAGGAAACTGCGGAGAGGAATGCCTGAACACCCTGGCCTTCTGCGTCCGACACCTAGATACAGAAAACTACGAAGCGGAACACCTGGACACCCTGGACTTCCACGTGCGACACCTAGATACAGAAAACTACGAAGCGGAATACCTGGAAACCCTGAACTTCCACATCCGACACCTGGACACAGGAAACTACGGAGAGGAATGCCTGGACACCCTGGCCTTCCACATCCGGCACCTAGATACAGAAAACTACGAAGCGGAACACCTGGACACCCTGGACTTCCACGTGCGACACCTAGATACAGAAAACTACGAAGCGGAATACCTGGAAACCCTGAACTTCCACATCCGACACCTGGACACAGGAAACTACGGAGAGGAATGCCTGGACACCCTGGCCTTCCACATCCGGCACCTAGATACAGAAAACTACGAAGCGGAATACCTGGACACCCTGAACTTCCACATCCGACACCTAGATACAGAAAACTACGAAGCGGAATACCTGGACACCCTGAACTTCCACGTCCGACACCTAGATACAGAAAACTACGAAGCGGAGTACCTGGACACCCTGGACTTCCACATTCGACACCTAGATACAGAAAACTACGAAGCGGAATACCTGGACACCCTGAACTTCCACATCCGACACCTACATACAGAAAACTACGAAGCGGAATACCTGGAAACCCTGAACTTCCACATCCGACACCTGGACACAGGAAACTACGGAGCGGAATACCTGGATACCCTGAACTTCCACATCCGGCACCTAGATACAGAAAACTACGAAGCGGAATACCTGGACACCCTGAACTTCCACATCCGACACCTACATACAGAAAACTACGAAGCGGAATACCTGGACACCCTGAACTTCCACATCCGACACCTACATACAGAAAACTACGAAGCGGAATACCTGGAAACCCTGAACTTCCACATCCGACACCTGGACACAGGAAACTACGGAGCGGAATGCCTGGACACCCTGGCCTTCTGCGTCCGACACCTAGATACAGAAAACTACGAAGCGGAATACCTGGACACCCTGGACTTCCACGTGCGACACCTAGATACAGAAAACTACGAAGCGGAATACCTGGAAACCCTGAACTTCCACATCCGACACCTGGACACAGGAAACTACGGAGAGGAATGCCTGGACACCCTGGCCTTCCACATCCGGCACCTAGATACAGAAAACTACGAAGCGGAACACCTGGACACCCTGGACTTCCACGTGCGACACCTAGATACAGAAAACTACGAAGCGGAATACCTGGAAACCCTGAACTTCCACATCCGACACCTGGACACAGGAAACTACGGAGAGGAATGCCTGGACACCCTGGCCTTCCACATCCGGCACCTAGATACAGAAAACTACGAAGCGGAATACCTGGACACCCTGAACTTCCACATCCGACACCTAGATACAGAAAAATACGAAGCGGAATACCTGGACACCCTGAACTTCCACATCCCACACCTAGATACAGAAAACTACGAAGCGGAGTACCTGGACACCCTGGACTTCCACATTCGACACCTAGATACAGAAAACTACGAAGCGGAATACCTGGACACCCTGAACTTCCACATCCGACACCTACATACAGAAAACTACGAAGCGGAATACCTGGAAACCCTGAACTTCCACATCCGACACCTGGACACAGGAAACTACGGAGCGGAATACCTGGATACCCTGAACTTCCACATCCGGCACCTAGATACAGAAAACTACGAAGCGGAATACCTGGACACCCTGAACTTCCACATCCGACACCTAGATACAGAAAACTACGAAGCGGAGTACCTGGACACCCTGGACTTCCACATTCGACACCTAGATACAGAAAACTACGAAGCGGAATACCTGGACACCCTGAACTTCCACATCCGACACCTAGATACAGAAAACTACGAAGCGGAATACCTGGACACCCTGAACTTCCACATCCGACACCTACATACAGAAATCTACGAAGCGGAATACCTGGACACCCTGGACTTCCACATTCGACACCTAGATACAGAAAACTACGAAGCGGAATACCTGGACACCCTGAACTTCCACATCCGACACCTACATACAGAAATCTACGAAGCGGAATACCTGGACACCCTGGACTTCCACATTCGACACCTAGATACAGAAAACTACGAAACGGAATGCCTGGACACCCTGGCCTTCTGCGTCCGACACCTAGATACAGAAAACTACGAAGCGGAATACCTGGACACCCTGGACTTCCACGTGCGACACCTAGATACAGAAAACTACGAAGCGGAATACCTGGAAACCCTGAACTTCCACATCCGACACCTGGACACAGGAAACTACGGAGAGGAATGCCTGGACACCCTGGCCTTCCACATCCGGCACCTAGATACAGAAAACTACGAAGCGGAACACCTGGACACCCTGGACTTCCACATCCGGCACCTAGATACAGAAAACTACGAAGCGGAATACCTGGACACCCTGAACTTCCACATCCGACACCTAGATACAGAAAACTACGAAGCGGAGTACCTGGACACCCTGGACTTCCACATTCGACACCTAGATACAGAAAACTACGAAGCGGAATACCTGGAAACCCTGAACTTCCACATCCGACACCTGGACACAGGAAACTACGGAGAGGAATGCCTGGACACCCTGGCCTTCCACATCCGGCACCTAGATACAGAAAACTACGAAGCGGAATACCTGGACACCCTGAACTTCCACATCCGACACCTAGATACAGAAAACTACGAAGCGGAATACCTGGACACCCTGAACTTCCACATCCGACACCTAGATACAGAAAACTACGAAGCGGAGTACCTGGACACCCTGGACTTCCACATTCGACACCTAGATACAGAAAACTACGAAGCGGAATACCTGGACACCCTGAACTTCCACATCCGACACCTACATACAGAAAACTACGAAGCGGAATACCTGGAAACCCTGAACTTCCACATCCGACACCTGGACACAGGAAACTACGGAGCGGAATACCTGGATACCCTGAACTTCCACATCCGGCACCTAGATACAGAAAACTACGAAGCGGAATACCTGGACACCCTGAACTTCCACATCCGACACCTAGATAAAGAAAACTACGAAGCGGAGTACCTGGACACCCTGGACTTCCACATTCGACACCTAGATACAGAAAACTACGAAGCGGAATACCTGGACACCCTGAACTTCCACATCCGACACCTACATACAGAAAACTACGAAGCGGAATACCTGGAAACCCTGAACTTCCACATCCGACACCTGGACACAGGAAACTACGGAGCGGAATACCTGGACACCCTGAACTTCCACATCCGACACCTACATACAGAAAACTACGAAGCGGAATACCTGGAAACCCTGAACTTCCACATCCGACACCTGGACACAGGAAACTACGGAGCGGAATGCCTGGAAACCCTGAACTTCCACATCCGACACCTGGACACAGGAAACTACGGAGAGGAATGCCTGGACACCCTGGCCTTCCACATCCGGCACCTAGATACAGAAAACTACGAAGCGGAATACCTGGACACCCTGAACTTCCACATCCGACACCTAGATACAGAAAACTACGAAGCGGAATACCTGGACACCCTGAACTTCCACATCCGACACCTAGATACAGAAAACTACGAAGCGTAATACCTGGACACCCTGAACTTCCACATCCGACACCTACAGACAGAAAACTACGAAGCGGAATACCTGGAAACCCTGAACTTCCACATCCGACACCTGGACACAGGAAACTACGGAGCGGAATGCCTGGACACCCTGGCCTTCTGCGTCCGACACCTAGATACAGAAAACTACGAAGCGGAATACCTGGACACCCTGGACTTCCACGTGCGACACCTAGATACAGAAAACTACGAAGCGGAATACCTGGAAACCCTGAACTTCCACATCCGACACCTGGACACAGGAAACTACGGAGAGGAATGCCTGGACACCCTGGCCTTCCACATCCGGCACCTAGATACAGAAAACTACGAAGCGGAATACCTGGACACCCTGGACTTCCACGTGCGACACCTAGATACAGAAAACTACGAAGCGGAATACCTGGAAACCCTGAACTTCCACATCCGACACCTGGACACAGGAAACTGCGGAGAGGAATGCCTGAACACCCTGGCCTTCTGCGTCCGACACCTAGATACAGAAAACTACGAAGCGGAACACCTGGACACCCTGGACTTCCACGTGCGACACCTAGATACAGAAAACTACGAAGCGGAATACCTGGAAACCCTGAACTTCCACATCCGACACCTGGACACAGGAAACTACGGAGAGGAATGCCTGGACACCCTGGCCTTCCACATCCGGCACCTAGATACAGAAAACTACGAAGCGGAACACCTGGACACCCTGGACTTCCACGTGCGACACCTAGATACAGAAAACTACGAAGCAGAATACCTGGAAACCCTGAACTTCCACATCCGACACCTGGACACAGGAAACTACGGAGAGGAATGCCTGGACACCCTGGCCTTCCACATCCGGCACCTAGATACAGAAAACTACGAAGCGGAATACCTGGACACCCTGAACTTCCACATCCGACACCTAGATACAGAAAACTACGAAGCGGAATACCTGGACACCCTGAACTTCCACGTCCGACACCTAGATACAGAAAACTACGAAGCGGAGTACCTGGACACCCTGGACTTCCACATTCGACACCTAGATACAGAAAACTACGAAGCGGAATACCTGGACACCCTGAACTTCCACATCCGACACCTACATACAGAAAACTACGAAGCGGAATACCTGGAAACCCTGAACTTCCACATCCGACACCTGGACACAGGAAACTACGGAGCGGAATACCTGGATACCCTGAACTTCCACATCCGGCACCTAGATACAGAAAACTACGAAGCGGAATACCTGGACACCCTGAACTTCCACATCCGACACCTACATACAGAAAACTACGAAGCGGAATACCTGGACACCCTGAACTTCCACATCCGACACCTACATACAGAAAACTACGAAGCGGAATACCTGGAAACCCTGAACTTCCACATCCGACACCTGGACACAGGAAACTACGGAGCGGAATGCCTGGACACCCTGGCCTTCTGCGTCCGACACCTAGATACAGAAAACTACGAAGCGGAATACCTGGACACCCTGGACTTCCACGTGCGACACCTAGATACAGAAAACTACGAAGCGGAATACCTGGAAACCCTGAACTTCCACATCCGACACCTGGACACAGGAAACTACGGAGAGGAATGCCTGGACACCCTGGCCTTCCACATCCGGCACCTAGATACAGAAAACTACGAAGCGGAACACCTGGACACCCTGGACTTCCACGTGCGACACCTAGATACAGAAAACTACGAAGCGGAATACCTGGAAACCCTGAACTTCCACATCCGACACCTGGACACAGGAAACTACGGAGAGGAATGCCTGGACACCCTGGCCTTCCACATCCGGCACCTAGATACAGAAAACTACGAATCGGAATACCTGGACACCCTGAACTTCCACATCCGACACCTAGATACAGAAAACTACGAAGCGGAATACCTGGACACCCTGAACTTCCACATCCCACACCTAGATACAGAAAACTACGAAGCGGAGTACCTGGACACCCTGGACTTCCACATTCGACACCTAGATACAGAAAACTACGAAGCGGAATACCTGGACACCCTGAACTTCCACATCCGACACCTACATACAGAAAACTACGAAGCGGAATACCTGGAAACCCTGAACTTCCACATCCGACACCTGGACACAGGAAACTACGGAGCGGAATACCTGGATACCCTGAACTTCCACATCCGGCACCTAGATACAGAAAACTACGAAGCGGAATACCTGGACACCCTGAACTTCCACATCCGACACCTGGACACAGGAAACTACGGAGAGGAATGCCTGGACACCCTGGCCTTCCACATCCGGCACCTAGATACAGAAAACTACGAAGCGGAATACCTGGACACCCTGAACTTCCACATCCGACACCTAGATACAGAAAACTACGAAGCGGAATACCTGGACACCCTGAACTTCCACATCCGACACCTAGATACAGAAAACTACGAAGCGGAGTACCTGGACACCCTGGACTTCCACATTCGACACCTAGATACAGAAAACTACGAAGCGGAATACCTGGACACCCTGAACTTCCACATCCGACACCTACATACAGAAAACTACGAAGCGGAATACCTGGAAACCCTGAACTTCCACATCCGACACCTGGACACAGGAAACTACGGAGCGGAATACCTGGATACCCTGAACTTCCACATCCGGCACCTAGATACAGAAAACTACGAAGCGGAATACCTGGACACCCTGAACTTCCACATCCGACACCTAGATAAAGAAAACTACGAAGCGGAGTACCTGGACACCCTGGACTTCCACATTCGACACCTAGATACAGAAAACTACGAAGCGGAATACCTGGACACCCTGAACTTCCACATCCGACACCTACATACAGAAAACTACGAAGCGGAATACCTGGAAACCCTGAACTTCCACATCCGACACCTGGACACAGGAAACTACGGAGCGGAATACCTGGATACCCTGAACTTCCACATCCGGCACCTAGATACAGAAAACTACGAAGCGGAATACCTGGACACCCTGAACTTCCACATCCGACACCTACATACAGAAAACTACGAAGCGTAATACCTGGACACCCTGAACTTCCACATCCGACACCTACATACAGAAATCTACGAAGCGGAATACCTGGACACCCTGGACTTCCACATTCGACACCTAGATACAGAAAACTACGAAACGGAATGCCTGGACACCCTGGCCTTCTGCGTCCGACACCTAGATACAGAAAACTACGAAGCGGAATACCTGGACACCCTGGACTTCCACGTGCGACACCTAGATACAGAAAACTACGAAGCGGAATACCTGGAAACCCTGAACTTCCACATCCGACACCTGGACACAGGAAACTACGGAGAGGAATGCCTGGACACCCTGGCCTTCCACATCCGGCACCTAGATACAGAAAACTACGAAGCGGAACACCTGGACACCCTGGACTTCCACATCCGGCACCTAGATACAGAAAACTACGAAGCGGAATACCTGGACACCCTGAACTTCCACATCCGACACCTAGATACAGAAAACTACGAAGCGGAGTACCTGGACACCCTGGACTTCCACATTCGACACCTAGATACAGAAAACTACGAAGCGGAATACCTGGAAACCCTGAACTTCCACATCCGACACCTGGACACAGGAAACTACGGAGAGGAATGCCTGGACACCCTGGCCTTCCACATCCGGCACCTAGATACAGAAAACTACGAAGCGGAATACCTGGACACCCTGAACTTCCACATCCGACACCTAGATACAGAAAACTACGAAGCGGAATACCTGGACACCCTGAACTTCCACATCCGACACCTAGATACAGAAAACTACGAAGCGGAGTACCTGGACACCCTGGACTTCCACATTCGACACCTAGATACAGAAAACTACGAAGCGGAATACCTGGACACCCTGAACTTCCACATCCGACACCTACATACAGAAAACTACGAAGCGGAATACCTGGAAACCCTGAACTTCCACATCCGACACCTGGACACAGGAAACTACGGAGCGGAATACCTGGATACCCTGAACTTCCACATCCGGCACCTAGATACAGAAAACTACGAAGCGGAATACCTGGACACCCTGAACTTCCACATCCGACACCTACATACAGAAAACTACGAAGCGTAATACCTGGACACCCTGAACTTCCACATCCGACACCTACAGACAGAAAACTACGAAACGGAATACCTGGAAACCCTGAACTTCCACATCCGACACCTGGACACAGGAAACTACGGAGCGGAATGCCTGGACACCCTGGCCTTCTGCGTCCGACACCTAGATACAGAAAACTACGAAGCGGAATACCTGGACACCCTGGACTTCCACGTGCGACACCTAGATACAGAAAACTACGAAGCGGAATACCTGGAAACCCTGAACTTCCACATCCGACACCTGGACACAGGAAACTACGGAGAGGAATGCCTGGACACCCTGGCCTTCCACATCCGGCACCTAGATACAGAAAACTACGAAGCGGAACACCTGGACACCCTGGACTTCCACGTGCGACACCTAGATACAGAAAACTACGAAGCGGAATACCTGGAAACCCTGAACTTCCACATCCGACACGTGGACACAGGAAACTACGGAGAGGAATGCCTGGACACCCTGGCCTTCCACATCCGGCACCTAGATACAGAAAACTACGAAGCGGAATACCTGGACACCCTGAACTTCCACATCCGACACCTAGATACAGAAAACTACGAAGCGGAATACCTGGACACCCTGAACTTCCACATCCGACACCTAGATACAGAAAACTACGAAGCGGAGTACCTGGACACCCTGGACTTCCACATTCGACACCTAGATACAGAAAACTACGAAGCGGAATACCTGGACACCCTGAACTTCCACATCCGACACCTACATACAGAAAACTACGAAGCGGAATACCTGGAAACCCTGAACTTCCACATCCGACACCTGGACACAGGAAACTACGGAGAGGAATGCCTGGACACCCTGGCCTTCCACATCCGGCACCTAGATACAGAAAACTACGAAGCGGAATACCTGGACACCCTGAACTTCCACATCCGACACCTAGATACAGAAAACTACGAAGCGGAATACCTGGACACCCTGAACTTCCACATCCCACACCTAGATACAGAAAACTACGAAGCGGAGTACCTGGACACCCTGGACTTCCACATTCGACACCTAGATACAGAAAACTACGAAGCGGAATACCTGGACACCCTGAACTTCCACATCCGACACCTACATACAGAAAACTACGAAGCGGAATACCTGGAAACCCTGAACTTCCACATCCGACACCTGGACACAGGAAACTACGGAGCGGAATACCTGGATACCCTGAACTTCCACATCCGGCACCTAGATACAGAAAACTACGAAGCGGAATACCTGGACACCCTGAACTTCCACATCCGACACCTAGATACAGAAAACTACGAAGCGGAGTACCTGGACACCCTGGACTTCCACATTCGACACCTAGATACAGAAAACTACGAAGCGGAATACCTGGACACCCTGAACTTCCACATCCGACACCTAGATACAGAAAACTACGAAGCGGAATACCTGGACACCCTGAACTTCCACATCCGACACCTACATACAGAAATCTACGAAGCGGAATACCTGGACACCCTGGACTTCCACATTCGACACCTAGATACAGAAAACTACGAAACGGAATGCCTGGACACCCTGGCCTTCTGCGTCCGACACCTAGATACAGAAAACTACGAAGCGGAATACCTGGACACCCTGGACTTCCACGTGCGACACCTAGATACAGAAAACTACGAAGCGGAATACCTGGAAACCCTGAACTTCCACATCCGACACCTGGACACAGGAAACTACGGAGAGGAATGCCTGGACACCCTGGCCTTCCACATCCGGCACCTAGATACAGAAAACTACGAAGCGGAACACCTGGACACCCTGGACTTCCACGTGCGACACCTAGATACAGAAAACTACGAAGCGGAATACCTGGAAACCCTGAACTTCCACATCCGACACCTGGACACAGGAAACTACGGAAAGGAATGCCTGGACACCCTGGCCTTCCACATCCGGCACCTAGATACAGAAAACTACGAAGCGGAATACCTGGACACCCTGAACTTCCACATCCGACACCTAGATACAGAAAACTACGAAGCGGAGTACCTGGACACCCTGGACTTCCACATTCGACACCTAGATACAGAAAACTACGAAGCGGAATACCTGGAAACCCTGAACTTCCACATCCGACACCTGGACACAGGAAACTACGGAGAGGAATGCCTGGACACCCTGGCCTTCCACATCCGGCACCTAGATACAGAAAACTACGAAGCGGAATACCTGGACACCCTGAACTTCCACATCCGACACCTAGATACAGAAAACTACGAAGCGGAATACCTGGACACCCTGAACTTCCACATCCGACACCTAGATACAGAAAACTACGAAGCGGAGTACCTGGACACCCTGGACTTCCACATTCGACACCTAGATACAGAAAACTACGAAGCGGAATACCTGGACACCCTGAACTTCCACATCCGACACCTACATACAGAAAACTACGAAGCGGAATACCTGGAAACCCTGAACTTCCACATCCGACACCTGGACACAGGAAACTACGGAGCGGAATACCTGGATACCCTGAACTTCCACATCCGGCACCTAGATACAGAAAACTACGAAGCGGAATACCTGGACACCCTGAACTTCCACATCCGACACCTAGATAAAGAAAACTACGAAGCGGAGTACCTGGACACCCTGGACTTCCACATTCGACACCTAGATACAGAAAACTACGAAGCGGAATACCTGGACACCCTGAACTTCCACATCCGACACCTACATACAGAAAACTACGAAGCGGAATACCTGGAAACCCTGAACTTCCACATCCGACACCTGGACACAGGAAACTACGGAGCGGAATACCTGGATACCCTGAACTTCCACATCCGGCACCTAGATACAGAAAACTACGAAGCGGAATACCTGGACACCCTGAACTTCCACATCCGACACCTACATACAGAAAACTACGAAGCGGAATACCTGGACACCCTGAACTTCCACATCCGACACCTACATACAGAAAACTACGAAGCGGAATACCTGGAAACCCTGAACTTCCACATCCGACACCTGGACACAGGAAACTACGGAGCGGAATGCCTGGACACCCTGGCCTTCTGCGTCCGACACCTAGATACAGAAAACTACGAAGCGGAATACCTGGACACCCTGGACTTCCACGTGCGACACCTAGATACAGAAAACTACGAAGCGGAATACCTGGAAACCCTGAACTTCCACATCCGACACCTGGACACAGGAAACTACGGAGAGGAATGCCTGGACACCCTGGCCTTCTGCGTCCGACACCTAGATACAGAAAACTACGAAGCGGAACACCTGGACACCCTGGACTTCCACGTGCGACACCTAGATACAGAAAACTACGAAGCGGAATACCTGGAAACCCTGAACTTCCACATCCGACACCTGGACACAGGAAACTACGGAGAGGAATGCCTGGACACCCTGGCCTTCCACATCCGGCACCTAGATACAGAAAACTACGAAGCGGAATACCTGGACACCCTGAACTTCCACATCCGACACCTAGATACAGAAAACTACGAAGCGGAGTACCTGGACACCCTGGACTTCCACATTCGACACCTAGATACAGAAAACTACGAAGCGGAATACCTGGACACCCTGAACTTCCACATCCGACACCTACATACAGAAAACTACGAAGCGGAATACCTGGAAACCCTGAACTTCCACATCCGACACCTGGACACAGGAAACTACGGAGCGGAATACCTGGATACCCTGAACTTCCACATCCGGCACCTAGATACAGAAAACTACGAAGCGGAATACCTGGACACCCTGAACTTCCACATCCGACACCTACATACAGAAAACTACGAAGCGGAATACCTGGACACCCTGAACTTCCACATCCGACACCTACATACAGAAAACTACGAAGCGGAATACCTGGAAACCCTGAACTTCCACATCCGACACCTGGACACAGGAAACTACGGAGCGGAATGCCTGGACACCCTGGCCTTCTGCGTCCGACACCTAGATACAGAAAACTACGAAGCGGAATACCTGGACACCCTGGACTTCCACGTGCGACACCTAGATACAGAAAACTACGAAGCGGAATACCTGGAAACCCTGAACTTCCACATCCGACACCTGGACACAGGAAACTACGGAGAGGAATGCCTGGACACCCTGGCCTTCCACATCCGGCACCTAGATACAGAAAACTACGAAGCGGAACACCTGGACACCCTGGACTTCCACGTGCGACACCTAGATACAGAAAACTACGAAGCGGAATACCTGGAAACCCTGAACTTCCACATCCGACACCTGGACACAGGAAACTACGGAGAGGAATGCCTGGACACCCTGGCCTTCCACATCCGGCACCTAGATACAGAAAACTACGAAGCGGAATACCTGGACACCCTGAACTTCCTCATCCGACACCTAGATACAGAAGAATACGAAGCGGAATACCTGGATACTCTGAACTTCCACATCCGGGTACCTAGATACAGAAAACTACGAAGCGGAATACCTGGACACCCTGGACTTCCACGTCCGCCATCTAGATACAGAAAACTACGAAGGGGAATACCTGGACACCCTGGACTTCCACATTCGACACCTAGATACAGAAAACTACGAAGCCGAATACCTGGATACCCTGAACTTCCACATCCGGCACCTGGACACAGGAAACTACGGAGCGGAATGCCTGGACACCCTGGCCTTCTACGTCCGACACCTACATACAGAAAACTACGAAGCGGAATACCTGGAAACCCAGAACTTCCACATCCGACACCTGGACACAGGAAACTACGGAGCGGAATACCTGGATACCCTGAACTTCCACATCCGGCACCTAGATACAGAAAAGTACGAAGCGGAATACCTGGAAACCCTGAACTTCCACATCCGGCACCTGGACACAGGAATCTACGGAGCGGAATGCCTGGACACCCTGGCCTTCTGCGTCCGACACCTAGATACAGAAAACTACGAAGCGGAATACCTGGACACCCTGAACTTCCACATCCGACACCTACATACAGAAAACTACGAAGCGGAATACCTGGACACCCTGAACTTCCACATCCGACACCTACATACAGAAAACTACGAAGCGGAATACCTGGAAACTCTGAACTTCCACATCCGACACCTGGACACAGGAAACTACGGAGCGGAATGCCTGGACACCCTGGCCTTCTGCGTCCGTCACCTAGATACAGAAAACTACGAAGCGGAATACCTGGACACCCTGGACTTCCACGTGCGACACCTAGATACAGAAAACTACGAAGCGGAATACCTGGAAACCCTGAACTTCCACATCCGACACCTGGACACAGGAAACTACGGAGCGGAATGCCTGGACACCCTGGCCTTCTGCGTCCGACACCTAGATACAGAAAACTACGAAGCGGAATACCTGGACACCCTGGACTTCCACGTGCGACACCTAGATACAGAAAACTACGAAGCGGAATACCTGGAAACCCTGAACTTCCACATCCGACACCTGGACACAGGAAACTACGGAGAGGAATGCCTGGACACCCTGGCCTTCTGCGTCCGACACCTAGATACAGAAAACTACGAAGCGGAATACCTGGACACCCTGGACTTCCACGTGCGACACCTAGATACAGAAAACTACGAAGCGGAATACCTGGAAACCCTGAACTTCCACATCCGACACCTGGACACAGGAAACTACGGAGAGGAATGCCTGGACACCCTGGCCTTCTGCGTCCGACACCTAGATACAGAAAACTACGAAGCGGAACACCTGGACACCCTGGACTTCCACGTGCGACACCTAGATACAGAAAACTACGAAGCGGAATACCTGGAAACCCTGAACTTCCACATCCGGCACCTGGACACAGGAATCTACGGAGCGGAATGCCTGGACACCCTGGCCTTCTGCGTCCGACACCTAGATACAGAAAACTACGAAGCGGAATACCTGGACACCCTGAACTTCCACATCCGACACCTACATACAGAAAACTACGAAGCGGAATACCTGGACACCCTGAACTTCCACATCCGACACCTACATACAGAAAACTACGAAGCGGAATACCTGGAAACTCTGAACTTCCACATCCGACACCTGGACACAGGAAACTACGGAGCGGAATGCCTGGACACCCTGGCCTTCTGCGTCCGTCACCTAGATACAGAAAACTACGAAGCGGAATACCTGGACACCCTGGACTTCCACGTGCGACACCTAGATACAGAAAACTACGAAGCGGAATACCTGGAAACCCTGAACTTCCACATCCGACACCTGGACACAGGAAACTACGGAGCGGAATGCCTGGACACCCTGGCCTTCTGCGTCCGACACCTAGATACAGAAAACTACGAAGCGGAATACCTGGACACCCTGGACTTCCACGTGCGACACCTAGATACAGAAAACTACGAAGCGGAATACCTGGAAACCCTGAACTTCCACATCCGACACCTGGACACAGGAAACTACGGAGAGGAATGCCTGGACACCCTGGCCTTCTGCGTCCGACACCTAGATACAGAAAACTACGAAGCGGAACACCTGGACACCCTGGACTTCCACGTGCGACACCTAGATACAGAAAACTACGAAGCGGAATACCTGGAAACCCTGAACTTCCACATCCGACACCTGGACACAGGAAACTACGGAGAGGAATGCCTGGACACCCTGGCCTTCCACATCCGGCACCTAGATACAGAAAACTACGAAGCGGAACACCTGGACACCCTGGACTTCCACGTGCGACACCTAGATACAGAAAACTACGAAGCGGAATACCTGGAAACCCTGGCCTTCTACGTCCGACACCTACATACAGAAAACTACGAAGCGGAATACCTGGAAACCCAGAACTTCCACATCCGACACCTGGACACAGGAAACTACGGAGCGGAATACCTGGATACCCTGAACTTCCACATCCGGCACCTAGATACAGAAAAGTACGAAGCGGAATACCTGGAAACTCTGAACTTCCACATCCGACACCTGGACACAGGAAACTACGGAGCGGAATGCCTGGACACCCTGGCCTTCTGCGTCCGTCACCTAGATACAGAAAACTACGAAGCGGAATACCTGGACACCCTGGACTTCCACGTGCGACACCTAGATACAGAAAACTACGAAGCGGAATACCTGGAAACCCTGAACTTCCACATCCGACACCTGGACACAGGAAACTACGGAGCGGAATGCCTGGACACCCTGGCCTTCTGCGTCCGACACCTAGATACAGAAAACTACGAAGCGGAATACCTGGAAACCCAGAACTTCCACATCCGACACCTGGACACAGGAAACTACGGAGCGGAATACCTGGATACCCTGAACTTCCACATCCGGCACCTAGATACAGAAAAGTACGAAGCGGAATACCTGGAAACTCTGAACTTCCACATCCGACACCTGGACACAGGAAACTACGGAGCGGAATGCCTGGACACCCTGGCCTTCTGCGTCCGTCACCTAGATACAGAAAACTACGAAGCGGAATACCTGGACACCCTGGACTTCCACGTGCGACACCTAGATACAGAAAACTACGAAGCGGAATACCTGGAAACCCTGAACTTCCACATCCGACACCTGGACACAGGAAACTACGGAGCGGAATGCCTGGACACCCTGGCCTTCTGCGTCCGACACCTAGATACAGAAAACTACGAAGCGGAATACCTGGACACCCTGGACTTCCACGTGCGACACCTAGATACAGAAAACTACGAAGCGGAATACCTGGAAACCCTGAACTTCCACATCCGACACCTGGACACAGGAAACTACGGAGAGGAATGCCTGGACACCCTGGCCTTCTGCGTCCGACACCTAGATACAGAAAACTACGAAGCGGAACACCTGGACACCCTGGACTTCCACGTGCGACACCTAGATACAGAAAACTACGAAGCGGAATACCTGGAAACCCTGAACTTCCACATCCGACACCTGGACACAGGAAACTACGGAGAGGAATGCCTGGACACCCTGGCCTTCCACATCCGGCACCTAGATACAGAAAACTACGAAGCGGAACACCTGGACACCCTGGACTTCCACATCCGGGTACCTAGATACAGAAAACTACGAAGCGGAATACCTGGACACCCTGGACTTCCACGTCCGCCATCTAGATACAGAAAACTACGAAGGGGAATACCTGGACACCCTGGACTTCCACATTCGACACCTAGATACAGAAAACTACGAAGCCGAATACCTGGATACCCTGAACTTCCACATCCGGCACCTGGACACAGGAAACTACGGAGCGGAATGCCTGGACACCCTGGCCTTCTACGTCCGACACCTACATACAGAAAACTACGAAGCGGAATACCTGGAAACCCAGAACTTCCACATCCGATACCTGGACACAGGAAACTACGGAGCGGAATACCTGGATACCCTGAACTTCCACATCCGGCACCTAGATACAGAAAAGTACGAAGCGGAATACCTGGAAACCCTGAACTTCCACATCCGGCACCTGGACACAGGAATCTACGGAGCGGAATGCCTGGACACCCTGGCCTTCTGCGTCCGACACCTAGATACAGAAAACTACGAAGCGGAATACCTGGACACCCTGAACTTCCACATCCGACACCTACATACAGAAAACTACGAAGCGGAATACCTGGACACCCTGAACTTCCACATCCGACACCTACATACAGAAAACTACGAAGCGGAATACCTGGAAACTCTGAACTTCCACATCCGACACCTGGACACAGGAAACTACGGAGCGGAATGCCTGGACACCCTGGCCTTCTGCGTCCGTCACCTAGATACAGAAAACTACGAAGCGGAATACCTGGACACCCTGGACTTCCACGTGCGACACCTAGATACAGAAAACTACGAAGCGGAATACCTGGAAACCCTGAACTTCCACATCCGACACCTGGACACAGGAAACTACGGAGCGGAATGCCTGGACACCCTGGCCTTCTGCGTCCGACACCTAGATACAGAAAACTACGAAGCGGAATACCTGGACACCCTGGACTTCCACGTGCGACACCTAGATACAGAAAACTACGAAGCGGAATACCTGGAAACCCTGAACTTCCACATCCGACACCTGGACACAGAAAACTACGGAGAGGAATGCCTGGACACCCTGGCCTTCTGCGTCCGACACCTAGATACAGAAAACTACGAAGCGGAACACCTGGACACCCTGGACTTCCACGTGCGACACCTAGATACAGAAAACTACGAAGCGGAATACCTGGAAACCCTGAACTTCCACATCCGACACCTGGACACAGGAAACTACGGAGAGGAATGCCTGGACACCCTGGCCTTCCACATCCGGCACCTAGATACAGAAAACTACGAAGCGGAACACCTGGACACCCTGGACTTCCACATCCGGGTACCTAGATACAGAAAACTACGAAGCGGAATACCTGGACACCCTGGACTTCCACGTCCGCCATCTAGATACAGAAAACTACGAAGGGGAATACCTGGACACCCTGGACTTCCACATTCGACACCTAGATACAGAAAACTACGAAGCCGAATACCTGGATACTCTGAACTTCCACATCCGGCACCTGGACACAGGAAACTACGGAGCGGAATGCCTGGACACCCTGGCCTTCTACGTCCGACACCTACATACAGAAAACTACGAAGCGGAATACCTGGAAACCCAGAACTTCCACATCCGACACCTGGACACAGGAAACTACGGAGCGGAATACCTGGATACCCTGAACTTCCACATCCGGCACCTAGATACAGAAAAGTACGAAGCGGAATACCTGGAAACCGTGAACTTCCACATCCGGCACCTGGACACAGGAATCTACGGAGCGGAATGCCTGGACACCCTGGCCTTCTGCGTCCGACACCTAGATACAGAAAACTACGAAGCGGAATACCTGGACACCCTGAACTTCCACATCCGACACCTACATACAGAAAACTACGAAGCGGAATACCTGGACACCCTGAACTTCCACATCCGACACCTACATACAGAAAACTACGAAGCGGAATACCTGGAAACTCTGAACTTCCACATCCGACACCTGGACACAGGAAACTACGGAGCGGAATGCCTGGACACCCTGGCCTTCTGCGTCCGTCACCTAGATACAGAAAACTACGAAGCGGAATACCTGGACACCCTGGACTTCCACGTGCGACACCTAGATACAGAAAACTACGAAGCGGAATACCTGGAAACACTGAACTTCCACATCCGACACCTGGACACAGGAAACTACGGAGCGGAATGCCTGGACACCCTGGCCTTCTTCGTCCGACACCTAGATACAGAAAACTACGAAGCGGAATACCTGGACACCCTGGACTTCCACATCCGACACCTGGACACAGGAAACTACGGAGCGGAATACCTGGATACCCTGAACTTCCACATCCGGCACCTAGATACAGAAAAGTACGAAGCGGAATACCTGGAAACCCTGAACTTCCACATCCGGCACCTGGACACAGGAATCTACGGAGCGGAATGCCAGGACACCCTGGCCTTCTGCGTCCGACACCTAGATACAGAAAACTACGAAGCGGAATACCTGGACACCCTGAACTTCCACATCCGACACCTGGACACAGGAAACTACGGAGAGGAATGCCTGGACACCCTGGCCTTCTGCGTCCGACACCTAGATACAGAAAACTACGAAGCGGAACACCTGGACACCCTGGACTTCCACGTGCGACACCTAGATACAGAAAACTACGAAGCGGAATACCTGGAAACCCTGAACTTCCACATCCGACACCTGGACACAGGAAACTACGGAGAGGAATGCCTGGACACCCTGGCCTTCCACATCCGGCACCTAGATACAGAAAACTACGAAGCGGAACACCTGGACACCCTGGACTTCCACATCCGGGTACCTAGATACAGAAAACTACGAAGCGGAATACCTGGACACCCTGGACTTCCACGTCCGCCATCTAGATACAGAAAACTACGAAGGGGAATACCTGGACACCCTGGACTTCCACATTCGACACCTAGATACAGAAAACTACGAAGCCGAATACCTGGATACCCTGAACTTCCACATCCGGCACCTGGACACAGGAAACTACGGAGCGGAATGCCTGGACACCCTGGCCTTCTACGTCCGACACCTACATACAGAAAACTACGAAGCGGAATACCTGGAAACCCAGAACTTCCACATCCGACACCTGGACACAGGAAACTACGGAGCGGAATACCTGGATACCCTGAACTTCCACATCCGGCACCTAGATACAGAAAAGTACGAAGCGGAATACCTGGAAACCCTGAACTTCCACATCCGGCACCTGGACACAGGAATCTACGGAGCGGAATGCCTGGACACCCTGGCCTTCTGCGTCCGACACCTAGATACAGAAAACTACGAAGCGGAATACCTGGACACCCTGAACTTCCACATCCGACACCTACATACAGAAAACTACGAAGCGGAATACCTGGACACCCTGAACTTCCACATCCGACACCTACATACAGAAAACTACGAAGCGGAATACCTGGAAACTCTGAACTTCCACATCCGACACCTGGACACAGGAAACTACGGAGCGGAATGCCTGGACACCCTGGCCTTCTGCGTCCGTCACCTAGATACAGAAAACTACGAAGCGGAATACCTGGACACCCTGGACTTCCACGTGCGACACCTAGATACAGAAAACTACGAAGCGGAATACCTGGAAACCCTGAACTTCCACATCCGACACCTGGACACAGGAAACTACGGAGCGGAATGCCTGGACACCCTGGCCTTCTTCGTCCGACACCTAGATACAGAAAACTACGAAGCGGAATACCTGGACACCCTGGACTTCCACATCCGACACCTGGACACAGGAAACTACGGAGCGGAATACCTGGATACCCTGAACTTCCACATCCGGCACCTAGATACAGAAAAGTACGAAGCGGAATACCTGGAAACCCTGAACTTCCACATCCGGCACCTGGACACAGGAATCTACGGAGCGGAATGCCTGGACACCCTGGCCTTCTGCGTCCGACACCTAGATACAGAAAACTACGAAGCGGAATACCTGGACACCCTGAACTTCCACATCCGACACCTACATACAGAAAACTACGAAGCGGAATACCTGGACACCCTGAACTTCCACATCCGACACCTACATACAGAAAACTACGAAGCGGAATACCTGGAAACTCTGAACTTCCACATCCGACACCTGGACACAGGAAACTACGGAGCGGAATGCCTGGACACCCTGGCCTTCTGCGTCCGTCACCTAGATACAGAAAACTACGAAGCGGAATACCTGGACACCCTGGACTTCCACGTGCGACACCTAGATACAGAAAACTACGAAGCGGAATACCTGGAAACCCTGAACTTCCACATCCGACACCTGGACACAGGAAACTACGGAGCGGAATGCCTGGACACCCTGGCCTTCTGCGTCCGACACCTAGATACAGAAAACTACGAAGCGGAATACCTGGACACCCTGGACTTTCACGTGCGACACCTAGATACAGAAAACTACGAAGCGGAATACCTGGAAACCCTGAACTTCCACATCCGACACCTGGACACAGGAAACTACGGAGAGGAATGCCTGGACACCCTGGCCTTCTGCGTCCGACACCTAGATACAGAAAACTACGAAGCGGAACACCTGGACACCCTTGACTTCCACGTGCGACACCTAGATACAGAAAACTACGAAGCGGAATACCTGGAAACCCTGAACTTCCACATCCGACACCTGGACACAGGAAACTACGGAGAGGAATGCCTGGACACCCTGGCCTTCCACATCCGGCACCTAGATACAGAAAACTACGAAGCGGAACACCTGGACACCCTGGACTTCCACATCCGGGTACCTAGATACAGAAAACTACGAAGCGGAATACCTGGACACCCTGGACTTCCACGTCCGCCATCTAGATACAGAAAACTACGAAGGGGAATACCTGGACACCCTGGACTTCCACATTCGACACCTAGATACAGAAAACTACGAAGCCGAATACCTGGATACCCTGAACTTCCACATCCGGCACCTGGACACAGGAAACTACGGAGCGGAATGCCTGGACACCCTGGCCTTCTACGTCCGACACCTACATACAGAAAACTACGAAGCGGAATACCTGGAAACCCAGAACTTCCACATCCGACACCTGGACACAGGAAACTACGGAGCGGAATACCTGGATACCCTGAACTTCCACATCCGGCACCTAGATACAGAAAAGTACGAAGCGGAATACCTGGAAACCCTGAACTTCCACATCCGACACCTAGATACAGAAAACTACGAAGCGGAATACCTGGACACCCTGGACTTCCACGTGCGACACCTAGATACAGAAAACTACGAAGCGGAATACCTGGAAACCCTGAACTTCCACATCCGACACCTGGACACAGGAAACTACGGAGCGGAATGCCTGGACACCCTGGCCTTCTGCGTCCGACACCTAGATACAGAAAACTACGAAGCGGAATACCTGGACACCCTGGACTTCCACGTGCGACACCTAGATACAGAAAACTACGAAGCGGAATACCTGGAAACCCTGAACTTCCACATCCGACACCTGGACACAGGAAACTACGGAGAGGAATGCCTGGACACCCTGGCCTTCTGCGTCCGACACCTAGATACAGAAAACTACGAAGCGGAACACCTGGACACCCTGGACTTCCACGTGCGACACCTAGATACAGAAAACTACGAAGCGGAATACCTGGAAACCCTGAACTTCCACATCCGACACCTGGACACAGGAAACTACGGAGAGGAATGCCTGGACACCCTGAACTTCCACATCCGACACCTACATACAGAAAACTACGAAGCGGAATGCCTGGACACCCTGGCCTTCCACATCCGGCACCTAGATACAGAAAACTACGAAGCGGAACACCTGGACACCCTGGACTTCCACATCCGGGTACCTAGATACAGAAAACTACGAAGCGGAATACCTGGACACCCTGGACTTCCACGTCCGCCATCTAGATACAGAAAACTACGAAGGGGAATACCTGGACACCCTGGACTTCCACATTCGACACCTAGATACAGAAAACTACGAAGCCGAATACCTGGATACCCTGAACTTCCACATCCGGCACCTGGACACAGGAAACTACGGAGCGGAATGCCTGGACACCCTGGCCTTCTACGTCCGACACCTACATACAGAAAACTACGAAGCGGAATACCTGGAAACCCAGAACTTCCACATCCGACACCTGGACACAGGAAACTACGGAGCGGAATACCTGGATACCCTGAACTTCCACATCCGGCACCTAGATACAGAAAAGTACGAAGCGGAATACCTGGAAACCCTGAACTTCCACATCCGGCACCTGGACACAGGAATCTACGGAGCGGAATGCCTGGACACCCTGGCCTTCTGCGTCCGACACCTAGATACAGAAAACTACGAAGCGGAATACCTGGACACCCTGAACTTCCACATCCGACACCTACATACAGAAAACTACGAAGCGGAATACCTGGACACCCTGAACTTCCACATCCGACACCTACATACAGAAAACTACGAAGCGGAATACCTGGAAACTCTGAACTTCCACATCCGACACCTGGACACAGGAAACTACGGAGCGGAATGCCTGGACACCCTGGCCTTCTGCGTCCGTCACCTAGATACAGAAAACTACGAAGCGGAATACCTGGACACCCTGGACTTCCACATCCGGCACCTAGATACAGAAAACTACGAAGCGGAACACCTGGACACCCTGGACTTCCACATCCGGGTACCTAGATACAGAAAACTACGAAGCGGAATACCTGGACACCCTGGACTTCCACGTCCGCCATCTAGATACAGAAAACTACGAAGGGGAATACCTGGACACCCTGGACTTCCACATTCGACACCTAGATACAGAAAACTACGAAGCCGAATACCTGGATACCCTGAACTTCCACATCCGGCACCTGGACACAGGAAACTACGGAGCGGAATGCCTGGACACCCTGGCCTTCTACGTCCGACACCTACATACAGAAAACTACGAAGCGGAATACCGGGAAACCCAGAACTTCCACATCCGACACCTGGACACAGGAAACTACGGAGCGGAATACCTGGATACCCTGAACTTCCACATCCGGCACCTAGATACAGAAAAGTACGAAGCGGAATACCTGGAAACCCTGAACTTCCACATCCGGCACCTGGACACAGGAATCAACGGAGCGGAATGCCTGGACACCCTGGCCTTCTGCGTCCGACACCTAGATACAGAAAACTACGAAGCGGAATACCTGGACACCCTGAACTTCCACATCCGACACCTTCATGCAGAAAACTACGAAGCGGAATACCTGGACACCCTGAACTTCCACATCCGACACCTACATACAGAAAACTACGAAGCGGAATACCTGGAAACTCTGAACTTCCACATCCGACACCTGGACACAGGAAACTACGGAGCGGAATGCCTGGACACCCTGGCCTTCTGCGTCCGTCACCTAGATACAGAAAACTACGAAGCGGAATACCTGGACACCCTGGACTTCCACGTGCGACACCTAGATACAGAAAACTACGAAGCGGAATACCTGGAAACCCTGAACTTCCACATCCGACACCTGGACACAGGAAACTACGGAGCGGAATGCCTGGACACCCTGGCCTTCTGCGTCCGACACCTAGATACAGAAAACTACGAAGCGGAATACCTGGACACCCTGGACTTCCACGTGCGACACCTAGATACAGTAAACTACGAAGCGGAATACCTGGAAACCCTGAACTTCCACATCCGACACCTGGACACAGGAAACTACGGAGAGGAATGCCTGGACACCCTGGCCTTCTGCGTCCGACACCTAGATACAGAAAACTACGAAGCGGAACACCTGGACACCCTGGACTTCCACGTGCGACACCTAGATACAGAAAACTACGAAGCGGAATACCTGGAAACCCTGAACTTCCACATCCGACACCTGGACACAGGAAACTACGGAGAGGAATGCCTGGACACCCTGGCCTTCCACATCCGGCACCTAGATACAGAAAACTACGAAGCGGAACACCTGGACACCCTGGACTTCCACATCCGACACCTGGACACAGGAAACTACGGAGAGGAATGCCTGGACACCCTGGCCTTCTGCGTCCGACACCTAGATACAGAAAACTACGAAGCGGAACACCTGGACACCCTGGACTTCCACGTGCGACACCTAGATACAGAAAACTACGAAGCGGAATACCTGGAAACCCTGAACTTCCACATCCGACACCTGGACACAGGAAACTACGGAGAGGAATGCCTGGACACCCTGGCCTTCCACATCCGGCACCTAGATACAGAAAACTACGAAGCGAAACACCTGGACACCCTGGACTTCCACATCCGGGTACCTAGATACAGAAAACTACGAAGCGGAATACCTGGACACCCTGGACTTCCACGTCCGCCATCTAGATACAGAAAACTACGAAGGGGAATACCTGGACACCCTGGACTTCCACATTCGAAACCTAGATACAGAAAACTACGAAGCCGAATACCTGGATACCCTGAACTTCCACATCCGGCACCTGGACACAGGAAACTACGGAGCGGAATGCCTGGACACCCTGGCCTTCTACGTCCGACACCTACATACAGAAAACTACGAAGCGGAATACCTGGAAACCCAGAACTTCCACATCCGACACCTGGACACAGGAAACTACGGAGCGGAATACCTGGATACCCTGAACTTCCACATCCGGCACCTAGATACAGAAAAGTACGAAGCGGAATACCTGGAAACCCTGAACTTCCACATCCGACACCTAGATACAGAAAACTACGAAGCGGAATACCTGGACACCCTGGACTTCCACGTGCGACACCTAGATACAGAAAACTACGAAGCGGAATACCTGGAAACCCTGAACTTCCACATCCGACACCTGGACACAGGAAACTACGGAGCGGAATGCCTGGACACCCTGGCCTTCTGCGTCCGACACCTAGATACAGAAAACTACGAAGCGGAATACCTGGACACCCTGGACTTCCACGTGCGACACCTAGATACAGAAAACTACGAAGCGGAATACCTGGAAACCCTGAACTTCCACATCCGACACCTGGACACAGGAAACTACGGAGAGGAATGCCTGGACACCCTGGCCTTCTGCGTCCGACACCTAGATACAGAAAACTACGAAGCGGAACACCTGGACACCCTGGACTTCCACGTGCGACACCTAGATACAGAAAACTACGAAGCGGAATACCTGGAAACCCTGAACTTCCACATCCGACACCTGGACACAGGAAACTACGGAGAGGAATGCCTGGACACCCTGAACTTCCACATCCGACACCTACATACAGAAAACTACGAAGCGGAATGCCTGGACACCCTGGCCTTCCACATCCGGCACCTAGATACAGAAAACTACGAAGCGGAACACCTGGACACCCTGGACTTCCACATCCGGGTACCTAGATACAGAAAACTACGAAGCGGAATACCTGGACACCCTGGACTTCCACGTCCGCCATCTAGATACAGAAAACTACGAAGGGGAATACCTGGACACCCTGGACTTCCACATTCGACACCTAGATACAGAAAACTACGAAGCCGAATACCTGGATACCCTGAACTTCCACATCCGGCACCTGGACACAGGAAACTACGGAGCGGAATGCCTGGACACCCTGGCCTTCTACGTCCGACACCTACATACAGAAAACTACGAAGCGGAATACCTGGAAACCCAGAACTTCCACATCCGACACCTGGACACAGGAAACTACGGAGCGGAATACCTGGATACCCTGAACTTCCACATCCGGCACCTAGATACAGAAAAGTACGAAGCGGAATACCTGGAAACCCTGAACTTCCACATCCGGCACCTGGACACAGGAATCTACGGAGCGGAATGCCTGGACACCCTGGCCTTCTGCGTCCGACACCTAGATACAGAAAACTACGAAGCGGAATACCTGGACACCCTGAACTTCCACATCCGACACCTACATACAGAAAACTACGAAGCGGAATACCTGGACACCCTGAACTTCCACATCCGACACCTACATACAGAAAACTACGAAGCGGAATACCTGGAAACTCTGAACTTCCACATCCGACACCTGGACACAGGAAACTACGGAGCGGAATGCCTGGACACCCTGGCCTTCTGCGTCCGTCACCTAGATACAGAAAACTACGAAGCGGAATACCTGGACACCCTGGACTTCCACGTGCGACACCTAGATACAGAAAACTACGAAGCGGAATACCTGGAAACCCTGAACTTCCACATCCGACACCTGGACACAGGAAACTACGGAGCGGAATGCCTGGACACCCTGGCCTTCTTCGTCCGACACCTAGATACAGAAAACTACGAAGCGGAATACCTGGACACCCTGGACTTCCACGTGCGACACCTAGATACAGAAAACTACGAAGCGGAATACCTGGAAACCCTGAACTTCCACATCCGACACCTGGACACAGGAAACTACGCAGCGGAATGCCTGGACACCCTGGCCTTCTTCGTCCGACACCTAGATACAGAAAACTACAAAGCGGAATACCTGGACACCCTGGACTTCCACGTGCGACACCTAGATACAGAAAACTACGAAGCGGAATACCTGGACACCCTGGACTTCCACGTGCGACACCTAGATACAGAAAACTACGAAGCGGAATACCTGGAAACCCTGAACTTCCACATCCGACACCTGGACACAGGAAACTACGGAGAGGAATGCCTGGACACCCTGGCCTTCTGCGTCCGACACCTAGATACAGAAAACTACGAAGCGGAACACCTGGACACCCTGGACTTCCACGTGCGACACCTAGATACAGAAAACTACGAAGCGGAATACCTGGAAACCCTGAACTTCCACATCCGACACCTGGACACAGGAAACTACGGAGAGGAATGCCTGGACACCCTGGCCTTCCACATCCGGCACCTAGATACAGAAAACTACGAAGCGGAACACCTGGACACCCTGGACTTCCACATCCGGGTACCTAGATACAGAAAACTACGAAGCGGAATACCTGGACACCCTGGACTTCCACGTCCGCCATCTAGATACAGAAAACTACGAAGGGGAATACCTGGACACCCTGGACTTCCACATTCGACACCTAGATACAGAAAACTACGAAGCCGAATACCTGGATACCCTGAACTTCCACATCCGGCACCTGGACACAGGAAACTACGGAGCGGAATGCCTGGACACCCTGGCCTTCTACGTCCGACACCTACATACAGAAAACTACGAAGCGGAATACCGGGAAACCCAGAACTTCCACATCCGACACCTGGACACAGGAAACTACGGAGCGGAATACCTGGATACCCTGAACTTCCACATCCGGCACCTAGATACAGAAAAGTACGAAGCGGAATACCTGGAAACCCTGAACTTCCACATCCGGCACCTGGACACAGGAATCTACGGAGCGGAATGCCTGGACACCCTGGCCTTCTGCGTCCGACACCTAGATACAGAAAACTACGAAGCGGAATACCTGGACACCCTGAACTTCCACATCCGACACCTACATGCAGAAAACTACGAAGCGGAATACCTGGACACCCTGAACTTCCACATCCGACACCTACATACAGAAAACTACGAAGCGGAATACCTGGAAACTCTGAACTTCCACATCCGACACCTGGACACAGGAAACTACGGAGCGGAATGCCTGGACACCCTGGCCTTCTGCGTCCGTCACCTAGATACAGAAAACTACGAAGCGGAATACCTGGACACCCTGGACTTCCACGTGCGACACCTAGATACAGAAAACTACGAAGCGGAATACCTGGAAACCCTGAACTTCCACATCCGACACCTGGACACAGGAAACTACGGAGCGGAATGCCTGGACACCCTGGCCTTCTTCGTCCGACACCTAGATACAGAAAACTACGAAGCGGAATACCTGGACACCCTGGACTTCCACGTGCGACACCTAGATACAGAAAACTACGAAGCGGAATACCTGGAAACCCTGAACTTCCACATCCGACACCTGGACACAGGAAACTACGCAGCGGAATGCCTGGACACCCTGGCCTTCTTCGTCCGACACCTAGATACAGAAAACTACAAAGCGGAATACCTGGACACCCTGGACTTCCACGTGCGACACCTAGATACAGAAAACTACGAAGCGGAATACCTGGACACCCTGGACTTCCACGTGCGACACCTAGATACAGAAAACTACGAAGCGGAATACCTGGAAACCCTGAACTTCCACATCCGACACCTGGACACAGGAAACTACGGAGAGGAATGCCTGGACACCCTGGCCTTCTGCGTCCGACACCTAGATACAGAAAACTACGAAGCGGAACACCTGGACACCCTGGACTTCCACGTGCGACACCTAGATACAGAAAACTACGAAGCGGAATACCTGGAAACCCTGAACTTCCACATCCGACACCTGGACACAGGAAACTACGGAGAGGAATGCCTGGACACCCTGGCCTTCCACATCCGGCACCTAGATACAGAAAACTACGAAGCGGAACACCTGGACACCCTGGACTTCCACATCCGGGTACCTAGATACAGAAAACTACGAAGCGGAATACCTGGACACCCTGGACTTCCACGTCCGCCATCTAGATACAGAAAACTACGAAGGGGAATACCTGGACACCCTGGACTTCCACATTCGACACCTAGATACAGAAAACTACGAAGCCGAATACCTGGATACCCTGAACTTCCACATCCGGCACCTGGACACAGGAAACTACGGAGCGGAATGCCCGGACACCCTGGCCTTCTACGTCCGACACCTACATACAGAAAACTACGAAGCGGAATACCGGGAAACCCAGAACTTCCACATCCGACACCTGGACACAGGAAACTACGGAGCGGAATACCTGGATACCCTGAACTTCCACATCCGGCACCTAGATACAGAAAAGTACGAAGCGGAATACCTGGAAACCCTGAACTTCCACATCCGGCACCTGGACACAGGAATCTACGGAGCGGAATGCCTGGACACCCTGGCCTTCTGCGTCCGACACCTAGATACAGAAAACTACGAAGCGGAATACCTGGACACCCTGAACTTCCACATCCGACACCTACATGCAGAAAACTACGAAGCGGAATACCTGGACACCCTGAACTTCCACATCCGACACCTACATACAGAAAACTACGAAGCGGAATACCTGGAAACTCTGAACTTCCACATCCGACACCTGGACACAGGAAACTACGGAGCGGAATGCCTGGACACCCTGGCCTTCTGCGTCCGTCACCTAGATACAGAAAACTACGAAGCGGAATACCTGGACACCCTGGACTTCCACGTGCGACACCTAGATACAGAAAACTACGAAGCGGAATACCTGGAAACCCTGAACTTCCACATCCGACACCTGGACACAGGAAACTACGGAGCGGAATGCCTGGACACCCTGGCCTTCTGCGTCCGACACCTAGATACAGAAAACTACGAAGCGGAATACCTGGACACCCTGGACTTCCACGTGCGACACCTAGATACAGTAAACTACGAAGCGGAATACCTGGAAACCCTGAACTTCCACATCCGACACCTGGACACAGGAAACTACGGAGAGGAATGCCTGGACACCCTGGCCTTCTGCGTCCGACACCTAGATACAGAAAACTACGAAGCGGAACACCTGGACACCCTGGACTTCCACGTGCGACACCTAGATACAGAAAACTACGAAGCGGAATACCTGGAAACCCTGAACTTCCACATCCGACACCTGGACACAGGAAACTACGGAGAGGAATGCCTGGACACCCTGGCCTTCCACATCCGGCACCTAGATACAGAAAACTACGAAGCGGAACACCTGGACACCCTGGACTTCCACATCCGGGTACCTAGATACAGAAAACTACGAAGCGGAATACCTGGACACCCTGGACTTCCACGTCCGCCATCTAGATACAGAAAACTACGAAGGGGAATACCTGGACACCCTGGACTTCCACATTCGACACCTAGATACAGAAAACTACGAAGCCGAATACCTGGATACCCTGAACTTCCACATCCGGCACCTGGACACAGGAAACTACGGAGCGGAATGCCTGGACACCCTGGCCTTCTACGTCCGACACCTACATACAGAAAACTACGAAGCGGAATACCTGGAAACCCAGAACTTCCACATCCGACACCTGGACACAGGAAACTACGGAGCGGAATACCTGGATACCCTGAACTTCCACATCCGGCACCTAGATACAGAAAAGTACGAAGCGGAATACCTGGAAACCCTGAACTTCCACATCCGGCACCTGGACACAGGAATCTACGGAGCGGAATGCCTGGACACCCTGGCCTTCTGCGTCCGACACCTAGATACAGAAAACTACGAAACGGAATACCTGGACACCCTGAACTTCCACATCCGACACCTACATACAGAAAACTACGAAGCGGAATACCTGGACACCCTGAACTTCCACATCCGACACCTACATACAGAAAACTACGAAGCGGAATACCTGGAAACTCTGAACTTCCACATCCGACACCTGGACACAGGAAACTACGGAGCGGAATGCCTGGACACCCTGGCCTTCTGCGTCCGTCACCTAGATACAGAAAACTACGAAGCGGAATACCTGGACACCCTGGACTTCCACGTGCGACACCTAGATACAGAAAACTACGAAGCGGAATACCTGGAAACCCTGAACTTCCACATCCGACACCTGGACACAGGAAACTACGGAGCGGAATGCCTGGACACCCTGGCCTTCTTCGTCCGACACCTAGATACAGAAAACTACGAAGCGGAATACCTGGACACCCTGGACTTCCACGTGCGACACCTAGATACAGAAAACTACGAAGCGGAATACCTGGAAACCCTGAACTTCCTCATCCGACACCTGGACACAGGAAACTACGGAGCGGAATGCCTGGACACCCTGGCCTTCTTCGTCCGACACCTAGATACAGAAAACTACGAAGCGGAATACCTGGACACCCTGGACTTCCACGTGCGACACCTAGATACAGAAAACTACGAAGCGGAATACCTGGAAACCCTGAACTTCCACATCCGACACCTGGACACAGGAAACTACGGAGAGGAATGCCTGGACACCCTGGCCTTCTGCGTCCGACACCTAGATACAGAAAACTACGAAGCGGAACACCTGGACACCCTGAACTTCCACATCCGACACCTACATACAGAAAACTACGAAGCGGAATACCTGGAACCCCTGAACTTCCACATCCGACACCTGGACACAGGAAACTACGGAGCGGAATACCTGGAAACCCTGAACTTCCACATCCGGCACCTAGATACAGAAAACTACGAAGCGGAACACCTGGACACCCTGGACTTCCACGTGCGACACCTAGATACAGAAAACTACGAAGCGGAATACCTGGAAACCCTGAACTTCCACATCCGACACCTGGACACAGGAAACTACGGAGCGGAATGCCTGGACACCCTGGCCTTCTGCGTCCGACACCTAGATACAGAAAACTACGAAGCGGAATACCTGGACACCCTGGACTTCCACGTGCGACACCTAGATACAGAAAACTACGAAGCGGAATACTTGGAAACCCTGAACTTCCACATCCGACACCTGGACACAGGAAACTACGGAGAGGAATGCCTGGACACCCTGGCCTTCTGCGTCCGACACCTAGATACAGAAAACTACGAAGCGGAACACCTGGACACCCTGGACTTCCACGTGCGACACCTAGATACAGAAAACTACGAAGCGGAATACCTGGAAACCCTGAACTTCCACATCCGACACCTGGACACAGGAAACTACGGAGAGGAACACCTGGACACCCTGGACTTCCACGTCCGACACCTAGATACAGAAAACTACGAAGCGGAACACCTGGACACCCTGGACTTCCACGTGCGACACCTAGATACAGAAAACTACGAAGCGGAATACCTGGAAACCCTGGCCTTCTACGTCCGACACCTACATACAGAAAACTACGAAGCGGAATACCTGGAAACCCAGAACTTCCACATCCGACACCTGGACACAGGAAACTACGGAGCGGAATACCTGGATACCCTGAACTTCCACATCCGGCACCTAGATACAGAAAAGTACGAAGCGGAATACCTGGAAACCCTGAACTTCCACATCCGGCACCTGGACACAGGAATCTACGGAGCGGAATGCCTGGACACCCTGGCCTTCTGCGTCCGACACCTAGATACAGAAAACTACGAAGCGGAATACCTGGACACCCTGAACTTCCACATCCGACACCTACATACAGAAAACTACGAAGCGGAATACCTGGACACCCTGAACTTCCACATCCGACACCTACATACAGAAAACTACGAAGCGGAATACCTGGAAACTCTGAACTTCCACATCCGACACCTGGACACAGGAAACTACGGAGCGGAATGCCTGGACACCCTGGCCTTCTGCGTCCGTCACCTAGATACAGAAAACTACGAAGCGGAATACCTGGACACCCTGGACTTCCACGTGCGACACCTAGATACAGAAAACTACGAAGCGGAATACCTGGAAACCCTGAACTTCCACATCCGACACCTGGACACAGGAAACTACGGAGCGGAATGCCTGGACACCCTGGCCTTCTGCGTCCGACACCTAGATACAGAAAACTACGAAGCGGAACACCTGGACACCCTGGACTTCCACGTGCGACACCTAGATACAGAAAACTACGAAGCGGAATACCTGGAAACCCTGAACTTCCACATCCGACACCTGGACACAGGAAACTACGGAGAGGAATGCCTGGACACCCTGGCCTTCCACATCCGGCACCTAGATACAGAAAACTACGAAGCGGAACACCTGGACACCCTGGACTTCCACATCCGGGTACCTAGATACAGAAAACTACGAAGCGGAATACCTGGACACCCTGGACTTCCACGTCCGCCATCTAGATACAGAAAACTACGAAGGGGAATACCTGGACACCCTGGACTTCCACATTCGACACCTAGATACAGAAAACTACGAAGCCGAATACCTGGATACCCTGAACTTCCACATCCGGCACCTGGACACAGGAAACTACGGAGCGGAATGCCTGGGCACCCTGGCCTTCTACGTCCGACACCTACATACAGAAAACTACGAAGCGGAATACCTGGAAACCCAGAACTTCCACATCCGACACCTGGACACAGGAAACTACGGAGCGGAATACCTGGATACCCTGAACTTCCACATCCGGCACCTAGATACAGAAAAGTACGAAGCGGAATACCTGGAAACCCTGAACTTCCACATCCGGCACCTGGACACAGGAATCTACGGAGCGGAATGCCTGGACACCCTGGCCTTCTGCGTCCGACACCTAGATACAGAAAACTACGAAGCGGAATACCTGGACACCCTGAACTTCCACATCCGACACCTACATACAGAAAACTACGAAGCGGAATACCTGGACACCCTGAACTTCCACATCCGACACCTACATACAGAAAACTACGAAGCGGAATACCTGGAAACTCTGAACTTCCACATCCGACACCTGGACACAGGAAACTACGGAGCGGAATGCCTGGACACCCTGGCCTTCTGCGTCCGTCACCTAGATACAGAAAACTACGAAGCGGAATACCTGGACACCCTGGACTGCCACGTGCGACACCTAGATACAGAAAACTACGAAGCGGAATACCTGGAAACCCTGAACTTCCACATCCGACACCTGGACACAGGAAACTACGGAGCGGAATGCCTGGACACCCTGGCCTTCTTCGTCCGACACCTAGATACAGAAAACTACGAAGCGGAATACCTGGACACCCTGGACTTCCACGTGCGACACCTAGATACAGAAAACTACGAAGCGGAATACCTGGAAACCCTGAACTTCCACATCCGACACCTGGACACAGGAAACTACGGAGCGGAATGCCTGGACACCCTGGCCTTCTTCGTCCGACACCTAGATACAGAAAACTACGAAGCGGAATACCTGGACACCCTGGACTTCCACGTGCGATACCTAGATACAGAAAACTACGAAGCGGAATACCTGGAAACCCTGAACTTCCACATCCGACACCTGGACACAGGAAACTACGGAGAGGAATGCCTGGACACCCTGGCCTTCTGCGTCCGACACCTAGATACAGAAAACTACGAAGCGGAACACCTGGACACCCTGGACTTCCACGTGCGACACCTAGATACAGAAAACTACGAAGCGGAATACCTGGAAACCCTGAACTTCCACATCCGACACCTGGACACAGGAAACTACGGAGAGGAATGCCTGGACACCCTGGCCTTCCACATCCGGCACCTAGATACAGAAAACTACGAAGCGGAACACCTGGACACCCTGGACTTCCACGTGCGACACCTAGATACAGAAAACTACGAAGCGGAATACCTGGAAACCCTGGCCTTCTACGTCCGACACCTACATACAGAAAACTACGAAGCGGAATACCTGGAAACCCAGAACTTCCACATCCGACACCTGGACACAGGAAACTACGGAGCGGAATACCTGGATACCCTGAACTTCCACATCCGGCACCTAGATACAGAAAAGTACGAAGCGGAATACCTGGAAACCCTGAACTTCCACATCCGGCACCTGGACACAGGAATCTACGGAGCGGAATGCCTGGACACCCTGGCCTTCTGCGTCCGACACCTAGATACAGAAAACTACGAAGCGGAATACCTGGACACCCTGAACTTCCACATCCGACACCTACATACAGAAAACTACGAAGCGGAATACCTGGACACCCTGAACTTCCACATCCGACACCTACATACAGAAAACTACGAAGCGGAATACCTGGAAACTCTGAACTTCCACATCCGACACCTGGACACAGGAAACTACGGAGCGGAATGCCTGGACACCCTGGCCTTCTGCGTCCGTCACCTAGATACAGAAAACTACGAAGCGGAATACCTGGACACCCTGGACTTCCACGTGCGACACCTAGATACAGAAAACTACGAAGCGGAATACCTGGAAACCCTGAACTTCCACATCCGACACCTGGACACAGGAAACTACGGAGCGGAATGCCTGGACACCCTGGCCTTCTGCGTCCGACACCTAGATACAGAAAACTACGAAGCGGAATACCTGGACACAATGGACTTCCACGTGCGACACCTAGATACAGAAAACTACGAAGCGGAATACCTGGAAACCCTGAACTTCCACATCCGACACCTGGACACAGGAAACTACGGAGAGGAATGCCTGGATACCCTGGCCTTCTGCGTCCGACACCTAGATACAGAAAACTACGAAGCGGAACACCTGGACACCCTGGACTTCCACGTGCGACACCTAGATACAGAAAACTACGAAGCGGAATACCTGGAAACCCTGAACTTCCACATCCGACACCTGGACACAGGAAACTACGGAGAGGAATGCCTGGACACCCTGGCCTTCCACATCCGGCACCTAGATACAGAAAACTACGAAGCGGAACACCTGGACACCCTGGACTTCCACGTGCGACACCTAGATACAGAAAACTACGAAGCGGAATGCCTGGAAACCCTGAACTTCCACATCCGACACCTGGACACAGGAAACTACGGAGAGGAATGCCTGGACACCCTGGCCTTCCACATCCGGCACCTAGATACAGAAAACTACGAAGCGGAATACCTGGACACCCTGAACTTCCACATCCGACACCTAGATACAGAAAACTACGAAGCGGAATACCTGGACACCCTGAACTTCCACATCCGACACCTAGATACAGAAAACTACGAAGCGGAGTACCTGGACACCCTGGACTTCCACATTCGACACCTAGATACAGAAAACTACGAAGCGGAATACCTGGACACCCTGAACTTCCACATCCGACACCTACATACAGAAAACTACGAAGCGGAATACCTGGAACCCCTGAACTTCCACATCCGACACCTGGACACAGGAAACTACGGAGCGGAATACCTGGAAACCCTGAACTTCCACATCCGACACCTGGACACAGGAAACTACGGAGAGGAATGCCTGGACACCCTGGCCTTCCACATCCGGCACCTAGATACAGAAAACTACGAAGCGGAACACCTGGACACCCTGGACTTCCACGTGCGACACCTAGATACAGAAAACTACGAAGCGGAATACCTGGAAACCCTGAACTTCCACATCCGACACCTGGACACAGGAAACTACGGAGAGGAATGCCTGGACACCCTGGCCTTCCACATCCGGCACCTAGATACAGAAAACTACGAAGCGGAATACCTGGACACCCTGAACTTCCTCATCCGACACCTAGATACAGAAAAATACGAAGCGGAATACCTGGATACCCTGAACTTCCACATCCGGGTACCTAGATACAGAAAACTACGAAGCGGAATACCTGGACACCCTGGACTTCCACGTCCGCCATCTAGATACAGAAAACTACGAAGCCGAATACCTGGATACCCTGAACTTCCACATCCGGCACCTGGACACAGGAAACTACGGAGCGGAATGCCTGGACACCCTGGCCTTCTACGTCCGACACCTACATACAGAAAACTACGAAGCGGAATACCTGGAAACCCAGAACTTCCACATCCGACACCTGGACACAGGAAACTACGGAGCGGAATACCTGGATACCCTGAACTTCCACATCCGGCACCTAGATACAGAAAAGTACGAAGCGGAATACCTGGAAACCCTGAACTTCCACATCCGGCACCTGGACACAGGAATCTACGGAGCGGAATGCCTGGACACCCTGGCCTTCTGCGTCCGACACCTAGATACAGAAAACTACGAAGCGGAATACCTGGACACCCTGAACTTCCACATCCGACACCTACATACAGAAAACTACGAAGCGGAATACCTGGACACCCTGAACTTCCACATCCGACACCTACATACAGAAAACTACGAAGCGGAATACCTGGAAACTCTGAACTTCCACATCCGACACCTGGACACAGGAAACTACGGAGCGGAATGCCTGGACACCCTGGCCTTCTGCGTCCGTCACCTAGATACAGAAAACTACGAAGCGGAATACCTGGACACCCTGGACTTCCACGTGCGACACCTAGATACAGAAAACTACGAAGCGGAATACCTGGAAACCCTGAACTTCCACATCCGACACCTGGACACAGGAAACTACGGACCGGAATGCCTGGACACCCTGGCCTTCTGCGTCCGACACCTAGATACAGAAAACTACGAAGCGGAATACCTGGACACCCTGGACTTCCACGTGCGACACCTAGATACAGAAAACTACGAAGCGGAATACCTGGAAACCCTGAACTTCCACATCCGACACCTGGACACAGGAAACTACGGAGAGGAATGCCTGGATACCCTGGCCTTCTGCGTCCGACACCTAGATACAGAAAACTACGAAGCGGAACACCTGGACACCCTGGACTTCCACGTGCGACACCTAGATACAGAAAACTACGAAGCGGAATACCTGGAAACCCTGAACTTCCACATCCGACACCTGGACACAGGAAACTACGGAGAGGAATGCCTGGACACCCTGGCCTTCCACATCCGGCACCTAGATACAGAAAACTACGAAGCGGAACACCTGGACACCCTGGACTTCCACGTGCGACACCTAGATACAGAAAACTACGAAGCGGAATGCCTGGAAACCCTGAACTTCCACATCCGACACCTGGACACAGGAAACTACGGAGAGGAATGCCTGGACACCCTGGCCTTCCACATCCGGCACCTAGATACAGAAAACTACGAAGCGGAATACCTGGACACCCTGAACTTCCACATCCGACACCTAGATACAGAAAACTACGAAGCGGAATACCTGGACACCCTGAACTTCCACATCCGACACCTAGATACAGAAAACTACGAAGCGGAGTACCTGGACACCCTGGACTTCCACATTCGACACCTAGATACAGAAAACTACGAAGCGGAATACCTGGACACCCTGAACTTCCACATCCGACACCTACATACAGAAAACTACGAAGCGGAATACCTGGAACCCCTGAACTTCCACATCCGACACCTGGACACAGGAAACTACGGAGCGGAATACCTGGAAACCCTGAACTTCCACATCCGACACCTGGACACAGGAAACTACGGAGAGGAATGCCTGGACACCCTGGCCTTCCACATCCGGCACCTAGATACAGAAAACTACGAAGCGGAACACCTGGACACCCTGGACTTCCACGTGCGACACCTAGATACAGAAAACTACGAAGCGGAATACCTGGAAACCCTGAACTTCCACATCCGACACCTGGACACAGGAAACTACGGAGAGGAATGCCTGGACACCCTGGCCTTCCACATCCGGCACCTAGATACAGAAAACTACGAAGCGGAATACCTGGACACCCTGAACTTCCTCATCCGACACCTAGATACAGAAAAATACGAAGCGGAATACCTGGATACCCTGAACTTCCACATCCGGGTACCTAGATACAGAAAACTACGAAGCGGAATACCTGGACACCCTGGACTTCCACGTCCGCCATCTAGATACAGAAAACTACGAAGCCGAATACCTGGATACCCTGAACTTCCACATCCGGCACCTGGACACAGGAAACTACGGAGCGGAATGCCTGGACACCCTGGCCTTCTACGTCCGACACCTACATACAGAAAACTACGAAGCGGAATACCTGGAAACCCAGAACTTCCACATCCGACACCTGGACACAGGAAACTACGGAGCGGAATACCTGGATACCCTGAACTTCCACATCCGGCACCTAGATACAGAAAAGTACGAAGCGGAATACCTGGAAACCCTGAACTTCCACATCCGGCACCTGGACACAGGAATCTACGGAGCGGAATGCCTGGACACCCTGGCCTTCTGCGTCCGACACCTAGATACAGAAAACTACGAAGCGGAATACCTGGACACCCTGAACTTCCACATCCGACACCTACATACAGAAAACTACGAAGCGGAATACCTGGACACCCTGAACTTCCACATCCGACACCTACATACAGAAAACTACGAAGGGGAATACCTGGAAACTCTGAACTTCCACATCCGACACCTGGACACAGGAAACTACGGAGCGGAATGCCTGGACACCCTGGCCTTCTGCGTCCGTCACCTAGATACAGAAAACTACGAAGCGGAATACCTGGACACCCTGGACTTCCACGTGCGACACCTAGATACAGAAAACTACGAAGCGGAATACCTGGAAACCCTGAACTTCCACATCCGACACCTGGACACAGGAAACTACGGACCGGAATGCCTGGACACCCTGGCCTTCTGCGTCCGACACCTAGATACAGAAAACTACGAAGCGGAATACCTGGACACCCTGGACTTCCACGTGCGACACCTAGATACAGAAAACTACGAAGCGGAATACCTGGAAACCCTGAACTTCCACATCCGACACCTGGACACAGGAAACTACGGAGAGGAATGCCTGGACACCCTGGCCTTCTGCGTCCGACACCTAGATACAGAAAACTACGAAGCGGAACACCTGGACACCCTGGACTTCCACGTGCGACACCTAGATACAGAAAACTACGAAGCGGAATACCTGGAAACCCTGAACTTCCACATCCGACACCTGGACACAGGAAACTACGGAGAGGAATGCCTGGACACCCTGGCCTTCCACATCCGGCACCTAGATACAGAAAACTACGAAGCGGAACACCTGGACACCCTGGACTTCCACGTGCGACACCTAGATACAGAAAACTACGAAGCGGAATACCTGGAAACCCTGGCCTTCTACGTCCGACACCTACATACAGAAAACTACGAAGCGGAATACCTGGAAACCCAGAACTTCCACATCCGACACCTGGACACAGGAAACTACGGAGCGGAATACCTGGATACCCTGAACTTCTACATCCGGCACCTAGATACAGAAAAGTACGAAGCGGAATACCTGGAAACCCTGAACTTCCACATCCGGCACCTGGACACAGGAATCTACGGAGCGGAATGCCTGGACACCCTGGCCTTCTGCGTCCGACACCTAGATACAGAAAACTACGAAGCGGAATACCTGGACACCCTGAACTTCCACATCCGACACCTACATACAGAAAACTACGAAGCGGAATACCTGGACACCCTGAACTTCCACATCCGACACCTACATACAGAAAACTACGAAGCGGAATACCTGGAAACTCTGAACTTCCACATCCGACACCTGGACACAGGAAACTACGGAGCGGAATGCCTGGACACCCTGGCCTTCTGCGTCCGTCACCTAGATACAGAAAACTACGAAGCGGAATACCTGGACACCCTGGACTTCCACGTGCGACACCTAGATACAGAAAACTACGAAGCGGAATACCTGGAAACCCTGAACTTCCACATCCGACACCTGGACACAGGAAACTACGGAGCGGAATGCCTGGACACCCTGGCCTTCTGCGTCCGACACCTAGATACAGAAAACTACGAAGCGGAATACCTGGACACCCTGGACTTCCACGTGCGACACCTAGATACAGAAAACTACGAAGCGGAATACCTGGAAACCCTGAACTTCCACATCCGACACCTGGACACAGGAAACTACGGAGAGGAATGCCTGGATACCCTGGCCTTCTGCGTCCGACACCTAGATACAGAAAACTACGAAGCGGAACACCTGGACACCCTGGACTTCCACGTGCGACACCTAGATACAGAAAACTACGAAGCGGAATACCTGGAAACCCTGAACTTCCACATCCGACACCTGGACACAGGAAACTACGGAGAGGAATGCCTGGACACCCTGGCCTTCCACATCCGGCACCTAGATACAGAAAACTACGAAGCGGAACACCTGGACACCCTGGACTTCCACGTGCGACACCTAGATACAGAAAACTACGAAGCGGAATGCCTGGAAACCCTGAACTTCCACATCCGACACCTGGACACAGGAAACTACGGAGAGGAATGCCTGGACACCCTGGCCTTCCACATCCGGCACCTAGATACAGAAAACTACGAAGCGGAATACCTGGACACCCTGAACTTCCACATCCGACACCTAGATACAGAAAACTACGAAGCGGAATACCTGGACACCCTGAACTTCCACATCCGACACCTAGATACAGAAAACTACGAAGCGGAGTACCTGGACACCCTGGACTTCCACATTCGACACCTAGATACAGAAAACTACGAAGCGGAATACCTGGACACCCTGAACTTCCACATCCGACACCTACATACAGAAAACTACGAAGCGGAATACCTGGAACCCCTGAACTTCCACATCCGACACCTGGACACAGGAAACTACGGAGCGGAATACCTGGAAACCCTGAACTTCCACATCCGACACCTGGACACAGGAAACTACGGAGAGGAATGCCTGGACACCCTGGCCTTCCACATCCGGCACCTAGATACAGAAAACTACGAAGCGGAACACCTGGACACCCTGGACTTCCACGTGCGACACCTAGATACAGAAAACTACGAAGCGGAATACCTGGAAACCCTGAACTTCCACATCCGACACCTGGACACAGGAAACTACGGAGAGGAATGCCTGGACACCCTGGCCTTCCACATCCGGCACCTAGATACAGAAAACTACGAAGCGGAATACCTGGACACCCTGAACTTCCTCATCCGACACCTAGATACAGAAAAATACGAAGCGGAATACCTGGATACCCTGAACTTCCACATCCGGCACCTGGACACAGGAAACTACGGAGCCGAATGCCTGGACACCCTGGACTTCTACGTCCGACACCTACATACAGAAAACTACGAAGCGGAATACCTGGAAACCCAGAACTTCCACATCCGACACCTGGACACAGGAAACTACGGAGCGGAATACCTGGATACCCTGAACTTCCACATCCGGCACCTAGATACAGAAAAGTACGAAGCGGAATACCTGGAAACCCTGAACTTCCACATCCGGCACCTGGACACAGGAATCTACGGAGCGGAATGCCTGGACACCCTGGCCTTCTGCGTCCGACACCTAGATACAGAAAACTACGAAGCGGAATACCTGGACACCCTGAACTTCCACATCCGACACCTACATACAGAAAACTACGAAGCGGAATACCTGGACACCCTGAACTTCCACATCCGACACCTACATACAGAAAACTACGAAGCGGAATACCTGGAAACTCTGAACTTCCACATCCGACACCTGGACACAGGAAACTACGGAGCGGAATGCCTGGACACCCTGGCCTTCTGCGTCCGTCACCTAGATACAGAAAACTACGAAGCGGAATACCTGGACACCCTGGACTTCCACGTGCGACACCTAGATACAGAAAACTACGAAGCGGAATACCTGGAAACCCTGAACTTCCACATCCGACACCTGGACACAGGAAACTACGGAGCGGAATGCCTGGACACCCTGGCCTTCTGCGTCCGACACCTAGATACAGAAAACTACGAAGCGGAATACCTGGACACCCTGGACTTCCACGTGCGACACCTAGATACAGAAAACTACGAAGCGGAATACCTGGAAACCCTGAACTTCCACATCCGACACCTGGACACAGGAAACTACGGAGAGGAATGCCTGGACACCCTGGCCTTCTGCGTCCGACACCTAGATACAGAAAACTACGAAGCGGAACTCCTGGACACCCTGGACTTCCACGTGCGACACCTAGATACAGAAAACTACGAAGCGGAATACCTGGAAACCCTGAACTTCCACATCCGACACCTGGACACAGGAAACTACGGAGAGGAATGCCTGGACACCCTGGCCTTCCACATCCGGCACCTAGATACAGAAAACTACGAAGCGGAACACCTGGACACCCTGGACTTCCACGTGCGACACCTAGATACAGAAAACTACGAAGCGGAATACCTGGAAACCCTGGCCTTCTACGTCCGACACCTACATACAGAAAACTACGAAGCGGAATACCTGGAAACCCAGAACATCCACATCCGACACCTGGACACAGGAAACTACGGAGCGGAATACCTGGATACCCTGAACTTCCACATCCGGCACCTAGATACAGAAAAGTACGAAGCGGAATACCTGGAAACCCTGAACTTCCACATCCGGCACCTGGACACAGGAATCTACGGAGCGGAATGCCTGGACAACCTGGCCTTCTGCGTCCGACACCTAGATACAGAAAACTACGAAGCGGAATACCTGGACACCCTGAACTTCCACATCCGACACCTACATACAGAAAACTACGAAGCGGAATACCTGGACACCCTGAACTTCCACATCCGACACCTACATACAGAAAACTACGAAGCGGAATACCTGGAAACTCTGAACTTCCACATCCGACACCTGGACACAGGAAACTACGGAGCGGAATGCCTGGACACCCTGGCCTTCTGCGTCCGTCACCTAGATACAGAAAACTACGAAGCGGAATACCTGGACACCCTGGACTTCCACGTGCGACACCTAGATACAGAAAACTACGAAGCGGAATACCTGGAAACCCTGAACTTCCACATCCGACACCTGGACACAGGATACTACGGAGCGGAATGCCTGGACACCCTGGCCTTCTGCGTCCGACACCTAGATACAGAAAACTACGAAGCGGAATACCTGGACACCCTGGACTTCCACGTGCGACACCTAGATACAGAAAACTACGAAGCGGAATACCTGGAAACCCTGAACTTCCACATCCGACACCTGGACACAGGAAACTACGGAGAGGAATGCCTGGACACCCTGGCCTTCTGCGTCCGACACCTAGATACAGAAAACTACGAAGCGGAACACCTGGACACCCTGGACTTCCACGTGCGACACCTAGATACAGAAAACTACGAAGCGGAATACCTGGAAACCCTGAACTTCCACATCCGACACCTGGACACAGGAAACTACGGAGAGGAATGCCTGGACACCCTGGCCTTGCACATCCGGCACCTAGATACAGAAAACTACGAAGCGGAACACCTGGACACCCTGGACTTCCACATCCGGGTACCTAGATACAGAAAACTACGAAGCGGAATACCTGGACACCCTGGACTTCCACGTCCGCCATCTAGATACAGAAAACTACGAAGGGGAATACCTGGACACCCTGGACTTCCACATTCGACACCTAGATACAGAAAACTACGAAGCCGAATACCTGGATACCCTGAACTTCCACATCCGGCACCTGGACACAGGAAACTACGGAGCGGAATGCCTGGACACCCTGGCCTTCTACGTCCGACACCTACATACAGAAAACTACGAAGCGGAATACCTGGAAACCCAGAACTTCCACATCCGACACCTGGACACAGGAAACTACGGAGCGGAATACCTGGATACCCTGAACTTCCACATCCGGCACCTAGATACAGAAAAGTACGAAGCGGAATACCTGGAAACCCTGAACTTCCACATCCGGCACCTGGACACAGGAATCTACGGAGCGGAATGCCTGGACACCCTGGCCTTCTGCGTCCGACACCTAGATACAGAAAACTACGAAGCGGAATACCTGGACACCCTGAACTTCCACATCCGACACCTACATACAGAAAACTACGAAGCGGAATACCTGGACACCCTGAACTTCCACATCCGACACCTACATACAGAAAACTACGAAGCGGAATACCTGGAAACTCTGAACTTCCACATCCGACACCTGGACACAGGAAACTACGGAGCGGAATGCCTGGACAGCCTGGCCTTCTGCGTCCGTCACCTAGATACAGAAAACTACGAAGCGGAATACCTGGACACCCTGGACTTCCACGTGCGACACCTAGATACAGAAAACTACGAAGCGGAATACCTGGAAACCCTGAACTTCCACATCCGACACCTGGACACAGGAAACTACGGAGCGGAATGCCTGGACACCCTGGCCTTCTTCGTCCGACACCTAGATACAGAAAACTACGAAGCGGAATACCTGGACACCCTGGACTTCCACGTGCGACACCTAGATACAGAAAACTACGAAGCGGAATACCTGGAAACCTTGAACTTCCACATCCGACACCTGGACACAGGAAACTACGGAGAGGAATGCCTGGACACCCTGGCCTTCTGCGTCCGACACCTAGATACAGAAAACTACGAAGCGGAACACCTGGACACCCTGGACTTCCACGTGCGACACCTAGATACAGAAAACTACGAAGCGGAATACCTGGAAACCCTGAACTTCCACATCCGACACCTGGACACAGGAAACTACGGAGAGGAATGCCTGGACACCCTGGCCTTGCACATCCGGCACCTAGATACAGAAAACTACGAAGCGGAACACCTGGACACCCTGGACTTCCACATCCGGGTACCTAGATACAGAAAACTACGAAGCGGAATACCTGGACACCCTGGACTTCCACGTCCGCCATCTAGATACAGAAAACTACGAAGGGGAATACCTGGACACCCTGGACTTCCACATTCGACACCTAGATACAGAAAACTACGAAGCCGAATACCTGGATACCCTGAACTTCCACATCCGGCACCTGGACACAGGAAACTACGGAGCGGAATGCCTGGACACCCTGGCCTTCTACGTCCGACACCTACATACAGAAAACTACGAAGCGGAATACCTGGAAACCCAGAACTTCCACATCCGACACCTGGACACAGGAAACTACGGAGCGGAATACCTGGATACCCTGAACTTCCACATCCGGCACCTAGATACAGAAAAGTACGAAGCGGAATACCTGGAAACCCTGAACTTCCACATCCGGCACCTGGACACAGGAATCTACGGAGCGGAATGCCTGGACACCCTGGCCTTCTGCGTCCGACACCTAGATACAGAAAACTACGAAGCGGAATACCTGGACACCCTGAACTTCCACATCCGACACCTACATACAGAAAACTACGAAGCGGAATACCTGGACACCCTGAACTTCCACATCCGACACCTACATACAGAAAACTACGAAGCGGAATACCTGGAAACTCTGAACTTCCACATCCGACACCTGGACACAGGAAACTACGGAGCGGAATGCCTGGACAGCCTGGCCTTCTGCGTCCGTCACCTAGATACAGAAAACTACGAAGCGGAATACCTGGACACCCTGGACTTCCACGTGCGACACCTAGATACAGAAAACTACGAAGCGGAATACCTGGAAACCCTGAACTTCCACATCCGACACCTGGACACAGGAAACTACGGAGCGGAATGCCTGGACACCCTGGCCTTCTTCGTCCGACACCTAGATACAGAAAACTACGAAGCGGAATACCTGGACACCCTGGACTTCCACGTGCGACACCTAGATACAGAAAACTACGAAGCGGAATACCTGGAAACCTTGAACTTCCACATCCGACACCTGGACACAGGAAACTACGGAGAGGAATGCCTGGACACCCTGGCCTTCTGCGTCCGACACCTAGATACAGAAAACTACGAAGCGGAACACCTGGACACCCTGGACTTCCACGTGCGACACCTAGATACAGAAAACTACGAAGCGGAATACCTGGAAACCCTGAACTTCCACATCCGACACCTGGACACAGGAAACTACGGAGAGGAATGCCTGGACACCCTGGCCTTCCACATCCGGCACCTAGATACAGAAAACTACGAAGCGGAACACCTGGACACCCTGGACTTCCACGTGCGACACCTAGATACAGAAAACTACGAAGCGGAATACCTGGAAACCCTGGCCTTCTACGTCCGACACCTACATACAGAAAACTACGAAGCGGAATACCTGGAAACCCAGAACTTCCACATCCGACACCTGGACACAGGAAACTACGGAGCGGAATACCTGGATACCCTGAACTTCCACATCCGGCACCTAGATACAGAAAAGTACGAAGCGGAATACCTGGAAACCCTGAACTTCCACATCCGGCACCTGGACACAGGAATCTACGGAGCGGAATGCCTGGACACCCTGGCCTTCTGCGTCCGACACCTAGATACAGAAAACTACGAAGCGGAATACCTGGACACCCTGAACTTCCACATCCGACACCTACATACAGAAAACTACGAAGCGGAATACCTGGACACCCTGAACTTCCACATCCGACACCTACATACAGAAAACTACGAAGCGGAATACCTGGAAACTCTGAACTTCCACATCCGACACCTGGACACAGGAAACTACGGAGCGGAATGCCTGGACACCCTGGCCTTCTGCGTCCGTCACCTAGATACAGAAAACTACGAAGCGGAATACCTGGACACCCTGGACTTCCACGTGCGACACCTAGATACAGAAAACTACGAAGCGGAATACCTGGAAACCCTGAACTTCCACATCCGACACCTGGACACAGGAAACTACGGAGCGGAATGCCTGGACACCCTGGCCTTCTGCGTCCGACACCTAGATACAGAAAACTACGAAGCGGAATACCTGGACACCCTGGACTTCCACGTGCGACACCTAGATACAGAAAACTACGAAGCGGAATACCTGGAAACCCTGAACTTCCACATGCGACACCTGGACACAGGAAACTACGGAGAGGAATGCCTGGACACCCTGGCCTTCCACATCCGGCACCTAGATACAGAAAACTACGAAGCGGAATACCTGGACACCCTGAACTTCCACATCCGACACCTAGATACAGAAAACTACGAAGCGGAATACCTGGACACCCTGAACTTCCACATCCGACACCTAGATACAGAAAACTACGAAGCGGAGTACCTGGACACCCTGGACTTCCACATTCGACACCTAGATACAGAAAACTACGAAGCGGAATACCTGGACACCCTGAACTTCCACATCCGACACCTACATACAGAAAACTACGAAGGGGAATACCTGGAACCCCTGAACTTCCACATCCGACACCTGGACACAGGAAACTACGGAGCGGAATACCTGGATACCCTGAACTTCCACATCCGGCACCTAGATACAGAAAACTACGAAGCGGAATACCTGGACACCCTGAACTTCCACATCCGACACCTACATACAGAAAACTACGAAGCGGAATACCTGGACACCCTGAACTTCCACATCCGACACCTACATACAGAAAACTACGAAGCGGAATACCTGGAAACCCTGAACTTCCACATCCGACACCTGGACACAGGAAACTACGGAGCGGAATGCCTGGACACCCTGGCCTTCTGCGTCCGACACCTAGATACAGAAAACTACGAAGCGGAATACCTGGACACCCTGGACTTCCACGTCCGCCATCTAGATACAGAAAACTACGAAGGGGAATACCTGGACACCCTGGACTTCCACATTCGACACCTAGATACAGAAAACTACGAAGCCGAATACCTGGATACCCTGAACTTCCACATCCGGCACCTGGACACAGGAAACTACGGAGCGGAATGCCTGGACACCCTGGCCTTCTACGTCCGACACCTACATACAGAAAACTACGAAGCGGAATACCTGGAAACCCAGAACTTCCACATCCGACACCTGGACACAGGAAACTACGGAGCGGAATACCTGGATACCCTGAACTTCCACATCCGGCACCTAGATACAGAAAAGTACGAAGCGGAATACCTGGAAACCCTGAACTTCCACATCCGGCACCTGGACACAGGAATCTACGGAGCGGAATGCCTGGACACCCTGGCCTTCTGCGTCCGACACCTAGATACAGAAAACTACGAAGCGGAATACCTGGACACCCTGAACTTCCACATCCGACACCTACATACAGAAAACTACGAAGCGGAATACCTGGACACCCTGAACTTCCACATCCGACACCTACATACAGAAAACTACGAAGCGGAATACCTGGAAACTCTGAACTTCCACATCCGACACCTGGACACAGGAAACTACGGAGCGGAATGCCTGGACACCCTGGCCTTCTGCGTCCGTCACCTAGATACAGAAAACTACGAAGCGGAATACCTGGGCACCCTGGACTTCCACGTGCGACACCTAGATACAGAAAACTACGAAGCGGAATACCTGGAAACCCTGAACTTCCACATCCGACACCTGGACACAGGAAACTACGGAGAGGAATGCCTGGACACCCTGGCCTTCTGCGTCCGACACCTAGATACAGAAAACTACGAAGCGGAACACCTGGACACCCTGGACTTCCACGTGCGACACCTAGATACAGAAAACTACGAAGCGGAATACCTGGAAACCCAGAACTTCCACATCCGACACCTGGACACAGGAAACTACGGAGCGGAATACCTGGATACCCTGAACTTCCACATCCGGCACCTAGATACAGAAAAGTACGAAGCGGAATACCTGGAACCCCTGAACTTCCACATCCGACACCTGGACACAGGAAACTACGGAGCGGAATACCTGGATACCCTGAACTTCCACATCCGGCACCTAGATACAGAAAACTACGAAGCAGAATACCTGGACACCCTGAACTTCCACATCCGACACCTACATACAGAAAACTACGAAGCGGAATACCTGGACACCCTGAACTTCCACATCCGACACCTACATACAGAAAACTACGAAGCGGAATACCTGGAAACCCTGAACTTCCACATCCGACACCTGGACACAGGAAACTACGGAGCGGAATGCCTGGACACCCTGGCCTTCTGCGTCCGACACCTAGATACAGAAAACTACGAAGCGGAATACCTGGACACCCTGGACTTCCACGTCCGCCATCTAGATACAGAAAACTACGAAGGGGAATACCTGGACACCCTGGACTTCCACATTCGACACCTAGATACAGAAAACTACGAAGCCGAATACCTGGATACCCTGAACTTCCACATCCGGCACCTGGACACAGGAAACTACGGAGCGGAATGCCTGGACACCCTGGCCTTCTACGTCCGACACCTACATACAGAAAACTACGAAGCGGAATACCTGGAAACCCAGAACTTCCACATCCGACACCTGGACACAGGAAACTACGGAGCGGAATACCTGGATACCCTGAACTTCCACATCCGGCACCTAGATACAGAAAAGTACGAAGCGGAATACCTGGAAACCCTGAACTTCCACATCCGGCACCTGGACACAGGAATCTACGGAGCGGAATGCCTGGACACCCTGGCCTTCTGCGTCCGACACCTAGATACAGAAAACTACGAAGCGGAATACCTGGACACCCTGAACTTCCACATCCGACACCTACATACAGAAAACTACGAAGCGGAATACCTGGACACCCTGAACTTCCACATCCGACACCTACATACAGAAAACTACGAAGCGGAATACCTGGAAACTCTGAACTTCCACATCCGACACCTGGACACAGGAAACTACGGAGCGGAATGCCTGGACACCCTGGCCTTCTGCGTCCGTCACCTAGATACAGAAAACTACGAAGCGGAATACCTGGGCACCCTGGACTTCCACGTGCGACACCTAGATACAGAAAACTACGAAGCGGAATACCTGGAAACCCTGAACTTCCACATCCGACACCTGGACACAGGAAACTACGGAGAGGAATGCCTGGACACCCTGGCCTTCTGCGTCCGACACCTAGATACAGAAAACTACGAAGCGGAACACCTGGACACCCTGGACTTCCACGTGCGACACCTAGATACAGAAAACTACGAAGCGGAATACCTGGAAACCCAGAACTTCCACATCCGACACCTGGACACAGGAAACTACGGAGCGGAATACCTGGATACCCTGAACTTCCACATCCGGCACCTAGATACAGAAAAGTACGAAGCGGAATACCTGGAAACCCTGAACTTCCACATCCGGCACCTGGACACAGGAATCTACGGAGCGGAATGCCTGGACACCCTGGCCTTCTGCGTCCGACACCTAGATACAGAAAACTACGAAGCGGAATACCTGGACACCCTGAACTTCCACATCCGACACCTACATACAGAAAACTACGAAGCGGAATACCTGGACACCCTGAACTTCCACACCCGACACCTACATACAGAAAACTACGAAGCGGAATACCTGGAAACTCTGAACTTCCACATCCGACACCTGGACACAGGAAACTACGGAGCGGAATGCCTGGACACCCTGGCCTTCTGCGTCCGTCACCTAGATACAGAAAACTACGAAGCGGAATACCTGGACACCCTGGACTTCCACGTGCGACACCTAGATACAGAAAACTACGAAGCGGAATACCTGGAAACCCTGAACTTCCACATCCGACACCTGGACACAGGAAACTACGGAGCGGAATGCCTGGACACCCTGGCCTTCTTCGTCCGACACCTAGATACAGAAAACTACGAAGCGGAATACCTGGACACCCTGGACTTCCACGTGCGACACCTAGATACAGAAAACTACGAAGCGGAATACCTGGAAACCCTGAACTTCCACATCCGACACCTGGACACAGGAAACTACGGAGAGGAATGCCTGGACACCCTGGCCTTCTGCGTCCGACACCTAGATACAGAAAACTACGAAGCGGAACACCTGGACACCCTGGACTTCCACGTGCGACACCTAGATACAGAAAACTACGAAGCGGAATACCTGGAAACCCTGAACTTCCACATCCGACACCTGGACACAGGAAACTACGGAGAGGAATGCCTGGACACCCTGGCCTTCCACATCCGGCACCTAGATACAGAAAACTACGAAGCGGAACACCTGGACACCCTGGACTTCCACGTGCGACACCTAGATACAGAAAACTACGAAGCGGAATACCTGGAAACCCTGGCCTTCTACGTCCGACACCTACATACAGAAAACTACGAAGCGGAATACCTGGAAACCCAGAACTTCCACATCCGACACCTGGACACAGGAAACTACGGAGCGGAATACCTGGATACCCTGAACTTCCACATCCGGCACCTAGATACAGAAAAGTACGAAGCGGAATACCTGGAAACCCTGAACTTCCACATCCGGCACCTGGACACAGGAATCTACGGAGCGGAATGCCTGGACACCCTGGCCTTCTGCGTCCGACACCTAGATACAGAAAACTACGAAGCGGAATACCTGGACACCCTGAACTTCCACATCCGACACCTACATACAGAAAACTACGAAGCGGAATACCTGGACACCCTGAACTTCCACATCCGACACCTACATACAGAAAACTACGAAGCGGAATACCTGGAAACTCTGAACTTCCACATCCGACACCTGGACACAGGAAACTACGGAGCGGAATGCCTGGACACCCTGGCCTTCTGCGTCCGTCACCTAGATACAGAAAACTACGAAGCGGAATACCTGGACACCCTGGACTTCCACGTGCGACACCTAGATACAGAAAACTACGAAGCGGAATACCTGGAAACCCTGAACTTCCACATCCGACACCTGGACACAGGAAACTACGGAGCGGAATGCCTGGACACCCTGGCCTTCTGCGTCCGACACCTAGATACAAAAAACTACGAAGCGGAATACCTGGACACCCTGGACTTCCACGTGCGACACCTAGATACAGAAAACTACGAAGCGGAATACCTGGAAACCCTGAACTTCCACATCCGACACCTGGACACAGGAAACTACGGAGAGGAATGCCTGGACACCCTGGCCTTCTGCGTCCGACACCTAGATACAGAAAACTACGAAGCGGAACACCTGGACACCCTGGACTTCCACGTGCGACACCTAGATACAGAAAACTACGAAGCGGAATACCTGGAAACCCTGAACTTCCACATCCGACACCTGGACACAGGAAACTACGGAGAGGAATGCCTGGACACCCTGGCCTTCCACATCCGGCACCTAGATACAGAAAACTACGAAGCGGAACACCTGGACACCCTGGACTTCCACGTGCGACACCTAGATACAGAAAACTACGAAGCGGAATACCTGGAAACCCTGAACTTCCACATCCGACACCTGGACACAGGAAACTACGGAGAGGAATGCCTGGACACCCTGGCCTTCCACATCCGGCACCTAGATACAGAAAACTACGAAGCGGAACACCTGGACACCCTGGACTTCCACGTGCGACACCTAGATACAGAAAACTACGAAGCGGAATACCTGGAAACCCTGAACTTCCACATCCGACACCTGGACACAGGAAACTACGGAGAGGAATGCCTGGACACCCTGGCCTTCCACATCCGGCACCTAGATACAGAAAACTACGAAGCGGAATACCTGGACACCCTGAACTTCCACATCCGACACCTAGATACAGAAAACTACGAAGCGGAATACCTGGACACCCTGAACTTCCACATCCGACACCTAGATACAGAAAACTACGAAGCGGAGTACCTGGACACCCTGGACTTCCACATTCGACACCTAGATACAGAAAACTACGAAGCGGAATACCTGGACACCCTGAACTTCCACATCCGACACCTACATACAGAAAACTACGAAGGGGAATACCTGGAACCCCTGAACTTCCACATCCGACACCTGGACACAGGAAACTACGGAGCGGAATACCTGGATACCCTGAACTTCCACATCCGGCACCTAGATACAGAAAACTACGAAGCGGAATACCTGGACACCCTGAACTTCCACATCCGACACCTACATACAGAAAACTACGAAGCGGAATACCTGGACACCCTGAACTTCCACATCCGACACCTACATACAGAAAACTACGAAGCGGAATACCTGGAAACCCTGAACTTCCACATCCGACACCTGGACACAGGAAACTACGGAGCGGAATGCCTGGACACCCTGGCCTTCTGCGTCCGACACCTAGATACAGAAAACTACGAAGCGGAATACCTGGACACCCTGGACTTCCACGTGCGACACCTTGATACAGAAAACTACGAAGCGGAATACCTGGAAACCCTGAACTTCCACATCCGACACCTGGACACAGGAAACTACGAAGCGGAACACCTGGACACCCTGGACTTCCACGTGCGACACCTAGATACAGAAAACTACGAAGCGGAATACCTGGAAACCCTGAACTTCCACATCCGACACCTGGACACAGGAAACTACGGAGAGGAATGCCTGGACACCCTGGCCTTCCACATCCGGCACCTAGATACAGAAAACTACGAAGCGGAATACCTGGACACCCTGAACTTCCACATCCGACACCTAGATACAGAAAACTACGAAGCGGAATACCTGGACACCCTGAACTTCCACATCCGACACCTAGATACAGAAAACTACGAAGCGGAGTACCTGGACACCCTGGACTTCCACATTCGACACCTAGATACAGAAAACTACGAAGCGGAATACCTGGACACCCTGAACTTCCACATCCGACACCTACATACAGAAAACTACGAAGGGGAATACCTGGAACCCCTGAACTTCCACATCCGACACCTGGACACAGGAAACTACGGAGCGGAATACCTGGATACCCTGAACTTCCACATCCGGCACCTAGATACAGAAAACTACGAAGCGGAATACCTGGACACCCTGAACTTCCACATCCGACACCTACATACAGAAAACTACGAAGCGGAATACCTGGACACCCTGAACTTCCACATCCGACACCTACATACAGAAAACTACGAAGCGGAATACCTGGAAACCCTGAACTTCCACATCCGACACCTGGACACAGGAAACTACGGAGCGGAATGCCTGGACACCCTGGCCTTCTGCGTCCGACACCTAGATACAGAAAACTACGAAGCGGAATACCTGGACACCCTGGACTTCCACGTGCGACACCTTGATACAGAAAACTACGAAGCGGAATACCTGGAAACCCTGAACTTCCACATCCGACACCTGGACACAGGAAACTACGGAGAGGAATGCCTGGACACCCTGGCCTTCCACATCCGGCACCTAGATACAGAAAACTACGAAGCGGAACACCTGGACACCCTGGACTTCCACGTGCGACACCTAGATACAGAAAACTACGAAGCGGAATACCTGGAAACCCTGAACTTCCACATCCGACACCTGGACACAGGAAACTACGGAGAGGAATGCCTGGACACCCTGGCCTTCCACATCCGGCACCTAGATACAGAAAACTACGAAGCGGAATACCTGGACACCCTGAACTTCCTCATCCGACACCTAGATACAGAAAAATACGAAGCGGAATACCTGGATACCCTGAACTTCCACATCCGGGTACCTAGATACAGAAAACTACGAAGCGGAATACCTGGACACCCTGGACTTCCACGTCCGCCATCTAGATACAGAAAACTACGAAGGGGAATACCTGGACACCCTGGACTTCCACATTCGACACCTAGATACAGAAAACTACGAAGCCGAATACCTGGATACCCTGAACTTCCACATCCGGCACCTGGACACAGGAAACTACGGAGCGGAATGCCTGGACACCCTGGCCTTCTACGTCCGACACCTACATACAGAAAACTACGAAGCGGAATACCTGGAAACCCAGAACTTCCACATCCGACACCTGGACACAGGAAACTACGGAGCGGAATACCTGGATACCCTGAACTTCCACATCCGGCACCTAGATACAGAAAAGTACGAAGCGAAATACCTGGAAACCCTGAACTTCCACATCCGGCACCTGGACACAGGAATCTACGGAGCGGAATGCCTGGACACCCTGGCCTTCTGCGTCCGACACCTAGATACAGAAAACTACGAAGCGGAATACCTGGACACCCTGGACTTCCACATTCGACACCTAGATACAGAAAACTACGAAGCGGAATACCTGGATACCCTGGACTTCCACATCCGACACCTAGATACAGAAAACTACGAAGCGGAATACCTGGATACCCTGAACTTCCACATCCGGCACCTAGATACAGAAAACTACGAAGCGGAATACCTGGACACCCTGAACTTCCACATCCGACACCTACATACAGAAAACTACGAAGCGGAATACCTGGAAACCCAGAACTTCCACATCCGACACCTGGACACAGGAAACTACGGAGCGGAATACCTGGATACCCTGAACTTCCACATCCGGCACCTAGATACAGAAAAGTACGAAGCGGAATACCTGGAAACCCTGAACTTCCACATCCGGCACCTGGACACAGGAATCTACGGAGCGGAATGCCTGGACACCCTGGCCTTCTGCGTCCGACACCTAGATACAGAAACCTACGAAGCGGAATACCTGGACACCCTGGACTTCCACGTGCGACACCTAGATACAGAAAACTACGAAGCGGAATACCTGGAAACCCTGAACTTCCACATCCGACACCTGGACACAGGAAACTACGGAGAGGAATGCCTGGACACCCTGGCCTTCCACATCCGGCACATAGATACAGAAAACTACGAAGCGGAACACCTGGACATCCTGAACTTCCACATCCGACACCTAGATACAGAAAACTACGAAGCGGAATACCTGGACACCCTGGACTTCCACGTCCGCCATCTAGATACAGAAAACTACGAAGCGGAGTACCTGGACACCCTGGACTTCCACATTCGACACCTAGATACAGAAAACTACGAAGCGGAATATCTGGACACCCTGAACTTCCACATCCGACACCTACATACAGAAAACTACGAAGCGGAATACCTGGAAACCCTGAACTTCCACATCCGACACCTGGACACAGGAAACTACGGAACGGAATACCTGGATACCCTGAACTTCCACATCCGGCACCTAGATACAGAAAACTACGAAGCGGAATACCTGGACACCCTGAACTTCCACATCCGACACCTACATACAGAAAACTACGAAGCGGAATACCTGGACACCCTGAACTTCCACATCCGACACCTACATACAGAAAACTACGAAGCGGAATACCTGGAAACTCTGAACTTCCACATCCGACACCTGGACACAGGAAACTACGGAGCGGAATGCCTGGACACTCTGGCCTTCTGCGTCCGACACCTAGATACAGAAAACTACGAAGCGGAATACCTGGACACCCTGGACTTCCACGTGCGACACCTAGATACAGAAAACTACGAAGCGGAATACCTGGAAACCCTGAACTTCCACATCCGACACCTGGACACAGGAAACTACGGAGAGGAATGCCTGGACACCCTGGCCTTCCACATCCGGCACCTAGATACAGAAAACTACGAAGCGGAATACCTGGATACCCTGAACTTCCACATCCGGGTACCTAGATACAGAAAACTACGAAGCGGAATACCTGGAAACTCTGAACTTCCACATCCGACACCTGGACACAGGAAACTACGGAGCGGAATGCCTGGACACCCTGGCCTTCTGCGTCCGACACCTAGATACAGAAAACTACGAAGCGGAATACCTGGACACCCTGAACTTCCACATCCGACACCTGGACACAGGAAACTACGGAGAGGAATGCCTGGACACCCTGGCCTTCCACATCCGGCACCTAGATATATAAAACTACGAAGTGGAATACCTGGACACCCTGAACTTCCACATCCGACACCTAGATACAGAAAAATACGAACCGGAATACCTGGATACCCTGAACTTCCACATCCGGGTACCTAGATACAGAAAACTACGAAGCGGAATACCTGGACACCCTGGACTTCCACGTCCGCCATCTAGATACAGAAAACTACGAAGGGGAATACCTGGACACCCTGGACTTCCACATTCGACACCTAGATACAGAAAACTACGAAGCGGAATACCTGGATACCCTGAACTTCCACATCCGGCACCTGGACACAGGAAACTACGGAGCAGAATGCCTGGACACCCTGGCCTTCTACATCCGACACCTAGATACAGAAAACTACGAATCGGAATACCTGGACACCCTGGACTTCCACGTCCGCCATCTAGATACAGAAAACTACAAAGCGGAATACCTGGAATACCTGAACTTCCACATCCGACACCTGGACACAGGAAACTACGGAGCGGAATGCCTGGACACCCAGGCCTTCTACGTCCGACACCTAGATACAGAAAACTACGAAGCGGAATACCTGGACACCCTGGACTTCCACGTCCGCTATCTAGATACAGAAAACTACGAAGCGGAATACCTGGACACCCTGGACTTCCACAACCGGCACCTAGATACAGAAAACTACGAAGCAGAATACCTGGACACCCTGGACTTCCACATCCGGCACCTAGATACAGAAAACTACGAAGCGGAATACCTGGACACATTGAACTTCCACATCCGACACCTAGATACAGAAAACTACGAAGCGGAATACCTGGAAACCCTGAACTTCCAAATCCGACACCTGGGCACAGGAAACTACGGAGAGGAATGCCTGGACACCCTGGACTTCCACGTCCGCCATCTAGATACAGAAAACTACGAAGCGGAGTACCTGGACACCCTGGACTTCCACATTCGACACCTAGATGCAGAAAACTACGAAGCGGAATACCTGGATACCCTGAACTTCCACATCCGACACCTGGACACAGGAAACTATGGAGCGGAATGCCTGGACACCCTGGCCTTCTACGTCCGACACCTAGATACAGAAAACTACGAAGCGGAACACCTGGACACCCTGAACTTCCACATCCGACACCTAGATACAGAAAACTACGAAGCGGAATACCTGGAAACCCTAGACTTCCACATCCGACACCTGGACACAGGAAACTACGGAGCGTAATGCCTGGACACCCTGGCCTTCTACGTCCGACACCTAGATACAGAAAACTACGAAGCGGAATACCTGGACACCCTGGACTTCCACGTCCGCCATCTAGATACAGAAAACTACGGAGCGGAATGCCTGGACAACCTGGCCTTCTACGTCCGACACCTAGATACAGAAAACTACGAAGCGGAATACCTGGACACCCTGGACTTCCACATCCGGCACCTAGATACAGAAAACTACGAAGCGGAATACCTGGACACATTGAACTTCCACATCCGACACCTAGATACAGAAAACTACGAAGCGGAGTACCTGGACACCCTGGACTTCCACATTCGACACCTAGATACAGAAAACTACGAAGCGGAATACCTGGACACCCTGGACTTCCACGTCCGCTATCTAGATACAGAAAACTACGAAGCGGAATACCTGGACACCCTGGACTTCCACAACCGGCACCTAGATACAGAAAACTACGAAGCAGAATACCTGGACACCCTGGACTTCCACATCCGGCACCTAGATACAGAAAACTACGAAGCGGAATACCTGGACACATTGAACTTCCACATCCGACACCTAGATACAGAAAACTACGAAGCGGAATACCTGGAAACCCTGAACTTCCAAATCCGACACCTGGGCACAGGAAACTACGGAGAGGAATGCCTGGACACCCTGGACTTCCACGTCCGCCATCTAGATACAGAAAACTACGAAGCGGAGTACCTGGACACCCTGGACTTCCACATTCGACACCTAGATGCAGAAAACTACGAAGCGGAATACCTGGATACCCTGAACTTCCACATCCGACACCTGGACACAGGAAACTATGGAGCGGAATGCCTGGACACCCTGGCCTTCTACGTCCGACACCTAGATACAGAAAACTACGAAGCGGAACACCTGGACACCCTGAACTTCCACATCCGACACCTAGATACAGAAAACTACGAAGCGGAATACCTGGAAACCCTAGACTTCCACATCCGACACCTGGACACAGGAAACTACGGAGCGTAATGCCTGGACACCCTGGCCTTCTACGTCCGACACCTAGATACAGAAAACTACGAAGCGGAATACCTGGACACCCTGGACTTCCACGTCCGCCATCTAGATACAGAAAACTACGGAGCGGAATGCCTGGACAACCTGGCCTTCTACGTCCGACACCTAGATACAGAAAACTACGAAGCGGAATACCTGGACACCCTGGACTTCCACATCCGGCACCTAGATACAGAAAACTACGAAGCGGAATACCTGGACACATTGAACTTCCACATCCGACACCTAGATACAGAAAACTACGAAGCGGAGTACCTGGACACCCTGGACTTCCACATTCGACACCTAGATACAGAAAACTACGAAGCGGAATACCTGGACACCCTGAACTTCCACATCCGACACCTACATACAGAAAACTACGAAGCGGAATACCTGGAAAACCTGAACTTCCACATCCGACACCTGGACACAGGAAACTACGGAACGGAATACCTGGATACCCTGAACTTCCACATCCGGCACCTAGATACAGAAAACTACGAAGCGGAATACCTGGACACCCTGAACTTCCACATCCGACACCTACATACAGAAAACTACGAAGCGGAATACCTGGACACCCTGAACTTCCACATCCGACACCTACATACAGAAAACTACGAAGCGGAATACCTGGAAACTCTGAACTTCCACATCCGACACCTGGACACAGGAAACTACGGAGCGGAATGCCTGGACACCCTGGCCTTCTGCGTCCGACACCTAGATACAGAAAACTACGAAGCGGAATACCTGGACACCCTGGACTTCCACGTGCGACACCTAGATACAGAAAACTACGAAGCGGAATACCTGGAAACCCTGAACTTCCACATCCGACACCTGGACACAGGAAACTACGGAGAGGAATGCCTGGACACCCTGGCCTTCCACATCCGGCACCTAGATACAGAAAACTACGAAGCGGAACACCTGGACACCCTGGACTTCCACGTGCGACACCTAGATACAGAAAACTACGAAGCGGAATACCTGGAAACCCTAAACTTCCACATCCGACACCTGGACACAGGAAACTACGGAGAGGAATGCCTGGACACCCTGGCCTTCCACATCCGGCACCTAGATATAGAAAACTACGAAGCGGAATACCTGGACACCCTGAACTTCCACATCCGACACCTAGATACAGAAAAATACGAACCGGAATACCTGGATACCCTGAACTTCCACATCCGGGTACCTAGATACAGAAAACTACGAAGCGGAATACCTGGACACCCTGGACTTCCACGTCCGCCATCTAGATACAGAAAACTACGAAGGGGAATACCTGGACACCCTGGACTTCCACATTCGACACCTAGATACAGAAAACTACGAAGCGGAATACCTGGATACCCTGAACTTCCACATCCGGCACCTGGACACAGGAAACTACGGAGCAGAATGCCTGGACACCCTGGCCTTCTACGTCCGACACCTAGATACAGAAAACTACGAAGCGGAATACCTGGACACCCTGGACTTCCACATCCGACACCTACATACAGAAAACTACGAAGCGGAATACCTGGAAACCCTGAACTTCCACATCCGACACCTGGACACAGGAAACTACGGAACGGAATACCTGGATACCCTGAACTTCCACATCCGGCACCTAGATACAGAAAACTACGAAGCGGAATACCTGGACACCCTGAACTTCCACATCCGACACCTACATACAGAAAACTACGAAGCGGAATACCTGGACACCCTGAACTTCCACATCCGACACCTACATACAGAAAACTACGAAGCGGAATACCTGGAAACTCTGAACTTCCACATCCGACACCTGGACACAGGAAACTACGGAGCGGAATGCCTGGACACCCTGGCCTTCTGCGTCCGACACCTAGATACAGAAAACTACGAAGCGGAATACCTGGACACCCTGGACTTCCACGTGCGACACCTAGATACAGAAAACTACGAAGCGGAATACCTGGAAACCCTGAACTTCCACATCCGACACCTGGACACAGGAAACTACGGAGAGGAATGCCTGGACACCCTGGCCTTCCACATCCGGCACCTAGATACAGAAAACTACGAAGCGGAATACCTGGATACCCTGAACTTCCACATCCGGGTACCTAGATACAGAAAACTACGAAGCGGAATACCTGGAAACTCTGAACTTCCACATCCGACACCTGGACACAGGAAACTACGGAGCGGAATGCCTGGACACCCTGGCCTTCTGCGTCCGACACCTAGATACAGAAAACTACGAAGCGGAATACCTGGACACCCTGAACTTCCACATCCGACACCTGGACACAGGAAACTACGGAGAGGAATGCCTGGACACCCTGGCCTTCCACATCCGGCACCTAGATATAGAAAACTACGAAGCGGAATACCTGGACACCCTGAACTTCCACATCCGACACCTAGATACAGAAAAATACGAACCGGAATACCTGGATACCCTGAACTTCCACATCCGGGTACCTAGATACAGAAAACTACGAAGCGGAATACCTGGACACCCTGGACTTCCACGTCCGCCATCTAGATACAGAAAACTACGAAGGGGAATACCTGGACACCCTGGACTTCCACATTCGACACCTAGATACAGAAAACTACGAAGCGGAATACCTGGATACCCTGAACTTCCACATCCGGCACCTGGACACAGGAAACTACGGAGCAGAATGCCTGGACACCCTGGCCTTCTACATCCGACACCTAGATACAGAAAACTACGAATCGGAATACCTGGACACCCGGGACTTCCACGTCCGCCATCTAGATACAGAAAACTACAAAGCGGAATACCTGGAATACCTGAACTTCCACATCCGACACCTGGACACAGGAAACTACGGAGCGGAATGCCTGGACACCCAGGCCTTCTACGTCCGACACCTAGATACAGAAAACTACGAAGCGGAATACCTGGACACCCTGGACTTCCACGTCCGCTATCTAGATACAGAAAACTACGAAGCGGAATACCTGGACACCCTGGACTTCCACAACCGGCACCTAGATACAGAAAACTACGAAGCAGAATACCTGGACACCCTGGACTTCCACATCCGGCACCTAGATACAGAAAACTACGAAGCGGAATACCTGGACACATTGAACTTCCACATCCGACACCTAGATACAGAAAACTACGAAGCGGAATACCTGGAAACCCTGAACTTCCAAATCCGACACCTGGGCACAGGAAACTACGGAGAGGAATGCCTGGACACCCTGGACTTCCACGTCCGCCATCTAGATACAGAAAACTACGAAGCGGAGTACCTGGACACCCTGGACTTCCACATTCGACACCTAGATGCAGAAAACTACGAAGCGGAATACCTGGATACCCTGAACTTCCACATCCGACACTTGGACACAGGAAACTATGGAGCGGAATGCCTGGACACCCTGGCCTTCTACGTCCGACACCTAGATACAGAAAACTACGAAGCGGAACACCTGGACACCCTGAACTTCCACATCCGACACCTAGATACAGAAAACTACGAAGCGGAATACCTGGAAACCCTAGACTTCCACATCCGACACCTGGACACAGGAAACTACGGAGCGTAATGCCTGGACACCCTGGCCTTCTACGTCCGACACCTAGATACAGAAAACTACGAAGCGGAATACCTGGACACCCTGGACTTCCACGTCCGCCATCTAGATACAGAAAACTACGGAGCGGAATGCCTGGACAACCTGGCCTTCTACGTCCGACACCTAGATACAGAAAACTACGAAGCGGAATACCTGGACACCCTGGACTTCCACATCCGGCACCTAGATACAGAAAACTACGAAGCCGAATACCTGGACACATTGAACTTCCACATCCGACACCTAGATACAGAAAACTACGAAGCGGAGTACCTGGACACCCTGGACTTCCACATTCGACACCTAGATACAGAAAACTACGAAGCGGAATACCTGGACACCCTGAACTTCCACATCCGACACCTACATACAGAAAACTACGAAGCGGAATACCTGGAAACCCTGAACTTCCACATCCGACACTTGGACACAGGAAACTATGGAGCGGAATGCCTGGACACCCTGGCCTTCTACGTCCGACACCTAGATACAGAAAACTACGAAGCGGAACACCTGGACACCCTGAACTTCCACATCCGACACCTAGATACAGAAAACTACGAAGCGGAATACCTGGAAACCCTAGACTTCCACATCCGACACCTGGACACAGGAAACTACGGAGCGTAATGCCTGGACACCCTGGCCTTCTACGTCCGACACCTAGATACAGAAAACTACGAAGCGGAATACCTGGACACCCTGGACTTCCACGTCCGCCATCTAGATACAGAAAACTACGGAGCGGAATGCCTGGACAACCTGGCCTTCTACGTCCGACACCTAGATACAGAAAACTACGAAGCGGAATACCTGGACACCCTGGACTTCCACATCCGGCACCTAGATACAGAAAACTACGAAGCGGAATACCTGGACACATTGAACTTCCACATCCGACACCTAGATACAGAAAACTACGAAGCGGAGTACCTGGACACCCTGGACTTCCACATTCGACACCTAGATACAGAAAACTACGAAGCGGAATACCTGGACACCCTGAACTTCCACATCCGACACCTACATACAGAAAACTACGAAGCGGAATACCTGGAAACCCTGAACTTCCACATCCGACACCTGGACACAGGAAACTACGGAACGGAATACCTGGATACCCTGAACTTCCACATCCGGCACCTAGATACAGAAAACTACGAAGCGGAATACCTGGACACCCTGAACTTCCACATCCGACACCTACATACAGAAAACTACGAAGCGGAATACCTGGACACCCTGAACTTCCACATCCGACACCTACATACAGAAAACTACGAAGCGGAATACCTGGAAACTCTGAACTTCCACATCCGACACCTGGACACAGGAAACTACGGAGCGGAATGCCTGGACACCCTGGCCTTCTGCGTCCGACACCTAGATACAGAAAACTACGAAGCGGAATACCTGGACACCCTGGACTTCCACGTGCGACACCTAGATACAGAAAACTACGAAGCGGAATACCTGGAAACCCTGAACTTCCACATCCGACACCTGGACACAGGAAACTACGGAGAGGAATGCCTGGACACCCTGGCCTTCCACATCCGGCACCTAGATACAGAAAACTACGAAGCGGAACACCTGGACACCCTGGACTTCCACGTGCGACACCTAGATACAGAAAACTACGAAGCGGAATACCTGGAAACCCTGAACTTCCACATCCGACACCTGGACACAGGAAACTACGGAGAGGAATGCCTGGACACCCTGGCCTTCCACATCCGGCACCTAGATATAGAAAACTACGAAGCGGAATACCTGGACACCCTGAACTTCCACATCCGACACCTAGATACAGAAAAATACGAACCGGAATACCTGGATACCCTGAACTTCCACATCCGGGTACCTAGATACAGAAAACTACGAAGCGGAATACCTGGACACCCTGGACTTCCACGTCCGCCATCTAGATACAGAAAACTACGAAGGGGAATACCTGGACACCCTGGACTTCCACATTCGACACCTAGATACAGAAAACTACGAAGCGGAATACCTGGATACCCTGAACTTCCACATCCGGCACCTGGACACAGGAAACTACGGAGCAGAATGCCTGGACACCCTGGCCTTCTACGTCCGTCACCTAGATACAGAAAACTACGAATCGGAACACCTGGACACCCTGGACTTCCACGTCCGCCATCTAGATACAGAAAACTACAAAGCGGAATACCTGGAATACCTGAACTTCCACATCCGGCACCTAGATACAGAAAACTACGAAGCGGAATACATGGACACCCTGGACTTCCACATTCGAAACCTAGATACAGAAAACTACGAAGCGGAATACCTGGACACCCTGGACTTCCACATCCGGCACCTAGATACAGAAAACTACGAAGCGGAATACCTGGACACCCTGGACTTCCACATTCGACACCTAGATACAGAAAACTACGAAGCGGAATACCTGGATACACTGAACTTCCACATCCGACACCTGGACACAGGAAACTACGGAGCGGAATGTCTGGACACCCTGGCCTTCTACGTCCGACACCTAGATACAGAAAACTACGAAGCGGAACTCCTGGACACCCTGGACTTCCACGTCCGCCATCTAGATACAGAAAACTACGAAGCGGAATACCTGGACACCCTGGACTTCCACATTCGACACCTAGATACAGAAAAATACGAAGCGGAATACCTGGATACACTGAACTTCCACATCCGACACCTGGACACAGGAAACTACGGAGCGGAATGTATGGACACCCTGGCCTTCTACGTCCGACACCTAGATACAGGAAACTACGGAGCGGAATGCCTGGACACCCTGGCATTCTACGTCCGACACCTAGATACAGAAAACTACGAAGCGGAATACCTGGACACCCTGGACTTCCAGATCCGGCACCTAGATACAGAAAACTACGAAGCGGAATACCTGGACACATTGAACTTCCACATCCGACACCTAGATACAGAAAACTACGAAGCGGAATACCTGGAAACCCTGAACTTCCACATCCGACACCTGGACACAGGAAACTACGGAGAGGAATGCCTGGACACCCTGGCATTCCACATCCGGCACCTACATACAGAAAACTACGAAGCGGAACACCTGGACACCCTGAACTTCCACATCCGACACCTAGATACAGAAAACTACGAAGCGGAATACCTGGAAAACCTAGACTTCCACATCCGACACCTGGACACAGGAAACTACGGAGCGTAATGCCTGGACACCCTGGCCTTCTACGTCCGACACCTAGATACAGAAAACTACGAAGCGGAATACCTGGATACCCTGAACTTCCACATCCGACACCTGGACACAGGAAACTACGGAGCGGAATACCTGGACACCCTGGACTTCCACGTCCGCCATCTAGATACAGAAAACTACGAAGCGGAATACCTGGACACCCTGGACTTCCACATTCGACACCTAGATACAGAAAACTACGAAGCGGAATACCTGGATACCCTGAACTTCCACATCCGACACCTGGACACAGGAAACTACGGAGCGGAATGCCTGGACACCCTGGCCTTCTACGTCCGACACCTAGATACAGAAAACTACGAAGCGGAATACCTGGACACCCTGAACTTCCACATCCGGCACCTAGATACAGAAAACTACGAAGCGGAATACCTGGACACCCTGAACTTCCACATCCGGCACCTGGGCACAGGAAACTACGGAGCGGAATGCCTGGACAACCTGGCCTTCTGCGTCCGACACCTAGATACAGAAAACTACGAAGCGGAATACCTGGACACCCTGGACTTCCACGTGCGACACCTAGATACAGAAAACTACGAAGCGGAATACCTGGAAACCCTGAACTTCCACATCCGACACCTGGACACAGGAAACTACGGAGAGGAATGCCTGGACACCCTGGCCTTCCACATCCGGCACCTAGATACAGAAAACTACGAAGCGGAATACATGGACACCCTGGACTTCCACATTCGACACCTAGATACAGAAAACTACGAAGCGGAATACCTGGACACCCTGGACTTCCACGTGCGACACCTAGATACAGAAAACTACGAAGCGGAATACCTGGAAACCCTGAACTTCCACATCCGACACCTGGACACAGGAAACTACGGAGAGGAATGCCTGGACACCCTGGCCTTCCACATCCGGCACCTAGATACAGAAAACTACGAAGCGGAACACCTGGACACCCTGGACTTCCACGTGCGACACCTAGATACAGAAAACTACGAAGCGGAATACCTGGAAACCCTGAACTTCCACATCCGACACCTGGACACAGGAAACTACGGAGAGGAATGCCTGGACACCCTGGCCTTCCACATCCGGCACCTAGATATAGAAAACTACGAAGCGGAATACCTGGACACCCTGAACTTCCACATCCGACACCTAGATACAGAAAAATACGAACCGGAATACCTGGATACCCTGAACTTCCACATCCGGGTACCTAGATACAGAAAACTACGAAGCGGAATACCTGGACACCCTGGACTTCCACGTCCGCCATCTAGATACAGAAAACTACGAAGGGGAATACCTGGACACCCTGGACTTCCACATTCGACACCTAGATACAGAAAACTACGAAGCGGAATACCTGGATACCCTGAACTTCCACATCCGGCACCTGGACACAGGAAACTACGGAGCAGAATGCCTGGACACCCTGGCCTTCTACGTCCGTCACCTAGATACAGAAAACTACGAATCGGAACACCTGGACACCCTGGACTTCCACGTCCGCCATCTAGATACAGAAAACTACAAAGCGGAATACCTGGAATACCTGAACTTCCACATCCGACACCTGGACACAGGAAACTACGGAGCGGAATGCCTGGACACCCTGGACTTCCACGTCCGCCATCTAGATACAGAAAACTACGAAGCGGAATACCTGGACACCCTGGACTTCCACATCCGGCACCTAGATACAGAAAACTACGAAGCGGAATACATGGACACCCTGGACTTCCACATTCGACACCTAGATACAGAAAACTACGAAGCGGAATACCTGGACACCCTGGACTTCCACATCCGGCACCTAGATACAGAAAACTACGAAGCGGAATACCTGGACACCCTGGACTTCCACATTCGAAACCTAGATACAGAAAACTACGAAGCGGAATACCTGGACACCCTGGACTTCCACATCCGGCACCTAGATACAGAAAACTACGAAGCGGAATACCTGGACACCCTGGACTTCCACATTCGACACCTAGATACAGAAAACTACGAAGCGGAATACCTGGATACACTGAACTTCCACATCCGACACCTGGACACAGGAAACTACGGAGCGGAATGTCTGGACACCCTGGCCTTCTACGTCCGACACCTAGATACAGAAAACTACGAAGCGGAACTCCTGGACACCCTGGACTTCCACGTCCGCCATCTAGATACAGAAAACTACGAAGCGGAATACCTGGACACCCTGGACTTCCACATTCGACACCTAGATACAGAAAAATACGAAGCGGAATACCTGGATACACTGAACTTCCACATCCGACACCTGGACACAGGAAACTACGGAGCGGAATGTATGGACACCCTGGCCTTCTACGTCCGACACCTAGATACAGGAAACTACGGAGCGGAATGCCTGGACACCCTGGCATTCTACGTCCGACACCTAGATACAGAAAACTACGAAGCGGAATACCTGGACACCCTGGACTTCCAGATCCGGCACCTAGATACAGAAAACTACGAAGCGGAATACCTGGACACATTGAACTTCCACATCCGACACCTAGATACAGAAAACTACGAAGCGGAATACCTGGAAACCCTGAACTTCCACATCCGACACCTGGACACAGGAAACTACGGAGAGGAATGCCTGGACACCCTGGCATTCCACATCCGGCACCTACATACAGAAAACTACGAAGCGGAACACCTGGACACCCTGAACTTCCACATCCGACACCTAGATACAGAAAACTACGAAGCGGAATACCTGGAAAACCTAGACTTCCACATCCGACACCTGGACACAGGAAACTACGGAGCGTAATGCCTGGACACCCTGGCCTTCTACGTCCGACACCTAGATACAGAAAACTACGAAGCGGAATACCTGGATACCCTGAACTTCCACATCCGACACCTGGACACAGGAAACTACGGAGCGGAATACCTGGACACCCTGGACTTCCACGTCCGCCATCTAGATACAGAAAACTACGAAGCGGAATACCTGGACACCCTGGACTTCCACATTCGACACCTAGATACAGAAAACTACGAAGCGGAATACCTGGATACCCTGAACTTCCACATCCGACACCTGGACACAGGAAACTACGGAGCGGAATGCCTGGACACCCTGGCCTTCTACGTCCGACACCTAGATACAGAAAACTACGAAGCGGAATACCTGGACACCCTGAACTTCCACATCCGGCACCTAGATACAGAAAACTACGAAGCGGAATACCTGGACACCCTGAACTTCCACATCCGGCACCTGGGCACAGGAAACTACGGAGCGGAATGCCTGGACAACCTGGCCTTCTGCGTCCGACACCTAGATACAGAAAACTACGAAGCGGAATACCTGGACACCCTGGACTTCCACGTGCGACACCTAGATACAGAAAACTACGAAGCGGAATACCTGGAAACCCTGAACTTCCACATCCGACACCTGGACACAGGAAACTACGGAGAGGAATGCCTGGACACCCTGGCCTTCCACATCCGGCACCTAGATACAGAAAACTACGAAGCGGAATACATGGACACCCTGGACTTCCACATTCGACACCTAGATACAGAAAACTACGAAGCGGAATACCTGGACACCCTGGACTTCCACATCCGGCACCTAGATACAGAAAACTACGAAGCGGAATACCTGGACACCCTGGACTTCCACATTCGAAACCTAGATACAGAAAACTACGAAGCGGAATACCTGGACACCCTGGACTTCCACATCCGGCACCTAGATACAGAAAACTACGAAGCGGAATACCTGGACACCCTGGACTTCCACATTCGACACCTAGATACAGAAAACTACGAAGCGGAATACCTGGATACACTGAACTTCCACATCCGACACCTGGACACAGGAAACTACGGAGCGGAATGTCTGGACACCCTGGCCTTCTACGTCCGACACCTAGATACAGAAAACTACGAAGCGGAACTCCTGGACACCCTGGACTTCCACGTCCGCCATCTAGATACAGAAAACTACGAAGCGGAATACCTGGACACCCTGGACTTCCACATTCGACACCTAGATACAGAAAACTACGAAGCGGAATACCTGGATACACTGAACTTCCACATCCGACACCTAGATACAGAAAACTACGAAGCGGAATACCTGGATACACTGAACTTCCACATCCGACACCTGGACACAGGAAACTACGGAGCGGAATGTCTGGACACCCTGGCCTTCTACGTCCGACACCTAGATACAGAAAACTACGAAGCGGAACTCCTGGACACCCTGGACTTCCACGTCCGCCATCTAGATACAGAAAACTACGAAGCGGAATACCTGGACACCCTGGACTTCCACATTCGACACCTAGATACAGAAAACTACGAAGCGGAATACCTGGATACACTGAACTTCCACATCCGACACCTGGACACAGGAAACTACGGAGCGGAATGTCTGGACACCCTGGCCTTCTACGTCCGACACCTAGATACAGGAAACTACGGAGCGCAATGCCTGGACACCCTGGCATTCTACGTCCGACACCTAGATACAGAAAACTACGAAGCGGAATACCTGGACACCCTGGACTTCCAGATCCGGCACCTAGATACAGAAAACTACGAAGCGGAATACCTGGACACATTGAACTTCCACATCCGACACCTAGATACAGAACACTACGAAGCGGAATACCTGGAAAACCTAGACTTCCACATCCGACACCTGGACACAGGAAACTACGGAGCGTAATGCCTGGACACCCTGGCCTTCTACGTCCGACACCTAGATACAGAAAACTACGAAGCGGAATACCTGGACACCCTGGACTTCCACGTCCGACACCTAGATACAGAAAACTACGAAGCGGAATACCTGGATACCCTGAACTTCCACATCCGACACCTGGACACAGGAAACTACGGAGCGGAATACCTGGACACCCTGGACTTCCACGTCCGCCATCTAGATACAGAAAACTACGAAGCGGAATACCTGGACACCCTGGACTTCCACATTCGACACCTAGATACAGAAAACTACGAAGCGGAATACCTGGATACCCTGAACTTCCACATCCGACACCTGGACACAGGAAACTACGGAGCGGAATGCCTGGACACCCTGGCCTTCTACGTCCGACACCTAGATACAGAAAACTACGAAGCGGAATACCTGGACACCCTGAACTTCCACATCCGGCACCTAGATACAGAAAACTACGAAGCGGAATACCTGGACACCCTGAACTTCCACATCCGGCACCTGGGCACAGGAAACTACGGAGCGGAATGCCTGGACAACCTGGCCTTCTGCGTCCGACACCTAGATACAGAAAACTACGAAGCGGAATACCTGGACACCCTGGACTTCCACGTGCGACACCTAGATACAGAAAACTACGAAGCGGAATACCTGGAAACCCTGAACTTCCACATCCGACACCTGGACACAGGAAACTACGGAGAGGAATGCCTGGACACCCTGGCCTTCCACATCCGGCACCTAGATACAGAAAACTACGAAGCGGAACTCCTGGACACCCTGAACTTCCACATCCGACACCTAGATACAGAAAACTACGAAGCGGAATACCTGGACACCCTGAACTTCCACATCCGACACCTAGATACAGAAAACTACGAAGCGGAATACCTGGATACCCTGAACTTCCACATCCGGGTACCTAGATACAGAAAACTACGAAGCGGAATACCTGGACACCCTGAACTTCCACGTCCGCCATCTAGATACAGAAAACTACGAAGGGGAATACCTGGACACCCTGGACTTCCACATTCGACACCTAGATACAGAAAACTACGAAGCGGAATACCTGGATACCCTGAACTTCCACATCCGGCACCTGGACACAGGAAACTACGGAGCGGAATGCCTGGACACCCTGGCCTTCTACGTCCGACACCTAGATACAGAAAACTACGAATCGGAATACCTGGACACCCTGGACTTCCACGTCCGCCATCTAGATACAGAAAACTACGAAGCGGAATACCTGGAATACCTGAACTTCCACATCCGACACCTGGACACAGGAAACTACGGAGCGGAATGCCTGGACACCCACGCCTTCTCCGTCCGACACCTAGATACAGAAAACTACGAAGCGGAATACCTGGACACCCTGGACTTCCACGTCCGCCATCTAGATACAGAAAACTACGAAGCGGAATACCTGGACACCCTGGACTTCCACATCCGGCACCTAGATACAGAAAACTACGAAGCGGAATACATGGACACCCTGGACTTCCACATTCGACACCTAGATACAGAAAACTACGAAGCGGAATACCTGGACACCCTGGACTTCCACATCCGGCACCTAGATACAGAAAACTACGAAGCGGAATACCTGGACACCCTGGACTTCCACATTCGAAACCTAGATACAGAAAACTACGAATCGGAATACCTGGACACCCTGGACTTCCACGTCCGCCATCTAGATACAGAAAACTACGAAGCGGAATACCTGGAATACCTGAACTTCCACATCCGACACCTGGACACAGGAAACTACGGAGCGGAATGCCTGGACACCCACGCCTTCTCCGTCCGACACCTAGATACAGAAAACTACGAAGCGGAATACCTGGACACCCTGGACTTCCGCGTCCGCCATCTAGATACAGAAAACTACGAAGCGGAATACCTGGACACCCTGGACTTCCACATCCGGCACCTAGATACAGAAAACTACGAAGCGGAATACATGGACACCCTGGACTTCCACATTCGACACCTAGATACAGAAAACTACGAAGCGGAATACCTGGACACCCTGGACTTCCACATCCGGCACCTAGATACAGAAAACTACGAAGCGGAATACCTGGACACCCTGGACTTCCACATTCGAAACCTAGATACAAAAAACTACGAAGCGGAATACCTGGACACCCTGGACTTCCACATCCGGCACCTAGATACAGAAAACTACGAAGCGGAATACCTGGACACCCTGGACTTCCACATTCGACACCTAGATACAGAAAACTACGAAGCGGAATACCTGGATACACTGAACTTCCACATCCGACACCTGGACACAGGAAACTACGGAGCGGAATGTCTGGACACCCTGGCCTTCTACGTCCGACACCTAGATACAGAAAACTACGAAGCGGAACTCCTGGACACCCTGGACTTCCACGTCCGCCATCTAGATACAGAAAACTACGAAGCGGAATACCTGGACACCCTGGACTTCCACATTCGACACCTAGATACAGAAAACTACGAAGCGGAATACCTGGATACACTGAACTTCCACATCCGACACCTGGACACAGGAAACTACGGAGCGGAATGTCTGGACACCCTGGCCTTCTACGTCCGACACCTAGATACAGGAAACTACGGAGCGGAATGCCTGGACACCCTGGCATTCTACGTCCGACACCTAGATACAGAAAACTACGAAGCGGAATACCTGGACACCCTGGACTTCCAGATCCGGCACCTAGATACAGAAAACTACGAAGCGGAATACCTGGACAACCTGGACTTCCACGTGCGACACCTAGATACAGAAAACTACGAAGCGGAATACCTGGAAACCCTGAACTTCCACATCCGACACCTGGACACAGGAAACTACGGAGAGGAATGCCTGGACACCCTGGCCTTCCACATCCGGCACCTAGATACAGAAAACTACGAAGCGGAACACCTGGACACCCTGAACTTCCACATCCGACACCTAGATACAGAAAACTACGAAGCGGAATACCTGGACACCCTGAACTTCCACATCCGACACCTAGATACAGAAAACTACGAAGCGGAATACCTGGATACCCTGAACTTCCACATCCGGGTACCTAGATACAGAAAACTACGAAGCGGAATACCTGGACACCCTGAACTTCCACGTCCGCCATCTAGATACAGAAAACTACGAAGGGGAATACCTGGACACCCTGGACTTCCACATTCGACACCTAGATACAGAAAACTACGAAGCGGAATACCTGGATACCCTGAACTTCCACATCCGGCACCTGGACACAGGAAACTACGGAGCGGAATGCCTGGACACCCTGGCCTTCTACGTCCGACACCTAGATACAGAAAACTACGAATCGGAATACCTGGACACCCTGGACTTCCACGTCCGCCATCTAGATACAGAAAACTACGAAGCGGAATACCTGGAATACCTGAACTTCCACATCCGACACCTGGACACAGGAAACTACGGAGCGGAATGCCTGGACACCCACGCCTTCTACGTCCGACACCTAGATACAGAAAACTACGAAGCGGAATACCTGGACACCCTGGACTTCCACGTCCGCCATCTAGATACAGAAAACTACGAAGCGGAATACCTGGACACCCTGGACTTCCACATCCGGCACCTAGATACAGAAAACTACGAAGCGGAATACATGGACACCCTGGACTTCCACATTCGACACCTAGATACAGAAAACTACGAAGCGGAATACCTGGACACCCTGGACTTCCACATCCGGCACCTAGATACAGAAAACTACGAAGCGAAATACCTGGACACCCTGGACTTCCACATTCGAAACCTAGATACAGAAAACTACGAAGCGGAATACCTGGACACCCTGGACTTCCACATCCGGCACCTAGATACAGAAAACTACGAAGCGGAATACCTGGACACCCTGGACTTCCACATTCGACACCTAGATACAGAAAACTACGAAGCGGAATACCTGGATACACTGAACTTCCACATCCGACACCTGGACACAGGAAACTACGGAGCGGAATGTCTGGACACCCTGGCCTTCTACGTCCGACACCTAGATACAGAAAACTACGAAGCGGAACTCCTGGACACCCTGGACTTCCACGTCCGCCATCTAGATACAGAAAACTACGAAGCGGAATACCTGGACACCCTGGACTTCCACATTCGACACCTAGATACAGAAAACTACGAAGCGGAATACCTGGATACACTGAACTTCCACAACCGACACCTGGACACAGGAAACTACGGAGCGGAATGTCTGGACACCCTGGCCTTCTACGTCCGACACCTAGATACAGGAAACTACGGAGCGGAATGCCTGGACACCCTGGCATTCTACGTCCGACACCTAGATACAGAAAACTACGAAGCGGAATACCTGGACACCCTGGACTTCCAGATCCGGCACCTAGATACAGAAAACTACGAAGCGGAATACCTGGACACATTGAACTTCCACATCCGACACCTAGATACAGAAAACTACGAAGCGGAATACCTGTAAACCCTGAACTTCCACATCCGACACCTGGACACAGGAAACTACGGAGAGGAATGCCTGGACACCCTGGCCTTCCACATCCGGCACCTACATACAGAAAACTACGAAGCGGAACACCTGGACACCCTGAACTTCCACATCCGACACCTAGATACAGAAAACTACGAAGCGGAATACCTGGACACCCTGGACTTCCACATCCGGCACCTAGATACAGAAAACTACGAAGCGGAATACCTGGACACCCTGGACTTCCACATTCGACACCTAGATACAGAAAACTACGAAGCGGAATACCTGGATACACTGAACTTCCACATCCGACACCTGGACACAGGAAACTACGGAGCGGAATGTCTGGACACCCTGGCCTTCTACGTCCGACACCTAGATACAGAAAACTACGAAGCGGAACTCCTGGACACCCTGGACTTCCACGTCCGCCATCTAGATACAGAAAACTACGAAGCGGAATACCTGGACACCCTGGACTTCCACATTCGACACCTAGATACAGAAAACTACGAAGCGGAATACCTGGATACACTGAACTTCCACAACCGACACCTGGACACAGGAAACTACGGAGCGGAATGTCTGGACACCCTGGCCTTCTACGTCCGACACCTAGATACAGGAAACTACGGAGCGGAATGCCTGGACACCCTGGCATTCTACGTCCGACACCTAGATACAGAAAACGACGAAGCGGAATACCTGGACACCCTGGACTTCCAGATCCGGCACCTAGATACAGAAAACTACGAAGCGGAATACCTGGACACATTGAACTTCCACATCCGACACCTAGATACAGAAAACTACGAAGCGGAATACCTGGAAACCCTGAACTTCCACATCCGACACCTGGACACAGGAAACTACGGAGAGGAATGCCTGGACACCCTGGCCTTCCACATCCGGCACCTACATACAGAAAACTACGAAGCGGAACACCTGGACATCCTGAACTTCCACATCCGACACCTAGATACAGAAAACTACGAAGCGGAATACCTGGAAAACCTAGACTTCCACATCCGACACCTGGACACAGGAAACTACGGAGCGTAATGCCTGGACACCCTGGCCTTCTACGTCCGACACCTAGATACAGAAAACTACGAAGCGGAATACCTGGACACCCTGGACTTCCACGTCCGACACCTAGATACAGAAAACTACGAAGCGGAATACCTGGATACCCTGAACTTCCACATCCGACACCTGGACACAGGAAACTACGGAGCGGAATACCTGGACACCCTGGACTTCCACGTCCGCCATCTAGATACAGAAAACTACGAAGCGGAATACCTGGATACCCTGAACTTCCACATCCGGGTACCTAGATACAGAAAACTACGAAGCGGAATACCTGGACACCCTGAACTTCCACGTCCGCCATCTAGATACAGAAAACTACGAAGGGGAATACCTGGACACCCTGGACTTCCACATTCGACACCTAGATACAGAAAACTACGAAGCGGAATACCTGGATACCCTGAACTTCCACATCCGGCACCTGGACACAGGAAACTACGGAGCGGAATGCCTGGACACCCTGGCCTTCTACGTCCGACACCTAGATACAGAAAACTACGAATCGGAATACCTGGACACCCTGGACTTCCACGTCCGCCATCTAGATACAGAAAACTACGAAGCGGAATACCTGGAATACCTGAACTTCCACATCCGACACCTGGACACAGGAAACTACGGAGCGGAATGCCTGGACACCCACGCCTTCTACGTCCGACACCTAGATACAGAAAACTACGAAGCGGAATACCTGGACACCCTGGACTTCCACGTCCGCCATCTAGATACAGAAAACTACGAAGCGGAATACCTGGACACCCTGGACTTCCACATCCGGCACCTAGATACAGAAAACTACGAAGCGGAATACATGGACACCCTGGACTTCCACATTCGACACCTAGATACAGAAAACTACGAAGCGGAATACCTGGACACCCTGGACTTCCACATCCGGCACCTAGATACAGAAAACTACGAAGCGGAATACCTGGACACCCTGGACTTCCACATTCGAAACCTAGATACAGAAAACTACGAAGCGGAATACCTGGACACCCTGGACTTCCACATCCGGCACCTAGATACAGAAAACTACGAAGCGGAATACCTGGACACCCTGGACTTCCACATTCGACACCTAGATACAGAAAACTACGAAGCGGAATACCTGGATACACTGAACTTCCACATCCGACACCTGGACACAGGAAACTACGGAGCGGAATGTCTGGACACCCTGGCCTTCTACGTCCGACACCTAGATACAGAAAACTACGAAGCGGAACTCCTGGACACCCTGGACTTCCACGTCCGCCATCTAGATACAGAAAACTACGAAGCGGAATACCTGGACACCCTGGACTTCCACATTCGACACCTAGATACAGAAAACTACGAAGCGGAATACCTGGATACACTGAACTTCCACATCCGACACCTGGACACAGGAAACTACGGAGCGGAATGTCTGGACACCCTGGCCTTCTACGTCCGACACCTAGATACAGGAAACTACGGAGCGGAATGCCTGGACACCCTGGCATTCTACGTCCGACACCTAGATACAGAAAACTACGAAGCGGAATACCTGGACACCCTGGACTTCCAGATCCGGCACCTAGATACAGAAAACTACGAAGCGGAATACCTGGACACATTGAACTTCCACATCCGACACCTAGATACAGAAAACTACGAAGCGGAATACCTGGAAACCCTGAACTTCCACATCCGACACCTGGACACAGGAAACTACGGAGAGGAATGCCTGGACACCCTGGCCTTCCACATCCGGCACCTACATACAGAAAACTACGAAGCGGAACACCTGGACACCCTGAACTTCCACATCCGACACCTAGATACAGAAAACTACGAAGCGGAATACCTGGAAAACCTAGACTTCCACATCCGACACCTGGACACAGGAAACTACGGAGCGTAATGCCTGGACACCCTGGCCTTCTACGTCCGACACCTAGATACAGAAAACTACGAAGCGGAATACCTGGATACCCTGAACTTCCACATCCGGCACCTGGGCACAGGAAACTACGGAGCGGAATGCCTGGACACCCTGGCCTTCTATGTCCGACACCTAAATACAGAAAACTACGAAGCGGAATACCTGGACACCCTGGACTTCCACATCCGGCACCTAGATACAGAAAACTACGAAGCGGAATACCTGGACACCCTGAACTTCCACATCCGACACCTAGATACAGAAAACTACGAAGCGGAATACCTGGATACCCTGAACTTCCACATCCGGCACCTAAATACAGAAAACTACGAAGCGGAATACCTGGACACCCTGAACTTCCACATCCGACACCTACATACAGAAAACTACGAAGCGGAATACCTGGAAACCCTGAACTTCCACATTCGACACCTAGATACAGAAAACTACGAAGCGGAATACCTGGAAAACCTAGACTTCCACATCCGACACCTGGACACAGGAAACTACGGAGCGTAATGCCTGGACACCCTGGCCTTCTACGTCCGACACCTAGATACAGAAAACTACGAAGCGGAATACCTGGACACCCTGGACTTCCACGTCCGACACCTAGATACAGAAAACTACGGAGCGGAATACCTGGACACCCTGGACTTCCACGTCCGCCATCTAGATACAGAAAACTACGAAGCGGAATACCTGGATACCCTGAACTTCCACATCCGGGTACCTAGATACAGAAAACTACGAAGCGGAATACCTGGACACCCTGAACTTCCACGTCCGCCATCTAGATACAGAAAACTACGAAGGGGAATACCTGGACACCCTGGACTTCCACATTCGACACCTGGACACAGGAAACTACGGAGCGGAATACCTGGATACCCTGAACTTCCACATCCGACACCTAGATACAGAAAACTACGAAGCGGAATACCTGGATACCCTGAACTTCCACATCCGGCACCTAGATACAGAAAACTACGAAGCGGAATACCTGGACACCCTGAACTTCCACGTCCGCCATCTAGATACAGAAAACTACGAAGCGGAATACCTGGACACCCTGGACTTCCACATTCGACACCTAGATACAGAAAACTACGAAGCGGAATACCTGGACACATTGAACTTCCACATCCGACACCTAGATACAGAAAACTACGAAGCGGAATACCTGGACACCCTGGACTTCCACGTCCGCCATCTAGATACAGAAAACTACGAAGCGGAATACCTGGACACCCTGGACTTCCACATTCGACACCTAGATACAGAAAATTACGAAGCGGAATACCTGGATACCCTGAACTTCCACATCCGACACCTGGACACAGGAAACTACGGAGCGGAATGCCTGGACACCCTGGCCTTCTACGTCCGACACCTAGATACAGAAAACTACGAAGCGGAATACCTGGACACCCTGAACTTCCACATCCGGCACCTAGATACGGAAAACTACGAAGCGGAATACCTGGATACCCTGAACTTCCACATCCGGCAGCTGGGCACAGGAAACTACGGAGCGGAATGCCTGGACACCCTGGCCTTCTACGTCCGCCATCTAGATTCAGAAAACTACGGAGCGGAATGCCTGGACAACCTGGCCTTCTACGTCCGACACCTAGATACAGAAAACTACGAAGCGGAATACCTGGACACCCTGGACTTCCACATCCGGCACCTAGATACAGAAAACTACGAAGCGGAATACCTGGACACATTGAACTTCCACATCCGACACCTAGATACAGAAAACTACGAAGCGGAATAACGGGAAACCCTGAACTTCCAAATCCGACACCTAGATACAGAAAACTACGAAGCGGAATACCTGGAAACCCTAGACCTCCACATCCGACATCTGGACACAGGAAACTACGGAGCGTAATGCCTGGACACCCTGGCCTTCTACGTCCGACACCTAGATACAGAAAACTACGAAGCGGAATACCTGGACACCCTGGACTTCCACGTCCGCCACCTAGATACAGAAAACTACGAAGCGGAATACCTGGATACCCTGAACTTCCGCATCCGACACCTGGACACAGGAAACTACGGAGCGGAATACCTGGACACCCTGGACTTCCACATCCGCCATCTAGATACAGAAAACTACGAAGCGGAATACCTGGACACCCTGGACTTCCACATTCGACACCTAGATACAGAAAATTACGAAGCGGAATACCTGGATACCCTGAACTTCCACATCCGACACCTGGACACAGGAAACTACGGAGCGGAATGCCTGGACACCCTGGCCTTCTACGTCCGACACCTAGATACAGAAAACTACGAAGCGGAATACCTGGACACCCTGAACTTCCACATCCGGCACCTAGATACAGAAAACTACGAAGCGGAATACCTGGATACCCTGAACTTCCACATCCGGCACCTGGGCACAGGAAACTACGGAGCGGAATGCCTGGACACCCTGGCCTTCTATGTCCGACACCTAAATACAGAAAACTACGAAGCGGAATACCTGGACACCCTGGACTTCCACATCCGGCACCTAGATACAGAAAACTACGAAGCGGAATACCTGGACACCCTGAACTTCCACGTCCGCCATCTAGATACAGAAAACTACGAAGCGGAATACCTGGACACCCTGGACTTCCACATTCGACACCTAGATACAGAAAACTACGAAGCGGAATACCTGGACACATTGAACTTCCACATCCGACACCTAGATACAGAAAACTACGAAGCGGAATACCTGGACACCCTGGACTTCCACGTCCGCCATCTAGATACAGAAAACTACGAAGCGGAATACCTGGACACCCTGGACTTCCACATTCGACACCTAGATACAGAAAACTACGAAGCGGAATACCTGGATACCCTGAACTTCCACATCCGACACCTGGACACAGGAAACTACGGAGCGGAATGCCTGGACACCCTGGCCTTCTACGTCCGACACCTAGATACAGAAAACTACGAAGCGGAATACCTGGACACCCTGAACTTCCACATCCGACACCTAGATACGGAAAACTACGAAGCGGAATACCTGGATACCCTGAACTTCCACATCCGGCAGCTGGGCACAGGAAACTACGGAGCGGAATGCCTGGACACCCTGGCCTTCTACGTCCGCCATCTAGATACAGAAAACTACGGAGCGGAATGCCTGGACAACCTGGCCTTCTACGTCCGACACCTAGATACAGAAAACTACGAAGCGGAATACCTGGACACCCTGGACTTCCACATCCGGCACCTAGATACAGAAAACTACGAAGCGGAATACCTGGACACATTGAACTTCCACATCCGACACCTAGATACAGAAAACTACGAAGCGGAATAACTGGAAACCCTGAACTTCCAAATCCGACACCTAGATACAGAAAACTACGAAGCGGAATACCTGGAAACCCTAGACCTCCACATCCGACACCTGGACACAGGAAACTACGGAGCGTAATGCCTGGACACCCTGGCCTTCTACGTCCGACACCTAGATACAGAAAACTACGAAGCGGAATACCTGGACACCCTGGACTTCCACGTCCGCCATCTAGATACAGAAAACTACGAAGCGGAATACCTGGAAACCCTAGACTTCCACATCCGACACCTGGACACAGGAAACTACGGAGCGTAATGCCTGGACACCCTGGCATTCTACGTCTGACACCTAGATACAGAAAACTACGAAGCGGAATACCTGGACACCCTGAACTTCCACATCCGGCACCTGGGCACAGGAAACTACGGAGCGGAATGCCTGGACACCCTGGCCTTCTATGTCCGACACCTAAATACAGAAAACTACGAAGCGGAATACCTGGACACCCTGGACTTCCACATCCGGCACCTAGATACAGAAAACTACGAAGCGGAATACCTGGACACCCTGAACTTCCACATCCGACACCTAGATACAGAAAACTACGAAGCGGAATACCTGGATACCCTGAACTTCCACATCCGGCACCTAAATACAGAAAACTACGAAGCGGAATACCTGGACACCCTGAACTTCCACATCCGACACCTACATACAGAAAACTACGAAGCGGAATACCTGGAAACCCTGAACTTCCACATTCGACACCTGGACACAGGAAACTACGGAGCGTAATGCCTGGACACCCTGGCCTTCTACGTCCGACACCTAGATACAGAAAACTACGAAGCGGAATACCTGGACACCCTGGACTTCCACGTCCGCCATCTAGATACAGAAAACTACGAAGCGGAATACCTGGAAACCCTAGACTTCCACATCCGACACCTGGACACAGGAAACTACGGAGCGTAATGCCTGGACACCCTGGCATTCTACGTCTGACACCTAGATACAGAAAACTACGAAGCGGAATACCTGGACACCCTGAACTTCCACATCCGGCACCTAGATACAGAAAACTACGAAGCGGAATACCTGGATACCCTGAACTTCCACATCCGGCACCTGGGCACAGGAAACTACGGAGCGGAATGCCTGGACACCCTGGCCTTCTATGTCCGACACCTAAATACAGAAAACTACGAAGCGGAATACCTGGACACCCTGGACTTCCACATCCGGCACCTAGATACAGAAAACTACGAAGCGGAATACCTGGACACCCTGGACTTCCACATTCGACACCTAGATACAGAAAACTACGAAGCGGAATACCTGGATACCCTGAACTTCCACATCCGACACCTGGACACAGGAAACTACGGAGCGGAATGCCTGGACACCCTGGCCTTCTACGTCCGACACCTAGATACAGAAAACTACGAAGCGGAATACCTGGACACCCTGAACTTCCACATCCGACACCTAGATACGGAAAACTACGAAGCGGAATACCTGGATACCCTGAACTTCCACATCCGGCAGCTGGGCACAGGAAACTACGGAGCGGAATGCCTGGACACCCTGGCCTTCTACGTCCGCCATCTAGATACAGAAAACTACGGAGCGGAATGCCTGGACAACCTGGCCTTCTACGTCCGACACCTAGATACAGAAAACTACGAAGCGGAATACCTGGACACCCTGGACTTCCACATCCGGCACCTAGATACAGAAAACTACGAAGCGGAATACCTGGACACATTGAACTTCCACATCCGACACCTAGATACAGAAAACTACGAAGCGGAATAACTGAAAACCCTGAACTTCCAAATCCGACACCTAGATACAGAAAACTACGAAGCGGAATACCTGGAAACCCTAGACCTCCACATCCGACACCTGGACACAGGAAACTACGGAGCGTAATGCCTGGACACCCTGGCCTTCTACGTCCGACACCTAGATACAGAAAACTACGAAGCGGAATACCTGGACACCCTGGACTTCCACGTCCGCCATCTAGATACAGAAAACTACGAAGCGGAATACCTGGAAACCCTAGACTTCCACATCCGACACCTGGACACAGGAAACTACGGAGCGTAATGCCTGGACACCCTGGCATTCTACGTCTGACACCTAGATACAGAAAACTACGAAGCGGAATACCTGGACACCCTGAACTTCCACATCCGGCACCTAGATGCAGAAAACTACGAAGCGGAATACCTGGATACCCTGAACTTCCACATCCGGCACCTGGGCACAGGAAACTACGGAGCGGAATGCCTGGACACCCTGGCCTTCTATGTCCGACACCTAAATACAGAAAACTACGAAGCGGAATACCTGGACACCCTGGACTTCCACATCCGGCACCTAGATACAGAAAACTACGAAGCGGAATACCTGGACACCCTGAACTTCCACATCCGACACCTAGATACAGAAAACTACGAAGCGGAATAACTGGAAACCCTGAACTTCCAAATCCGACACCTAGATACAGAAAACTACGAAGCGGAATACCTGGAAACCCTAGACCTCCACATCCGACACCTGGACACAGGAAACTACGGAGCGTAATGCCTGGACACCCTGGCCTTCTACGCCCGACACCTAGATACAGGAAACTACGGAGCGTAATGCCTGGACACCCTGGCCTTCTGCGTCCGACACCTAGATACAGAAAACTACGAAGCGGAATACCTGGACACCCTGGACTTCCACGTCCGCCATCTAGATACAGAAAACTACGAAGCGGAATACCTGGACACCCTGGACTTCCACATTCGACACCTAGATACAGAAAACTACGAAGCGGAATACCTGGATACCCTGAACTTCCACATCCGACACCTGGACACAGGAAACTACGGAGCGGAATACCTGGATACCCTGAACTTCCACATTCGACACCTAGATACAGAAAACTACGAAGCGGAATACCTGGATACCCTGAACTTCCACATCCGGCACCTAGATACAGAAAACTACGAAGCGGAATACCTGGACACCCTGGACTTCCACGTCCGCCATCTAGATACAGAAAACTACGAAGCGGAATACCTGGACACCCTGGACTTCCACATTCGACACCTAGATACAGAAAACTACGAAGCGGAATACCTGGATACCCTGAACTTCCACATCCGACACCTGGACACAGGAAACTACGGAGCGGAATGCCTGGACAACCTGGCCTTCTACGTCCGACACCTAGATACAGAAAACTACGAAGCGGAATACCTGGACACCCTGAACTTCCACATCCGGCACCTAGATACGGAAAACTACGAAGCGGAATACCTGGATACCCTGAACTTCCACATCCGGCAGCTGGGCACAGGAAACTACGGAGCGGAATGCCTGGACACCCTGGCCTTCTACGTCCGCCATCTAGATACAGAAAACTACGGAGCGGAATGCCTGGACAACCTGGCCTTCTACGTCCGACACCTAGATACAGAAAACTACGAAGCGGAATACCTGGACACCCTGGACTTCCACATCCGGCACCTAGATACAGAAAACTACGAAGCGGAATAACTGGAAACCCTGAACTTCCAAATCCGACACCTAGATACAGAAAACTACGAAGCGGAATACCTGGAAACCCTAGACCTCCACATCCGACACCTGGACACAGGAAACTACGGAGCGTAATGCCTGGACACCCTGGCCTTCTACGTCCGACACCTAGATACAGAAAACTACGAAGCGGAATACCTGGACACCCTGGACTTCCACGTCCGCCATCTAGATACAGAAAACTACGAAGCGGAGTACATGGACACCCTGGACTTCCACATTCGACACCTAGATACAGAAAACTACGAAGCGGAATACCTGGATACCCTGAACTTCCACATCCGACACCTGGACACAGGAAACTACGGAGCGGAATGCCTGGACACCCTGGCCTTCTACGTCCGCCATCTAGATACAGAAAACTACGGAGCGGAATACCTGGATACCCTGAACTTCCACATCCGACACCTGGACACAGGAAACTACGGAGCGGAATGCCTGGACACCCTGGCCTTCTACGTCCGACACCTAGATACAGAAAACTACGAAGCGGAATACCTGGACACCCTGAACTTCCACATCCGGCACCTAGATACGGAAAACTACGAAGCGGAATACCTGGATACCCTGAACTTCCACATCCGGCAGCTGGGCACAGGAAACTACGGAGCGGAATGCCTGGACACCCTGGCCTTCTACGTCCGCCATCTAGATACAGAAAACTACGGAGCGGAATGCCTGGACAACCTGGCCTTCTACGTCCGACACCTAGATACAGAAAACTACGAAGCGGAATACCTGGACACCCTGGACTTCCACATCCGGCACCTAGATACAGAAAACTACGAAGCGGAATACCTGGACACATTGAACTTCCACATCCGACACCTAGATACAGAAAACTACGAAGCGGAATAACTGGAAACCCTGAACTTCCAAATCCGACACCTAGATACAGAAAACTACGAAGCGGAATACCTGGAAACCCTAGACCTCCACATCCGACACCTGGACACAGGAAACTACGGAGCGTAATACCTGGACACCCTGAACTTCCACATCCGACACCTAGATACAGAAAACTACGAAGCGGAATACCTGGATACCCTGAACTTCCACATCCGGCACCTAAATACAGAAAACTACGAAGCGGAATACCTGGACACCCTGAACTTCCACATCCGACACCTACATACAGAAAACTACGAAGCGGAATACCTGGAAACCCTGAACTTCCACATTCGACACCTGGACACAGGAAACTACGGAGCGTAATGCCTGGACACCCTGGCCTTCTACGTCCGACACCTAGATACAGAAAACTACGAAGCGGAATACCTGGACACCCTGGACTTCCACGTCCGCCATCTAGATACAGAAAACTACGAAGCGGAATACCTGGAAACCCTAGACTTCCACATCCGACACCTGGACACAGGAAACTACGGAGCGTAATGCCTGGACACCCTGGCATTCTACGTCTGACACCTAGATACAGAAAACTACGAAGCGGAATACCTGGACACCCTGAACTTCCACATCCGGCACCTAGATACAGAAAACTACGAAGCGGAATACCTGGATACCCTGAACTTCCACATCCGGCACCTGGGCACAGGAAACTACGGAGCGGAATGCCTGGACACCCTGGCCTTCTATGTCCGACACCTAAATACAGAAAACTACGAAGCGGAATACCTGGACACCCTGGACTTCCACATCCGGCACCTAGATACAGAAAACTACGAAGCGGAATACCTGGACACCCTGAACTTCCACATCCGACACCTACATACAGAAAACTACGAAGCGGAATACCTGGAAACCCTGAACTTCCACATTCGACACCTGGACACAGGAAACTACGGAGCGGAATACCTGGATACCCTGAACTTCCACATCCGACACCTAGATACAGAAAACTACGAAGCGGAATACCTGGACACCCTGAACTTCCACGTCCGCCATCTAGATACAGAAAACTACGAAGCGGAATACCTGGACACCCTGGACTTCCACATTCGACACCTAGATACAGAAAACTACGAAGCGGAATACCTGGACACATTGAACTTCCACATCCGACACCTAGATACAGAAAACTACGAAGCGGAATACCTGGACACCCTGGACTTCCACGTCCGCCATCTAGATACAGAAAACTACGAAGCGGAATACCTGGACACCCTGGACTTCCACATTCGACACCTAGATACAGAAAACTACGAAGCGGAATACCTGGATACCCTGAACTTCCACATCCGACACCTGGACACAGGAAACTACGGAGCGGAATGCCTGGACACCCTGGCCTTCTACGTCCGCCATCTAGATACAGAAAACTACGGAGCGGAATGCCTGGACAACCTGGCCTTCTACGTCCGACACCTAGATACAGAAAACTACGAAGCGGAATACCTGGACACCCTGAACTTCCACATCCGGCACCTAGATACGGAAAACTACGAAGCGGAATACCTGGATACCCTGAACTTCCACATCCGGCAGCTGGGCACAGGAAACTACGGAGCGGAATGCCTGGACACCCTGGCCTTCTACGTCCGCCATCTAGATACAGAAAACTACGGAGCGGAATGCCTGGACAACCTGGCCTTCTACGTCCGACACCTAGATACAGAAAACTACGAAGCGGAATACCTGGACACCCTGGACTTCCACATCCGGCACCTAGATACAGAAAACTACGAAGCGGAATACCTGGACACATTGAACTTCCACATCCGACACCTAGATACAGAAAACTACGAAGCGGAATAACTGGAAACCCTGAACTTCCAAATCCGACACCTAGATACAGAAAACTACGAAGCGGAATACCTGGAAACCCTAGACCTCCACATCCGACACCTGGACACAGGAAACTACGGAGCGTAATGCCTGGACACCCTGGCCTTCTACGTCCGACACCTAGATACAGAAAACTACGAAGCGGAATACCTGGACACCCTGGACTTCCACGTCCGCCATCTAGATACAGAAAACTACGAAGCGGAATACCTGGAAACCCTAGACTTCCACATCCGACACCTGGACACAGGAAACTACGGAGCGTAATGCCTGGACACCCTGGCATTCTACGTCTGACACCTAGATACAGAAAACTACGAAGCGGAATACCTGGACACTCTGGACTTCCACATTCGACACCTAGATACAGAAAACTACGAAGCGGAATACCTGGATACCCTGAACTTCCACATCCGACACCTGGACACAGGAAACTACGGAGCGGAATGCCTGGACACCCTGGCCTTCTACGTCCGACACCTAGATACAGAAAACTACGAAGCGGAATACCTGGACACCCTGAACTTCCACATCCGGCACCTAGATACGGAAAACTACGAAGCGGAATACCTGGATACCCTGAACTTCCACATCCGGCAGCTGGGCACAGGAAACTACGGAGCGGAATGCCTGGACACCCTGGCCTTCTACGTCCGCCATCTAGATACAGAAAACTACGGAGCGGAATGCCTGGACAACCTGGCCTTCTACGTCCGACACCTAGATACAGAAAACTACGAAGCGGAATACCTGGACACCCTGGACTTCCACATCCGGCACCTAGATACAGAAAACTACGAAGCGGAATACCTGGACACATTGAACTTCCACATCCGACACCTAGATACAGAAAACTACGAAGCGGAATAACTGGAAACCCTGAACTTCCAAATCCGACACCTAGATACAGAAAACTACGAAACGGAATACCTGGAAACCCTAGACCTCCACATCCGACACCTGGACACAGGAAACTACGGAGCGTAATACCTGGACACCCTGAACTTCCACATCCGACACCTAGATACAGAAAACTACGAAGCGGAATACCTGGATACCCTGAACTTCCACATCCGGCACCTAAATACAGAAAACTACGAAGCGGAATACCTGGACACCCTGAACTTCCACATCCGACACCTACATACAGAAAACTACGAAGCGGAATACCTGGAAACCCTGAACTTCCACATTCGACACCTGGACACAGGAAACTACGGAGCGTAATGCCTGGACACCCTGGCCTTCTACGTCCGACACCTAGATACAGAAAACTACGAAGCGGAATACCTGGACACCCTGGACTTCCACGTCCGCCATCTAGATACAGAAAACTACGAAGCGGAATACCTGGAAACCCTAGACTTCCACATCCGACACCTGGACACAGGAAACTACGGAGCGTAATGCCTGGACACCCTGGCATTCTACGTCTGACACCTAGATACAGAAAACTACGAAGCGGAATACCTGGACACCCTGAACTTCCACATCCGGCACCTAGATACAGAAAACTACGAAGCGGAATACCTGGATACCCTGAACTTCCACATCCGGCACCTGGGCACAGGAAACTACGGAGCGGAATGCCTGGACACCCTGGCCTTCTATGTCCGACACCTAAATACAGAAAACTACGAAGCGGAATACCTGGACACCCTGGACTTCCACATCCGGCACCTAGATACAGAAAACTACGAAGCGGAATACCTGGACACCCTGAACTTCCACATCCGACACCTACATACAGAAAACTACGAAGCGGAATACCTGGAAACCCTGAACTTCCACATTCGACACCTGGACACAGGAAACTACGGAGTGGAATACCTGGATACCCTGAACTTCCACATCCGACACCTAGATACAGAAAACTACGAAGCGGAATACCTGGACACCCTGAACTTCCACGTCCGCCATCTAGATACAGAAAACTACGAAGCGGAATACCTGGACACCCTGGACTTCCACATTCGACACCTAGATACAGAAAACTACGAAGCGGAATACCTGGACACATTGAACTTCCACATCCGACACCTAGATACAGAAAACTACGAAGCGGAATACCTGGACACCCTGGACTTCCACGTCCGCCATCTAGATACAGAAAACTACGAAGCGGAATACCTGGACACCCTGGACTTCCACATTCGACACCTAGATACAGAAAACTACGAAGCGGAATACCTGGATACCCTGAACTTCCACATCCGACACCTGGACACAGGAAACTACGGAGCGGAATGCCTGGACACCCTGGCCTTCTACGTCCGCCATCTAGATACAGAAAACTACGGAGCGGAATGCCTGGACAACCTGGCCTTCTACGTCCGACACCTAGATACAGAAAACTACGAAGCGGAATACCTGGACACCCTGAACTTCCACATCCGGCACCTAGATACGGAAAACTACGAAGCGGAATACCTGGATACCCTGAACTTCCACATCCGGCAGCTGGGCACAGGAAACTACGGAGCGGAATGCCTGGACACCCTGGCCTTCTACGTCCGCCATCTAGATACAGAAAACTACGGAGCGGAATGCCTGGACAACCTGGCCTTCTACGTCCGACACCTAGATACAGAAAACTACGAAGCGGAATACCTGGACACCCTGGACTTCCACATCCGGCACCTAGATACAGAAAACTACGAAGCGGAATACCTGGACACATTGAACTTCCACATCCGACACCTAGATACAGAAAACTACGAAGCGGAATAACTGGAAACCCTGAACTTCCAAATCCGACACCTAGATACAGAAAACTACGAAGCGGAATACCTGGACACCCTGGACTTCCACATCCGGCACCTAGATACAGAAAACTACGAAGCGGAATACCTGGACACATTGAACTTCCACATCCGACACCTAGATACAGAAAACTACGAAGCGGAATAACTGGAAACCCTGAACTTCCAAATCCGACACCTAGATACAGAAAACTACGAAGCGGAATACCTGGACACCCTGGACTTCCACGTCCGCCATCTAGATACAGAAAACTACGAAGCGGAATACCTGGAAACCCTAGACTTCCACATCCGACACCTGGACACAGGAAACTACGGAGCGTAATGCCTGGACACCCTGGCATTCTACGTCTGACACCTAGATACAGAAAACTACGAAGCGGAATACCTGGACACCCTGGACTTCCACATTCGACACCTAGATACAGAAAACTACGAAGCGGAATACCTGGATACCCTGAACTTCCACATCCGACACCTGGACACAGGAAACTACGGAGCGGAATGCCTGGACACCCTGGCCTTCTACGTCCGACACCTAGATACAGAAAACTACGAAGCGGAATACCTGGACACCCTGAACTTCCACATCCGGCACCTAGATACGGAAAACTACGAAGCGGAATACCTGGATACCCTGGACTTCCACATCCGGCAGCTGGGCACAGGAAACTACGGAGCGGAATGCCTGGACACCCTGGCCTTCTACGTCCGCCATCTAGATACAGAAAACTACGGAGCGGAATGCCTGGACAACCTGGCCTTCTACGTCCGACACCTAGATACAGAAAACTACGAAGCGGAATACCTGGACACCCTGGACTTCCACATCCGGCACCTAGATACAGAAAACTACGAAGCGGAATACCTGGACACATTGAACTTCCACATCCGACACCTAGATACAGAAAACTACGAAGCGGAATAACTGGAAACCCTGAACTTCCAAATCCGACACCTAGATACAGAAAACTACGAAGCGGAATACCTGGAAACCCTAGACCTCCACATCCGACACCTGGACACAGGAAACTACGGAGCGTAATGCCTGGACACCCTGGCCTTCTACGTCCGACACCTAGATACAGAAAACTGCGAAGCGGAATACCTGGACACCCTGGACTTCCACGTCCGCCATCTAGATACAGAAAACTACGAAGCGGAATACCTGGAAACCCTAGACTTCCTCATCCGACACCTGGACACAGGAAACTACGGAGCGTAATGCCTGGACACCCTGGCATTCTACGTCTGACACCTAGATACAGAAAACTACGAAGCGGAATACCTGGACACCCTGGACTTCCACGTCCGCCATCTAGATACAGAAAACTACGAAGCGGAATACCTGGACACCCTGGACTTCCACATTCGACACCTAGATACAGAAAACTACGAAGCGGAATACCTGGATACACTGAACTTCCACATCCGACACCTGGACACAGGAAACTACGGAGCGGAATGTCTGGACACCCTGGCCTTCTACGTCCGACACCTAGATACAGAAAACTACGAAGCGGAACACCTGGACACCCTGGACTTCCACGTCCGCCATCTAGATACAGAAAACTATGAAGCGGAATACCTGGATACCCTGAACTTCCACATCCGGCACCTAGATACAGAAAACTACGAAGCGGAATACCTGGACACCCTGAACTTCCACGTCCGCCATCTAGATACAGAAAACTACGAAGCGGAATACCTGGACACCCTGGACTTCCACATTCGACACCTAGATACAGAAAACTACGAAGCGGAATACCTGGACACATTGAACTTCCACATCCGACACCTAGATACAGAAAACTACGAAGCGGAATACCTGGACACCCTGGACTTCCACGTCCGCCATCTAGATACAGAAAACTACGAAGCGGAATACCTGGACACCCTGGACTTCCACATTCGACACCTAGATACAGAAAACTACGAAGCGGAATACCTGGATACCCTGAACTTCCACATCCGACACCTGGACACAGGAAACTACGGAGCGGAATGCCTGGACACCCTGGCCTTCTACGTCCGACACCTAGATACAGAAAACTACGAAGCGGAATACCTGGACACCCTGAACTTCCACATCCGGCACCTAGATACGGAAAACTACGAAGCGGAATACCTGGATACCCTGAACTTCCACATCCGGCAGCTGGGCACAGGAAACTACGGAGCGGAATGCCTGGACACCCTGGCCTTCTACGTCCGCCATCTAGATACAGAAAACTACGGAGCGGAATGCCTGGACAACCTGGCCTTCTACGTCCGACACCTAGATACAGAAAACTACGAAGCGGAATACCTGGACACCCTGGACTTCCACATCCGGCACCTAGATACAGAAAACTACGAAGCGGAATACCTGGACACATTGAACTTCCACATCCGACACCTAGATACAGAAAACTACGAAGCGGAATAACTGGAAACCCTGAACTTCCAAATCCGACACCTAGATACAGAAAACTACGAAGCGGAATACCTGGAAACCCTAGACTTCCACATCCGACACCTGGACACAGGAAACTACGGAGCGTAATGCCTGGACACCCTGGCATTCTACGTCTGACACCTAGATACAGAAAACTACGAAGCGGAATACCTGGACACCCTGGACTTCCACGTCCGCCATCTAGATACAGAAAACTACGAAGCGGAATACCTGGACACCCTGGACTTCCACATTCGACACCTAGATACAGAAAACTACGAAGCGGAATACCTGGATACACTGAACTTCCACATCCGACACCTGGACACAGGAAACTACGGAGCGGAATGTCTGGACACCCTGGCCTTCTACGTCCGACACCTAGATACAGAAAACTACGAAGCGGAACACCTGGACACCCTGGACTTCCACGTCCGCCATCTAGATACAGAAAACTACGAAGCGGAATACCTGGAAACCCTGAACTTCCACATCCGACACCTGGACACAGGAAACTACGGAGCGGAATACCTGGATACCCTGAACTTCCACATCCGACACCTAGATACAGAAAACTACGAAGCGGAATAACTGGATACCCTGAACTTCCACATCCGGCACCTAGATACAGAAAACTACGAAGCGGAATACCTGGACACCCTGAACTTCCACGTCCGCCATCTAGATACAGAAAACTACGAAGCGGAATACCTGGACACCCTGGACTTCCACGTCCGACACCTAGATACAGAAAACTACGAAGCAGAATACCTGGATACCCTGAACTTCCACATCCGGCACCTGGACACAGGAAACTACGGAGCGGAATGCCTGGACACCCTGGCCTTCTACGTCCGACACCTAGATACAGAAAACTACGAATCGGAACACCTGGACACCCTGGACTTCCACGTCCGCCATCTAGATACAGAAAACTACGAAGCGGAATACCTGGAATACCTGAACTTCCACATCCGACACCTGGACACAGGAAACTACGGAGCGGAATGCCTGGACACCCACGCCTTCTACGTCCGACACCTAGATACAGAAAACTACGAAGCGGAATACCTGGACACCCTGGACTTCCACGTCCGCCATCTAGATACAGAAAACTACGAAGCGGAATACCTGGACACCCTGGACTTCCACATCCGGCACCTAGATACAGAAAACTACGAAGCGGAATACCTGGACACCCTGGACTTCCACATTCGACACCTAGATACAGAAAACTACGAAGCGGAATACCTGGACACCATGGACTTCCACATCCGGCACCTAGATACAGAAAACTACGAAGCGGAATACCTGGACACCCTGGACTTCCACATTCGACACCTAGATACAGAAAACTACGAAGCGGAATACCTGGACACCCTGGACTTCCACATCCGGCACCTAGATACAGAAAACTACGAAGCGGAATACCTGGACACCCTGGACTTCCACATTCGACACCTAGATACAGAAAACTACGAAGCGGAATACCTGGATACACTGAACTTCCACATCCGACACCTGGACACAGGAAACTACGGAGCGGAATGTCTGGACACCCTGGCCTTCTACGTCCGACACCTAGATACAGAAAACTACGAAGCGGAACTCCTGGACACCCTGGACTTCCACGTCCGCCATCTAGATACAGAAAACTACGAAGCGGAATACCTGGACACCCTGGACTTCCACATTCGACACCTAGATACAGAAAACTACGAAGCGGAATACCTGGATACACTGAACTTCCACATCCGACACCTGGACACAGGAAACTACGGAGCGGAATGTCTGGACACCCTGGCCTTCTACGTCCGACACCTAGATACAGGAAACTACGGAGCGGAATGCCTGGACACCCTGGCCTTCTACGTCCGACACCTAGATACAGAAAACTACGAAGCGGAATACCTGGACACCCTGGACTTCCAGATCCGGCACCTAGATACAGAAAACTACGAAGCGGAATACCTGGACACATTGAACTTCCACATCCGACACCTAGATACAGAAAACTACGAAGCGGAATACCTGGAAACCCTGAACTTCCACATCCGACACCTGGACACAGGAAACTACGGAGAGGAATGCCTGGACACCCTGGCCTTCCACATCCGGCACCTACATACAGAAAACTACGAAGCGGAACACCTGGACACCCTGAACTTCCACATCCGACACCTAGATACAGAAAACTACGGAGCGGAATACCTGGATACCCTGAACTTCCACATCCGGCACCTAGATACAGAAAAGTACGAAGCGGAATACCTGGAAACCCTGAACTTCCACATCCGGCACCTGGACACAGGAAACTACGGAGCGTAATGCCTGGACACCCTGGCCTTCTACGTCCGACACCTAGATACAGAAAACTACGAAGCGGAATACCTGGACACCCTGGACTTCCACGTCCGACACCTAGATACAGAAAACTACGAAGCGGAATACCTGGATACCCTGAACTTCCACATCCGACACCTGGACACAGGAAACTACGGAGCGGAATGCCTGGACACCCTGGCCTTCTACGTCCGACACCTAGATACAGAAAACTACGAAGCGGAATACCTGGACACCCTGAACTTCCACATCCGGCACCTAGATACAGAAAACTACGAAGCGGAATACCTGGATACCCTGAACTTCCACATCCGACACCTAGATACAGAAAACTACGAAGCGGAATACCTGGATACCCTGAACTTCCACATCCGGCACCTAGATACAGAAAACTACGAAGCGGAATACCTGGACACCCTGAACTTCCACGTCCGCCATCTAGATACAGAAAACTACGAAGCGGAATACCTGGACACCCTGGACTTCCACATTCGACACCTAGATACAGAAAACTACGAAGCGGAATACCTGGACACATTGAACTTCCACATCCGACACCTAGATACAGAAAACTACGAAGCGGAATACCTGGACACCCTGGACTTCCACGTCCGCCATCTAGATACAGAAAACTACGAAGCGGAATACCTGGACACCCTGGACTTCCACATTCGACACCTAGATACAGAAAACTACGAAGCGGAATACCTGGATACCCTGAACTTCCACATCCGACACCTGGACACAGGAAACTACGGAGCGGAATGCCTGGACAACCTGGCCTTCTACGTCCGACACCTAGATACAGAAGACTACGAAGCGGAATACCTGGACACCCTGGACTTCCACATCCGGCACCTAGATACAGAAAACTATGAAGCGGAATACCTGGACACATTGAACTTCCACATCCGACACCTAGATACAGAAAACTACGAAGCGGAATACCTGGAAACCCTGAACTTCCAAATCCGACACCTAGATACAGAAACCTACGAAGCGGAATACCTGGAAACCCTAGACCTCCACATCCGACACCTGGACACAGGAAACTACGGAGCGTAATGCCTGGACACCCTGGCCTTCTACGTCCGACACCTAGATACAGAAAACTACGAAGCGGAATACCTGGACACCCTGGACTTCCACGTCCGCCATCTAGATACAGAAAACTACGAAGCGGAATACCTGGAAACCCTAGACTTCCACATCCGACACCTGGACACAGGAAACTACGGAGCGTAATGCCTGGACACCCTGGCATTCTACGTCCGACACCTAGATACAGAAAACTACGAAGCGGAATACCTGGAAACCCTGAACTTCCAAATCCGACACCTAGATACAGAAAACTACGAAGCGGAATACCTGGAAACCCTAGACCTCCACATCCGTCACCTGGACACAGGAAACTACGGAGCGTAATGCCTGGACACCCTGGCCTTCTACGTCCGACACCTAGATACAGAAAACTACGAAGCGGAATACCTGGACACCCTGGACTTCCACGTCCGCCATCTAGATACAGAAAACTACGAAGCGGAATACCTGGAAACCCTAGACTTCCACATCCGACACCTGGACACAGGAAACTACGGAGCGTAATGCCTGGACACCCTGGCATTCTACGTCCGACACCTAGATACAGAAAACTACGAAGCGGAATACCTGGACACCCTGGACTTCCACGTCCGCCATCTAGATACAGAAAACTACGAAGCGGAATACCTGGACACCCTGGACTTCCACATTCGACACCTAGATACAGAAAACTACGAAGCGGAATACCTGGATACCCTGAACTTCCACATCCGACACCTGGACACAGGAAACTACGGAGCGGAATGCCTGGACACCCTGGCCTTCTACGTCCGACACCTAGATACAGAAAACTACGAAGCGGAATACCTGGACACCCTGAACTTCCACATCCGGCACCTAGATACGGAAAACTACGAAGCGGAATACCTGGATACCCTGAACTTCCACATCCGGCAGCTGGGCACAGGAAACTACGGAGCGGAATGCCTGGACAACCTGGCCTTCTACGTCCGACACCTAGATACAGAAGACTACGAAGCGGAATACCTGGACACCCTGGACTTCCACATCCGGCACCTAGATACAGAAAACTACGAAGCGGAATACCTGGACACATTGAACTTCCACATCCGACACCTAGATACAGAAAACTACGAAGCGGAATACCTGGACACCCTGGACTTCCACGTCCGCCATCTAGATACAGAAAACTACGAAGCGGAATACCTGGACACCCTGGACTTCCACATTCGACACCTAGATACAGAAAACTACGAAGCGGAATACCTGGATACCCTGAACTTCCACATCCGACACCTGGACACAGGAAACTACGGAGCGGAATGCCTGGACAACCTGGCCTTCTACGTCCGACACCTAGATACAGAAGACTACGAAGCGGAATACCTGGACACCCTGGACTTCCACATCCGGCACCTAGATACAGAAAACTATGAAGCGGAATACCTGGACACATTGAACTTCCACATCCGACACCTAGATACAGAAACCTACGAAGCGGAATACCTGGAAACCCTAGACCTCCACATCCGACACCTGGACACAGGAAACTACGGAGCGTAATGCCTGGACACCCTGGCCTTCTACGTCCGACACCTAGATACAGAAAACTACGAAGCGGAATACCTGGACACCCTGGACTTCCACGTCCGCCATCTAGATACAGAAAACTACGAAGCGGAATACCTGGAAACCCTAGACTTCCACATCCGACACCTGGACACAGGAAACTACGGAGCGTAATGCCTGGACACCCTGGCATTCTACGTCCGACACCTAGATACAGAAAACTACGAAGCGGAATACCTGGAAACCCTGAACTTCCAAATCCGACACCTAGATACAGAAAACTACGAAGCGGAATACCTGGAAACCCTAGACCTCCACATCCGTCACCTGGACACAGGAAACTACGGAGCGTAATGCCTGGACACCCTGGCCTTCTACGTCCGACACCTAGATACAGAAAACTACGAAGCGGAATACCTGGACACCCTGGACTTCCACGTCCGCCATCTAGATACAGAAAACTACGAAGCGGAATACCTGGAAACCCTAGACTTCCACATCCGACACCTGGACACAGGAAACTACGGAGCGTAATGCCTGGACACCCTGGCATTCTACGTCAGACACCTAGATACAGAAAACTACGAAGCGGAATACCTGGACACCCTGGACTTCCACGTCCGCCATCTAGATACAGAAAACTACGAAGCGGAATACCTGGACACCCTGGACTTCCACATTCGACACCTAGATACAGAAAACTACGAAGCGGAATACCTGGATACCCTGAACTTCCACATCCGACACCTGGACACAGGAAACTACGGAGCGGAATGCCTGGACAACCTGGCCTTCTACGTCCGACACCTAGATACAGAAGACTACGAAGCGGAATACCTGGACACCCTGGACTTCCACATCCGGCACCTAGATACAGAAAACTATGAAGCGGAATACCTGGACACATTGAACTTCCACATCCGACACCTAGATACAGAAAACTACGAAGCGGAATACCTGGAAACCCTGAACTTCCAAATCCGACACCTAGATACAGAAACCTACGAAGCGGAATACCTGGAAACCCTAGACCTCCACATCCGACACCTGGACACAGGAAACTACGGAGCGTAATGCCTGGACACCCTAGCCTTCTACGTCCGACACCTAGATACAGAAAACTACGAAGCGGAATACCTGGACACCCTGGACTTCCACGTCCGCCATCTAGATACAGAAAACTACGAAGCGGAATACCTGGAAACCCTAGACTTCCACATCCGACACCTGGACACAGGAAACTACGGAGCGTAATGCCTGGACACCCTGGCATTCTACGTCCGACACCTAGATACAGAAAACTACGAAGCGGAATACCTGGAAACCCTGAACTTCCAAATCCGACACCTAGATACAGAAAACTACGAAGCGGAATACCTGGAAACCCTAGACCTCCACATCCGTCACCTGGACACAGGAAACTACGGAGCGTAATGCCTGGACACCCTGGCCTTCTACGTCCGACACCTAGATACAGAAAACTACGAAGCGGAATACCTGGACACCCTGGACTTCCACGTCCGCCATCTAGATACAGAAAACTACGAAGCGGAATACCTGGAAACCCTAGACTTCCACATCCGACACCTGGACACAGGAAACTACGGAGCGTAATGCCTGGACACCCTGGCATTCTACGTCCGACACCTAGATACAGAAAACTACGAAGCGGAATACCTGGACACCCTGGACTTCCACGTCCGCCATCTAGATACAGAAAACTACGAAGCGGAATACCTGGACACCCTGGACTTCCACATTCGACACCTAGATACAGAAAACTACGAAGCGGAATACCTGGATACCCTGAACTTCCACATCCGACACCTGGACACAGGAAACTACGGAGCGGAATGCCTGGACACCCTGGCCTTCTACGTCCGACACCTAGATACAGAAAACTACGAAGCGGAATACCTGGACACCCTGAACTTCCACATCCGGCACCTAGATACGGAAAACTACGAAGCGGAATACCTGGATACCCTGAACTTCCACATCCGGCAGCTGGGCACAGGAAACTACGGAGCGGAATGCCTGGACAACCTGGCCTTCTACGTCCGACACCTAGATACAGAAGACTACGAAGCGGAATACCTGGACACCCTGGACTTCCACATCCGGCACCTAGATACAGAAAACTACGAAGCGGAATACCTGGACACATTGAACTTCCACATCCGACACCTAGATACAGAAAACTACGAAGCGGAATACCTGGACACCCTGGACTTCCACGTCCGCCGTCTAGATACAGAAAACTACGAAGCGGAATACCTGGACACCCTGGACTTCCACATTCGACACCTAGATACAGAAAACTACGAAGCGGAATACCTGGATACCCTGAACTTCCACATCCGACACCTGGACACAGGAAACTACGGAGCGGAATGCCTGGACAACCTGGCCTTCTACGTCCGACACCTAGATACAGAAGACTACGAAGCGGAATACCTGGACACCCTGGACTTCCACATCCGGCACCTAGATACAGAAAACTATGAAGCGGAATACCTGGACACATTGAACTTCCACATCCGACACCTAGATACAGAAAACTACGAAGCGGAATACCTGGAAACCCTGAACTTCCAAATCCGACACCTAGATACAGAAACCTACGAAGCGGAATACCTGGAAACCCTAGACCTCCACATCCGACACCTGGACACAGGAAACTACGGAGCGTAATGCCTGGACACCCTGGCCTTCTACGTCCGACACCTAGATACAGAAAACTACGAAGCGGAATACCTGGACACCCTGGACTTCCACGTCCGCCATCTAGATACAGAAAACTACGAAGCGGAATACCTGGAAACCCTAGACTTCCACATCCGACACCTGGACACAGGAAACTACGGAGCGTAATGCCTGGACACCCTGGCATTCTACGTCCGACACCTAGATACAGAAAACTACGAAGCGGAATACCTGGAAACCCTGAACTTCCAAATCCGACACCTAGATACAGAAAACTACGAAGCGGAATACCTGGAAACCCTAGACCTCCACATCCGTCACCTGGACACAGGAAACTACGGAGCGTAATGCCTGGACACCCTGGCCTTCTACGTCCGACACCTAGATACAGAAAACTACGAAGCGGAATACCTGGACACCCTGGACTTCCACGTCCGCCATCTAGATACAGAAAACTACGAAGCGGAATACCTGGAAACCCTAGACTTCCACATCCGACACCTGGACACAGGAAACTACGGAGCGTAATGCCTGGACACCCTGGCATTCTACGTCCGACACCTAGATACAGAAAACTACGAAGCGGAATACCTGGACACCCTGGACTTCCACGTCCGCCATCTAGATACAGAAAACTACGAAGCGGAATACCTGGACACCCTGGACTTCCACATTCGACACCTAGATACAGAAAACTACGAAGCGGAATACCTGGATACCCTGAACTTCCACATCCGACACCTGGACACAGGAAACTACGGAGCGGAATGCCTGGACACCCTGGCCTTCTACGTCCGACACCTAGATACAGAAAACTACGAAGCGGAATACCTGGACACCCTGAACTTCCACATCCGGCACCTAGATACGGAAAACTACGAAGCGGAATACCTGGATACCCTGAACTTCCACATCCGGCAGCTGGGCACAGGAAACTACGGAGCGGAATGCCTGGACAACCTGGCCTTCTACGTCCGACACCTAGATACAGAAGACTACGAAGCGGAATACCTGGACACCCTGGACTTCCACATCCGGCACCTAGATACAGAAAACTACGAAGCGGAATACCTGGACACATTGAACTTCCACATTCGACACCTAGATACAGAAAACTACGAAGCGGAATACCTGGATACACTGAACTTCCACATCCGACACCTGGACACAGGAAACTACGGAGCGGAATGTCTGGACACCCTGGCCTTCTACGTCCGACACCTAGATACAGAAAACTACGAAGCGGAACACCTGGACACCCTGGACTTCCACGTCCGCCATCTAGATACAGAAAACTACGAAGCGGAATACCTGGAAACCCTGAACTTCCACATCCGACACCTGGACACAGGAAACTACGGAGCGGAATACCTGGATACCCTGAACTTCCACATCCGACACCTAGATACAGAAAACTACGAAGCGGAATAACTGGATACCCTGAACTTCCACATCCGGCACCTAGATACAGAAAACTACGAAGCGGAATACCTGGACACCCTGAACTTCCACGTCCGCCATCTAGATACAGAAAACTACGAAGCGGAATACCTGGACACCCTGAACTTCCACGTCCGACACCTAGATACAGAAAACTACGAAGCGGAATACCTGGATACCCTGAACTTCCACATCCGACACCTGGACACAGGAAACTACGGAGCGGAATGCCTGGACACCCTGGCCTTCTACGTCCGACACCTAGATACAGAAAACTACGAAGCGGAATACCTGGACACCCTGAACTTCCACATCCGGCACCTAGATACGGAAAACTACGAAGCGGAATACCTGGATACCCTGAACTTCCACATCCGGCAGCTGGGCACAGGAAACTACGGAGCGGAATGCCTGGACAACCTGGCCTTCTACGTCCGACACCTAGATACAGAAGACTACGAAGCGGAATACCTGGACACCCTGGACTTCCACATCCGGCACCTAGATACAGAAAACTATGAAGCGGAATACCTGGACACATTGAACTTCCACATCCGACACCTAGATACAGAAAACTACGAAGCGGAATACCTGGAAACCCTGAACTTCCAAATCCGACACCTAGATACAGAAAACTACGAAGCGGAATACCTGGAAACCCTAGACCTCCACATCCGACACCTGGACACAGGAAACTACGGAGCGTAATGCCTGGACACCCTGGCCTTCTACGTCCGACACCTAGATACAGAAAACTACGAAGCGGAATACCTGGACACCCTGGACTTCCACGTCCGCCATCTAGATACAGAAAACTACGAAGCGGAATACCTGGAAACCCTAGACTTCCACATCCGACACCTGGACACAGGAAACTACGGAGCGTAATGCCTGGACACCCTGGCATTCTACGTCCGACACCTAGATACAGAAAACTACGAAGCGGAATACCTGGAAACCCTGAACTTCCAAATCCGACACCTAGATACAGAAAACTACGAAGCGGAATACCTGGAAACCCTAGACCTCCACATCCGACACCTGGACACAGGAAACTACGGAGCGTAATGCCTGGACACCCTGGCCTTCTACGTCCGACACCTAGATACAGAAAACTACGAAGCGGAATACCTGGACACCCTGGACTTCCACGTCCGCCATCTAGATACAGAAAACTACGAAGCGGAATACCTGGAAACCCTAGACTTCCACATCCGACACCTGGACACAGGAAACTACGGAGCGTAATGCCTGGACACCCTGGCATTCTACGTCCGACACCTAGATACAGAAAACTACGAAGCGGAATACCTGGACACCCTGGACTTCCACGTCCGCCATCTAGATACAGAAAACTACGAAGCGGAATACCTGGACACCCTGGACTTCCACATTCGACACCTAGATACAGAAAACTACGAAGCGGAATACCTGGATACCCTGAACTTCCACATCCGACACCTGGACACAGGAAACTACGGAGCGGAATGCCTGGACACCCTGGCCTTCTACGTCCGACACCTAGATACAGAAAACTACGAAGCGGAATACCTGGACACCCTGAACTTCCACATCCGGCACCTAGATACGGAAAACTACGAAGCGGAATACCTGGATACCCTGAACTTCCACATCCGGCAGCTGGGCACAGGAAACTACGGAGCGGAATGCCTGGACAACCTGGTCTTCTACGTCCGACACCTAGATACAGAAGACTACGAAGCGGAATACCTGGACACCCTGGACTTCCACATCCGGCACCTAGATACAGAAAACTACGAAGCGGAATACCTGGACACATTGAACTTCCACATTCGACACCTAGATACAGAAAACTACGAAGCGGAATACCTGGATACACTGAACTTCCACATCCGACACCTGGACACAGGAAACTACGGAGCGGAATGTCTGGACACCCTGGCCTTCTACGTCCGACACCTAGATACAGAAAACTACGAAGCGGAACACCTGGACACCCTGGACTTCCACGTCCGCCATCTAGATACAGAAAACTACGAAGCGGAATACCTGGAAACCCTGAACTTCCACATCCGACACCTGGACACAGGAAACTACGGAACGGAATACCTGGATACCCTGAACTTCCACATCCGACACCTAGATACAGAAAACTACGAAGCGGAATAACTGGATACCCTGAACTTCCACATCCGGCACCTAGATACAGAAAACTACGAAGCGGAATACCTGGACACCCTGAACTTCCACGTCCGCCATCTAGATACAGAAAACTACGAAGCGGAATACCTGGACACCCTGAACTTCCACGTCCGACACCTAGATACAGAAAACTACGAAGCGGAATACCTGGATACCCTGAACTTCCACATCCGACACCTGGACACAGGAAACTACGGAGCGTAATGCCTGGACACCCTGGCATTCTACGTCCGACACCTAGATACAGAAAACTACGAAGCGGAATACCTGGACACCCTGGACTTCCACGTCCGCCATCTAGATACAGAAAACTACGAAGCGGAATACCTGGACACCCTGGACTTCCACATTCGACACCTAGATACAGAAAACTACGAAGCGGAATACCTGGATACACTGAACTTCCACATCCGACACCTGGACACAGGAAACTACGGAGCGGAATGTCTGGACACCCTGGCCTTCTACGTCCGACACCTAGATACAGAAAACTACGAAGCGGAACACCTGGACACCCTGGACTTCCACGTCCGCCATCTAGATACAGAAAACTACGAAGCGGAATACCTGGAAACCCTGAACTTCCACATCCGACACCTGGACACAGGAAACTACGGAGCGGAATACCTGGATACCCTGAACTTCCACATCCGACACCTAGATACAGAAAACTACGAAGCGGAATAACTGGATACCCTGAACTTCCACATCCGGCACCTAGATACAGAAAACTACGAAGCGGAATACCTGGACACCCTGAACTTCCACGTCCGCCATCTAGATACAGAAAACTACGAAGCGGAATACCTGGACACCCTGAACTTCCACGTCCGACACCTAGATACAGAAAACTACGAAGCGGAATACCTGGATACCCTGAACTTCCACATCCGACACCTGGACACAGGAAACTACGGAGCGGAATGCCTGGACACCCTGGCCTTCTACGTCCGACACCTAGATACAGAAAACTACGAAGCGGAATACCTGGACACCCTGAACTTCCACATCCGGCACCTAGATACGGAAAACTACGAAGCGGAATACCTGGATACCCTGAACTTCCACATCCGGCAGCTGGGCACAGGAAACTACGGAGCGGAATGCCTGGACAACCTGGCCTTCTACGTCCGACACCTAGATACAGAAGACTACGAAGCGGAATACCTGGACACCCTGGACTTCCACATCCGGCACCTAGATACAGAAAACTACGAAGCGGAATACCTGGACACATTGAACTTCCACATTCGACACCTAGATACAGAAAACTACGAAGCGGAATACCTGGATACACTGAACTTCCACATCCGACACCTGGACACAGGAAACTACGGAGCGGAATGTCTGGACACCCTGGCCTTCTACGTCCGACACCTAGATACAGAAAACTACGAAGCGGAACACCTGGACACCCTGGACTTCCACGTCCGCCATCTAGATACAGAAAACTACGAAGCGGAATACCTGGAAACCCTGAACTTCCACATCCGACACCTGGACACAGGAAACTACGGAGCGGAATACCTGGATACCCTGAACTTCCACATCCGACACCTAGATACAGAAAACTACGAAGCGGAATAACTGGATACCCTGAACTTCCACATCCGGCACGTAGATACAGAAAACTACGAAGCGGAATACCTGGACACCCTGAACTTCCACGTCCGCCATCTAGATACAGAAAACTACGAAGCGGAATACCTGGACACCCTGAACTTCCACGTCCGACACCTAGATACAGAAAACTACGAAGCGGAATACCTGGATACCCTGAACTTCCACATCCGACACCTGGACACAGGAAACTACGGAGCGTAATGCCTGGACACCCTGGCATTCTACGTCCGACACCTAGATACAGAAAACTACGAAGCGGAATACCTGGACACCCTGGACTTCCACGTCCGCCATCTAGATACAGAAAACTACGAAGCGGAATACCTGGACACCCTGGACTTCCACATTCGACACCTAGATACAGAAAACTACGAAGCGGAATACCTGGATACACTGAACTTCCACATCCGACACCTGGACACAGGAAACTACGGAGCGGAATGTCTGGACACCCTGGCCTTCTACGTCCGACACCTAGATACAGAAAACTACGAAGCGGAACACCTGGACACCCTGGACTTCCACGTCCGCCATCTAGATACAGAAAAATACGAAGCGGAATACCTGGAAACCCTGAACTTCCACATCCGACACCTGGACACAGGAAACTACGGAGCGGAATACCTGGATACCCTGAACTTCCACATCCGACACCTAGATACAGAAAACTACGAAGCGGAATAACTGGATACCCTGAACTTCCACATCCGGCACCTAGATACAGAAAACTACGAAGCGGAATACCTGGACACCCTGAACTTCCACGTCCGCCATCTAGATACAGAAAACTACGAAGCGGAATACCTGGACACCCTGAACTTCCACGTCCGACACCTAGATACAGAAAACTACGAAGCGGAATACCTGGATACCCTGAACTTCCACATCCGACACCTGGACACAGGAAACTACGGAGCGGAATACCTGGACACCCTGGACTTCCACGTCCGCCATCTAGATACAGAAAACTACGAAGCGGAATACCTGGACACCCTGGACTTCCACATCCGGCACCTAGATACAGAAAACTACGAAGCGGAATACCTGGACACATTGAACTTCCACATTCGACACCTAGATACAGAAAACTACGAAGCGGAATACCTGGATACACTGAACTTCCACATCCGACACCTGGACACAGGAAACTACGGAGCGGAATGTCTGGACACCCTGGCCTTCTACGTCCGACACCTAGATACAGAAAACTACGAAGCGGAACACCTGGACACCCTGGACTTCCACGTCCGCCATCTAGATACAGAAAACTACGAAGCGGAATACCTGGAAACCCTGAACTTCCACATCCGACACCTGGACACAGGAAACTACGGAGCGGAATACCTGGATACCCTGAACTTCCACATCCGACACCTAGATACAGAAAACTACGAAGCGGAATAACTGGATACCCTGAACTTCCACATCCGGCACGTAGATACAGAAAACTACGAAGCGGAATACCTGGACACCCTGAACTTCCACGTCCGCCATCTAGATACAGAAAACTACGAAGCGGAATACCTGGACACCCTGAACTTCCACGTCCGACACCTAGATACAGAAAACTACGAAGCGGAATACCTGGATACCCTGAACTTCCACATCCGACACCTGGACACAGGAAACTACGGAGCGTAATGCCTGGACACCCTGGCATTCTACGTCCGACACCTAGATACAGAAAACTACGAAGCGGAATACCTGGACACCCTGGACTTCCACGTCCGCCATCTAGATACAGAAAACTACGAAGCGGAATACCTGGACACCCTGGACTTCCACATTCGACACCTAGATACAGAAAACTACGAAGCGGAATACCTGGATACACTGAACTTCCACATCCGACACCTGGACACAGGAAACTACGGAGCGGAATGTCTGGACACCCTGGCCTTCTACGTCCGACACCTAGATACAGAAAACTACGAAGCGGAACACCTGGACACCCTGGACTTCCACGTCCGCCATCTAGATACAGAAAAATACGAAGCGGAATACCTGGAAACCCTGAACTTCCACATCCGACACCTGGACACAGGAAACTACGGAGCGGAATACCTGGATACCCTGAACTTCCACATCCGACACCTAGATACAGAAAACTACGAAGCGGAATAACTGGATACCCTGAACTTCCACATCCGGCACCTAGATACAGAAAACTACGAAGCGGAATACCTGGACACCCTGAACTTCCACGTCCGCCATCTAGATACAGAAAACTACGAAGCGGAATACCTGGACACCCTGAACTTCCACGTCCGACACCTAGATACAGAAAACTACGAAGCGGAATACCTGGATACCCTGAACTTCCACATCCGACACCTGGACACAGGAAACTACGGAGCGGAATACCTGGACACCCTGGACTTCCACGTCCGCCATCTAGATACAGAAAACTACGAAGCGGAATACCTGGACACCCTGGACTTCCACATTCGACACCTAGATACAGAAAACTACGAAGCGGAATACCTGGATACCCTGAACTTCCACATCCGACACCTGGACACAGGAAACTACGGAGCGGAATGCCTGGACACCCTGGCCTTCTACGTCCGACACCTAGATACAGAAAACTACGAAGCGGAATACCTGGACACCCTGAACTTCCACATCCGGCACCTAGATACAGAAAACTACGAAGCGGAATACCTGGATACCCTGAACTTCCACATCCGGCACCTGGGCACAGGAAACTACGGAGCGGAATGCCTGGACACCCTGGCCTTCTACGTCCGACACCTAAATACAGAAAACTACGAAGCGGAATACCTGGACACCCTGGACTTCCACATCCGGCACCTAGATACAGAAAACTACGAAGCGGAATACCTGGACACCCTGAACTTCCACATCCGACACCTAGATACAGAAAACTACGAAGCGGAATACCTGGATACCCTGAACTTCCACATCCGGCACCTAAATACAGAAAACTACGAAGCGGAATACCTGGACACCCTGAACTTCCACATCCGACACCTACATACAGAAAACTACGAAGCGGAATACCTGGAAACACTGAACTTCCACATCCGACACCTGGACACAGGAAACTACGGAGCGGAATACCTGCATACCCTGAACTTCCACATCCGACACTTAGATACAGAAAACTACGAACCGGAATACCTGGATACACTGAACTTCCACATCCGGCACCTAGATACAGAAAACTACGAAGCGGAATACCTGGACACCCTGAACTTCCACGTCCGACACCTAGATACAGAAAACTACGAAGCGGAATACCTGGATACCCTGAACTTCCACATCCGACATCTGGACACAGGAAACTACGGAGCGTAATGCCTGGACACCCTGGCATTCTACGTCCGACACCTAGATACAGAAAACTACGAAGCGGAATACCTGGACACCCTGGACTTCCACGTCCGCCATCTAGATACAGAAAACTACGAAGCGGAATACCTGCACACCCTGGACTTCCACATCCGGCACCTAGATACAGAAAACTACGAAGCGGAATACCTGGACACCCTGAACTTCCACATCCGACACCTAGATACAGAAAACTACGAAGCGGAATACCTGGATACCCTGAACTTCCACATCCGGCACCTAAATACAGAAAACTACGAAGCGGAATACCTGGACACCCTGAACTTCCACATCCGACACCTACATACAGAAAACTACGAAGCGGAATACCTGGAAACACTGAACTTCCACATCCGACACCTGGACACAGGAAACTACGGAGCGGAATACCTGGATACCCTGAACTTCCACATCCGACACCTAGATACAGAAAACTACGAACCGGAATACCTGGATACACTGAACTTCCACATCCGGCACCTAGATACAGAAAACTACGAAGCGGAATACCTGGACACCCTGAACTTCCACGTCCGACACCTAGATACAGAAAACTACGAAGCGGAATACCTGGATACCCTGAACTTCCACATCCGACACCTGGACACAGGAAACTACGGAGCGTAATGCCTGGACACCCTGGCATTCTACGTCCGACACCTAGATACAGAAAACTACGAAGCGGAATACCTGGACACCCTGGACTTCCACGTCCGCCATCTAGATACAGAAAACTACGAAGCGGAATACCTGGACACCCTGGACTTCCACATTCGACACCTAGATACAGAAAACTACGAAGCGGAATACCTGGATACACTGAACTTCCACATCCGACACCTGGACACAGGAAACTACGGAGCGGAATGTCTGGACACCCTGGCCTTCTACGTCCGACACCTAGATACAGAAAACTACGAAGCGGAACACCTGGACACCCTGGACTTCCACGTCCGCCATCTAGATACAGAAAACTACGAAGCGGAATACCTGGAAACCCTGAACTTCCACATCCGACACCTGGACACAGGAAACTACGGAGCGGAATACCTGGATACCCTGAACTTCCACATCCGACACCTAGATACAGAAAACTACGAAGCGGAATAACTGGATACCCTGAACTTCCACATCCGGCACCTAGATACAGAAAACTACGAAGCGGAATACCTGGACACCCTGAACTTCCACGTCCGCCATCCAGATACAGAAAACTACGAAGCGGAATACCTGGACACCCTGAACTTCCACGTCCGACACCTAGATACAGAAAACTACGAAGCGGAATACCTGGATACCCTGAACTTCCACATCCGACACCTGGACACAGGAAACTACGGAGCGGAATACCTGGACACCCTGGACTTCCACGTCCGCCATCTAGATACAGAAAACTACGAAGCGGAATACCTGGACACCCTGGACTTCCACATTCGACACCTAGATACAGAAAACTACGAAGCGGAATACCTGGATACCCTGAACTTCCACATCCGACACCTGGACACAGGAAACTACGGAGCGGAATGCCTGGACACCCTGGCCTTCTACGTCCGACACCTAGATACAGAAAACTACGAAGCGGAATACCTGGACACCCTGAACTTCCACATCCGGCACCTAGATACAGAAAACTACGAAGCGGAATACCTGGATACCCTGAACTTCCACATCCGGCACCTGGGCACAGGAAACTACGGAGCGGAATGCCTGGACACCCTGGCCTTCTACGTCCGACACCTAAATACAGAAAACTACGAAGCGGAATACCTGGACACCCTGGACTTCCACATCCGGCACCTAGATACAGAAAACTACGAAGCGGAATACCTGGACACCCTGAACTTCCACATCCGACACCTAGATACAGAAAACTACGAAGCGGAATACCTGGATACCCTGAACTTCCACATCCGGCACCTAAATACAGAAAACTACGAAGCGGAATACCTGGACACCCTGAACTTCCACATCCGACACCTACATACAGAAAACTACGAAGCGGAATACCTGGAAACACTGAACTTCCACATCCGACACCTGGACACAGGAAACTACGGAGCGGAATACCTGGATACCCTGAACTTCCACATCCGACACCTAGATACAGAAAACTACGAAGCGGAATACCTGGATACCCTGAACTTCCACATCCGGCACCTAGATACAGAAAACTACGAAGCGGAATACCTGGACACCCTGAACTTCCACGTCCGCCATCTAGATACAGAAAACTACGAAGCGGAATACCTGGACACCCTGGACTTCCACATTCGACACCTAGATACAGAAAACTACGAAGCGGAATACCTGGACACATTGAACTTCCACATCCGACACCTAGATACAGAAAACTACGAAGCGGAATACCTGGACACCCTGGACTTCCACGTCCGCCATCTAGATACAGAAAACTATGAAGCGGAATACCTGGACACCCTGGACTTCCACATTCGACACCTAGATACAGAAAACTACGAAGCGGAATACCTGGATACCCTGAACTTCCACATCCGACACCTGGACACAGGAAACTACGGAGCGGAATGCCTGGACACCCTGGCCTTCTACGTCCGACACCTAGATACAGAAAACTACGAAGCGGAATACCTGGACACCCTGAACTTCCACATCCGGCACCTAGATACGGAAAACTACGAAGCGGAATACCTGGATACCCTGAACTTCCACATCCGGCAGCTGGGCACAGGAAACTACGGAGCGGAATGCCTGGACACCCTGGCCTTCTACGTCCGACACCTAGATACAGAAAACTACGAAGCGGAATACCTGGACACCCTGGACTTCCACGTCCGCCATCTAGATACAGAAAACTACGAAGCGGAATACCTGGACACCCTGGACTTCCACATTCGACACCTAGGTACAGAAAACTACGAAGCGGAATACCTGGACACATTGAACTTCCACATCCGACACCTAGATACAGAAAACTACGAAGCGGAATACCTGGACACCCTGGACTTCCACATCCGGCACCTAGATACAGAAAACTACGAAGCGGAACACCTGGACACCCTGAACTTCCACATCCGACACCTAGATACAGAAAACTACGAAGCGGAATACCTGGAAACCCTGAACTTCCACATCCGACACCTGGACACAGGAAACTACGGAGCGTAATGCCTGGACACCCTGGCATTCTACGTCCGACACCTAGATACAGAAAACTACGAAGCGGAATACCTGGACACCCTGGACTTCCACGTCCGCCATCTAGATACAGAAAACTACGAAGCGGAATACCTGGACACCCTGGACTTCCACATCCGGCACCTAGATACAGAAAACTACGAAGCGGAATACCTGGACACCCTGAACTTCCACATCCGACACCTAGATACAGAAAACTACGAAGCGGAATACCTGGATACCCTGAACTTCCACATCCGGCACCTAAATACAGAAAACTACGAAGCGGAATACCTGGACACCCTGAACTTCCACATCCGACACCTACATACAGAAAACTACGAAGCGGAATACCTGGAAACACTGAACTTCCACATCCGACACCTGGACACAGGAAACTACGGAGCGGAATACCTGCATACCCTGAACTTCCACATCCGACACTTAGATACAGAAAACTACGAACCGGAATACCTGGATACACTGAACTTCCACATCCGGCACCTAGATACAGAAAACTACGAAGCGGAATACCTGGACACCCTGAACTTCCACGTCCGACACCTAGATACAGAAAACTACGAAGCGGAATACCTGGATACCCTGAACTTCCACATCCGACACCTGGACACAGGAAACTACGGAGCGTAATGCCTGGACACCCTGGCATTCTACGTCCGACACCTAGATACAGAAAACTACGAAGCGGAATACCTGGACACCCTGGACTTCCACGTCCGCCATCTAGATACAGAAAACTACGAAGCGGAATACCTGCACACCCTGGACTTCCACATCCGGCACCTAGATACAGAAAACTACGAAGCGGAATACCTGGACACCCTGAACTTCCACATCCGACACCTAGATACAGAAAACTACGAAGCGGAATACCTGGATACCCTGAACTTCCACATCCGGCACCTAAATACAGAAAACTACGAAGCGGAATACCTGGACACCCTGAACTTCCACATCCGACACCTACATACAGAAAACTACGAAGCGGAATACCTGGAAACACTGAACTTCCACATCCGACACCTGGACACAGGAAACTACGGAGCGGAATACCTGGATACCCTGAACTTCCACATCCGACACCTAGATACAGAAAACTACGAACCGGAATACCTGGATACACTGAACTTCCACATCCGGCACCTAGATACAGAAAACTACGAAGCGGAATACCTGGACACCCTGAACTTCCACGTCCGACACCTAGATACAGAAAACTACGAAGCGGAATACCTGGATACCCTGAACTTCCACATCCGACACCTGGACACAGGAAACTACGGAGCGTAATGCCTGGACACCCTGGCATTCTACGTCCGACACCTAGATACAGAAAACTACGAAGCGGAATACCTGGACACCCTGGACTTCCACGTCCGCCATCTAGATACAGAAAACTACGAAGCGGAATACCTGGACACCCTGGACTTCCACATTCGACACCTAGATACAGAAAACTACGAAGCGGAATACCTGGATACACTGAACTTCCACATCCGACACCTGGACACAGGAAACTACGGAGCGGAATGTCTGGACACCCTGGCCTTCTACGTCCGACACCTAGATACAGAAAACTACGAAGCGGAACACCTGGACACCCTGGACTTCCACGTCCGCCATCTAGATACAGAAAACTACGAAGCGGAATACCTGGAAACCCTGAACTTCCACATCCGACACCTGGACACAGGAAACTACGGAGCGGAATACCTGGATACCCTGAACTTCCACATCCGACACCTAGATACAGAAAACTACGAAGCGGAATAACTGGATACCCTGAACTTCCACATCCGGCACCTAGATACAGAAAACTACGAAGCGGAATACCTGGACACCCTGAACTTCCACGTCCGCCATCCAGATACAGAAAACTACGAAGCGGAATACCTGGACACCCTGAACTTCCACGTCCGACACCTAGATACAGAAAACTACGAAGCGGAATACCTGGATACCCTGAACTTCCACATCCGACACCTGGACACAGGAAACTACGGAGCGGAATACCTGGACACCCTGGACTTCCACGTCCGCCATCTAGATACAGAAAACTACGAAGCGGAATACCTGGACACCCTGGACTTCCACATTCGACACCTAGATACAGAAAACTACGAAGCGGAATACCTGGATACCCTGAACTTCCACATCCGACACCTGGACACAGGAAACTACGGAGCGGAATGCCTGGACACCCTGGCCTTCTACGTCCGACACCTAGATACAGAAAACTACGAAGCGGAATACCTGGACACCCTGAACTTCCACATCCGGCACCTAGATACAGAAAACTACGAAGCGGAATACCTGGATACCCTGAACTTCCACATCCGGCACCTGGGCACAGGAAACTACGGAGCGGAATGCCTGGACACCCTGGCCTTCTACGTCCGACACCTAAATACAGAAAACTACGAAGCGGAATACCTGGACACCCTGGACTTCCACATCCGGCACCTAGATACAGAAAACTACGAAGCGGAATACCTGGACACCCTGAACTTCCACATCCGACACCTAGATACAGAAAACTACGAAGCGGAATACCTGGATACCCTGAACTTCCACATCCGGCACCTAAATACAGAAAACTACGAAGCGGAATACCTGGACACCCTGAACTTCCACATCCGACACCTACATACAGAAAACTACGAAGCGGAATACCTGGAAACACTGAACTTCCACATCCGACACCTGGACACAGGAAACTACGGAGCGGAATACCTGGATACCCTGAACTTCCACATCCGACACCTAGATACAGAAAACTACGAAGCGGAATACCTGGATACCCTGAACTTCCACATCCGGCACCTAGATACAGAAAACTACGAAGCGGAATACCTGGACACCCTGAACTTCCACGTCCGCCATCTAGATACAGAAAACTACGAAGCGGAATACCTGGACACCCTGGACTTCCACATTCGACACCTAGATACAGAAAACTACGAAGCGGAATACCTGGACACATTGAACTTCCACATCCGACACCTAGATACAGAAAACTACGAAGCGGAATACCTGGACACCCTGGACTTCCACGTCCGCCATCTAGATACAGAAAACTATGAAGCGGAATACCTGGACACCCTGGACTTCCACATTCGACACCTAGATACAGAAAACTACGAAGCGGAATACCTGGATACCCTGAACTTCCACATCCGACACCTGGACACAGGAAACTACGGAGCGGAATGCCTGGACACCCTGGCCTTCTACGTCCGACACCTAGATACAGAAAACTACGAAGCGGAATACCTGGACACCCTGAACTTCCACATCCGGCACCTAGATACAGAAAACTACGAAGCGGAATACCTGGAAACCCTGAACTTCCACATCCGACACCTGGACACAGGAAACTACGGAGCGGAATACCTGGATACCCTGAACTTCCACATCCGACACCTAGATACAGAAAACTACGAAGCGGAATAACTGGATACCCTGAACTTCCACATCCGGCACCTAGATACAGAAAACTACGAAGCGGAATACCTGGACACCCTGAACTTCCACGTCCGCCATCCAGATACAGAAAACTACGAAGCGGAATACCTGGACACCCTGAACTTCCACGTCCGACACCTAGATACAGAAAACTACGAAGCGGAATACCTGGATACCCTGAACTTCCACATCCGACACCTGGACACAGGAAACTACGGAGCGGAATACCTGGACACCCTGGACTTCCACATCCGGCACCTAGATACAGAAAACTACGAAGCGGAATACCTGGACACCCTGAACTTCCACATCCGACACCTAGATACAGAAAACTACGAAGCGGAATACCTGGATACCCTGAACTTCCACATCCGGCACCTAAATACAGAAAACTACGAAGCGGAATACCTGGACACCCTGAACTTCCACATCCGACACCTACATACAGAAAACTACGAAGCGGAATACCTGGAAACACTGAACTTCCACATCCGACACCTGGACACAGGAAACTACGGAGCGGAATACCTGGATACCCTGAACTTCCACATCCGACACCTAGATACAGAAAACTACGAAGCGGAATACCTGGATACCCTGAACTTCCACATCCGGCACCTAGATACAGAAAACTACGAAGCGGAATACCTGGACACCCTGAACTTCCACGTCCGCCATCTAGATACAGAAAACTACGAAGCGGAATACCTGGACACCCTGGACTTCCACATTCGACACCTAGATACAGAAAACTACGAAGCGGAATACCTGGACACATTGAACTTCCACATCCGACACCTAGATACAGAAAACTACGAAGCGGAATACCTGGACACCCTGGACTTCCACGTCCGCCATCTAGATACAGAAAACTATGAAGCGGAATACCTGGACACCCTGGACTTCCACATTCGACACCTAGATACAGAAAACTACGAAGCGGAATACCTGGATACCCTGAACTTCCACATCCGACACCTGGACACAGGAAACTACGGAGCGGAATGCCTGGACACCCTGGCCTTCTACGTCCGACACCTAGATACAGAAAACTACGAAGCGGAATACCTGGACACCCTGAACTTCCACATCCGGCACCTAGATACGGAAAACTACGAAGCGGAATACCTGGATACCCTGAACTTCCACATCCGGCAGCTGGGCACAGGAAACTACGGAGCGGAATGCCTGGACACCCTGGCCTTCTACGTCCGACACCTAGATACAGAAAACTACGAAGCGGAATACCTGGACACCCTGGACTTCCACGTCCGCCATCTAGATACAGAAAACTACGAAGCGGAATACCTGGACACCCTGGACTTCCACATTCGACACCTAGGTACAGAAAACTACGAAGCGGAATACCTGGACACATTGAACTTCCACATCCGACACCTAGATACAGAAAACTACGAAGCGGAATACCTGGACACCCTGGACTTCCACATCCGGCACCTAGATACAGAAAACTACGAAGCGGAACACCTGGACACCCTGAACTTCCACATCCGACACCTAGATACAGAAAACTACGAAGCGGAATACCTGGAAACCCTGGACTTCCACGAGTGATGCCCACTGGCACACAACCCGATTGCGCACACGCCCAGTTGGACACAAATCATTGGACACAACACGATTGGACACAGTGTCCATTCCGCACAGCAAGATTGGACACAATGCCGATACGACACATTAGTTTTGGACAGAGACCGTTTAGCATGCGATAACATTGGACACATTAGAACTGTGTCCAATCTTGTTGTGGCGAATTGGTTTCGTGTACGATCTGACTACGTAAGGACGGACCGTGAAATTGGACACAGATAGTTGTAGATAAATTTCAGATTATTCATTGGACACAAAGCCAGCTGCACAAATATTATACATACGAGATCAATGGAACAGGTTCTTACGTACTTTTCTGAAATAATGTTGAAGTTATTATAGAAATGTTACATGCTAGATTATAGGGAAGTGAACGCTCATAAGTTTATCTCAACAGCATTTAAATACATATATGCTGTAACGCCTCTTCCCGAATTTCCTAAGATGGTATCGGGATAGCTAGATCCGGGAACAGGGTATTACCTTCGCTCGATCGGCCCACCACCCTCGGATACGTAAACGATCCACGGAACAAATATATTTGCCGATGGGCGCCAGGTATCCAGTGATACCGCAAGGAAAAGATAAGAAACTGCACCGAGATAGCACGACTAAATGAAATCCGAAAGTGCCAGAGCCGATACGTCGCGGAAGTCCGACTAACTCAGCCCCATTAGGTATAGGAGAGGGGCGGGGTAATTATACAGTAAGAGCCGTAGCCAGAGTTAGGTAACCAAAAACTCAACAATTTATTGCACCTGGCAATTAGAGATTAACAAACAATCAACCCGACAGAGGTACGAAAGGCTACCAAAGGTAGTCGCGGTATTATAGCTATCACGCAAATTTCAAATCGGCAGTACGAGAGCCGGTAGCCCTCACAGGCAGTACAGAAATTAACAACCAATTAGCCCGGCAAAGGTACGGAAGGCTACCCCAGGTAGTCGCGATATTAATGCACAGTTACAGGTTTGGATCGGCCGAAAGGCAGCCTACAGCCCTCACAGATAATTCGCGGTACGCGGGCCTCGATATAGGTAGCAGATATTCTCGCACGCCTCCACAGAGGGAATTTTACAGAGCCGCACTCACGGCCGGCGAGACGAGAGTATGTAACGTACGCTTACATCTCGGACACCTTACCAACTACGATATTACACTTGAATAGGTCCCCTTTCGCATTCCAGGTACTTGAATTAACAATGCCAGAACAGTGATACGCTCAAAAATGATAAACAATCATAACACAATTATATTCTCTAAGTTGTCTAGCGGTAAAATTACATAGTCATAGATACCGGAGGTACATCACGTAAAAAATTCCAATACTAATTACGATTCTAGACCGCGTGTTCGACACTCGTATTACTTCCTCTAACAAAGGAAGCCGGGTTGTCCCAGGTAGCCTACAACCACGTGCCGACAAGCTCTTATTCTTGCGAATTATTGGAGTCTCGAGGACTCAGGTAGCCGCGGCGGGATTTGCGCTATCCCAGGTAGCTGTTCGTATTCACACCCGGACGAGGAAATCTTACGCGCGCGATCCGATCAACCAAAAGAGAAAAACACGTGTTACTCACGGAAATATCCGATCGAGTAAGCTAACACAAGTTAGACCCGACGTAAACGAAATTATAACGTAACTACACAATAAAACGGACGAAACAATACAGGCTCTTCGCCGTGGCCGTAATCGGGGAACCACTAGTTATCTAAATTATCCTACACTCGCGAACTAGCATATATTACTTATAATTCCGGCGACGAAGCTCTTCAATGGACGCCTGTTCCAGCCCTTAGGCCAGAGATAGTTAACAGGTAGCATATAATTACAGGGCTACCGTAGATAGCGTGAAGAGATTCGTACCCGGTTACAGGAAAGACTGCTTACCAAAAGATAGCGAAAAAGATGTTCCACACACAGGAAGCTCTCGAAGGTAATTCCGGAGCAGTGTAGTTAAACGTCCACTTAACGGGAAGGTCCACGACGAAAGAGAACGACTCCGATTCTTGTCGCGACACCCGGGGTGCTCTCCTCCCACCCGACCCCTTAAATTACCGATTACAATTGGGTAATGTCTAATCGTAATTACTTCCGCCAATCCTGGATGCGTATTGATAATATATCGCCAGGATCCAGGATCGTTGACCCTATCAGGTAGCTTTACGTTAGCGCGGCTGCGCGCGCATCGTTTGCGCAGCCCGCTGGGCGGTAGTAGTTCGCCCGCGCTTCGAGGTGTGGCGGTACTGGCGTCTTCCTCGTTGCCATGCCACTGTCCGCATGTTATTGTCGCGGTGTTTTGGAGTGCTCCCGTACTCTCCGACTTTTCTCCAGATGTGCTCCGAAATTGTGCCGTGACCACTCCAGGTAGCTGTTGGCCGATGCAGGTGATCCAGGATATTGGCAGCCACAGGTAGCGTATACGACTCCTCCGCAGGTAAGTGAGCTTTCCCTTCTTCTCCGTCATTTTGACGTTGATGTTATTCCGAGTGACAGCTTCCCGCGCCTTACAGGTTGCTGACCGGGGCCTCGCTCCACGTCTTTGGGGAAAGCCTTATCGTGCCCACAGGGCACAAGGATCCCCTAGAACGGAAGACGAGGTGACCCTTCACCCGCCTCTGTCGAGGATTCATCCTGGGAGTAGTGGATTGGCATGCGGTGACTCCGAATTCACCTCCCGACGTCAGGTAGCCGGAAAGTCTTGGTGCCGGTAGCAGCAGTCTTGTGGCATGTTCGCAGGTAAGATAATAATCCGTATGCAGCGAAATCGGGTGTTGGCGGCGGCGGCGATATAACCAGGCTGCGTTGAGCCGCTTGAATTCGGCGGGCTCCAAGTCAGGTCGGGCGGTCGGTACAGCAGTCACGCCGGGGTCGGTAACGTCGTCCCACGGAGATCTCCAGCTTCTAATCCTCCGTGATGGTGAGTGTGCGCTCGTTCATAGATATAAGTTAAAATTAGGTAGCATTAATTTATAGATCTTATGTTTTCTAGGTGGCTCCCCGACCCCCGCCAGTGGACGTTCATTCAAATAGCGGGCTGTAAATCCAGCCCGCACTCCAACTTCCCATGACAACAACCCTGTGACGCGCATTTTGGAAATGCAACGTCACAACTCCCCCCTCCCCGGGGTTTTTAGGGTTTTGCAGTTGATTTCCTGCAACCGGTGTACTCTGCCTATGATGTTACTTACAATAAACGTCCATAGCGAAGGCCTGGTGGCCGGAGTTAAGACAATACAAACAACACCATTAGCTATTCGCTTCCGTTATTTTCTTTTCCCAACCCCTCTTTCAGGGCGGATACGGTTCCTCCGATTGCGATTCGGCTCGAGCCGTAAGGTACCGTTACCGGGTCTCTGCCCGCTTCACTCTGCACTCTTTAAAGGAACACGTCGATAGGTAAGATGCGATAATCACCCGGAGAGACACTTCGCCTCAGATGTTCCTTTTCGCGGGTTACCGGTAGTAGAATTCTCCGCGACGTCTCGCGAAAAGGGTCTACTACGAGGGACACGGACATCCCGGGCCTTGTCCCTTCTGGCCCCGAGATAGTCCGGCGTAGCAGTGCCGACGTAACACTTTATCCTTCCGGAAGGTAGCAGTGGGGTACAAGATACGTGAGTTCGTGGAGCGTGCGGCTCTCGAGACGCCTTTAGGTAACGTGTCGACGGGAAAACGAAAATATATACTAGGACTTAAAAGAATTAGAGAATTGAGCGCTCATCGTTCCAGCCCGAGACGATATTAGGTAGCCGAAGTGAGGTAAGTATCGGGTTATTCTGGAATCCCCCTGCAGGGTACCCACATGAATCTTATGTCGTCTACCCAAGGTAGTCCGGGTGTGGAGACACCCGGAAGGTAGCTGCTGGTTAAGGTACACCCTCAAGGTAACAGGTAAACTAACACGGAGGTAGCTGCGAATTACTGACAGTTCGTACAGTAGTGGGCGAAAACGATCACCGAGGTAGCTGCTGGTCAAGGTACCTATTGTCGACCGGGTCGGTAGGGCCCCTCCGCCCTCCACGCCTCCCTGCATCGTTGACAGTTTTTCAGGGTTACCCCGGGCACCCCACATCGGTAACAGAACTTGCCCCGAGGTGGGTGGGGACACGTGGAATACCGATGGGCCGTACTGAGGCAGTTGAAGCAATGTCCTCTCCTGTGCCTAATCGGTGAGGGACCCCGTTCCGAAGCGTGACGTCGGATCAGTGGCGCCGAGGCGTCGGCTTGGTCGTAACCGTCCCCCCTCTCTATAGGCGGATTTGGTCCCCCCGATGGACCGGCTGTAGCCTTTCCCGAAGGGGTTTGTGCTGACTGCTTCGAGCTCGGGGTCTTAGCCGGCTCTGAGGCGGTCCATCGTTCCCCAGCCCCGGGTTGTGAGCTCCCGTGTCCGGTGTCCCCGGATGCTTCACGGGCCGGAGCGGCTTGGTTCCCCACCGGTCTCGCCTCCGCCAACCAGGGACCGTGTTCCGCTGGTCGTGGGTTCCAGGTGTGCCCAAAACCGCCCGTCGTCGGTATGGGCGACGATGCTCGCCCCGCCTGAGCGTTCCAAGGGCCCTGCCCGCATAAGGGTGCCCTCGGCGGAGACCGAGGCCTCTTGGGTACCCAGTATGGTATCTTCGGCGCGATGTCCTCCGGCGTCGTCTGGGTCGACGTTTCCCGGGCGGGGTGTCCACAGGCGATCTCTCCTGGAGGGCCTGACTGAGTTCCCACGGTTCTTACGGTGGGCCTAATCCTTACTTGGATCTTGGCGTCCCGTTGGGAGGGTCGCTCCGGATAAGGTACTACTGTTTGCGACCCCCGGGTCCGAAACGTGGTGGGACCGGTGGTCGCAGCCGGTATTCGTTCCGTAGTCTGCGTCTGATGGCTGCACAGGATCGGCCAATCGCGGACAACCGCATTCCCCGCACCGCAAGGTGGGGCGGGGTCCGCGCGTAGCAAACATGGTCCCGCGCCTTCGTGGGTCAGGTCCACTACTGCGAGGCATAGTGCCTCAAAAAGTTGGGGTACGTCCGACGCGATGTCCCGCAGTCGGTCTTCGAAGGGCTGAAGCCGCTTCCGAGCCCGCTGGTATTTGGCTCGCTCCTCCTTGGACAGCCCCTGGGGCTCCATGATGATTCCGATGCCGGGAGGTATCGGTTAGCCCCAAGCGCTAACGCCGAGCACGGATGCCGTAGTCAGATAGTTGCTCGGTGAAGGTAGCTGCTAGACGAAGGTAGCGGCTAGATGAAGGTAGCGGCTAGATGAAGGTAGCGGCTAGATGAAGGTAGCGGCTGGATCACGAGAGGCTCGTAATATTTCCAGAGGTAGCTACAATGAACCGCAATCAGGGGTCAGTGTGATATCCTTTCAGGTCGTTAATATGCCATTTCCCTACTGCATGACCGGACATATCACTCAATTCATATACAACCGGAGACAAAACCTTGGAAATGCGAAAGGGTCCATGGAACTTTGAGGCCAGTTTAGCCGCGATGTGCTGTGCGGCCGAAGATAGCACATGTTGACGTTTCAACACTAAGTCGCCAATCGCGAAAGTCTGATTTCGGTGACTTCGATTATAATATTTGGCTTGGCGCTCGTGGGCCTCCTCGAGTCGGCGCGTTACATCCTCTCGCAAACTATTAAGGTGCTTCATCCGTGCCCTCCAGGCCGCGGGTGGTTGTGCTTCGATCCCGGCTTCCCCTTCGGCTTTTCGCTTGATACTATGAATTGGCTTCGGATCTCGACCGAAGTTCAAAAACGCCGGCGTCGAGTCCACCGAGGTATGGTGGGCGGTATTAAACGCAAAACGGAAATCCGGTAGGTGCTTGTCCCATTCTCGGTGGTCCCTCTCTAGGAACGACACGATCATAGTTTTCAGTACCCTATTCACTCGCTCCACCGGATTTGCTTGGGGATGGTAGGGTGGGGTAGTCGTATGCACTATGCCAGCGCGTTCCGTCATCTCCTGAATCGCCCTGTTGTTAAATTCGGTCCCATTATCAGTTAACAGAACCCTAGGAGTTCCGAACCGAGATAGCACCAAGTCTTCTAGGACCTGGCGTATGTCGGCTCCCGTTGCCCTTTTTAGGGGGCAGCATTCAACCCACTTCGTGAAAAGGTCCTGAATAACAAGGACATAACGATATCCTGCGGCACTGGGAGGGAACGGTCCCATCATGTCGGCCGCAACTACATCCCAGGGCTGATCGACGGTTCGTTGGCCCATGAGCCCTGCCGGAGCTACTTGCTCCACCTTGCACTTCTGACAGGTATCACAGTGCCGCACATAGGTAACGACATCCCTAAACATTCCGGGCCAGAAATAAGAGGTAGCTACTCGACGGTACGTTTTGTCCACGCCTAAATGGCCGGACTGAGGTACATCATGGCACTCAGAGATAGCCGGTGTTCGAAGTTCCGCAGGTAGCACTAATTTCCACCGATTTAAGTCTTCGACTTCCTCAGTTAGCGACAAATTCGGGCGGTGGTAATACAACTGCTCCTGGTCGATTCGCCAGTCCGGGAAGTCTTCGGCGCGGCTTGAGACAGCCTTCCACCTCCTAGCATACCAGGAGTCGGAGGTAGCTTCTACGGTCAGCAAATTCTCCTCCTCACCTTCGTATAACCGCGATAGGGCATCAGGGACATGATGTAGGGCCCCTTTTCGATGAATTATTTCAAAATCGTATTCGAGTAGATCTAAAGCCCATCTAGCCAATCTCCCAGTAGGGTTACGCAAGTTATGGAGCCATCGGAGACTGCTATGGTCAGTGATCACAGTGAAGTGATACCCTTCCAGGTAGCAGCGGAACTTCCGGATGGACCAGATGACGGCTAAGCACTCCTGCTCGGTAACAGTGTACTTCCGTTCGGCTCCTGTTAACGCACGACTTGCGAAGGCTATTACGCGTTCGGCTCCTTCCATAGTCTGAGTCAAGACCGCTCCTAACCCTACTCCGCTCGCATCAGTCTGCAGCACGAAAGGTAGCTTAAAGTCTGGGCACGCCAAGGTAGGTGCCCGCACCAGGCACGATCGGACAGAGTCGAAAGCGTGTCGTTGGTCCTCCGTCCACTCCCAAGCCTGGTCCTTCTTCAGTAGCCTTGTTAGGGGCTCTGTGACGGTAGCGAACTCGGAGATGAAACGGCGATACCAAGACGACATCCCGAGGAAGCGACGTAGTTGCTTAATGTTCTTAGGTGGAGGGTATTCTAAAATAGGTGCGACTTTGTCCCGATCTATCTGCAGTCCGTGCTTATTGACGAGGAAACCAAGGTATTTCACTTGTGCGCAACAGAATTCGCACTTATCCGGATTTATTGTAAGTCCGGCGGCACAAATGCGACGTAATACGAGCTGTAGTAGGTCGAGGTGTTCCTCGAAGGTAGCCGTGACGATAATTATATCGTCGAGATACGCGAACACATGGGGTTCTAATTCGGGTCCTATAAGACGATCAAGCAATCGCTGGAAGGTAGCTGGGGCGCCAGACAGCCCATAAGGCATACGCGTGAAATGGAATAATCCACGGCCAGGTACGGTAAAAGCGGTGATTTCGCGACTGTCTTTCGCCAGAGGTATCTGGAAGTAGGCTTGACTAAGGTCGAGAGTCGAGATATAGTGGGCACTTCGGAGTTTATCAAGGATCCCGTTCATATAAGGTAGCGGGTAGGCGTCTTTCTTCGACACCTCATTTACTTTCCGAAAGTCTAGACAAAACCGATACTTCCCGTTGGCTTTCTTAACCATGACTATGGGGCTGGACCAATCGCTACTGGAAGGCTCGATAATACCATCTGCTAACATCTTCTCGACCTCCTGCACGATGGCTTCCTGAACCTTCGGCGAGACTAGATAATAACGCTGTTTGATCGCTGCGTGGCCACCCACGTCTATGTGGTGTTCGGTGAGGGTGGTCACCGTCGGTTTATCCGGAGGCGGTGGTACCTCTCTTTTCAGAAAGTCACTCAGACGCTCGCTCTGGATAGCGTCGAGCTCGGATATGCCATAGCATCCGTTGTAGGTAGCATCCGATTCCACGGAATCGAAGGTAAATTCGGTCGAGGGGTCGGACTCGAAATACCACGTTCTACTGGAGAAATTAATACCAATTCCGAAGGTAGCGAGAAAATCTAATCCCAGCACAAAAGGTAGTGCTATAGAAGGCAACAAGGTAGCGGCTAAATACTCGATCCTATCGCGTACTCTTAGGGCTAGTGTCACACCCTCGGTCGCTTCTTTCCGTTGACCATCCGCGATCATCACGCGACAGGTAGGGATTTTCTCGCGGGGAATGCCCAATTCCATGATTGCCCCGATTCCCGCGGGCCCTAGGAAAGTTCGATTCGACCCGGGATCAATTAAAGCCCGTATGGGTCTTTCCCATATGAAAACAGTAAGGTAGAGGAGTGAGCCAGCTGCGGGCCCAACTACGGGTCCGTAGCATAGGGTTATTTCTGGTTCGGTCGGCGAAGCTGCCGGAGGTAGCGGGGAGGCCTCAGATAATGGCAAGGCCGAAGATATCAATAAGGATTGAGGTAATGGGGACGCCTGAGGTAGCGACGAAATTGGAGGTAGCGGCGCGGCCGGAGGTAGCTCGTCAGTAAGGGTTGGCGGCGCGGCCGAAGGTAGCTCAAAGATAAGGGATTGCGGCGCGGCCGAAGGTAGCTCGAAGATAGGGGATTGCGGCGCGTCCGAAGGTAGCTGCGGGGTGTCAAAGGGTTGGATCGGCTCAGTTAATTCGGGGGCCACAGATGACGGTATTGGTTCATCTAAGGGAGGTATCGCTTGGGCCCGGTTGGGACCCTCCCCTAAGCGTTTCCCGAACACTTAGGGCAGCTACTCACGGTTTGATCGCGAGCTCCACAACGATAACAAAATTTCCCTCGGACCTGATCGCACGAGTTAAATCGATGCCCAGTCTTACCACAATTCCAACAGGTCGTTTCCCTTGGAGGGAAGTTTCGCGATGAGGTAGCTGCTTGGGGTGCCCCTGACGTGTTTTGCCTTTCCGAGGCACTAGGTAGCCCGAGGGCCTGAGATAGAGGATCTTGCAATGGGGTTGGATGGCCTGAGACAGTCGAAGGTAGCGGATGAGCGGAAGATTGAGCCGGACCTGACGGTTGGGGCTGCTGAGGTTTCCCGGTAGAACGTCCTCCCCGGTTTCCCCTAGCGCCCCCGCGGCGGTTAGTCTGGGGCTGCCGTCGTGCATCCTTTCCGCTGGTTGACGTTCCGGTCTGCTCACCCGGGTGGGGGTTCGCACCCTGGTCCCACCCGCAGGCAGCTAATAAGGCCGGTTGTCGAGAATTCGTCTTTCCGTGTGACTTGGGCGCGTGATACGCGAGGTTAGGGCACACGGAATTCTCTGGCGCGGGGGGGGGTCGGTACGCCCTAGCCCACGAGAGGCTTTTCTCCGCGTCAACCGCGATACGCTCTAGGGAGTCGTAATCGGCTACGTCTTCCCGACGGATGATGATACGCAGGCGAGGTAGCAAGTTACGGTAGGCGTAGGTAACCTGTTCCGATTCGGGACCGGGAGTATCGAGCCTACTAAATAAAGCGCGCATGCAGGTTAAGTAGTCTGCCACTGGCTCCCACTCCCCCTGGGTCCGCCGATAGATTTCTTCCCGTAAGGCCATCTGGATATCTGGGTCCGCGAATCTCTGCCGGAAAGCGGCCCGACAGGCAGCCCACGTGCTCCAACGTGCACTATGCAAACGGTACCACTGTGAGGCAATTCCGTCGAGAAAGAAGGGAACGCAACGCAACAGGTCTATATCCCGTATGGCCATTAACGCACGGCCCGTAGTTATTCGATTCAAAAATTCTTCTACGTCCTCTCCCCGTTTACCGGAAAATTTTACGTTCCACTTCCGCATCGCCTCAAAGACAGCGGCTGGTGCGGCGGGATTCGGACGACGCGGCGTGGTTGCCGACGCGGGCCGCGTGGTTCCCGTGGGTGAAGTCGAAGGGGAGAAGTATTCCTCCCCATCCACCGATTTGGGGATTTCTAAATAAACCCCCGGGGGGTCCCCTTTGACCGCACCAGGGTCTCCCGTCGCCATTTTTGAGGAGGTGGACATACTTGTCGATAGGGCTTAGGTAGAGTATCCCGCAGTGACCGGCACTATACCACGGAAGCTGTCCGCGAAAAAGGAAACTCGTCCCTCGAGGCCGATGTGCGACAAGGACGTAAGGTAGCCGCAGTTAGAAAAGATAGCCACAAATAATAAGAGGTAGCCGCAAATAGGAAAAGGTAGCCGCAAATAATAAAAGATAGCCGTAAATAATAAAAGATAGCCGCAACAAATAAAAGGTAGCTGTAACTCCCCAAGATAAGGCGGGATAGATACTGTACAAGGGGTCAACAAGGTAGGTCGCAACCACCTTGGATAGTCGCAAAACAAATCGCCAATAGCGTATTCAACAGGTCACCGTAGGATCGAAACACAACCGGATTAACCTCGACAAGGTAACTTTTTGCCGCTCTAAAGGAAAATATTGAGGTAGCACTATTACTGTTCACGGTCAAATTTGAGCTTGGCCTAACGGACTCTTACTGCGTGGGCCCCACGTTGGGCGCCATTTGTAACGCCTCTTCCCGAATTTCCTAAGATGGTATCGGGATAGCTAGATCCGGGAACAGGGTATTACCTTCGCTCGATCGGCCCACCACCCTCGGATACGTAAACGATCCACGGAACAAATATATTTGCCGATGGGCGCCAGGTATCCAGTGATACCGCAAGGAAAAGATAAGAAACTGCACCGAGATAGCACGACTAAATGAAATCCGAAAGTGCCAGAGCCGATACGTCGCGGAAGTCCGACTAACTCAGCCCCATTAGGTATAGGAGAGGGGCGGGGTAATTATACAGTAAGAGCCGTAGCCAGAGTTAGGTAACCAAAAACTCAACAATTTATTGCACCTGGCAATTAGAGATTAACAAACAATCAACCCGACAGAGGTACGAAAGGCTACCAAAGGTAGTCGCGGTATTATAGCTATCACGCAAATTTCAAATCGGCAGTACGAGAGCCGGTAGCCCTCACAGGCAGTACAGAAATTAACAACCAATTAGCCCGGCAAAGGTACGGAAGGCTACCCCAGGTAGTCGCGATATTAATGCACAGTTACAGGTTTGGATCGGCCGAAAGGCAGCCTACAGCCCTCACAGATAATTCGCGGTACGCGGGCCTCGATATAGGTAGCAGATATTCTCGCACGCCTCCACAGAGGGAATTTTACAGAGCCGCACTCACGGCCGGCGAGACGAGAGTATGTAACGTACGCTTACATCTCGGACACCTTACCAACTACGATATTACACTTGAATAGGTCCCCTTTCGCATTCCAGGTACTTGAATTAACAATGCCAGAACAGTGATACGCTCAAAAATGATAAACAATCATAACACAATTATATTCTCTAAGTTGTCTAGCGGTAAAATTACATAGTCATAGATACCGGAGGTACATCACGTAAAAAATTCCAATACTAATTACGATTCTAGACCGCGTGTTCGACACTCGTATTACTTCCTCTAACAAAGGAAGCCGGGTTGTCCCAGGTAGCCTACAACCACGTGCCGACAAGCTCTTATTCTTGCGAATTATTGGAGTCTCGAGGACTCAGGTAGCCGCGGCGGGATTTGCGCTATCCCAGGTAGCTGTTCGTATTCACACCCGGACGAGGAAATCTTACGCGCGCGATCCGATCAACCAAAAGAGAAAAACACGTGTTACTCACGGAAATATCCGATCGAGTAAGCTAACACAAGTTAGACCCGACGTAAACGAAATTATAACGTAACTACACAATAAAACGGACGAAACAATACAGGCTCTTCGCCGTGGCCGTAATCGGGGAACCACTAGTTATCTAAATTATCCTACACTCGCGAACTAGCATATATTACTTATAATTCCGGCGACGAAGCTCTTCAATGGACGCCTGTTCCAGCCCTTAGGCCAGAGATAGTTAACAGGTAGCATATAATTACAGGGCTACCGTAGATAGCGTGAAGAGATTCGTACCCGGTTACAGGAAAGACTGCTTACCAAAAGATAGCGAAAAAGATGTTCCACACACAGGAAGCTCTCGAAGGTAATTCCGGAGCAGTGTAGTTAAACGTCCACTTAACGGGAAGGTCCACGACGAAAGAGAACGACTCCGATTCTTGTCGCGACACCCGGGGTGCTCTCCTCCCACCCGACCCCTTAAATTACCGATTACAATTGGGTAATGTCTAATCGTAATTACTTCCGCCAATCCTGGATGCGTATTGATAATATATCGCCAGGATCCAGGATCGTTGACCCTATCAGGTAGCTTTACGTTAGCGCGGCTGCGCGCGCATCGTTTGCGCAGCCCGCTGGGCGGTAGTAGTTCGCCCGCGCTTCGAGGTGTGGCGGTACTGGCGTCTTCCTCGTTGCCATGCCACTGTCCGCATGTTATTGTCGCGGTGTTTTGGAGTGCTCCCGTACTCTCCGACTTTTCTCCAGATGTGCTCCGAAATTGTGCCGTGACCACTCCAGGTAGCTGTTGGCCGATGCAGGTGATCCAGGATATTGGCAGCCACAGGTAGCGTATACGACTCCTCCGCAGGTAAGTGAGCTTTCCCTTCTTCTCCGTCATTTTGACGTTGATGTTATTCCGAGTGACAGCTTCCCGCGCCTTACAGGTTGCTGACCGGGGCCTCGCTCCACGTCTTTGGGGAAAGCCTTATCGTGCCCACAGGGCACAAGGATCCCCTAGAACGGAAGACGAGGTGACCCTTCACCCGCCTCTGTCGAGGATTCATCCTGGGAGTAGTGGATTGGCATGCGGTGACTCCGAATTCACCTCCCGACGTCAGGTAGCCGGAAAGTCTTGGTGCCGGTAGCAGCAGTCTTGTGGCATGTTCGCAGGTAAGATAATAATCCGTATGCAGCGAAATCGGGTGTTGGCGGCGGCGGCGATATAACCAGGCTGCGTTGAGCCGCTTGAATTCGGCGGGCTCCAAGTCAGGTCGGGCGGTCGGTACAGCAGTCACGCCGGGGTCGGTAACGTCGTCCCACGGAGATCTCCAGCTTCTAATCCTCCGTGATGGTGAGTGTGCGCTCGTTCATAGATATAAGTTAAAATTAGGTAGCATTAATTTATAGATCTTATGTTTTCTAGGTGGCTCCCCGACCCCCGCCAGTGGACGTTCATTCAAATAGCGGGCTGTAAATCCAGCCCGCACTCCAACTTCCCATGACAACAACCCTGTGACGCGCATTTTGGAAATGCAACGTCACAATGCATATTAAAAAGCTGCAATATCAAGGATTGAAGTATGAGTGAAAAAATAGTATTGTGACGTATAACTGTTCTGTACGGTTACGGGGTAAAAATCTGGCCCATTATTACATTATTATAAAATATTCATCAATAATCGTATTCTTTACAAAACGTGTGACTTTCAACTCACGAACAAATCCCATTGGCTAGTGTAAATTATCATGTTATAATTAAGATAATAATTAAAAATTTCATTAAAATGCATTACCAAGTCATTAACAAGAAACATTGAACATAGAATTCATTTATGCCTGATGACGATTATCTCTACCTATTTGACGCGAACACTTTGTAAAGTTACAAATATTGGAAGATCATTTTTAGAAGATATATAATAAATTTATTATAAATGTACCACTGCAGTTCACATTCCCTCACTTCTTGTAGAGTTCTGGTTACATCGATATACCTTATTGTAAGGACACCTGGAGAGATAATAATTATTAAATTCCATTACTATAAATTTTGTCGTTTTAAATATCTAGGTATTGCTCTTTGCTATCTTGTTTCGTCGTTTGACTGTACTGTGACGTTGCATTTTCAAAATGCGCGTCACAGGGTTGTTGTCATGGGAAGTTGGAGTGCAGGCTGGATTTACAGCCCGCTATTTGCATGAACGTCCACTGGCGGGGGTCGGGGAGTCACCTAGAAAACATAAGATCTGTAAATTAATGCTATCTAATTTTAACTGATACCTATGAACGAGCGCACACTCACCAACACGGAGGATTGGAAGCTGGAGATCTACGTGGGACGACATTACCGACCCCGACGGGACGGCTATACCGACTGCTCGACCCGATCATCACTGCTGGAGCCCGCCAAATTCAACCGGCTCACCATCAGAATTTCCTGTAAAGGAGTTATTGTCTTACCTGCTGACACGCCACGAGACTGCTGCTACCTACACCAAGACTTTCCGGCTATCTGACATCGGGAGGCGAGTTCGGAGTCACCGCATGCCAATTCACTACGCCCAGGACGAATCCTCGACAGAGACGGGTGAAGGGCCACCTCGTCTCCCGTCCTAGGGGATCCTTGTGCCCTGTGGGCACGATAAGGCTTTCCCCAAAGACGTGGAGCGAGGCCTCGGTCAGCAACCTGTAAGGCGCGGGAAGCTGTCACTCGGAGTAACATCAATGTCTAAATTACGGAGTAGAGGGAGAAGCTCACTTACCTGCGGAGAGGTTGCATACGTTACCTGTGGCCGCCAATTATCTGGATCACCTGCACCGGCCAGCAACTGCCTTGAGCTATCACAACACCATTTCGGAGCATAACTGGGAAAAGTCGGAGAAGACGGCAGCACTCTCAAAACATCGCGACAATAACATCCGGACGACTGCATGACAGCGCGGAAGACGCCAGTACCGCCCTACGTCGGAGCGCTAGCGAGCTACTATTATCCAGAGGGCTACGCGAAGGATGCGCACGCAACCACTTGGACGGTTGACGCTACCTGATAGGATTGCGAATCCTAGATCCTGACGATCTATTGTCAATACGGACCTAGGATTGGCGGAGGTAATCGCGGTGAATAAGTAACCAATTATAATCAGCAAAATTAAGGGTCGGGTGGGAGGATAGTACCCCGGGTGTCGGGAAAGGAATTGTAATCGTTCTCTTTCGTCGTGGACCTCCCTACCTGGTGGACGTTTTACTACACTGCTCCGGAAATACCTGCGAAAGCTTCCTTTGTGTGGAATATATTTTTCGATATCTTTTTGGTAAGCAATCTTTTCTGTAACCGGGTACGAATCTCTTCACGCTATCTACGGTAGCCATAGAATTTCACGCTACCTGTTAGCTATCTCCGGCCTAAGGGCTTAAACCAGCGTCCATGGAAGAGCTTCGTCGCCGGAGTCATAAGTGATATATGCTAGTTCGCGAGTGTAGTGTATTTTATATAAATAGTGGTTCCCCGATTACGGCCACGGCGAAGAGCCTGTCGTGTTTCCGCTGTCTTGTGTAATTTCGTTATAGTTTCTTTTACGTCGCGGCTACCTTGGGCTAGCTTACTTCATCGGATATTTCCGTGAGTAGGACGTGATTTTTCCTTTTAGTTGATCCGACCGCGCGTGTAAGATTTCCTCGTACGGGTGTGAATACGCACAGCTACCTGGGATAGTGTAAATCCCGCCGCGGCTACCTGAGTCCTCGAGACTCCCGGAATTCGCGAGAATAGGAGTTCGTCGGCACCATGTTATATGCTACCTGGGACAACCCGAGCTCTCTGTTATAGGAGTTAATCTGAGTGTCGACCACGCGGTCTGGATTCGAATTTTTATGTGATGTTCTCTCGTTACTTATGACTGTGTAATTTTACCTTCGGATGATCTATTGACTTCGCTGACTTTACTTATTGTTTGATTGTACCGCTTGCGTTATCCGTATTATTTGTGTTCCCTGGAATGCGAAAGGTCCTTGGAAAATAGTAATATTGTAATCGGCAGATCGGCCGTAATTGGTGCGCGCGTTGCATCTACGCTCTTCGCTATCTGTTTTCCGAACTCTGTAATCGCCGAACCTTACCGCGACTACCTCTGGTAGCCCTTTCGTATCTCTGTCAGGTTTTGATGGTTTGTTATATTTTGGTTGCCAGGTGCAATAAATTGTTAAGTTTTTGGTTACGTAATCCTGGCTTACGGCTCTTACTTCCCAATTACCCCGCCCCTCTCCTATACCTAACGGGGCTGAGCTAGTCAGACTTCCGCAACGCATTGGTCCTAGTGTCGTTAGATTTTCGTTTCTTATCGCTACCTTGGTGCTTTTCATTATCGTTACCTTGTGGCATCACTGGATGCCTGGCGCCCACCGGCATATCTCACAGGTTTCGTGTCGCTTACGAATTCGAGGATACTGGACCGATCGAGCGAAGGTACTCTCTGTTCCCGAGTCCCGTTACCGTGACTCGATCTTAGGGGAATCCGGGAACAGGCGTTACAGTACTCTTCCTTCAGCATTTTTAAACTATTGAAGTTTAGCAATTGACATGCTTCCCAGTGTCACCAGTAATGTCACTAATATAATAACTGCATTGCTGCTTCAGTCGAACAAATTGTACTCATTGCTCATGTCCCCTTTCCTTATATTCATGTGTTACTGTTATATAGTCATTTCTGTAGTACTTTCTTATTTTCTCTTTATAAATATGTTTAGATCAAATGTACCTGGAAAAGATCCTTTTAAGTAATAGAAACTTTATAGACTGTCTTATATTGATACGAGATAGTCATTCATTAATTTATATTAATATTAAGTCAAAAATGCAGAAAGCTGATCTATTTCTTCGTGTCATGAAATTTAATTATTTACTATCAGATAATCACTTTTTGCCATCTGTTCTATTAATCTAACATCATTTGTAGCTGTTGTGCCGTAACGTCTCGACAACGAAGGTGTTCGATAAGAGAGGTTAGGGCTTGGATAATTTTGGGATCGTTGCCGGTTAAGGAGTTAGAACTCGCGTGAATATAACAAAACTGAGAAGGTTTATTAAAATGATTAAGTGTGTGTACAGTATGTCGACGTACGTCGACCTGGAAAATATAGTCACCGTTAATTAAATTGACTATCTTCTATTTCGGGTCTACTCTCAAGACCACCTTATCCGTACGGATTCTAAACGTAGACTCCCGATTTTCGGATGTGCAGCCATAAGCTGGACTTCCGAAAAAGTGATTATTGTGCGATTTTATTATTTCTTCATTTCGGTTGCCAGGCCGCCTTTAGTTCTGACTTAGCACATTGCTGCACGCGCGGACTACCAGGCCTGGCATATTTCTATGGGGTCAGGAGACTCCCAGCGCAACATCCCTCCCCCCTTAAAGAAAATCGCACAATTTCTACACGGCGTTCGCCTCGGGTGGTTACTACCTTAGTGGAGCACAGCTTCCATGATTATTTTGAGTACAATCGGGTACAATTCCCTTAATATTAGCAGGGGCGTCCGCCCGTAACATCGGTTCGGTCTTGCACGTTCTGGTCGGCCCAGCGAAAACGCCTGTCGCGTGCTCTATTTAACACCGCTCTGAGGCTATCTGGCCTTGATTCCAGCGGTTCCAGCTGGATGTTCACCGCGGGTGAGACAGAGTTCGGCGTGAGAGCCGGTGCCGTTGGCGTCGAATTATGATTACGCGTGTAACACATATACACGGCAAGACAAACCAATGCTATGGGCGCTATCGTACTTAATGAGTAAAGCCCTAGAATATGGTAATGTTGCTCCAGGTGTTGGTCATCATAGTCTAGGCTTTCCTTAATTTTAGACACTTGCGTCCCGAGGCGCGCTAACTCCTCGGGGTCCCGTAATACTTAACCTAGTTCCACTTTTCCGGTATCACTGGTCACTCGCGGGGGAATAACTTGGTCCATCTCAGATAGTGTGAGATTGAAGGGGGGCAAGTAATCCTCGTTGGCGACCTGGGTGATGCGTCGGATGGTTTGCAAGCTGAAACTACGGGCGGTTACCGTACATACGCCTACCAAAGCCAATATACCTATGTTCTTTAATACTTCGTGAGACGCGGGGTTTCCGTCGCAGGTAATACTGACTGGTACGTCGGTGGGCGCTACAAATAACCATTTACCCGGCTGATGCATCGTGAGCATCAGTACATGGTCGAAATTGGTGACCCGCTTCGGACAGTGAAGTCCGTTGTCCGTGTCTAATTTTGCAAACGTCAGCACTTCGCACGGTGCTGAGATCGTCAGGGGAACAGACGGATGCAGGGGGTTGCAGATGTATCTGCTAGCGAATTGTTTACAATTCCTCAACTCCAGACTGGTCATTCGCAGGAAGTTTCGATTTTCCTGATCCACGATCACGAGGTCTTCGGAGGTGTCCAGGTAGTAATACGCTCCGTTCTCCGACCTCACGGGTATCGGGTGTACCTTGCTTACGCTATACCTCTTTTGGTTTATTAGCGGAAAATCGAGTACGACGACGATGGCGTTCCCTTTACTGAAGGCCTTCGTATCGGCTAGTCTCATTAGGGTGGCCGCTTGGTTTCGTTCGATTGGCACCGGGAACCCAGTTCCCGCTGGTAAGTGTGGCAGTGCATCCGTGAGGTATCCTATCAGTTTCCTCGGTGGTAGCACCGCCGCACTCACTTTGCCGCTCGCAATCTCGACTATTAGTCCAACTAAGTCCTTTACGTCGTTTCGTAGTGCCTCGACTATCACGCTTAGGGCGGTGAGGCCCTCATCCAGCCTTTGTTCCTTCATCATTATGCTCATGTCTGCCGTCAGTGTAAGGTTGACACGGGCAATGAGTTCTTGGAGAGCCAGTTCGTTGCTCTGCACGTTAGTGAAGGAGGCGTTAAAGAGGTGCAATGTGGACTCGACCACCTGTAGTTGGCCCTTCATACTCTCCTTCAGCGTCCGCTGGTGGGAGCGTATGGCAGCGATTTCTTCGTTGATCCTTTCCGCGTCCGCGGCGTCCATATTTCCTGTGATGGACTTTATGATCGAACCGAGCCCGTCGATCAATCCCCTGCGTTTGAGCGCTGAGTCCGGTTTCACGAGGTCGTGAACCGTTCCCATTCCGTCCTCTATTTTCCGCACCATCCTGGTCACGGAATCTGCGATGGCCGGACAGAGGGGGTCATCTCTTCCTTGTTTTTCGCAGATGTCTAATAGCAGTTGCAGGTTAGCGCTGACGTCGGCCTCCCGTTTCATGACTGCCGCGAGATCCATGGTAACGGCTAGTCGCCATGTGGCCTTGGCCTCCGAGAGGGTTCCGATTTCCTCGTAGTATATTCCTGGATTGCTGGCAAATGTGGTCACCGTAAACCCCTTTTCCGTTTCTCCGGTGATTGCACGGCTTGCCGTCAGCAGGACAGTTCTGCAAGAGGAATACTGCGTTACTTGAAACTGGCTAAACCGTGGGATTGCCTATTCGGTGTAAATTCCCTCTTTTCTATAATTCCCCTTCTTTGCCGGTTTCGGTCACGGTAGGCTCTAGGGAGCTCATTACGAATTTGTCCTTTGCTCGAGATGGATCAAGTTTATGGAGTAATATACTGCGAAGGAGCGACCATGGGGCCGACTATACTGCGTCTGGTGGTTAGTATCAGCAGTCATCTTTTCTGTAAGCGCGCAAGGCGGTTCGCTGCGTCCTATTTCGACGACTTGTTTTGTTTCTTAGGATCAGCTGGTGATACCTACGAGGAGGGATACTCGTTCCCCGATGGAGAGATTCGGGGTGAGAACCCTCCGGGAGATCCGGCGCAGGAGGTTCCTGAGCCGGCGGACGGTCGAGGCTTTGTGGAGCCTCGGCGACTTCGCCGGGGAGGAAGATCTACCAGATTTATTGGGACTTGCCCGCCTGTTCCGGGTGGAGTGCCCTATGTGTGGGCACGAGATGTAGGAAGTTCGAATAAACAGCGTATACGTCCTCAAGTGCCGTGTTCTCGATTTATTTCCGTTCTTCCTCCGGCTGCGGCCATCCCGCTTCCTTCTTAGTGCTCGGCAAAGTTTTTTAAGCGGTTTGCGTGAACCAGTGTGGTCTTGCGTCCCATTTTTATAGTATAATTAACCGCAGAGTTTCTAGCGATCACTTCGTACGGGCCTGTCCACTTCGGGGTCAATTTAGCTGAACGCCCGCGCCGTACGGCCTCGTTGTGGAGTAGGACCCTATCTCCGATACGGTATTCCTCGAGTTTCGCTTTAGCATCGTAGGTCAGTTTCGACCTTCCTTTGGCGTCACGTACGTTAGCCCCGGCTACCGTCCATGCGGCGCGTAGCCTTTCCCTCAGTTCTTGTGCGTAGTCATCTAGGGAGTAGGAATTTCGCGGCTCCTATTTCACCGCTGTCGGGAGCTCGGCTTCCCGACCGAACACTAGCGTATACGGCGACAATCCGGTCGCCGTATGAGGCGTAGTATTATAAGTGAACATTGCGTATCGTAGCCATTCGTCCCAATTTCCTTGATCCTCATCTATGTAGTTCTTAACACATTAAGGACCGCAAAGAAATCTGTAAGGCATACGTCTGGGACCGCACGTTTTTGGGTCCATCCGTAATAGACGGAACGCGAAACCCGAGATAACTCGTGAGCGGTCCGTAACAGATGGGACGCGAAACACGAGAAAACTCGTGAGCGGTCCTTAATGTGTTAATATATTTCGCGAGCGTGCGATGCGATCGCTCCAATGCGCCGTTGCTTTCCGGATGGTATGCAGTAGTCTGGATCTTCTTAATTCTCAGCAACTTGCATACCTCCTTGAAGGTTGAACTCAGGAAATCCGTTCCTTTGTCGGAGAGTATCGATTCTGGCGTTCCATATCTGCAGATGATCTCTTCAACGAGGGCTTTCGCCACGGTTCTGGCTTCTTGGTTGGGAATGGCTACCGCCTCACTGTATTTAGTGAGGGCATCCTGAAAGGTAAGTATGTACTTGTTTCCGGATGCTGTCTCTGGCAACGGTCCTACTATGTCGACCGCTGCCTTTTCGAAGGCCCGTGCGGGTGTGTCCGTTATTATCATTGGGACCCTTCCTTTCTTACGCAGTTCATTCACCTGGCACTTACGGCACTTGGAGATGTAATCTTCTAGTTTCTTCCGGATTCCTGGCCAGTCGTACTTCATTCGAATACGCTGTAGCGTTCTCTTGACGCCCTGGTGCCCTCCTAAAGGGGCATCGTGGTTCTCCTTAATGATATTCTCACGGTCTTCTACCGTGGGGCAGGTTACGCCGTTGCCATAGTCGAGTTCGTCGTTCGAACTGCTGTCCTCTTCTTGACAGGACGATGAGCCTTCGCTCTGCTCTTCCGAGCTTCTTTCCTTGCGGATTCCTGCCCTATCTATGCCCCAACCGCACGGCTTTGTGGTGGGACGTTCAGAGTCCTTCGCGCTTTCTTCTGGCCCTAGGCTGCCGTTAGGCTCGGAGGTTTCCCTCGCCTTCTTCTGGGCCCTGGTCGTAGCATAAATGCGACTTAACGCGTCCGCGTTAGTGTTTCTTTTCCCTGCCTTGTACTCCACGTCAAACTCATGTTCCGACAGTTTAATTCTCCATCTCATGAGTCGGGAGCCCGGGTCCTTGACTCCAAACAGCCAAGTCAGCGGCTGGTGATCCGTCACGACCTTGAACCGGGTGCCGTAGATATACGGTCGGAACTGTGCTATCGCCCATACGATGGCGAGTAGCTCCTTTTCGGTCGTGGTGTAATTCAGCTCCGCTTTAGATAGCGTTCGGCTTGCATAGCAGATTGGCAGGTTTTCTCCGACCTTGCCTTGAGACAAGATTGCGCCGATTGCCTTGTCGGACGCATCTGTTGTCACGATAAAAGGCTTCTCAAAATCCGGATATTGTAATATCGGTGCGGATGTCAGTGCCCTTTTCAGTTGTTCAAACGCGGCATCTCGAATCGCAGTCCATTCAAACTTTGTGTCCTTTCGGATAAGTTCGGTTAGAGGCTTGGCGATTTTTGAAAAGTCCTTAATGAACTTCCGGTAGTATCCGGCCAAGCCTAGGAAAGATTGAACTCCCTTGACATCTTTAGGTACCGGGAATTCCTTTACCGCTGTGAGTTTTTCCGGGTCGGCTCGCACACCTTCTTGCGAGATGATGTGCCCTAGGAAGTGCGTTTCCCTTCGCAGGAACTGGCACTTACTTGGTTGTATGGCCAGTTTGGCCTCCTTTAGGCGCTGGAACACCTCTCTCAGGCGAGCGTTGTGCTCGTCTAGGTTCTTTCCGTACACCACTATGTCGTCTAGGTAGACGTAGCATTTTATTCCTTGGAGTCCTGCTAGTACGGAATTCATCAATCTCTGGACGGTTGGGGGAGCATTTCTTAACCCAAAAGGCATCCGATTATACTCGAAGTGCCCTTGCGGTGTAGAGAACGCCGTTTTTTCCTTGTCTTCGTTTGCCATCGGGATCTGATGGAATCCCGAGGCGAGATCCAAGGTTGAAAAATATCGTGCCTTTCCCAACTGGTCCAATATCTCGTTGATGTTGGGCAGTGGGTATGAGTCTCCTATGGTGGCTTCATTTAGCTTACGGAAATCCACCACCACTCGCATGCGTCGCTCGCCCGTTGCATCGGGCTTCTTTGCTACTACTAGCAAAGGGGCGTTCCACTGACTCCTACTAGGCTGTATTATGCCGTCGGCCAGCATTTCCGCCGTTTGTTTCTCGACTACTTTCTTGTGGACTTCGGGCAGGCGGTATCGGGGTACCTTAGTAGGTCTTACCCCTTCCTTCAACGGGATCCGGTGTTCTACCATCTGTGTGCACGGGAGTTTGTCTCCTTGCAGGTGGAATATCTCTTCGTATTCGGTGATTAGTCCTGTAAGAGCCCTTTTCTCCTCGCTGTTGAGGTGTGCCAGATCGAGTTCACTCTGTAAACGCTCTATGCGTCTGGCACCTCTTTCCGTGCTTATAGCGCTTACGCGCAACGTCTCGGCCTTATAGCCTCCGTCTTCGGTGGGGGCATCCATCGGCTCGAGTTTCACGGTCGGGCGTTGCACCTCTGCTTCTAACTCGGTCATGTTGACCAAGCTCACGGCACAGCTGTTGCCCTTCGGCTGCGTCAGGCACGAGCCCATGATAACGCCCGTGCTGACTTCGGACTTTGCAAGTAGTCCGACGCTCCGGCTCGTAGTGGCTATGTAAGCGATTGTCTCGCTTCTAGGTGGAAGTTTCATGGTTGACTTCCCATCCATCAGGGGCATGCTATGGCCGTAGAGTTTAAAGGTTTCTCCGCTGATTATGTCCGCCTTGTGTCCTCTAATAAATTCCATTCCCAACAGGCCATTTACGGTCAGTGGTACATCATCTGGTACCACGTAAAACCAATGTTTCACATCTACTGCCGGGGTTTCAAGGACGACTTCTGCCTTGCACAAGGGCGTGAATTTCTCGCCTCCCACACCCTGCAGTTCTACCTCGCTATCTTCGATGACCGTATTCGGCTTCAGGCAGCTCTTTTTGATGATGCTGCACTGCGCTCCGGTGTCGGCCTTCAGCGTCAGTACTCCTCCGACTGCATGTGGGGACACGATGTCGAAATCGCTTGCGGATGCGGAATTTGCAGGCAATGTTACCTGTAGTAGCTGCATCATCCTCTTCTGCTGTCTCTCGGTAACGAGGGTGTTGAGCCTCAAGGTACCTAAGGTTCGCTTGCCGGTATTGTCGTGGCTAGAGGAGGTTTGGTCGGAACTGGGCGCATTCCGTCTTTCAGCAACGTCTTGCCTGGGTGGATCTTGCTTCGTTCCTGATTCGTTCTCCTGTCTCTTTCTTAGCCTCTTCCGACACTCCTTCCAAGAGTGACCTTTGAGCTTGCAGTAAGTACAGACGACATCCACCTGGTTGATTGCCTTGTTCGGTTGCGGTGCCGGTAAGATGACGCGACCCGACTTGCGCCTGCAATCTCGTGCCATGTGCCCGGCGTTACCGCAATTGTAACAGGTTTTTCCCCCTGCGACTTGGCCCTGCATGGACCTTCTCGTGTTCTGGGGCTGTCCCGTTATGGTTCCTTTCGGTTGGACCATTCTGCTGATTTCGATAGCACCGGCGATCGATTCATGTAAGGTTTCGTAATTTCGCGAACGGACCAGAACTTGAACTTGACCGTGCAATCCATTTTCGAAATTAGCCTGCGCACACATGCGTGTGACGGCTTCTACCGATCGCGCGTGACTCTGGTCGGGTACCATATCACATAGCTTTTCTACTATATCTACGGTGATTCTTTCGGCTCTGGTCGCATACGCTGTGACATCTTCTCCGGGATTTTGCTTTAGGCTATTGAACTCCATTTGTAGGGCAGACAGTAATTTACGCTGCCCGTACAAGGCCTCTAGTTCGTATTTTAATTCGTCTAGGGTCTCGATCGTTTTGTTCTTTAGCTCCCTTGATGCCGTTCCGTTTAGTTTGCCGCAGAGCACCAGTTCTAGTAAAAGTTCCTGGTCTGCTTCGGCAACCCTTCTAAATACGATTTCGCATGACCTTATGAATCCGTCTGGCTCATTCGCGTCGCTTCCGTCGAATGTCTTTATGTTTTTTAACGCTAGCCCTATGTCTAGTCGTGGTGATCCGAGGGTGGCGGGGACGCTTCTTCTTTCTCTTACTGGTTCCAGCCGCCACCTCAAACTTGGCCTATTTCTTCGGTCCCGTCCGGGCTGTATTCGTTCTAATTGTCTCGTGAGGGCACTAATCTGATCTTGGAGGGCTGTAATCAGTTCATACTCGTCCGCTCCTACCTCGTTGAGGGTTTGTGCCAGATCTCTTCTAGCGTTCGGAGTATGCTCCGACCGGCGTTCCCGCGGCTCAAAGACCTCGTCTTCTCGTCCTTCCCCATCGAGATACGTTCCCAGGTCAGCTGGGTCGTGGTTGGACGTCCTTAAGGGTCGTCTTTCGTGACTCATTTGGGCTGCGTGAGGTGAAAGGCCTCGAGCCATAGTTACCGCATTTACGGGGTCTGATACGGCAGTCCGCCCGCGTAGTCGCGCGATTTCCTCGTTCACCATAGAGTCTGATATTCCCGCGGGAGGAGCCTGTCCTCTGTTAGCCATGTCACCTATTTGGTCTAAAAGAGTATCGTCGTAATCGTCAAAGGCAGATCCTCTTCGCGATACTACTCCGAATTGAGCGTTTAAGCTACCCGAGATAGCCGCCTGTCGACCCTCAGGTAAACGTCCTGACGGGGAGAGAGTCCGTAGCGCTCTCCTAGCTCTAAAAGTTATATCTCCGACCGCGGCTTCTAGTCCGGCTAGGACGTTGACGTTTTCCCTATCCAAAGGTGATTCCAACGAGCCTCCCCTACGTAAGGGTCGCGGATCAGTATCGCGAGGCATGGACCGATTCGCGTAGGGGGTGTCAGGAGTATACCGTGACTAACAATTAGAGACTAATCCTACCTACTGGCTTTGGAAATTTTATAGGCTTTATAGATTGGTAACCGCCACTTACAGGATGAAGCTCCACTCCATGGCGTTGATCCTCCGGGATGACGTTGGTAGTCGTTGGGTGATTCGTACTCGTCCGGATCCCGGTAGCGGCGATGTCTGGATACCGCTGTCAACTGTAGACGTCCTTCCGGGCGTTGTTGGTCTTCCGTTGTCTTGTGTGTCGGCCACGTATGCACGACTCTTCTTTGCAATAACGCCTACTGCGTAGCGTTTTGCCGTACGTTCATCGACGTCTCTTGTCGAGTCCGATTTTGTTCCTGATTCAACTACTGCGCGTTGAATCCTACCAGGCTATTTGTCCCAACGAATGTATGTCGGGTTCAGCTCTGGGTTTCGTTTACCGTTTCCAGTTGTTTGTCGTGTGGTCTTCTCGATCACTTCTGACACTTCCGTTTTGCTAATTCACTTTGGCATATCCCACCGCTGCCACCAAATTTGTTGTGCCGTAACGTCTCGACAACGAAGGTGTTCGATAAGAGAGGTTAGGGCTTGGATAAATTTGGGATCGTTGCCGGTTAAGGAGTTAGAACTCGCGTGAATATAACAAAACTGAGAAGGTTTATTAAAATGATTAAGTGTGTGTACAGTATGTCGACGTACGTCGACCTGGAAAATATAGTCACCGTTAATTAAATTGACTATCTTCTATTTCGGGTCTACTCTCAAGACCACCTTATCCGTACGGATTCTAAACGTAGACTCCCGATTTTCGGATGTGCAGCCATAAGCTGGACTTCCGAAAAAGTGATTATTGTGCGATTTTATTATTTCTTCATTTCGGTTGCCAGGCCGCCTTTAGTTCTGACTTAGCACATTGCTGCACGCGCGGACTACCAGGCCTGGCATATTTCTATGGGGTCAGGAGACTCCCAGCGCAACATAGCGTATGATCTTATTCAGATCGAAAGTAGGGAGCAGCAAACATTAAGCGATATGTAAAGAACATTGGGCTCTCCATAATTGTAATAACAGCGTCATAAATCGATTCTAACGAGTACTATCTATTCGTTAGTGATACTAGAAGCTCATTACTTATGCTCTTAATCAGACTTTCGGGCACTATTATATTAGTCCAACAGAAGATTCGTTGTACGCATGAAATATGTCTAGCTGGAATAAAAACGATCTTCCAATATTTGTAACTTTACAAAGTGTTCGCGTCAAATAGGTAGAGATAATCGTCATCAGGCATAAATGAATTCTATGTTCAATGTTTCTTGTTAATGACTTGGTAATGCATTTTAATGAAATTTTTAATTATTATCTTAATTATAACATGATAATTTACACTAGCCAATGGGATTTATTCGTGAGTTGAAAGTCACACGTTTTGTAAAGAATACGACTATTGATGAATATTTTATAATAATGTAATAATGGGCCAGATTTTTACCCCGTAACCGTACAGAACAGTTATACGTCACAATACTATTTTTTCACTCATATTTGAATCCTTGATATTGCAGCTTTTTAATATGCATATATGTATTTAAATGCTGTTGGGATAAACTTATGAGCGTTCACTTCCCTATAATCTAGCATGTAACATTTCTATAATAACTTCAACATTATTTCAGAAAAGTACGTAAGAACCTGTTCCATTGATCTCGTATGTATAATATTTGTGCAGCTGGCTTTGTGTCCAATGAATTATCTGAAATGTATCTACAACTATCTGTGTCCAATTTCACGGTCCGTCCTTACGTAGTCAGATCGCACACGAAACCAATTCGCCACAACAAGATTGGACACAGTTCTAATGTGTCCAATGTTATCGCATGCTAAACGGTCTGTGTCCAAAACTAATGTGTCGTATCGGCATTGTGTCCAATCTTGCTGTGCGGAATGGACACTGTGTCCAATTGTGTTGTGTCCAATGATTTGCGTCAAACTGGGCATGTGCGCAATCGGGTTGTGTGCCAGTGGGTACACCCCGACTTCCATATCCGACACCTAGATACAGAAAACTACGAAGCAGAACAGTTGGACAAACTGTCACCTAAAATACGAGGAACTATGCCGAAGCACACATATACATACACCCATATACGCGCGCTGCACATGACTGAATAATTCTATACTTTTGTGAAAGCACCCTTATACTAACTGGAAATTCGGTATGAACGGTAGCTTCACTTATAAAGTGTATTTGATTGTGTTGTGTATTCGTAAATTACTACCACCATACAGAGTACAAATAGGTAAAGAAGGCACAGCAGTCAGCGCCATCTTTCGTGTAAAAAATGCGATGGACGTGCGAAGACGACGACGACGACGACGACGACGACGACGACGACGACGGCAACGACGGAACTGAAATAAAATCATCTCGCTCGCCATCTCAATACACCCTGATCTCGTATACTAATCGTATTGAACGTGGGGGCAATCAATTCAGGACCCTCAATTCCTATAGTGATTGTATCAATAACTTTTTCTCATGTATAGCGGTTAATAAGATATTTCGTTCCAAACACAGGTATAAGAGTTGACTCAAGTAAAGAGTCTCGGCGAGCTGTGCCCTGTACAGCCGGTTGCCTGTACTTGGCGCGAGACTCGACCGAGTCTCTTGATTATTGTGTGTACCTGATTCTATGTGAGTGAACTCATAGGCTTACCCAATGATTTCCAGGGAATTCAACTGTTTCCTTTTATTGCTTTCCTTGGAAATGTGGAGATTCAATGAGGTGGTTTGAATGGACCCTCAGTCCAGATGAGATTGTAGTCAGGGTTTGTAAATGATAGTGATGATGATGGTTCACAAACTCGCAGATTAGAGTCACCAGGTATGCTTCACTTCTGTATAAACTTCGAAGAACTGAACTGAAGAGATCATAAGTTCCTAGAACGCTGGACTTCGACTCTAACTTTGACTTTTACTTTGCACTTTTTTTACAAAACTTCTTGATGTACTTCACAACGCCACACTTCTACAACAGAACATCTTTTTAGTCTCTCCAACCCCTTTTAAAGACTTCGTTTCCTTATCCCTTCCATACATCTAATGAATTTGATTGGTCTTTAATTCCCTTTCTCAATGATCACTTAACAAATCAGAGTACTAACAATTATCTATCTGTTGTTGCATACCTGAGTCTTCCAATTCTATACCTGAAACCTCGCGAGTACTGCTAGTCTCGAGGAGCTTCAGGTTTATCTTTTATTTCAAGACATAATAGAGGATTGGCATGACAAATTCCTTAAGAACATAATACCTGATAGAAATAACAAGCGTAACATTTTTCCGGTCAAATAAATGATAACATAATTAAAAATTCCAATAATATAACGGAATATAAAACAAGACAAAAGTATAAACTTATAAGTATAAATCATAAAAAATTGATTATATTAGACGATTAATTGACTTATATACTTGTCTACTATCGTCAGTAAAATAATGCATATATAGTGTGTATAATGTATGTATGGATTAGGGTTTAACAATAATAATATGGGTTGGCCATGGGTATAAGTGGCTGTGTATATGTATGGGTTAACGAGTGTCGTATATAGGAGGGCTGAGACGTAACAATATATATAGCGTTTCTTAAAAAAACACTGTGTTCTACTTCACCATGGTACACTTACCTCCTTAGGATAATTAAAAAATTACCGGCCGGCGGTCACTGCATAATTACCGACCGTAGTACGCCCCCTGGGGGGACATGCAACGTTGCTACTGGGGGTTTCGGGCCTTAGGACCAGGGCCGCGTGGTGGGGGGTCCACCACAGTGTCGCAGGGGGAGGGGAGAGCTGGTCACATAACGAGGGGGTGGCGCCATAGTGCACCGCGAGGGGCCGAAGCGCGATGCACTCTATGACTCATAGGGGCAGTGGTGGGGGTTTATTGTGACGGCCAGGAGTGGTGTGTATCTACTTCCAGGGGTTGCAGTGGCGGCCTGGAGCCGTACAACGAGGAATGAGGTGCGGATCAGATTCCCGCCCCAAGAAAAGACACTGCAATCGCCCCGAAGTGGAGAAGATGCGCAGATCTATTTTTCTAGGATCTCGTAGACAATTAAAGATCGCGGGCGATTTGGGCCGCGTAGGGGTTAGCGCGAATCTGATTGGGCCCAAGGGTAATATTCCTCCGCGCCACTAGGGCACGTTAGCGGGCGAGCGATCCGGTAGCGTCCCTTGCGGTGTAGCGATCCTAGTGAACGTGCGTCTTTGCCAAAAGTACTGTTGTTAGCGAACAGCGTGTGTGTGTGTGTGTGTGTGCGTGCGCGCGCGCGTGCGTGTGTGTGTGTGTGTGTGAGAGAGAGAATGAATGAATGAATGAATGAATTAATGAATGAGCTTTATTTAGCATAGTTGCTACTTAGTTGTGCTGTTGCACATTGTACACCTCTTCGCATATCTTATACTATCTCTATTTCTATTAAATGTTATGTTGTTCCTCGATTTTGGACGTATTCCTTTAGTTTTCGCTTGAATATCGCTAGGGTTGCACTGTCTTTAATATCATTTCGAAGCTCGTTGAAATATTGGAAATCTTTGCACGTTATTGTTTCCTCTGCCGTTTTAGTTCGTGTATTTTTGATTGCCAGATTTTCTCTACTTCTTGTATTGTAATTGTGTGTATGCCCGATTAACGATACCGATTGGCATAGATTGCCAGGTGCCAGCCCTTTTTTCATTTTGTAACCAGGATGCAAGTGTTATACTTTATCCTTTGCTTCACCGTCATGAATCCCAGTGCTTGCAACATTGCCTCTACAGGGTTATATACAGGGTTAGTCAGTAGAAACACACCAGCAGAAGTTGGCCGCAAGTGGCCGACACGGCAATGTGGCCTGTTCAAAAACTGACATGTGACTATGACCGATTCCCATAATCACAAACTGACAGTTCGCATAGCAATAAGGTTTTCGAAATATTTCAATAGTTAGGTTACTGAAATAAATAATTAATATTGTAATGACAAAATGTAATGTCAGTTAAGATTTATTGCCAGATAGGAGAAATCTCTGCTGGAAATGCGGGCAGCCTGAACATAGAGCCAAAGAGTGTAAAACCGAGGCGATATGTCTAATATTTAAAGATGCAGGCCTCCAAGATCTGAAGCACATTCCAGGAAGTAGTACGTGTAGTACTTTTATCAAAGTACTAAATAAGAAGAAGTTCTCAAAGAAATGTCACTGAAGATCCTACAAATAAACTTAGGAAGGGGCAAACAGGCCCAGGACCTGCTGCTCCAGGCTGCATGGGAGAAAAGAGTGGATATACTGCTAATTTCCGAGCAATATAAAAAACCGGAAACAGGGAAAGTATTTCGAAAAAAGCAGCCATTGCTATATGTAACCCCTACGTCAGTAAAAGTAAACTTGACTGCAAGCACTACTCATTTGTGTCGGTAGAAATAGAAGGAATACGTTTTTACAGCTCTTACTTCTCACCAAGTATCACACTGGACACTTTCAAAGCAGAACTGGATACTTTAGAAGATAACTGCAAGAAGGCAGGCTAACGTTTCATAATAACAGGTGACTTTAACAGTAAATCCCAGGAATGGGGAGAAAAAAGAATGGACAGAAGAGGACTACTAGTATCAGAAATGATAATCTAGTTATTATCAACGAAGGAAATAAATGTACATACTGGAGATATAACTCAAGCTCCATAATCGATTTTACGCTATCCACAACAAATGTTGCCTCCCAAATAAAAGACTGGATGGTCCTGGATAAAATCACACTTAGCGACCATAAATATATTGAATTTCGAATAGAAGGCTACAAAAAAAAGCCCGCAAAAAATGCTAGTTATCCAAGGTTTAGAAATTCGTGGTGTGTTGGAAAGCTGAACGAGAGAAGGCTTCTAAACTTCCTCGAGGAGGCAAAACTGCTGGATGAACTCGGCTGGGTAAAGAAAGACAATACATTAAAAGGCGTAATTAAAGAACTCATGGACACGACAATAACAGTGTTGTGCCGTAACGTCTCGGTGACGAAGGAGTTCGTTCGAGAGGTTAGGGCCAAGATACTAGCGGTTCTAACTGGATGTTTACGGCGGGCGACACCGAGTTCGGTGTGAGTGCCGTTGTCGTTGATGTCGAATTATGCTTACGCTTGTAACACTTGTACACGGCAAAACGGACCAATGCTATTGGCGCTATTGTACCCAATGAGTAGAACCCTAGATTATGATAATATTGTTCTGGGTGTTGGTCGTCATGGTCCAGGCTTGCCTTAATGTTAGATACTCGCGTCCCGAGGTGCGCTAACTCCTCGGGGTTTCGTAGCATTATAACAAGTTTCACCTTTCCGATATCACTGGGCACTCGCGGGGGAATAACTTGGTCCATCTCCGATAGTGTGAGATTGAAGGGGGGCAAGTAGTTCTCGTGGGCGGCCTGGGTGATGCGTCGGATGGTTCGCAAGCTGAAATTCTGAGCGGTTACCGTACATACGCCTACCAAAGCCAATACACCTACGTGTCTGAATGTTTCGTGCGACGCGGGGTTTCCGTCGCAGGTAATACTAATTGGTTCGTCGGTGGGCGCTATAAATAACCATTTACCCGGCTGGTGCATAGTAATCACTAGGATATGGTCGAACGTGATGACCCGCTTTGGACAGTGAAGGCCGTCGCCGGTGTTCATTTTTACGAACGTCAACACTTCGCACGGTGCTGAGCTCGTCAGAGGAATTGATGGATGCAGGGGATTGCATATATATCTGCTCGCGAAATGTTTACAATTCTTCAATTCCAGGTTGGTCATTCGTAGGAAGTTTCGATTTTCCTGGTCCACAATCACGAGGTCTTCCGAGGTTTCGGGATAGTAGTACGCCCCGTTCTCTGACCTCACGGGTATCGGGTATAACTTGCTTACGCAGTACCTCTTCTGGCTTATTAATGGAAAGTCGAGTATGACGACGATGGCGTTCCCTTGACTGAAGGCCTTCGTATCGGCTAGTCTCATTAGGGTAGATGCTTTGTTGCATTCGACTGGCACCGGGAATCCAGTTTCCGTCGGTAAGTGTGGTAGTGCATCTGTGAGGTACTCTACGAGTTTTCTCGGTGGTAGCATCACCGCACTCACCTTGCCGCTTGCAATCTCAACTAATAGCCAAACCAATTCTTTTACGTCGTTCTGTAGTGTCTCGACTATCACGCTTAGGGCGGTGAGGCCCTCGCCTAGCCTTTGTTCTTTCATCACTATACTCATGTCTGCCGTCAGTGTAAGGTTTACATGGGCAATAAGTTCTTGGAGAGACAGTTCGTTGCTCTGCACGTTAGTGAAGGTGTCATTGAAGAGGTGCAACGTGGACTCGACCACCTGTAATTGGTCCTTCATGCTCTCCTTCAGCGTTCGCTGGTTGGAGCGTATGGCGGCAATTCCTTGGTTGTTCCTTTCCGCGTCCGCAGCGTCCATATTTCCGGTGATGGACTTTACAATTGATCCTAACCCGTCGATCAATCCTCTGCGCTTACGCGCTGAGTCCGGTTTCACGAGGTCGTGAACCGTTCCCATTCCGTCTTCTATTTTCCGCACCATCCTGGCCACGAAATCTGCAATGGCTGGACAGAATGGGTCATCTCTTCCTTGTTTTTCGCAGGTGTCTAGAAGCAGCTGCAAATTAGCGCTGACATCGGCTTCTCGTTTCGATAAGGCCGCGAGATCCATGGTGACGGCTAGTCTTCATGTGGCCTTGGCTTCCGAGAGGGTTCCGATTTCTTCATAGAATATTCCCGGATTGCTGGCAAACGTGATTACCGTAAACCCTCCTTCCGCTTCTTCGGGGTTTACGCAGCTCGCCGTCAGCAGGATAGTTCTGCAAGAAGAATAGAATGTTACCTGAAACGGACCAGACCATGGGATTGTCTACCCAGTGCAAATTCTTTCTTTCTTTTAATTCCCCCTTTTGCCGTTTCGGTCGCAGCAAGCTCTAGGGAGCTCATTCCGTTTTCTTCATTAGTACGAAATGGACGGCATATATCGGGTGATCTACTGTGAGGGAGTCGCCGCAGGGCCCGCTATACTACGTCAGGTGGTATGTATCAGCGACCTTTCCTTTTCTGCGTTTGTGCGGCCAACTCGCTGCATCCTCTCTTGACGATTGGCCTATTGCTCTTTAGGACCAACTGGTAATCCCGGCAAGGAGAGACCATCGTTCCCTGATAGAGAGGTTCGCGACGAGAACTCTTAAGGAAATCAGGAACAGGAGGTTTATGTGCAGGAGGACGGTGGAGGCACTGTGGGGCCTCGGTATTTTCAAGGGAGACGAGGACCCGCCCGATTTCTTGGGCCTTCAACGATTGTTCCGTGAGGAGTGCCCGACGCGCGGGCAACAGCTGTAGGACGAGTTCAAAATAAACAGTGTGTGCCCCTTATTCTCGAATGCCGTACTCTTGGAATATTTCCGTTCGTCCTCCGGCTGTGGCCATCCCGCTTCCTTCTTAGTGCTCAGTGAAGTTTGTTAGGCGGTTTGCGTGAACCAGGATGGTCTTCCGACCCATCTTTATAGTGTAGTTAACCGCCGAATTTCTCGCGATTACTTCGTACAGGCCTATCCACTTCGGGGTCAATTTAGCTACACGCCCGCGCCATACGGCTTCATTGTGGAGTAGGACCCTATCTCCGATGCGGTATTATTCTATTTTCGCGTTCGCGTCGTAGGTCAGTTTAGACCTTTCTTTGGCGTAACATACGTTAGCCCCGGCTACCGTCCATGCGGCGCGTAGCCTTTCCCTTAGTTCCTGTGCGTAGTCGTCTAAGGAGTAGGAGTTTCACTGATGTTGGGAGCTCTGCTTCCCGACCGAACACTAGCGTATACGGTGACAATCCGGTCGCCGTATGAGGCGTAGTATTATAAGTAAACATTGCGTATCGTAGTCGTCTAAGGAGTAGGAGTTTCACTGATGTTGGGAGCTCTGCTTCCCGACCGAACACTAGCGTATACGGTGACAATCCGGTCGCCGTATGAGGCGTAGTATTATAAGTAAACATTGCGTATCGTAGCTATTCATCCAAATTTCCTTGATCCTCGTCTATGTAGTTCTTAAGATATTCTGCGAGCGTGCGATGCGATCGCTCTAATGCGCCGTTGCTTTCCGGATGATATGCAGTCGTCTGGATCTTCTTAATTCTCAGCAACTTGCATACCTCCTTGAAGGTCGAACTCAGGAAATTCGTTCCTTTGTCAAAGAGTATCGACTCTGGCGTTCCATATCTGCAGATAATCTCTTCTACGAGGGATTTCGCCACGGTTCTGGCTTCTTGATTGGGGATGGCTACCGCCTCACTGTATTTAGTGAGGGCATCCTGGAAGGTAAGTATGTACTTGTTTCCGGATGCTGTCTCTGGCAACGGTCCTACTATGTCGTCCGCTGCTTTTTCGAAGGCCCGTGCGGGTGTGTCCGTTATTATGATTGGGACCCTTCCGTTTTTACGCAATTTGTTCACCTGGCACTTACGGCACGTGGAGATATAATTTTCCAGTTCCCTTCGGATTCCTGGCCAGTTGTACTTCATTCGAATACGTTGTAGCGTTCTCTTGACGCCCTGGTGCCCTCCTATAGGGGCATAGTGGTACTCTTTAATGATTTTCTCACAGTCTTCTACCGTGGGGCAGGTTACGCCGCTGCCATAGTCAAGTTTGTCGTTCGAACTGTTGCCCTCTTCTTTACAGGACGATGAGCATTCGCTCTGCTCTTCCGAGCTTCTTTCCTTACGGATTTCTGCGCTACCTCTGCCCCAACTGCACGGCTTTGTGGTGGGACGTTCAGGGTCCTTCGCGCTTTCTTCTGGCCCTAGGCTGCCGTTCGGCTCGGAGGCTTCCCTCGCCTTCTTCTGGACCCTTGTCGTAGCGTAAATACGACTTAACGCGTCCACGTTAGTGTTTCTTTTCCCGGCCTTGTACTCCACGTCAAACTCATATTCCGATAGTTTAATTCTCCATCTCATGAGTCGGGAGCCCGGGTCCTTTACTCCAAACAGCCAAGTCAGCGGCTGATGGTCCGTCACGACCTTGAACCGGGTGCCGTAGATATACGGTCGGAACTGTGGTATCGCCCATACGATGGCGAGTAGCTCTTTTTCGGTCGTGGTGTAGTTGAGCTCCGCTTTAGATAACGTTCGGCTTGCGTAACAGATTGGCAGGTCTTCTCCGACCTAGCACTAAGACAAGATTGCGCCGATTGCCTTGTCGAACGCATCTGTTGTCACGATAAACGGTTTCTTGAAATCCGGGTACTGTCGAACTGGTGCCAACGTCAGTGCCTCTTTCAGTTTTTCGAAAGCGGCATCTCGAATCGCAGGCCATTCAAACTTCGTGTCCTTCCGGATAAGTTCGGTGAGAGGCTTGGCGATTTTCGAAAAATCCTTAATGAACTTCCTGTAGTATCCGGCCAAGCCTAGGAAAGATTGAACTCCCTTGACATTTTTTAGGTACCGGGAATTCCTTTACCGCTGTGAGTTTTTCCCGGTCAGCTCGCACACCTTCTTCCGAGATGATATGCCCTAGGTAGTGCGTTTCCCTTCGCAGAAACTGGCACTTACTTGGTTGTATAGCAAGTTTGGCTTCCCTCAGGCGCTGGAATACCTCTTTCAAGCGAGCATTGTGCTCGTTTAGGTTTTTTCCGTACACCACTATGTCATCTAGATAGACATAGCATTTTACTCCTTGGAGTCCGGCTAATACGGAATTCATCAATCTTTGGAAGGTTGGGGGGGCATTTTTTAACCCAAACGGCATCCGATTATACTCGCAGTGCCCTTACGGTGTAGAGAACGCCGTTTTCTCCTTGTCTTCCTTCGCCATTGGGATCTGATGGAATCCCGAGGCGAGATCCAAGGTTGAAAAATATCGTACCTTTCCCAACTGGTCCAATATCTCGTTGATGTTGGGCAGTGGGTATGAGTCTCCTATGGTGGCTTCGTTTAGCTTTTGGAAATCCACCACCACTCGCATGCGTCGCTCGCTCGTTGCATCGGGCTTCTTTGCTACTACTAGCAAAGGGGCGTTCCATTGGCTCCTACTGAGCTGTATTATGCCGTCGGCCAGCACTTCCGCCGTTTGTTTTTCGACCTCTTTCTTGTGGAATTCGGGTAGGCGGTATGGGAGTACCTTGGTAGATCATACCCGTTGCTTTAACGGGATCCGGTGCTCTACCATGTGAGTGCACGGGAGTTTGTCTCCTTGCAGGTGGAATATCTCTTCGTATTCGCTGATTAGTCCTGCAAGGGCCTGTTACGTTTCACTCTTTATAATTATCAATGACAAAACACATTATATTATTTTACACATTATAATCATTTAATCATATAATCATTAATGTAACAATATTATGAACGTTGTTCTACGCCAACTTGTGGCTGAAGATTCTCTCCCCCCTCGCCCTTTCCGTCAATCGCCAGGGCGCCCGGCGGCCGCCATAAGCGCGGTAGTACGCCGCGCCACCGCTAGGGGGTCGCCGCGCTCGGCCTAGCCCACACGCGACGGCGCCCCCACGCCCACATATGATGGGGACAAAAACCCCATTAGAGGAACGAGTGGTTTATATCCAAAAGTGAATAAAGAGCTTTAACGTGCTACATTTTGGGATTACGAGTTCACAACCTCTCCTCGCTCGCTCCGGGCCTCGGCAGCGGCGGACTTCCTCGCTCGCTCCGGACCTCGGCAGCGGCAGACTTCCTCGCTCGCTCCGGACTTCGGCAGCGGCGGACTTCCTCGCTCGCTCCGGACTTCGGCAGCGGCGGACTTCCTCGCTCGCTCCGGACCTCGGCAGCGGCAGACTTCCTCGCTCGCTCCGTACTTCGGCAGCGGCAGACTTCCTCGCTCGCTCCGGACCTCGGCAGCGGCAGAACTTCCTCGCTCGCTCCGGACCTCGGCAGCGGCAGACCTCCTCGCTCGCTCCGGACCCTCGGCAGCGGCAGACTTCCTCGCTCGCTCCGGACCTCGGCAGCGGCACCCTTCCTCGCTCGCTCCGGACCTCGGCAGCGGCAGACTTCCTCGCTCGCTTCGGACCTCGGCAGCGGCACACCTCCTCGCTCGCTCCGGAACTCGGCAGCGGCAGACTTCCTCGCTCGCTCCGGACCTCGGCAGCGGCACCCTTCCTCGCTCGCTCCGGACCTCGGCAGCGGCAGACTTCCTCGCTCGCTCCGGAACTCGGCAGCGGCGGACTTCCTCGCTCGCTCCGGACCTCGGCAGCGGCACCCTTCCTCGCTCGCTCCGGACCTCGGCAGCGGCAGACTTCCTCGCTCGCTCCGGACCTCGGCAGCGGCAGACTTCCTCGCTCGCTTCGGACCTTCGGCAGCGGCAGATTCCATACCTCGCTCCGGACCTCGGCAGCGGCAGACTTCCTCGCTCGCTTCGGACCTTCGGCAGCGGCAGATTCCATACCTCGCTCCAGGGGACAGCCTCTCCGTGGATCAAGTGCCTCCGGCTTCATCGGACATCAGCCAATGCCCAAACGCGCGGGCCGAAGACACCATCGCCTCGCTCGCCCTCAGGGTACCTCCGGGGCAACCCGGCCAACGACGAATCTCTCGCCCCCTGCTTCCCCGCACTCTTCGGTGAAGGAGAACCACACTGGGCCCACCGTTCCTCGAACCCCGGGCAAGGGCCTTGAACGCGCTTGGATAATCCCCGCGGGGAACCGCCGGGTGCTCTACGAGACTTCATACCCATGTAACATCCGGATACCCCCGGCCCTCCACATCCGACCAGCAGACCTCTCACACCGGAGCCCCCCCCCGGGCGCCCCAGAGTCTTTCACCTACTGGTCCGGCTGGGTTCCCGGCCCTCCGACCGCTACCCATCGTGCCTACGGACTTAGACAGCTACGCACGCACCCCCAAAAGGAACGATCCACGAAGACTGAAAGGAATCATCGTTAACCTATTCGGGCCCGATAGCGACCCACTACCGACGAGGTCCAAGGACGGACGCGCTCCGGCTCCCCCTGCGCCTGCACTACGCGCTTAGATATCGCGTCCCACCGGTCCTTGTCAGGACCATCATTCCCCGATCTTCCACGTTGGTACCGTTCGCGGCTTACTAAAGTTAGCCCCACCCTCCCTATCTCTTGGGAGCTGTATCAACGTTACACTAACAATATTAAATATTGTATTTTACTTTGTTAATATTGAACAATGATAAATAAACGGATAAGCCTGAATCTTCTCGGATAACATTCAAGGAGATTCAAATTACGGAGTACGACTTGGTATGTTGATTATCGGAAAAGGGTTAGCTATCAATCGATATATTAAGAATTTTGAAGAAGGGGAGTCACATTGACCAATCAAAAGTAGTTTTACTGCTATAAAAAGGGAGCCAGAAGTAGCATTCGGTGATGTGGTTAAAAGGAGTTTAAGAGAGCAACATTAGAGTTGTCGGGTGCGTTAAAACATATTCAATGTTCCAATTAGAGTCGCGAGTGAAATTAAAATATACCAAGTACCTCTAAATCTTATCCAAGTTACCAAAATCAGAGTATTTACAAATACTTGCAACCTTCCCGGATAGAACTGAAGCCGTCATATAGGGCCTCTATCCATCCTTACTATTTCCAAAAAGGTAGAACTGAAGCCGGATTTAGGGCCTCTACCTTATCCTACCAAATCATTAATATAAATCGAAACTTCGATCAACATTCCATACATCATCAGGACTTGGATAGGACTGATTCATACCGAACGATCTAATTGAGATTCAATCGCATACTGAGGGAATTCCAAATATACCTGTTATACAAAATCTGAGTAAGTACAGACTTATGCCTAAACGAACTGGTAGAAAGGTTCAATTATATAATATATTCAGACAATTAGATAAACCATACACTCAAAGACAAACAAAACCAACGAGCCAAAAGGATCTTGACGCGACAAAATATCAAGTTGACGAACAAAATAATTCTATTCAGTACTTACCGTGGAAATTGATTCTCATAGAATATTCAAGTTTACCAAAAGATCTACCTACTGAAGAATCACTTAAAAATAGAATATTCCCTGATCCGCGAAGACACATCTTGAGAAATTATCACGATTCCAAATCATAAAATTCGATAGGCCTTGTATTAACACGTGGACGTGCTGTTAAAGTAGACCGAACCAACGAATCATCCTTATATTACAAATCTCATTTACGATTGCTTGATTTTCCGGATTTAGCAATCGTAACAGGCCCTTTCCTCCTCGCTGTTGAGGTGCGCCAGATCGAGTTCACTTTGCAATCGCTCTATGCGTCTGGCACCTCTTTCCGTGCTTATAGTGCTTGCGCGCAGCGTCTCGGCCTTATCGCCTCCTTCTTCAGTGGGGGCATCCATCGGCTCAAGTTTCACGGTCGGACGTTGCATCTCCGCTTCTAACTCGGTCATGTTGACCAGGCTCGCTGTACAGCTGTTACCTTTGGGCTGCGTCAAGCCCGTGCCTATGATAACACCCGTACTGACTTCGGACTTTGCGAGTAGTCCGACGTTCCGGCTGGTGGTAGCTACGTAAGCGATAGTCTCGCTTCTAGGAGGAAGTATCATTTTTGACCTCCCATCTACTAGAGACATGCAATGGCCGAAAAGTTTGAAGGTTTCTCCGCTGATTATGTCCGCCTTGTGTCCCTTGATGAATTCCATCCCCAGCAGTCCATTTACGGTCAATGGTACCTCATCTGGTACCACGTAAAACCAGTGTTTCACGTCGACGGCTGGGGTTTCGTGGACGACATCTCCCTTGCACGATGCGTGAATTTCTCACCTCCCACACCCTGTAATTCTATGTCGCTATCTTGGATGACGGTATTCGGCTTCAGGCAGCTCTTTCTGATGATGCTGCACTGCGCTCCGGTGTCGGCCTTCAGCGTCAACACTCCTCCGACTCCATGAGGCGACGCGATGTCCAAATCGCTTGCGGATGCAGTATTTGAAGGCAAGGTTACCTGAAATAGTTGCATCGTTCGCTTCGGATTTCTTTCCTTTCCCGGGCGAGATTCTCTTGCCTGTTTCCCGGTAAGGAGCGTGTTGAGGCTTAAAGTACCTAAGGTTCGCTGACTGGAATTTTCGCGGCTAGAGGACGTTTGACCAGAATTGGGCGCATTCCGCCTATCGGCAACGTCTTGCCGGGGCGTATCTCGTGTCGATCCGTGTGTTTTTTCTTGTTTCCTCTTCGCCCTCTTCCGACACTCTTTCTAAGTGTGGCCCTTGAGTTTACAGTACGTGCAGACAACATCAACCTGGTTGATGGCCTTATTTTGTTGTGGTGCCGGTAGGCTGACGCGACCCGACTTACGCCTGCAATCTCGTGCCATGTGCCCAGCGTTACCGCAGTTGTAACAGCTTTTTCCCCCTGCCGCTTGGCCCTGCATGGACCTCCTCGCGTTTTGGGGCTGTCCCGTTGTAGTCCCTTTTGGTTGCACTATTCTGCTAATTTCGATGGCACCAGCAACCGACTCATGAAGGGTTACATAATTTCTTGATCGCACTAACAAGGAAGACTATCGAAGTGTCACCCCCCGATTTCAATGAAACTTTGCTATGTTGTAGAGGACAAAAAAATAAGAGACGCGTGTTTTTTCTTATGTGCCGATATACACTTTAAAGGGGTGAAATCAACCCCCAAAGTTGGGCATGTCGAGGGGTGGTAATGCAGTTTCACCTAGAAGGAATCGTCCGATTTCAATGAAACAAAAACTAAAATGTTTCTCACCGCGAGTAATATAAAATGCCACTAGACATTAAAAAAAAATTGTCCGTTGAGGGGGTGAACCACCCCTTGATTATTACTTTTTTCACCCTATTTAAAAAACTTACGAATGGAACTCAATGAAATACGTACCATTTGAAAGAGGAAGGAAAATTAAAGTTTACATGTTTTTGCTTTTTTGCGGGATGTCATGTTTAAGGGGGTAAACCACCCCCTGCGTACCGATGCATGCATTCCCATATAGGACCCCTTCTTGCGCAATTTAAAAGTGTAAATTAATTAAAAATATTCTCGTTAGTGACAATCGATAAACAATAAGTGAATGTTAACGTATTACCCCTAATTAAGGGGGTAAACTACCCCCTCCGTACCTACCCCCTGCATACCGATGCACGGACTTCCATATAGGACCGCTTCTCGCGCAGTTTAAAAGTGTAAATTAATTCAAAATATTCTTGTTACTGACAGTGGATAAACAATAAGTGAAAATTAACGCTTCATCCGCAATTAAGCGGGTAAGTTTATTTAGAGTTTGAATATAAATTAATGTAATAGTCCTCCCACTCTGCACGCTTCCGCCTAGAGGTAAGTACGGGAGCTAGTGTACCATACTACCAGTTTCTATTATTTTATATTTAAAATATATTTACGCTCACTAATGATGGGCGGAATGGTAAATAGTCTTTTATTTACCAATGTGAAGCGATATTTTTATCTGTATCCCGCGTCCATAAGACGAGAGCCGTTCGGCGAGCGGGAAACGATAGCAACGCCGAGCTACGCGTCGCGGAGAGGAAACGCGTGACGAGGCAGCAGAAGGGCCAGAGGCAGAAGAACTTCGTTAATTTTCACTTATTGTTTATCCACTGTCAGTAACAAGAATATTTTAAATTAATTTACACTTTTAAATTGCGCAAGAAGGGGTCCTATATGGGAATGCATGCATCGGTACGCAGGGGGTGGTTTACCCCCTTAAACATGACATCCCGCAAAAAAGCAAAAACATGTAAACTTTAATTTTCCTTCCTCTTTCAAATGGTACGTATTTCATTGAATTCCATTCGTAAGTTTTTTAAATAGGGTGGAAAAAGTAATAATCAAGGGGTGGTTCACCCCCTCAAAGGACAATTTTTTTTAATGTCTAGTTGCACTTTATATTACTCGCGATGAGAAACATTTTAGTTTTTGTTTCATTGAAATCGGACGATTCCTTCTAGGGGAAACTGCATTACCACCGCTCGACATGCCCAACTTTGGGGGTTGATTTCACCCCTTTAAAGTGTATATCGGCACATAAGAAAAAACACGTGTCTCTTATTTTTTGTCCTCTACAACATAGCAAAGTTTCATTGAAATCGGGGGGTAACACTTCGATAGTCTTCCTTGTAAGATCTGCACCTGGCCGTTCAGTCCGTTTTCGAAATTTGCTTGTGCGCACTTGCGCGTGACGGTTTCGACCGTTTGCGCATCCCTTTCTGTGGGCACCAGCTCGCATAGTTTTTCCACGAGATCTACTGTTATTTTTTCAACTCTCGTTGCATACGTGGTGACGTCTTCTCCCGGGTTTTGCTTCAGGGAATTGAACTCCATTTGTAGGGCAGCCAGCGATTTACGCTGCCCATACAGAGCCTCTAGTTCATATTTTAATTCGTCTAGGGCGGTGATAGTTTTGTGCTTCAGCTCCCTTAAGGCTTTCCCATTTAACTTACCGCTGAGCACCAATTCCAGCAAAAGTTCGTGGTCCACTTCGGCAACCCTTCTAAATACGGTTTCGCATGACCTTATGAACCCATCTAATTCATTCGCGTCGCTTCCATCAAAGGTCTTGATGTTTTTCAACGCTAACCCTGTATCTAGCCGTTGTGGTCCGACGGTCGAAGGTATGCTTCGCCTTTCTCTTGCTGGTTCCAGCCGCCACCTTAAGCTCGCCCTGGCCCTCAGGTCCCGTTCGGGTTCGAGCCATTCTAAGCGTCTGGTGAGCACGCTGATCTGGTCTTGTAGGGCGTTTATGAGTTCGTACTCGTCCGCTCCTACCTCGTTAAGGGTTTACGCCAAATCTCTTCTCGCGTTCGGAGTATGCTCTGACCGGCGTGTTTGCGACTCAAAGACGTCGTCTTGTCGTCCTTCCCCATCGAGATACGTTTCCAGGTCAGCTGGGTCGTGGTTGGGCGTCCGTAAGGGTCGTCTTTCGCGACTCATCTGTGCTGCGTTAGGGGAAGGGCCTCGAGCCATAGTTACTGCATTTATGAAGTCTGAGACGGCAGTCCGCACGCGTAGACGCGCGATTTCCTCGTTCACCATAGATACTGATACTCCTGCAGGAGGAGTCTGTCTTCCGGAGACCATATTGCCCAGCCGGTCCAAGAGAGTGTCGTCGTACTCGTCAAAGGCCGATCCCCTTCGCGAAACTTCCCCTAATTGAGCGTTTAGGCTACCCAAGATAGCCGCCTGTCCTCCTATCTCTAAAGGTTATATCGCCGACTGCGGCTTTTAATCCGGCTATGGCGTTAATGTTCTCCCTATCTAAAGGCGAGTCAAACGAGCCTCCCCTACGTAAGGGGCGCGGATTCGTATCGCCCGGCATGTGCTGACTCGCGCGGAGTGAGTCAGGGTTTTACCGCGACTAGCTGTTTAGAGACAACTATCGGTGAGAACAATTGCGACTAAACTACCTACTGGCTTTGGAAATTTTATAGGCTTTATAAATTGGTAACCGCCACTTACAGGATGATGCTCCACTCCATGGCATTGACCCTTCGGGATGACGTTGGTAGCAGTCGTTGGTTAACTCGTACTCGTCTTGATCCCGGTAGCGGCGATGTCTGGATCCCGCTGTCAGTCGTGGACGTCCTTGCAGGCGTCGTTGACCCTTGGTGTGGTCTCGTGTGTTGGCAACGTTTGCGCGACTTTTCTTTGCAATGACGCTTACCGCGTAGCATTTTACCGTCCGTTCCTCGACGTCCCTTGTCGTGTCTGACCTTGCTTCTAATTCAACTACCGCGTATTGAATCCTACCAGGCTATTTGTCCCAACGAGTGTGTGTTGGGTTCAGCTCTGGGTTTCGTTTACCGTTTCCGGTTATTTCCCGTTCGGGCTGCTTGATCACTTCAGGTACTTCCGTTTCGCTAATTGACTTTGGCAGTATCCCACCGCTGCCACCAAATTTGTTGTGCCGTAACGTCTCGGTGACGAAGGAGTACGTTCGAGAGGTTAGGGCCAAGGTATTTTTGGGATCGGTTAAGGAGTTAGAACTCGCGTGAATACAACAAAACTGAGAAGGTTTATTAAAATAATCAAGTGTGTTGTACAGTATTTCGACGTACGTCGACTTGGAAAAATATAGGCACCGTTCGGTCTTTCTATTTCCTGTACCGAGTCTACTACACGAGACCATCTTATCCGTTCGGATTTTAACTGTAGACTGTCGATTTTCGGATGTGCAGCCATAAGCTGGACTTCCGAAAAGTGATTATTGTCCGATTTTTCGATTTCCACATCTCGGTTGTCAGGCCGCCTTTAGTTCTGACTTAGCGAATTGCTACACGCGTGAACTACTTGGCCTGGCGTTTCTCAATGGGGTCAGGAGACTCCCAGCACAACAACAGCCTGCGACGCATGCATGCCTAGAAGAAGCCACAAAAACGCGACAAGGCCACCAAAATACTGGTGGACAAGTGAGATCGCATAAATCCGAAAGCAGTGCCTAATAGCACGAAGAAAATATACAAAAGATAAATGGAACAAGGCACTTCTGACCCCATTAAGACAGCTCCAGAAATGTCTTAAAAAAACTATCCGGAAAAGCCAACATATCAAGTGGAAAGAACTAATAAAAGAGGTGGACGACGACCCATGGGGGCTACCTTATCGCATAGTCACAAACAAACTAGGTATCAGAGATAAGATTCAGGGAATGGACAATAAAGAATAGGTTGAAAAAATAATTGATACACTATTTCCGAGAGCAACCCCGTGGAATAGACATGGACCAGCCAAAATAGTTGTAAACGAGGAAGATCTCTTCACACTAGCAGAATTGCAAGAAACGGCTAAACAACTTAAAAAGGGCAAGGCTACAGGGCCTGACGGAATACCAAATGAGATCATCATGAAAGTTGTAGAAAGTTACCCACAACTTATGCTTAAGGCGTACAACACATGTCTGAAACAGGGCAAATTTTGGAAAGGATGGAAGATACAATTGCTCGTCCTTCTGAGAAGAGCCAATAAACCCCTCGACGGACCGTCATCCTTTAGATCCATATGCCTGCTCGATACACTGGGCAAGCTTCTGGAAGGTCTAATAATTCAAAGAATAAACGATCATCTCGAGAAGGAACATAGACTCTCCGACCGTCAATTCGGCTTCAGAAAAGGCAGGTGAACGGTGGCCGCCATTAGATTAGTGGTAGAAATAGCAGAAAAGTCAAAAAAAGAAGGAAAGCTTCTGTGTGATTATAGCTATTGACATTCGGAACGCCTTTAATTCGGCCAACTGGAAAGAAATACTAACATCCTCAGAAAAAAAAGAAATACCGGCACCAATTTTAAGAATGGAGGATGATTATTTAAAAGACAGGTTTGTTATCTACGATGGGAAGGGATGGACGATCAAAAAAGAAATGACGAGAGGAGTCCCACAAGGGTCCAAGAAGGGTCCGCATCTCTGGAACATAATGTACGATGATATGCTAGACATTAAGCTACCAAAAGGAGCGACGACCGTCTGCTACACTGACGATGTCGCACTGATTTGTACAGCTGACAATACCGAAGTGATAGAAGTCATAGCTAACGACAGCTTGTCTAGGATAAACCGCTGGATGGAAAACAAGGATCTGACTATGGCTCCAGAAAAAACGGAAGCGATATTAGTTACAGGAAAAAGGAGTTTCGACTATCCCACCTTAAAAATAGGTGACAAAGTAATAAAATGGAAAAAGGAACTGAAATATCTGGGCCTAATCTTGGATCCAAAGATGAATTTTAATCTGCATCTATCAAAGACGTCTGAGAATGGTTCAAAGCCCTCCGCGCAGCTAAGCAGGCTGATGCCAAATATAAAAGGTCCAACAACAAGTAAGAGAAGATTACTAGCAAGCGTAGTACATTCAAAAATCCTATATGCCGCCTCGATATAGGCCGATAAACTTGAAAACACAGCAGTAGCGAGAAAAGTCGTATTGGTACAAAGAAGAGCAGGCCTAAGAGTTACGTCAGCATATAGGACAGTCGCCCACAGCGCCGTTATGGTTATTGTCAATATGCCACCGATCGACCTGAGGGCACGACAGAGAAAGGAAGCGTATGAAGAGTTCGCGGAAACAAGAAAGGACTAGATGAAAAAGAGCTTAAGCAAGCTAAGCATACGATCAAAGAAAGTACCGAAGACAGACTCTATACCAGATGGCAAGACAGATGGAACAAAGAAACGAAAGGTCGATGGACCCACACACTCATCCCAAACATCCGAAAATGGACAGACAGGAAACACCGAGAAACTGACTTCTATTTGACACAAGCGCTGACTGGACACGGATGCTTTAATGCGTACTTACAACGCTTTAATATAATAGACAACGGAAGCTGTGACCATTGCGGCCATAAAGTAGAAAGCGCAGAACATCTGATCTTTGAATGCCAAGAGTGGGACGACGACAGGCAGGGCATATACTATAGAGTCTCGAAGACGTTAACACCCAACAACCTAGTAAATACGATGCTAGAAAGCAAAGAAAACGACTATGATAACAAATTTTATAAACACCATCCTAAAAGAGAAAGAACACAGAGGAAGAAGTAGACAAAGATAAATAACACAAGCTCATTCTAAAACAATAAGCAAGTAAGGAGAAAAAAAGGAAGAAAGACCAGAAAGCGACCCCCCTCCAGAAGAAATCGCCAAACCGGCTGTAGCCTCAGGGGAAATTAGGGTCGGATTACAGAGAGGACCTGGTTCCTGCTGGAGCAGGGGCTTTTTTTTAGTCGGTAACCTAGTTAAAACTTGGAGTTCGACACACGGTGACACTGCGGATAAGAGCGTCTCAAGCGAACAACCCACAGCGTCATGTCATGGTCATTAAATGACTTTTTCACCCACACCTCTCATTAAATAAAAAAAAAAAAAAAAAAAAAACAGAGACAGAGGCAGGGACAGGGACAGGGACAGAGGCAGGGGCAGGGGCAGGGACAGGGACAGGGACAGGGGCAGGGATAGGGATAGGGACCGCACAGTGGGCTGGGAAAGCGAAAAAGTGGGATAAATTTTTATTCCACTGGAAAATATGGTAATAATTTTTTTTTCGGTAATATTACAGTTCTTGTGATTAACTATTAATATCCGTTTCCCTCGAATACCTTACATTAGATTAAAAAATAGTAGGAAATGGTATAAAATCCGTAAAAAAAATCTCATAGAAAATGAACTATAATTGTTTTTATTATTATTATTTGTGAAATGCTTTTCTGTTTTTTAATTACGAATGCTGATTTAACCATGCCTTTTTTGGGAAATTGTATATATAAATAAAGAAAAAAATGTATTTTTTATTTTTATCAACTATATATGGTTAAATCTCCATGTTTAACACTACACTGTACTTTTATGCCTTTAAAATGCAGTTTTAACTATTTAATTTTGATTAGAAATAAAAATTACATTTTTTTTCATTTCTACGGATAATATTCTAAAAAAGTCGCTTACTAATTTGTTGTAAACATTCTTATTTTGGAAATAAAAATTACTAAAGAAGTGCATAACCTTTTAAAAATCGCAAAAACTGCGACTTCTGATGACCTGTAATTTGATTCACCATCTCATTAAATTTTTCGAGTACCACATTATTTGAATGTATTATAATGCGAGTGTAGCTTTTATCAGACGTTTAATTTATTTCATCAATTTAGAAATATACAGGTCATTAGTAGAATACTATGTCAACATAAACAAAAATAACATTTCGTTCACACTGACTTCTCTGAACCGTCATAATACTCATACGTGTTATTCATAAATGTCAAATCGATAAATATTTCCTTTGATTAGTATGTAAAATATGTCTCACTTGTCAGTTTTCACGCATTCGTTGAGAACGATACATATTCGTTCACAGTTTTTCAACGTAAATTTAAGAATAAGTGTATTACAATTATGCGATTTTCAATAAAAATCCGTGAAATTGTTTCTTTATATCAAAATGCAATAGGTGGTGAAAAAGACAAAAAAGGAACTGTGCTTCGTGAATTGGTATCAAAGTTTAATTTATCAAATACTGAAGATTACGACAATGTGGAACAGTACATGAACTATAAACTTTGCACAAGTTTTTATAATAATTATAAGAAACGTTGGAGTGCACTGTCTAAAAACAACAAAAATAAACAACATTTTGAACACAATAATAGTGCCTGGATGAACAGTGATTTTGTATTTGATTACAGTCAAAAAAATTCTGAAGTGGATCATTACTTTCGATCAAGTAAGTATTAGTATTATGTTTTATGTTGAGTTAGGTAATATAAATGCATTCGTTATTACATAAGTCTGACTGCAATAATTTTGTTGCTTAAAAACTAATCACATATTTATTAAATTTTTTTTATATTTTATATTATCATTAAAATATTTTTACGTTTGCTTTGTTTTATTTGATACAGATAATGATGTGGGTAGATGCAAGCTCACTTATGATTCTTTATCACAAGAATCTAAGAGAAAACGAATTCGTGAATCGACTATTTCACGAGAAGAGAGTTTTGTTATTGCAAAGAAGAAGATGAAAAATGAAAACAACATTAATGGTTGCAAATTGATGGATTTTATTTCTGACGCAGATGATGCTAATCAAATTATGGCAAAATTAAATGAACCTGTGAGTAGGTCTTTTACAGCCGAAGAAGCTGTAGCTTTGATGATTGAAGCAAATCTAACAAAATATGCCTACAAAACAATGAGATCGTTCGCATTGGATGTTAATCATGATATATACCCTGTATATGAAAAGGTATATTAACTTTTAATCTTTTTATGTGTATATACGTACGCAACTTATTTGTAGTTATTGTAGTTATACGTATATATGTATTCAAATTATCGCGTATAGGTTGCACAGGCAAAACAGGATGCATACCCAAATGGGATTATAATTACAGAAAACAAATGCGAAGTTTCAATTCAAAATCTTCTCGATCATACCATTCATCGTTTAATAAATTATTTAAAAATAAATGTCGAGGATAATGGAGACCTGCAGAATTTGAAGCTAATTTGTAAGATCGGTTTCGATGGTTCCAATGTTTCTGTATATAAACAGAAAGCACAAAATGACTGCGTATTTTCTGGTGGGATACTATGCTCATCTTTGGTGCCCTTACAGCTAGTCAACGATAGAACAAAAAAAGTATTATGGCTAAATCCCAGATCATCTTCAACGAGACTAGTCCGGACCTTCAACATTTTATTTCAGAAGGAAACTGATGAATTGTGTAAAGAAGAGGAGAATTATATTAAAACACAAATTCAAAATTTAAAGAGTTGTAAGATTGGAGAGTGCACAATAAGAACGGACATGTACCTCACAATGATAGATGGCAAGGTATTTATATTTTATAAAAATATTTTGTTAATAATCACAATAAGAAATTAATATTTAAATACTTTTTTCTTAAAACATAGGTGGTTTCTGCCTTAAATGATAAGGCAAGCCAAACCTGTTATTTGTGCGGCAAAACTATTAGCAACTTCAACAAAATTGACTTTTTAATAAATCTGGAAATCAATGAAAATTCTTTGCAATATAGTTTTCCGGTACTTCATGCGTACATAAGATTCATGGAATTAGTCTGCCATATATCCTATCGATTAGAGATTAAAAAATGGCGAGTGAGTAATAGTTATACAGTCAAATAATTTTATCTACATATACATTAACTGTAAATTATTACTAATGTATATATTTAGAATATAAATATCTTATATACAATTTACATATTGATTTCTTTTTTGAAGGTTCCAAAAAATGAAAAGGAGATAGTAAAAACCACGAAAAATAACATTCAAAATCTGCTTAGAGAAAAGATCGGAATTCTTGTTGATTTCCCAACACAAGGTTCCGGAAACACCAATGATGGCAATACAGCCAGGAGATTCTTTAACTCCATAGATGTTGTAGCAGAAGTAACTGGTAATTTTATTTAAATTAAAAATTATTCAATTAACACGTTTGATACATTTTTATAAAATAAAAATTAATTATTTTCTTAGGTTTTGATAAAGATCTTTTATCAAGATTTAAAATTATCTTAGCAGTTATTAATGCTCATAAAGCAATCAATGTGGAAACATTCAAGCAGTTCTGTTTAGAAACGGCTAGATTATACGTTTCTTTATACCCCTGGTATTATATGCCTACAAGTATGCATGTAATATTAATACATGGTTTTCGCATTATTCAAACTTTGCCACTTCCTATCGCTTTTTTTTCCGAGGAAGCCCAAGAAAGTAACCACAAAAACGTAAAAAAATTTCGAGAAAAATTTGCGAGAAAGCATTCAAGGTGTTGTTAATGATTTAAATATAATAATTATTTTTCTATGCATGACATTACTATCATTATTTGAAAAAATGTTTATTGAAGGACTGCTACAAATGAAGACATGTTTAAGAGGTTACTTTTATACTCCGATCCTTTATTATCTATGTTAAGAAAACTTCCGAAAACCAAAGAACAACCCTTTACAAAAGAAATGAAATCACTTTTGATTTTTGATGATGAAAATGACAGTAGTTCAAATGACGAATCTATCCAGAATGATAATAACGAAGATAACTGTGAGAACGAGGGTGATGAAAATGAATATTTGTTTCTTGAAGAAACTCATTAAGTCTAACTTTCATTTACAATTATTATTATCACATTATTCTTGTTTTTTTGTTGTTTATTTTTATTTATCTGTTATAACAGAATTGAAATAAAAAACGTATTATGTATACGTTAAAATTTTTTGAAAATCGCATGTTTGATATACCATTCCCCAAAGAGGCGTGTTTAAATCAGCATTATCAATTAAAAACCGAAAAAGCATTTCACAAATAGTGCATTTTCTATAATTTTTTTTTCCGGATTTTATACCATTTCCTACTATTTTTTAATCTAATGTAAGGTATTCGAGGGAAACGGATATTAATAGTTAATCACAAGAACTGTAATATTACCGAAAAAAAAAATTATTACCATATTTTCCAGTGGAATAAAAATTTATCCCACTTTTTCGCTTTCCCAGCCCACTGTGGACCGGGGCGGGGACGGGGACGGGGACGGGGACGGGCACAGAGAGAGAGAGAGAGAGAGAGAGAGAGAGAAATTTTTTATTTGACTCTAGGGCATATGTCCTTTAAGAGCCACAGCGTTTAGTTATGCACAGCGTTTAATTGTATAAGTCAAATGTACATAACATCTATGTATGTTCATATCAAATCTGTAGCGTACTAATCAATTACATTCATTGTTATCATATTATATATATATATATATATATATATATATATATATATATATGTCGGAGTGTAGCGTGTTATTATTGTTGTTATTATTGTTATTCGGTAAGAGTGTTTGCGATCCGACCCTATATGGTTTGGGGTGCTACCTGACGGACACCGGGTGTGCTCGCGGTCGTGGGGTGTAAACACCCAATATAATGATAGGGGTGGGGACCTGGAGGATATAAGGTGGATAGATTGACGGGGGAGTCAGTTTTTAGTTTTGATTTGAGAGAAGAGCTCTGTGTGACCGCGAGTTCGTCGAAAGTTCGAAGATGGAGCCTTTCTCCGACATCAGAAGTGGGATCGACATCGACCTGTGTACGGTTGCTGTACCCACAGGCGTATTAGCATGATCCGGTGAGTCGTTTTCATTTTGTTTCGATTCGGGAGCTGAGTGTTCCCTGTTAAAAGAAGCGATAGCCGTGAAATTTGGGGATAAGAGAATCGACGACGTTATCGCGCTCAGGGGTATCGGGAATTCCACTGTATACACTACTATGCAGATACCGTCAGAGGTAACGATAAACGGCTATATCCTGGAAGTTTTGTTCCACATCTTACGGAGCGAGTATTTAAAGCATGACATAATGATCGGTCGTGAGATCCTTAGCCGCGGTTTTGATGTTAGCATGACATCAAGTAGTTTCAGCATTTCGAGAGCTAAGGTGGTGAACATTTGCGCTAAATCAGACCAAGTTAGATCCCAAATTCAGGGGTCCATTCCTAATAGTAGAGGTTCTTGAGGGTGATCGATATAGCCTAAAATCACTGATGAATAAGAGGACTTACAAGTACGCGCATGAAAACTTGAAAAGGATGCCTGACAATCGCGTCCCCGATGAACTGGATATATGCGGTGAAGAGAGCACCGAAAGTAGTGCCGAGTACGAAAAGGGCACTAGTGCAGGTACTGATGCAAAGCACTAATGGCTGGAGGTCGCACTGCATGTATCACGCTGTAATCGCAAGTGCAAACCCATATGGGTTTGATCATGGAGTGAGGGGCAGCTGGTAATGCGGCGGGGGCCTGGGTCCGGAGGGGACCACGGTGTACATGGGTACATGGTATAGTTGCGTACGTCCGCAAGAGCCATGGGAGGTGTATTGGACGGAATGTTTGATCCGTTGATGCTGGGGACGGCGATTCTGGCCCTATACAAGGATGTAAGGCATTAAGCCTCCGTTCAAGTTGTAATTTGAATTTTGGATTATTTGTCCAATGAGATTTTTTTGTGCGGTCTGATATGGCGCGGGTGCCAAATTCTTCAGGCACACGAGGACGTGTGAGCGTCAGAATGGCCGTGTCGGAGTGTAGCGTGTTATTATTGTTGTTATTATTGTTATTCGGTAAGAGTGTTTGCGATCCGACCCTATATGGTTTGGGGTGCTACCTGACGGACACCGGGTGTGCTCGCGGTCGTGGGATGTAAACACCCAATATAATGATAGGGGTGGGGACCTGGAGGATATAAGGTGGATAGATTGACGGGGGAGTCAGTTTTTAGTTTTGATTTGAGAGAAGAGCTCTGTGTGACCGCGAGTTCGTCGAAAGTTCGAAGATGGAGCCTTTCTCCGACATATATATTGTGACGAGGCGCCCGCCTCGCCACGACCAGAATGTAAGGCTCCGAGCCGCCGCAGAATCTCCCGAACCTGACCGAAGGGAGATGGAGATACGCGAGCGGCCGGAGGACAAGAGAGTACGCCTGGGACCACGTTAGAGGCAGGAAGGAAAGTGAAACGAGTGAGAAAGAGTGAAGGCCAGAGAGACGGACGAGAGAGAAAAAGGGTGCGAGACGACCCGGAGAGGTGAGGAGGAGAGAGGGAGAAGAGCGAGAGACGGAGATATCGAGGAAGGAGGACCTGGACCACCAAAGTACGTACGATTTAATCACGGCCGCAACGATTACACAGACAGACCGACAGACAGACTTCCCTCACCCTACACGCAACACTTCCTCCACACACACACCCACACCTAGCTTAAGACACGCGCAAATTGGTTAAGATTTTCTTAGTTGTAATTAATTCTAGGAATAAATTTTCGTTTGATTTTTCCAACTCTCGGTGTCCCTCTCATTTCGCCCTACACCTCACAATATATCTTATTATTCTACTGGTATAAACAAGTTCGTTCGAGTTCGCTGTAGCGCAAGATTACAATAGTATTCACAAACCAATATGGGTCCAGCTACCCAAACTTTTACTTATTATAATACAGGGTGATCCAGAATTACTTTCACACCCGAAAGTGGGTGATGGCTGGGGGTCCCCCGAGTACCCTCCCGCAAACCGGTTGCAAAAATTCGCGATAGTTTTCAAATGAGAAGCATTTAAGTGCGACCAATCAGAACGAAGGATTTCCGCGGATTCATTCGCGGATTCCAAAGATAGCTGCTTTGCAATAGCTTCCCACAAATTCCGCGCTTAGCAATTGTTTCATAGCCCGAGCGAGCGTCATAGGATTCGTTGGCGAACTCCCAATATGGGCATGGGCGTGGCTTAGGCTGGCGCAGCAGCTACACGTGCAACGCGCGATCGGCAATTGTTTCGGGATACGCATTCAGCCAGACGAAAACCGGTACACGGTGTCCGAAACGTCATGCAATGAATTTTATAGCAGTCCTGAGGAAAACAGATTATTAAAGTGAGAGGGAGTTGGGAGGGTGGGTGGTGGGACTGATGCATTAAATTTAAAATGAATTGAATACTAAGCATAAAAGTATTAATTTTCCGTCCTGTGGATAGCCATATCGAATTTCCAAAACATCGCGATTGCTGATTTTAAAGTTATAGAGTACTCATCGATTCTGGAGACTGTAAAAAATAAGTAAAATAGGAAAATAGATTAGGAGAGAAACGCAAAGACACGTATCCCTTCTTTTCGTCCCTAGAATGTTCACACCAAGTTGCAGCACGTTGCGACTTTCGGTGGCAACATTTATCGACTTTGAACTTTGCAAAAAATACATGAAATCGAAAAAATGATCTGGGAAAAAAATGAAAAAATACGTATCCCGTTTTTTCGTCCGTAGAATGTCCCCACCAAGTTGCAGCCTTTTGCGACTTCCGGTGGCCAAGTTACGCATCGCTTGTCGACTCTAAATTTTCACAAAAATACGTGAAATTGAAAAAATGGACTAGGAGAGAAATGCAAAAACACGTATCCCTTTTTTTCGTCCCTAGAATGGCCACACCAAATTGCAGCCCTTTGTGATTTCCGGTGGCCAAGTTACGCATCGCTTGTCGACTCTAAATTTTCACAAAAATACGTCAAATTGAAAAAATGGACTAGGAGAGAATATGAATAACTTTCACACTCGCTACTGGCAGATACAGGAAATTATTCTGAACAATACGTATTTTGCCGTTTTTAAAAATTTGTTGTCATTTTTAAATAATTTAATATTAGAGTAGACGAATGAGAAGCATGGTTTGACATTGGAACAGATAGTAGTGGGGATGATAATTTCATGGATACAAAGTTGGCAACAGTTGGGCGTCAATTTTTTGAAACTGTCTAATGTCACGTCTATGTTAGATTAAGAATGATTCGTTTCCCTGAAACGTCAATTTGACTTTTGTGTCACTTTTACTTCACTTTTCCTTCACTTTTACTTCATTTTTGCGTCACTTTTCCTTCACTTTTTCGTCACTTTTGTGTCACTTTTCCGTCACTTTTACTTCACTTTTCCTTCACTTTTACTTCACTTTTGCGTCACTTTTCCTTCACTTTTGCTTCACTTTTGCATCACTTTTCCTTCACTTTTGCGTCACTTTTGCATCACTTTTCCTTCACTTTTGCGTCACTTTTGTGTCATTTTTTCGTCACTTTTACTTCACTTTTCCTTCACTTTTACTTCACTTTTGCGTCACTTTTCCTTCACTTTTGCTTCACTTTTGCATCACTTTTCCTTCACTTTTTCGTCACTTTTCCGTCACTTTTCCGTCACTTTTACTTCACTTTTCCTTCACTTTTGCGTCACTTTTCCTTCACTTTTACTTCACTTTTGCGTCACTTTTCCTTCACTTTTGCTTCACTTTTGCATCACTTTTCCTTCACTTTTTCGTCACTTTTCCGTCACTTTTCCGTCACTTTTCCGTCACTTTTACTTCACTTTTCCTTCACTTTTGCGTCACTTTTCCTTCACTTTTGCGTCACTTTTGTGTCACTTTTCCGTCACTTTTACTTCACTTTTTCTACACTTTTCCTTCACTTTTACTTCACTTTTGCTACACTTTTTCTACACTTTTACTTCACTTTTGCGTCACTTTTCCTTCACTTTTGCATCACTTTTCCTTCACATTTGCGTCACTTTTGCATCACTTTTCCTTCACTTTTGCGTCACTTTTGTGTCACTTTTCCGTCACTTTTACTTGACTTTTCCTTCACTTTTGCTTCACTTTTGCATCACTTTTCTTTCACTTTTGCGTCACTTTTGCATCACTTTTCCTTCACTTTTGCGTCACTTTTGTGTCACTTTTCCGTCACTTTTACTTCACTTTTCCTTCACTTTTCCTTCACTTTTCCTTCACTTTTACTTCACTTTTTCTACACTTTTCCTTCACTTTTACTTCACTTTTGCTACACTTTTCCTTGACTTTTGCGTCACTTTTTGGTCACTTTTGCTTCACTGTTCGAAAATTTTTGTTGCAATTTGGTGTGGCCATTCTAGGAACGAAAAAAAGGGATACGTGTTTTTGCATTTCTCTCCTAGTCCATTTTGTCAATTTGACGTATTTTTTTGAAAATTCAAAGTCGACAAGTGTTGCGTAACTTTGCCACCGGAAGTCGCAAAAGGCTGCAACTTGGTGGGGACATTCTAGGGACGAAAAGAAGGGATACGTGTCTTTGCGTTTCTCTCCTAATCTATTTTCCTATTTTACGTATTTTTTACAGTCTCTAGAATCGATGAGTACTCTATAACTTTAAAATCAGCAATCGCGATGTCTTGGAAATTCGATATGGCTATCCACAGGACGGAAAATTAATACTTTTATGCTTAGTATTCAATTCATTTTAAATTTAATGCATCAGTCCCACCACCCACCCTCCCAACTCCCTCTCACTTTAATAATCTGTTTTCCTCAGGACTGCTATAAAATTCATTGCATGACGTTTCGGACACCGTGTACCGGTTTTCGTCTGGCTGAATGCGTATCCCGAAACAATTGCCGATCGCGCGTTGCACGTGTAGCTGCTGCGCCAGCCTAAGCCACGCCCATGCCCATATTGGGAGTTCGTCAACGAATCCTATGACGCTCGCTCGGGCTATGAAACAATTGCTAAGCGCGGAATTTGTGGGAAGCTATTGCAAAGCAGCTATCTTTGGAATCCGCGAATGAATCCGCGGAAATCCTTCGTTCTGATTGGTCGCACTTAAATGCTTCTCATTTAAAAACTATCGCGAATTTTTGCAAACGGTTTGCGGGAGGGTACTCGGGGGGCCCCCAGCCATCACCCACTTTCGGGTGTGAAAGTAATTCTGGATCACCCTGTATACTGTGACGTATTTTTACGCGATCGACCTCACCGGAAAATGCAAGACCGACCGGCGCACAACTTTACGCGATTCCTACGCGTTCCAGGCAACACAGGGGCTAACAGAATTTACTTACGAAATACCTAATGTATGGTTGGGCGCCAGGTTCCAAACGGGAACCACGTATCAGTTCCTACGGTTCTTCTTCGCGTGCCTACGTTGGCTAAATCAGCTACGCGGAGGCGTCGGGGTTCGGAACAATAGGTCGAATGGGTCAAACGATCACGCGACACACAAAATCATTCGGACACTTCGATTTAAAGAAATGGTTCGGTTTATTAAATAACATCGGCGGCGCGAAGCGCGACGATTTTGTACAATACCGAATTCCGGAGTTACAACAAAAATAATAATTCAAGATAAATCGAAAACGACAAAACAAAAGTACAATCAAAAGAAGGATAGTAACGGGTACTTCGCGTACCGTACGAGTTCAATTCACAATCGCAACACGGATAATCCGCGTTTCCCAAAATACGATAACCGACCGTCAAGGACCTGTGCGCGTTCTTCACGTTACAAAATCAACAAGGTATAAATGCCTGACGGGCGGACGACACGAAAACAATTCGGATAACGTACAAAATTCTAATCCAAAAATAATCTCAAACAAAAGTTCTAAACAGTGAACCCTGCCGGTCGACGGACCTTCGTGCCGTGGTCTTCTTCGAGGTGAGGGATTGTCCCTCCGCGTGTTCGTTACACGCGCAGTCAAAAATTTCGAAAAACAAACAAAACTCCGGTACCACGTTTTGCACGAAGTTACGTCGCTCACAAAAGTCAGTTAGACTCGCTTACCGTGTTGTTCCCTGGTCGCGTAATCCCAGAAAACCAAGTCGTCGGCCCACTTGCACGTTGTGCACTCGCGTACTCACAAATCAATCAAACATCTCTCGATCTTCACACGCTTTGTCTTCGCGTGAAGGATAGCAACCCATCCCTTTAGGCTAATGGGCAGCGATTCGCCCTGCGGACGTATCCTTCAACCCAGCGTCTTCGCCACGCGCCAGTTTCGAACATGTCATCGCGACAATTAACAATTTCCATAATATCTCGTGGACAAGTTGTACAGATCTTGTCCTATGGAGAATATCAGTCGTTCTCGCGCGAGGGTGCACCAGGCGTCCCTGGATTCCCAACTCGCGGAAATATAATTCTGCGCACTGGCGATGGGCGCTATGCCATAGGGGTCGGTAGTGGTGCTCATTCGGGTGGCGCTGTGTGCGCCGCTTCCAGTCGTGGTTGAGTACCAGCTGAGTAGAGCGTGTTGCTGCCGCATGACGTCAAGCTGTCCCTCGTTGCGCGCGCCTCCGGGGCCAGTAGAGCTGCTCTCCGCAGATAGCGCGAGTGTCGACCCTCGCGTGTCGCAGCTCCCTCCCTCCTGAGACTCCAGCTGGCTCTCCCTCTCTCTTCCTCCGACGCGTCTTCACGGGCACGGCAAGCGAGCACCTATTCGAACTCCGGCAGGGTACACGCAAAACAAAAGAAAATAATAAAATACTCTATCGAAATCATAATTGGGCCCTTGCGGTCGGTGGATCCTGCCTGGAATTTGCAATGGCCTTTTAGGCCCGTATCGCGTTTCGGCGTGATTTTCGGCCGAGGACAAGACGGGTACAATCCACCACGTCACAATACATTACATTACACAGTATACAGTACCGTTCTATAAGTTTTCCACACAAGTAACGAACATCACGCAATTTCAGAAGCTGCTCTCTCTTCCACCGTCATAAAATACTTGGTGCATCTTACTCTAAATTCATTGAGAGACGTGGCATTAGTCACCGCGGACGGGAGCGAATTCCAGAAGTTGGTGCCCATAACTATAAAGGATCGTTGATAGGTTGTGGTTCGGATGGTCGGTGCATACAATTCGTCGGTTAGCATAGCATTTCGTCGCATCGCATTTTCAGAACGGACCATTAATTGGTGTCGAAAACGTTGGGACTGTTCCAGACGTAGTGCTTTATAGAAAAAACATCCTATGAAGAGCAGACGACGATTTGCTAGTCAACCATCCTAGAGTTCGTCGGTGCGCCGAGACATGTGCAAACCGTGATACGCGGATAACAAATCTGACACACACATTCAATTTTCGCTGAAGTTTCAGTGCAAGAGCAATATAGAGATCCGCATACGCAATTGCACAATAGTCAAAATGTGGGAAGACTAGCGCAGCAACAAGTCGTCGCCGCACCGCTTCATTAAATATTTGGGTATTCATCTTAAGCTGGGCAAGGTTGCATACTGTCGATATTTGCTCTGTCCATGAAAGTACATCATCTAAAATTACTCCTAGATATCGCACCGAGTGAGTGTATCAAATCGACGTCCCATTTAGTTGGAGAAGAGGTAATATGTGATCATCATAGCGACGCAGGTAAGACTAACTGCCAAAAACTATTGCATTCGTTTTTCCAGGATTCAGTTTCAAGTAGCTTCGACTACACCATGCATCTACCGCTGATATATCTGTTGAGAATTAAGTAAATTTAGCTTAGTCATATAGGAAGGTGTGTCTATGTATGACTGAGCAATACTAAGCGGGCGCAACTATAGCGAGCGCGCGAGCGATGCGCAAGGCGAGGCGTGCGCACATAGAATTCGGCTTCCGCTCGAGACGACAAGCGGTGCCTAGAACTCCGGGTAATGTAAATAGTGTGGAATAAAGATTAAATGTTAAAGCAGTACATCCCATAACGTCTCACCTTTATTCAACAACTTACCACGCACCTCGTATTTATTAACATGGTAGCAGAGCGTGATTTTTTTTTGCATTGGTTACTCTGGTTAAGATTACCGTATTTGGGATTCTCGTCGTTTGGTAAGACTCTCGTTATCTTAAGATTCTCGTAAGGCCATTCTACAATGCAATATAATAAGAAATAAGCAATAAGAAATAAGAAATAAGATCTTCAATTGATATTTACGTAATTCCATTGGATCCTTCAATCAAGAAGGGGAAAAACGTTTTTAAAACCGAGCGTTTACTAAGTTTCTACGATTTTTGTGACGTCTTGCTCCGTGTAATCCTTAGCGACCATAGCAACCGCTTCCGTATCGTTGCTATGTATTTTTAACGTAAGCCGTTATAAATTACGGAACGGGGCATGCTTGATGCTACTCATCACGTTCCGTGCTCCGTGAAGTACATAATATTTCGCCAATATTTCCATGCGTGAAATGTCATTACCTGTCACCTGTCATTACCAGCTCTATAGACGAGGTCATTATCAATATCGTTAGAGAAATGAAATTTCTCTACGATAAATGTCATCGTGACTTTAGAAATGAAGTAATGGCTTGCTTATCTGTATGAATAAACGCATACACATTTTTTTTATATTTATATATTGACAGATCGTGACAGGTGACAGGTAATGACATTTCACGCATGGAAATATTGGCGAAATATTATGTACTTCACGGAGCACGGAACGTGATGAGTAGCATCAAGCATGCCCCGTTCCGTAATTTATAACAGCTTACGTTAAAAATACATAGCAACGATACGGAAGCGGTTGCTAGGGTCGCTAAAAAATACAAAAATCGGGTCGTACAAAAATCGTAGAGACTTAGTAAACGCTCGGTTTTAAAAACGATTTTCCCCTTCTTGATTGGATCCAATGGAATTACGTAAATGTCAATTGAAGATCTTATTTCTTATTTCTTATTGCTTATTTCTTATTATATTGCATTGTAGAATGGCCTGTAGAAGCGAGACTTAATAACATGTAAGAAGATCCAACAAATCCCAAGTGATAAGAAAGTTCGAGAAAGTTCCTTGAAGGTTATGGGAACACGTGGCGAAAACAAGGAAGATAAATTAAAAGTGAAAGCAGAGCAAAGTGAAGTAAAAACTGAAAATCAATTTGTGAGTATAGTGAATAAAATTATATCTCTAAATAGAGTGAGAAAAGTGTTTGATGAAAACGAGCGTGAAAATAGATGAATCAAAATGGCGGATGAATTCAAGATGACGCTACCAATTTTCGATGGAAAAGTTTACAGCATGTGGAAGAAGAGAATTACGATTTTTCTAAGAATGAAAAAATGCGAAACAGTGATTCAACGAGTGAGAGCCAAGGCAGAAAATGAAGCCACGTGGAACGACAAAGATTTAAAAGCGGTGAACTTTATTTATAGAGCATTGTCTAATAGACAAATAGAATTAATTAATGAAGAAAGGACAAGTCTGGAAATAATCAAGAAATTAGATAAAATATATTTGCGTGAGTCAACCGTATTACAAATTTGTGTAAGAAATAAATTGGATAGACTAAAATTGAAAGATTACAGTGAAACAAGTGAATTTTACAGTGATTTTGAGAAGTTAATAATTGAATTGAAAAATGCAGGTGCTACAGTGACAGAAAAAGAAAAATTAAACTATTGTTACGTCTGAGACCTCCTATATACGACACTCGTTAAATTATACATATACACAGCCACTTATACCCATGGCCAACCCATATTATTATTTTACCCCAACCTATACAGACATTATACACATTACATATGTCGATCAATCGTTTGATATAACTAATTTTATTAATTTATACTTATAAGTTTATACTTTTGTCTTGTTTTATATTCCGTTATATTATTAGAATCTTTAATTATGTTATCATTTATTTGACCGGAAAAATGTTACGCTTATTATTTCTATTAGGTATTATGTTCTTAAGGAATTTGTCATACCAATCCTTTATTATGTCTTGAAATAAAAGATAAACCTGAAGCTCCTCGAGACTAGCAGTACTCGCGAGGTTTCAGGTACAGAATTGGAAGACTCAGGTATGCAACAACAGATAGATAATCGTTAGTACTCTGATTTGTTAAAAGATCATTGAGAAAGGGAATTAAAGACCAATCAAATTCATGAGAAGTAATGGAAGGGATAATAAACGAGGTCTTTAAAAAGGGTTGGAGAGGCTAAAAAGACGTTCTGTGGTAGAAGTGTGGCGTTGTGAAGTGTGGTTTTGTGAACCATTATCATCACTATCATTTACGGAACCCTGATTACAATCTCATCTGGACTGAGAGTCCATCCAAACTACCTCATTAAATCATCATACTTCCAAGGAAGGCAATAAAAGGAAACAGTTGAATTCCCTGGAAATCATTGGGTATGCCTATGAGTACACTCACATACAATCAGGTACACACAATAATTCATTCATACCCAGAATATTTAACTTAATCAATCCATTCGTTCAGTTAAAATTCGTTCTAGTTTCATTAATCAGGATATCAAGAGACTCGGTCGAGTCTCGCGCCAAGTACAGGCAACCGGCTGTACAGGGCACAGCTCGCCGAGACTCTTTACTTGAGTCAACTCTTATACCTGTGTTTGGAACGAAATACCTTATTAACCGCTATACATGAGAAAAAGTTATTGATACATTCACTATAGGAATTGAGGGTCCTGAATTGATTGCCACCACGTTCAATACGATTAGTATACGAGATCAGGGCGTATTCAGATGGCGAGCGAGATGATTTTATTTCAGTTCCGTCGTCGTCGTCGTCGTCGTCGTCGTCGTCATCGTCGTCGTCGTCGTCTTCGCACGTCCATCGCATTTTTGACACGAGAGATGGCGCTGACTGCTGTGCCTTCTTTACCTATTTGTACTCTGTATAGTGTTAGTAATTTACGAATACACAACACAATCAAATACACTTAATACGTGAAGCTACCGTTCATACCGAATTTCCAGTTAGTATAAGGGTGCTTTCACAACAGTATAGAATTATTAAGTTTTTAATACCATTCATGTGCAGCGCGCGAATATGGGTGTATGAATATGTGTGCTTCGGCATAGTTCCTCGTATTTTAGGTGACATTTTGTCCAACTGTTCTGCTTCGTAGTTTTCTGTATCTAGGTGTCGGACGTAGAAGTCCAGGGTATCCAGGCATTCCGCTCCGTAGTTTCCTATATCCAGGTGTCGGATGTGGAAGTTCAGGGTGTTCAGGTATTCCTCTTCGTAGCTCTCTGTATTTATGTACTGGATGTGGAAGTCCAGGGTGTCCAGGTATTCCGCTCCGTAGTTTCCTGTGTCCAGGTGTCGGATGTGGAAGTTCAGGGTGTCCAGGAATTCCGCTTCGTAGTTTTCTGTACCTAGGTGTCGGATGTGGAAGTCCAGGGTGTCCAGGTATTCCGCTTCGTAGTTCTCTGTATCTAGGTGTCGGATGTGGAAGTCCAGGGTGTGCAGGTATTCCGCTTCGTAGTTTCCTGTGTCCAGGTGTTGGATGTGGAAGTCCAGGGTGTCCAGGTATTCCGCTCCGTAGTTTCCTGTGTCCAGGTGTCGGATGTGGAAGTTCAGGGTGTCCAGGTATTCCGCTCCGTAGTTTCTTGTATCTAGGTACTGGATGTGGAAGTCCAGGGTGTCCAGATATTCCGCTTCGTAGTTCTCTGTATCTAGGTGTCGGATGTGGAAGTCCAGGGTGTGCAGGTATTCCGCTTCGTAGTTTCCTGTGTCCAGGTGTTGGATGTGGAAGTCCAGGGTGTCTAGGTATTCCGCTCCGTAGTTTCCAGTGTCCAGGTGTCGGATGTGGAAGTCCAGGGTGTCTAGGTATTCCGCTCCGTAGTTTACTGTGTCCAGGTGTCGGATGTGGAAGTTCAGGGTGTCCAAGTATTCCGCTCCGTAGTTTCTTGTATCTAGGTACTGGATGTGGAGGTCCAGGGTGTCAAGGTATTCCGCTTCGTAGTTTTCTGTATCTAGGTGTCGGATGTGGAAGTCCAGGGTGTCCAGGTATTCCGCTTCGTAATTTTCTGTATCTAGGCGTCGGATGTGAAAGTTCAGGGTGTCCAGGTGTTTCGCTTCGTAGTTTCCTGTATCTAGGTGTCGGACGTAGAAGTCCAGAAAAGTGTGCAACAAGCTTTGGTGCTTCGCTCAAACTATAGTATCCTCTTTGATGTTCGCACGGCCTGAGGTACAAGGCTTGCAATAATCCAGCACACTCTCCTCTCTTACGTTTACCACACGGCTTCAACAAGCTGGACACCATTAGCGACGCTTATATGCATTGAAGATTACATTTTCTTTAAAAATTTGTATATGTCTTTATGCATTTCTGGAAAAAGGGACTTACAAATTAAATTTATATGCCATTAAACATTTTTGACACCGCAATATATTGTTCTGATTAGCAACATCATAATGCATTTACATTTTATATCTGTGACAATATAGATTTCAGTGCTTAGAGCTTCTACGTCCCGTTGAACAACAAAAACTTGTGATATCCCCCAAAAAACACTTACGTGTAAAAAACTACGCCAAGTACAGGTGTGCTGTGTATTCCTCTAATAAAAAGTATTGATATCAGATTATTGAGGCCAAGTACATAAGTCACTACATGTTTGCCTATTATATGATCTAGCACTGGCCCATCATTTTAATTGTATTCTGAAAATTTCCTATAACGTTTTCACTACTCTTTTACATTACTACTGTTTCTCGTAGTTGATTATGAATTAATGGTCATTTAATAATTAATAAAACTTTAGCTGATTCCTTATCGAGTACTACTTGGCGGGTCCATGCAAAAAATTCCAAAGTATTTACTTTGAACGTACTAATAGTATCCTAAAATTATATGTTTGTTATTAAGATTTTACCATGATTATTATTAACGAGTTATCGTTAATAAGCTCTATATAGAAAGTTGACATTGGGTTTGAGTTTAATGACTGGCATTATGAATGCAAATTTATATCAAGAATTGCACGGACCCGCCAAGTAGTACTCGATAAGGAATCAGCAAAAGTTTTATTAATTATTAAATGACCATTAATTCATAATCAACTACGAGAAACAGTAGTAATGTAAAAGAGTAGTGAAAACGTTATAGGAAAGTTTCAGAATACAATTAAAATGATGGGCCAGTGCTAGATCATATAATAGGCAAACATGTAGTGACTTATGTACTTGGCCTCAATAATCTGATATCAATACTTTTTATTAGAGGAATACACAGCACACCTGTACTTGGCGTGGTTTTTTTACACGTAAGTGTTTTTTGGGGGATCATATCAGACTCAAGGAACAATCCTCCTCGTATCGATCAAGGTATCCTCTGGAACCTATTTCCTATTCTTCCCGAATCAAGAGACTCGGTCGAGTCTCGCGCCAAGTACAGGCAACCGGCTGTACAGGGCGCAGCTCGCCGAGACTCTTTACTTGAGTCAACTCTTATACCTGTGTTTGGAACGAAATATCTTATTAACCGCTATACATGAGAAAAAGTTATTGATACATTCACTATAGGAATTGAGGGTCCTGAATTGATTGCCCCCACGTTCAATACGATTAGTATACGAGATCAGGGCGTATTGAGATGGCGAGCGAGATGATTTTATTTCAGTTCCGTCGTCGTCGTCATCGTCGTCGTCGTCGTCGTCGTCGTCGTCGTCTTCGCACGTCCATCGCATTTTTTCACGACAGATGGCGCTGACTGCTGTGCCTTCTTTACCTATTTGTACTCTGTATGGTGTTAGTAATTTACGAATACACACAATCGAATACACTTTATACATGAAGCTACCGTTCATACCGAATTTCCAGTTAGTATAAGGTTGCTTTCACAACAGTATAGAATTATTCAGTTTTTAATAGCATTCATGTGCAGCGCGCGTATATGGGTTATGTATATGTGTGCTTCGGCATAGTTCCTCGTATTTTAGGTGACAGTTTGTCCAACAGTTCTGCTTCGTAGTTTTCTGTATCCAGATGGCGGACGTGGAAGTCCAGGGTGTCCAGGTATTCCGCTTCGTAGTTTTCTGTATCCAGGTGTCGGATGTGGAAGTCCAGGATGACCAGGCATTCCGCTCCGTAGTTTCCTGTGTCCAGGTGTCGGATGTGGAAGTCCAGGATGTCCACGTATTCCGCTTCATAGTTTTCTGTATCTAGGTGTCGGACGTAGAAGTCCAGGGTGTCCAGGCATTTCGCTCCGTAGTTTCCTGTGTTCAGGTGTCGGATGTGGAAGTTCAGGGTGTCCAGGTATTCCCCTTCGTAGTTTTCTGTATCTAGGTGTCGGATGTGGAAGTCCAGGGTGTCCAGGTATTCCGCTCCGTAGTTTCCTGTGTCCAGGTGTCGGATGTGGAAGTTCAGGGTGTCCAGGTATTCCGCTTCGTAGTTCTCTGTATCTAGGTGTCGGATGTGGAAGTCCAGGGTGTCCAGGTATTCCGCTCCGTATTTTCCTGTGTCCAGGTGTCGGATGTGGAAAATCAGGGTGTCCAGGTATTCCGCTTCGTAGTTTTCTGTATCTAGGTGTCGGACGTAGAAGTCCAGAAAAGTGTGCAACAAGCTTTGGTGCTTCGCTCAAACTATAGTATCCTCTTTGATGTTCGCACGGCCTGAGGTACAAGGTCTGAAATAATCCAGCACACTCTCCTCTCTTACGTTTACCACACGGCTTCAACAAGCTGGACACCATTAACGACGCTTATATGCATTGAAGATTACATTTTCTTTAAAAATTTGTATATGTCTTTATGCATTTCTAGAAAAAGGGACTTACAAATTAAATTTATATGCCATTAAACATTTTCGACACCGCAATATATTGTTCTGATTAGCAACATCATAATGCATTTACATGTTATATCTGTGACAATATAGATTTCAGTGCTTAATACTTGTATGTCCCGTTGAACAACAAAAACTTGTGATATCCCCCAAAAAACACTTACGTGTAAAAAACTACGCCAAGTACAGGAGTGCTGTGTATTCCTGTAATAAAAAGTATTGATATCAGATTATTGAGGCCAAGTACATAAGTCACTACATGTTTGCCTATTATATGATCTAGCACTGGCCCATCATTTTAATTGTATTTTCAAAATTTCCTATAACGTTTTCACTACTCTTTTACATTACTACTGTTTCTCGTTGTTGATTATGAATTAATGATTATTTAATAATTAATAAAACTTTAGCTGATTCCTTATCGAGTACTACTTGGCGGGTCCATGCATTTCTTGATATAAATTTGCGTTCATTATGCCAGTTATTAATCTCAAAACCAATGTCAACTTTCTATATAGAGCTTATTAACGATAACTCGTTAATAATAATCACGGTAAAATCTTAATAACAAACATATAACTTTAGGATACTATTAGCACGTTCAAAGTAAGTACTTTGGAACTACTGGCACGGACCCGCCAAGTAGTACTCGATAAGGAATCAGCTAAAGTTTTATTAATTATTAAATAATCATTAATTCATAATCAACAACGAGAAACAGTAGTAATGTAAAAGAGTAGTGAAAACGTTATAGGAAATTTTGAAAATACAATTAAAATGATGGGCCAGTGCTAGATCATATAATAGGCAAACATGTAGTGACTTATGTACTTGGCCTCAATAATCTGATATCAATACTTTTTATTACAGGAATACACAGCACTCCTGTACTTGGCGTAGTTTTTTACACGTAAGTGTTTTTTGGGGGATCTTATTTGCTGGAACAATTGACATAACGCGTGGACGTACCGTTTAGCACCGGCAAATCTGACCAACGAACCATCCTATCTACCTTTTCTAAATCAGCATTCACGAAATCTCTTGAATATTGAACGTAAGAACTTAACCATATTCCGCGTATTTAGAGAGCGATCGTAACACTATATGTTAAGAACATTGCCAAGCTCTTTGAGCCACATTGGAGATTTAGTAGATGTGATTCCGGAAGTAGATCGAACTGTAGATTATGTGATTAATAAAATTAAGATGTACGAGGGCAAATAAAAGGACGAAAATATGAATACGAAAAGTAAAACTGAAAATTGTAATGTATTTAAAAGTGTGAGGAAAGGCCCAAAATCATGTTTTAAGTGCAGAAAAATTGGGCACGTTAAGTACGAGTGCACGAGTCCAGGCAACGGCGGAAATTCATAGAGAGGCTCGAGAGGAGACACACGCTATCAGCCCCGGTAGCTATGGCAGAGGCAACGGCGGTTACCGAGGTCGAGGCGCAGCTCAACGAGCACGAGGCGGTCAACAAAGGCAAGAGCGTCAGAACGAAGGCCAAGGCTTGATGACCTTCGCGACAGAGGTAGGGGGCAGAGTAGATTATAATGTCGAGGTAAATAATTGCGAAAATAAATTAGAGTGGGTTTTACATAGCGGATGTTCCGATCACATTATAAATGATGATAAATACTTTCTTAGAGTCAATAAATTAGTAAATCCGATAAATGTAAAAGTTGGAGATGGCCGAACATTAAAAGCAACTAGTGTAGGAGATATAAAAGCAAAATTTGTACCAAATTATAGTGAAACGGAAATAGAATTAAAAGATGTATTTTTCGTAAAAGAAATGGATAGAAATTTATTGAGTTTTGGGAAAATCGCGAATAAAACAAAAATTCTTTCAATGGGAAATACTTCAAAGATTTTGTGACGATATTCTCAGTCGTCGACAAAACAGAACTCTATACCAACGGAAATCGGGAGCGCAAGTGGTCTTAAGGGGTCTACCCTAATTAGACGGGCAAAAAGAAGGCTATATTCACGAATTTTTTTTACCGCTATAAATTATAAATATGGATATAAAAAGTGTTAGGCCTAAAAAATACACTCTTAAAATACACAAAAAAATTTTTTTTATATTCATTTTACTCCGTTTTCGTACAGAAAAATGGGGCAGAAGACAGGTCCAAAAAAAGATGGGTGTGCGCTGTTGATGAAATCTCTGGAATGGATGATCTGAAAAAAAAAATGGTTTTAGATTCAGTAGGTAAATGGCTATAGCGCATATCATACGATTTTTGATTTTTTTAAAAATGACAAAATGGCGGCCTTTTTACTAAAAACTACGAAAAAACACGTTTTTTTCCTTCGTTTTTTGCAAAAAAAAAATAGTTATACTCAAAATTTCAAAATTCGTATGATATGCGCTATAGCTATAGTCATAAAGAACATGTGGTAAAATTTTGGTAAGGATCGGTTGAATAGTTTCGGAGATTTTATCAACAAGCCGTCTAAAAATGTCATTTCGAGAAAAACGCGTTTAAAGTTTTCTTTAAAATCGAGAAAAAATCTTACTTACGTCTAATCAGCGATGCCTGAACCATACAGTATGCCTTCAGTTTCTTCATACCGCTCATTTTCATCCAAAATAGCCTGCCTTCGTATATATTCACAAAAGGTAGCAGCTCCTCATGTATACAAAGGCAGGTAGGTAGTATTGCTCCGAGCGGTGCGTATATTAGCGCGCTCAGGTAGCTAAATAAACGTCGCTCAAAAGTACAGTTAGACTGCTCGGATCTTTATAAAATTTTAATATGATACTTTTAAATGTGTATACTTTCGAAAAATGCAATAAAAAAATTCGATTTTTTGAAAATTCTAATTAGGGTAGACCCCTTAACTCGAAAAGGTTGTTGGGCGCCAGGTGCCCTCGAAGGAGCACCACGAGCTCTAGGCTCTTTGTCAAAACAATGAAGATCGCGAGAGATAATTGGTCCGGGGTAACCGATTGCCACCAGGCAAACTATACCTAAGGATGCCGCCAGGCGAACTAAATCTAAGGGCACCACGGCCACGCAAAATCAGATAGGGGCACCACGGCCAAGAAAAGATGCTAACGTAACTAATCTAAAGGCACCACGGCCACTCAAAACAGATAGGGGCACCACGGCTAAGAAAAATAATAGAGAACGTAACTAAACCTAAAGGTTAGCCGGAACACGCAAGATCGTACTAACTTAGACCACTATACGTCCCACGGTACGCCGCTTCGGAAGCTAGCTCTTTGGAAGCGTCGCGGCGTTCAAGAGGTAAGGAAGGGAAGAACTCGGTCAAGGACGTAGAGCAAAGCGATACTAAACTCTACCAGAAAATAATCCAGATTAATTAGTTAACGCACCAGAGCTGTATTAAGCAAAAACAGAATTCAAAGAGTCGAGGAACTCAATAGCAAAGATACAAAAGCAATAATTCAGGCATTACTAATAAGGCGAGCGAATGCCCAGCATAGTTTTACAAAAGTCTTAAAATTAATTCACCATGATCGGTATCTAAAATCGGAAGCTATACAATGCAAAAGAGAATAAGGATTTTAAACCGTAAACTATAAACCGAAGCAAAATATAACTTAGGAGACTATAGCCGCAGTCTGCTTCTCGGAAAATCACGATCGAAGGCGCTACGCGTGAGCGCGCACGCAAGTAAGACACGGGCACGCGGGCTCGATACTTCTAGAAAACGGTATTCACGAAAAATAATACGGTCGGAATAATCGAATTACTCGGAATAGACTAACAAATTCGTTTTTAACAAAAATAACCAAGTAGCGATACGGAGAAAAACTCGGAACGCAAGGAACGGCAGCGGAACGACAGCGGAACGACCTGCGCGGTTATAATTCTCGCACGTGCGAAATTATAACCGCGGTCGACAACCGTAATACGAAAGAGTCACGCAAAAGAAATTATAACAACGAAGGAACCCGACCAAGGATAATACACGCGGGTTCGCTAACACCAGTTCGAAAATCGCGAATACGAAAAGTAGCACAATAAATAGAAATATCACAATAAATTAATACAAGATATGGCACAGAAAAATATCATAGTCAGAAAAAGATAGAATATTATAAGGAGTATTTCATTATCGTTGCAGCGGAAAGACGTTCTCGGACGGGTAGTACAATTTCGAAATCGGCCGAAGGCGCGACGTCGAGGAACATCAACAGGCAAGGTCGCCTCGGAGGGCGGCTAGAGCGCGACGTCGGAAGGACGTAGGCGATACGTAAAATTCCAAAGGTTCCACTGAGAATATAAAGGCGAAATTACAATAATGTTCGGCAACGATAATCAGATACGGCACACCAGCAAGAAATCACAGAAATAAGAACGGAAAAGATATCGCATACAAAAATAGAAATATTAAATTTGGAATTACACTTCCGCCAGACCAACGAGACTTTAGCAAAAACCAAGAAAGGAATTTGGTTTAACGTATTTTAATTTGAAAGAGTAACATAAGATTATGTAAAAGAAAGACGGCGTGGGCTCGCCACTAAATTTAACCAAACTTAGGGTTCGGAAGTTTCACAATAATTTTTCCAGAAAAAGAATAATAATTTGACGGTAAACAATATCTTATAATAATGGCAAAAAATATAATCAGCCGCGCGAGAATCTGGCTATAGAACAACCAAGCCGGTTAATCCGGGGTCAAACACTCGGGCAGGCAGATTCCCACGTGTACACTAGGCGAAGATTCCAGAAAGTGCGTTAATTACAAAAGAATCGCAAACACCAAATTATACAAAAAAAGCGCAAAATCGGAAACTCAAAAATATAAATAATAACGGCACTATCGTCCTTTATATGATACTAGGCGGAAAGACATTCGCCCGATAATGGCAAGGAAAATTCGTCGCCGGCTAAACGGACGGTTTAGCCGTGCACGTGTCTATAATCTTCAACACAAAAATCAGAAAATATTAAAGGAAAGCGAAAAATCTCACCACAAAGAAATAGAAACTAAAGCGTAAAGCTCCAAAGATCCGATAGGCCCTCAAGGCAATATTCCTCTTTATCTCTTTCTCTCTCTAGCTATCTTTGTTTCTCGATCTCCAATGCTTCCACACGTGGATCTGCTCTCAGATTTCGCACGATAATGAAATATCGATCGATGATCGTTGGCAATCGGGCACAGGTGAGGCGGGACGGCACCGGAACGGGACGAACGTTGACGAGGGTAGCCGAGCTCTCCCGAGCGTCGACGCGCAGCAGCGGAAACTGCCGAACGTAGACGGACGGCGATCCTGACAGCACGGCTCTCGAAGTACACTAGGCCTGTCGAGTAAGGAATGTCGGCGGCTTCTCGGCCGGACGGAGGCGCTGACGTGGGCTATCGGCAGGCCTTAGGCGGGCCAGGGAGGAAAACCTCATCTCCCTGCCAGCCGTATCGGCGGTGGATAGGCCCAGAGGGCAGCCCTCGCCGGCCGACGGAAACGGCGGAGTCCCCTCCCGGGTTCTCCTGGGCTTCTTTGGCGTCGTTGCAGCAGCAGGATCCCGGCGACATCCAGGTCGGCGGAACCGGCGGCCATCTCTTAGTCGGTGGAAGCGGCGTGCTGATCCCTCCAAGGTTGTCCTTTACGTAAATAATCTCAAAAGCGGCATCACAGCCAAACGGAATCGCCATAAAATTCTCCAAAATCTTCAATGTGACTGTCCTGTCCTCACACCCTTATGCTGTTTTCGAGAGGCTCAAGAGTAGAGATTGCGTATATCGTAACAAAAGCAAACTAATAATTAGTCGTAGAAAACGTAATCGGAACTGACATCAAGGACGATAGTAGACGTTCACCAACGGAAAAATTAATAGTAATGTCGCATACGGAATTTCGCTAGTGGATTGTCGTGCGGAGCCTAGGTTAAGCGGAAAAGAAAGGTTTATTAATTTTTGTGGCGCGATTCGGAAGAATTACGTCACAATTTATACGAGAAATAATAATTTAATAGCAGTTGCGAAAAAGATAAATAATTTGTATAAGATAAACACCGTTTTCGAAAGTAAACAAAACTATGCCACCAAGAATATAAAGAGTGGTATGACTTTGAAAGAAAAATATCACAGAATATTAGGACACGTAAACTTTAAGTATTTGGATTGTAACGTGGCGTTACAGAGCTGGAGGGGATACCAGAGTCCGGCAAATAGTGCGAGAGACAGAGAGCGACGAACCGAGAACATATCAAAACGGATCTTAACTATCTATCGAGACCCCTTCAGCAATTAATAAATTGGGAGTCCGCACCGGAGCTGGTGCAGCTAATCCGTGGAGGCCGAGAACGGTATCCAAAGGACACTCTGATGAGCACTGCACTAAGGCACAGCACTACACCTCCGAAACACTCACAGGAATTCATAGAATTGCCAGGATGTCGAGAGAACAACGCGAGAACTGTACGAATCGAGAACTTGCTATACCGCAGCAAAACACGGCAAGAAAAACTATCAACAGATAGCACGAGCCAGCCCGTGACACCTCGGTTGGTGCCCCGAGACCGACTGCTTTGACAATAGCCAAATCCGAGAACTAATCATTCTGATTGGACGAGAGCCTTTTAACCGATAACTCTTCTATCTCCTTCGAGTCGTCTCTTTAAATCAAGTCGAGAGTGTTTCTTAACGAATCAGTGCGTAACTTCTGGAGATCCTCCATGGCCGCTTCCCCAGGGCATCAGGCGACAGCTGGGCACCATATCCTCAACTCGGGCAGGAGATTCCTCTCCTGCCCTGAACCGTATCAAAACTCTCCGCCCGCTCTACAGCCCTTTGCCCATCTCCAGCGGGGCGCCGGTATTTCACCCGGGCTTCTGCCGGTCCGTGGAGACGTGTCCGTCGGGTACTCTTCTCTGCCGGGCAATTCGGTACGTCGAGACTATCTCCCCACGGCAGATTCGAGTACCTCGACCTCAACTAAACAATAACGACAACTCACGAGAGCATTGACATAACTATACAAATCAACTCGAGAGCGTAGCTTCTGAGCAGGGTGGCGACCCGAAGGGAACCAGGAATCGAGAACGTTATCTGTATTGGTAACCGGAACCGCCTTGGGACCGTGATTCGAAAAATCACGTCACAGTTTATACAAAAAAAGGCTGATGATAAATTGAAGGCTAGAATCGCAGTAAGAGGGTTTCAGCAGAAAGAAATAATCGAGGATATATACTCTCCAAGAGCTAGAACTCAAACATTAAAGAGTTTATTAAGTTATTGTGTACAAAAAAATTTAGCGATAGACCAAATGGATGTCGAATCCGCATTTCTTAACGGAAAAATTAAGTCCGAAGTATATGTTAAACAATCTCAAGGGTATGATAATAATACTGGTAGAGTATGTAAACTCGAAAAGTCTTTGTACGGACTGCATGAAAGTCCACGAGTGTGGTATGAGTGTTTAGATGCATGTTTGAGAGGTTTAGGATTTAAGCGAAGTAAAATTGATTATTGTTTGTATTTCATGCAAAATAATAACGAGAAAATTTACTTGATAATTTTTGTTGATGATTTCCTAATTTGTAGTAAAGACAGAAAATTATTAGAATCTATTAAAAAGAAGTTAACTGAAAAATTTCGAATGAAAGATATGGGCCAAATAAAAATTTATTTAGGAATAAATATTAATTATAACTATGAAAAGAAAATCATGACGTTAGATCAGGGAAGTCATATCGAATTGTTGGCAAGAAAATATGAAATAGAAAATGCGAAATTGTACGCGACTCCAATGGAGCAAAATTTAAATTGTGAACCTGCTTCATTAGCATCAAGTGATATAAAGTATAGAAATTTAATAGGAGCACTCCTATACAGGGTGATTCAGAATACCCGGACCACCCGTAATCGACGGATTCGGGATGATATCAGGAATCGATCGCTGGATAAATAATTTAAAAATTCGTAACCAATTTTAAATACGAGATAATTAAAGTTCAGCCAATAACGGCGTGGCTTCCATCACACACGATCGTTCTTTCGAGAGACGGCATACTCGCGAGCAGCGCGCAAATGACAGTAGAAACTCAACCACAAACGTTCTCAAACTTATCCCTTAAGGCAACTATGAACAAATGAAACGATGGAATCGAACCATCAGCGACTCTAGCGGCACACGCCATCGTAAAATGGCGATAGCCAATCAGAGGAAGCGGAAGTCTCTGGGTACCCTTTTTACCACATTAGCTAAATCAATCAACACATTCTCCTCCTGTTCAATCCAGTTGTTTGCTGCTCACAATAAGGCACACCATGCATCTGCTTAAACCGGTCAATCTGGGCTCTGTGAAAATTCAAGTGCGACCAATCAGAACGAAGGATTTCCGCGGATTCATTCGCGGATGCCAAAGATCGCTGCTTTACGATAGTTTCCCACAAATTCCGCGGTTAGCAATTGTTTCATACCCCGAGCGAGCGTCATAGGATTCGTTGACAAACTCCCAATATGGGCATGGGCGTGACTTAGGCTGGCGCAGCAGCTACACGTGCAACGCGCGATCGGCAATTGTTTCGGGATACGCATTCAGCCAGACGAAAACCGGTACACGGTGTCCAAAACGTCATGCACTGAATTTTATAGCAGTCTGGAAGAAAACAGATTATTAAAGTGAGAGGGAGTCGGGAGGGTGGGTGGTGGGACTGATGCATTTAATTCAAAATGAATTGAAAACTAAGCATAGAAGTATTATTTTTTCGTCCTGTGAATAGCCATATCGAATTTCCAAGATCGCGATTGCTGATTTCAAAATTATAGAGTACTCATCGATTCTGGAGACTGTAAAAAATACGTCAAACTGAAAAAATGGACTAGGAGAGAAATGCAAAAACACGTATCCCTTTTTTTCGTCCCAAGAATGTCCACAACAAATTGCAGCCCTTTGCGACTTCCGGTGGCAAAGTTACGCAACACTTGTCGACCCCGGATATTGTGAAAAATACGTCAAACTGAAAAAATGGACTAGGAGAGAAATGCAAAAACACGTATCCCTTTTTTTCGTCCCAAGAATGTCCACAACAAATTGCAGCCCTTTGCGACTTCCGGTGGCAAAGTTACGCAACACTTGTCGACCCCGGATCTTGTGAAAAATACGTCAAATTGAAAAAATGGACTAGGAGAGAAATGCAAAAACACGTATCCCTTTTCTCCGTCCCAAGAATCGGTATACCAAATTGCAGCCCTTTGCGACTTCCGGTGGCAAAGTTACGCAACACTTGTCGACCCCGGATCTTGTGAAAAATACGTCAAATTGAAAAAATGGACTAGGAGAGAAATGCAAAAACACGTGTCCCTTTTTTTCGTCCCAAGAATGTCCACAACAAATTGCAGCCCTTTGCGACTTCCGGTGGCAAAGTTACGCAACACTTGTCGACCCCGGATCTTGTGAAAAATACGTCAAATTGAAAAAATGGACTAGGAGAGAAATGCAAAAACACGTGTCCCTTTTTTTCGTCCCAAGAATGTCCACGACAAATTGCAGCCCTTTGCGACTTCCGGTGGCAAAGTTACGCAACACTTGTCGACCCCGGATCTTGTGAAAAATACGTCAAATTGAAAAAATGGACTAGGAGAGAAATGCAAAAACACGTATCCCTTTTTTCCGTCCAAAGAATCGGTATACCAAATTGCAGCCCTTTGCGACTTCCGGTGGCAAAGTTACGCAACACTTGTCGACCCCGGATCTTGTGAAAAATACGTCAAATTGAAAAAATGGACTAGGAGAGAAATGCAAAAACACGTGTCCCTTTTTTTCGTCCCAAGAATGTCCACGACAAATTGCAGCCCTTTGCGACTTCCGGTGGCAAAGTTACGCAACACTTGTCGACCCCGGATCTTGTGAAAAATACGTCAAATTGAAAAAATGGACTAGGAGAGAAATGCAAAAACACGTATCCCTTTTTTCCGTCCCAAGAATCGGTATACCAAATTACAGCCCTTTGCGACTTCCGGTGGCAAAGTTACGCAACACTTGTCGACCCCGGATCTTGTGAAAAATACGTCAAATTGAAAAAATGGACTAGGAGAGAAATGCAAAAACACGTGTCCCTTTTTTTCGTCCCAAGAATGTCCACGACAAATTGCAGCCCTTTGCGACTTCCGGTGGCAAAGTTACGCAACACTTGTCGACCCCGGATCTTGTGAAAAATACGTCAAATTGAAAAAATGGACTAGGAGAGAAATGCAAAAACACGTGTCCCTTTTTTTCGTCCCAAGAATGTCCACAACAAATTGCAGCCCTTTGCGACTTCCGGTGGCAAAGTTACGCAACACTTGTCGACCCCGGATCTTGTGAAAAATACATCAAATTGAAAAAATGGACTAGGAGAGAAATGCAAAAACACGTGTCCCTTTTTTTCGTCCCAAGAATTTCCACGACAAATTGCAGCCCTTTGCGACTTCCGGTGGCAAAGTTACGCAACACTTGTCGACCCCGGATCTTGTGAAAAATACGTCAAATTGAAAAAATGGACTAGGAGAGAAATGCAAAAACACGTGTCCCTTTTTTTCGTCCCAAGAATGTCCACAACAAATTGCAGCCCTTTGCGACTTCCGGTGGCAAAGTTACGCAACACTTGTCGACCCCGGATCTTGTGAAAAATACGTCAAATTGAAAAAATGGACTAGGAGAGAAATGCAAAAACACGTGTCCCTTTTTTTCGTCCCAAGAATGTCCACGACAAATTGCAGCCCTTTGCGACTTCCGGTGGCAAAGTTACGCAACACTTGTCGACCCCGGATCTTGTGAAAAATACGTCAAATTGAAAAAATGGACTAGGAGAGAAATGCAAAAACACGTATCCCTTTTTTCCGTCCCAAGAATCGGTATACCAAATTACAGCCCTTTGCGACTTCCGGTGGCAAAGTTACGCAACACTTGTCGACCCCGGATCTTGTGAAAAATACGTCAAATTGAAAAAATGGACTAGGAGAGAAATGCAAAAACACGTGTCCCTTTTTTTCGTCCCAAGAATGTCCACGACAAATTGCAGCCCTTTGCGACTTCCGGTGGCAAAGTTACGCAACACTTGTCGACCCCGGATCTTGTGAAAAATACGTCAAATTGAAAAAATGGACTAGGAGAGAAATGCAAAAACACGTGTCCCTTTTTTTCGTCCCAAGAATGTCCACAACAAATTGCAGCCCTTTGCGACTTCCGGTGGCAAAGTTACGCAACACTTGTCGACCCCGGATCTTGTGAAAAATACGTCAAATTGAAAAAATGGACTAGGAGAGAAATGCAAAAACACGTATCCCTTTTCTCCGTCCCAAGAATCGGTATACCAAATTGCAGCCCTTTGCGACTTCCGGTGGCAAAGTTACGCACCTCTTGTCGACCCCGGATCTTGTGAAAAATACGTCAAATTGAAAAAATGGACTAGGAGAGAAATGCAAAAACACGTGTCCCTTTTTTTCGTCCCAAGAATGTCCACGACAAATTGCAGCCCTTTGCGACTTCCGGTGGCAAAGTTACGCAACACTTGTCGACCCCGGATCTTGTGAAAAATACGTCAAATTGAAAAAATGGACTAGGAGAGAAATGCAAAAACACGTATCCCTTTTTTCCGTCCCAAGAATCGGTATACCAAATTGCAGCCCTTTGCGACTTCCGGTGGCAAAGTTACGCAACACTTGTCGACCCCGGATCTTGTGAAAAATACGTCAAATTGAAAAAATGGACTAGGAGAGAAATGCAAAAACACGTGTCCCTTTTTTTCGTCCCAAGAATGTCCACGACAAATTGCAGCCCTTTGCGACTTCCGGTGGCAAAGTTACGCAACACTTGTCGACCCCGGATCTTGTGAAAAATACGTCAAATTGAAAAAATGGACTAGGAGAGAAATGCAAAAACACGTGTCCCTTTTTTTCGTCCCAAGAATCGGTATACCAAATTGCAGCCCTTTGCGACTTCCGGTGGCAAAGTTACGCAACACTTGTCGACCCCGGATCTTGTGAAAAATACGTCAAGTTATTATATTGTCATTACTTACCGGTTTAAGACTTTTGTACATTTCTATAAGCGTTACCACATTATAAACATACACCTAAATTCATTATTTACTTTGCGTTAGCAAAATAGGTCATCAAATTACACTAATTAAATTATACTTCTTAATTAATTTATACAATAAATGTTTAAACCAATTTTCAGGTTTCATTCTTTTTAACACACTTCCTCCCCTTAATCCGTTTTTTCAATTACAGCTAGGCATAAGTCGTACGCATAAGTTCCATGTATACCTTTCCCATAATTTTCGTATACCTTTGCTACCAAGTGTTGCGTAACTTTGCCACCGGAAGTCGGAAAGGGCTGCAATTTGGTATACCGATTCTTGGGACGGAAAAAAGGGATACGTGTTTTTGCATTTCTCTCCTAGTCCATTTTTTCAATTTGACGTATTTTTCACAAGATCCGGGGTCGACAAGTGTTGCGTAACTTTGCCACCGGAAGTCGCAAAGGGCTGCAATTTGTTGTGGACATTCTTGGGACGAAAAAAAGGGACACGTGTTTTTGCATTTCTCTCCTAGTCCATTTTTTCAATTTGACGTATTTTTCACAAGATCCGGGGTCGACAAGTGTTGCGTAACTTTGCCACCGGAAGTCGCAAAGGGCTGCAATTTGTCGTGGACATTCTTGGGACGAAAAAAAGGGACACGTGTTTTTGCATTTCTCTCCTAGTCCATTTTTTCAATTTGACGTATTTTTCACAAGATCCGGGGTCGACAAGTGTTGCGTAACTTTGCCACCGGAAGTCGCAAAGGGCTGTAATTTGGTATACCGATTCTTGGGACGGAAAAAAGGGATACGTGTTTTTGCATTTCTCTCCTAGTCCATTTTTTCAATTTGACGTATTTTTCACAAGATCCGGGGTCGACAAGTGTTGCGTAACTTTGCCACCGGAAGTCGCAAAGGGCTGCAATTTGTCGTGGACATTCTTGGGACGAAAAAAAGGGACACGTGTTTTTGCATTTCTCTCCTAGTCCATTTTTTCAATTTGACGTATTTTTCACAAGATCCGGGGTCGACAAGTGTTGCGTAACTTTGCCACCGGAAGTCGCAAAGGGCTGCAATTTGGTATACCGATTCTTTGGACGGAAAAAAGGGATACGTGTTTTTGCATTTCTCTCCTAGTCCATTTTTTCAATTTGACGTATTTTTCACAAGATCCGGGGTCGACAAGTGTTGCGTAACTTTGCCACCGGAAGTCGCAAAGGGCTGCAATTTGTCGTGGACATTCTTGGGACGAAAAAAAGGGACACGTGTTTTTGCATTTCTCTCCTAGTCCATTTTTTCAATTTGACGTATTTTTCACAAGATCCGGGGTCGACAAGTGTTGCGTAACTTTGCCACCGGAAGTCGCAAAGGGCTGCAATTTGTTGTGGACATTCTTGGGACGAAAAAAAGGGACACGTGTTTTTGCATTTCTCTCCTAGTCCATTTTTTCAATTTGACGTATTTTTCACAAGATCCGGGGTCGACAAGTGTTGCGTAACTTTGCCACCGGAAGTCGCAAAGGGCTGCAATTTGGTATACCGATTCTTGGGACGGAGAAAAGGGATACGTGTTTTTGCATTTCTCTCCTAGTCCATTTTTTCAATTTGACGTATTTTTCACAAGATCCGGGGTCGACAAGTGTTGCGTAACTTTGCCACCGGAAGTCGCAAAGGGCTGCAATTTGTTGTGGACATTCTTGGGACGAAAAAAAGGGATACGTGTTTTTGCATTTCTCTCCTAGTCCATTTTTTCAGTTTGACGTATTTTTCACAAGATCCGGGGTCGACAAGTGTTGCGTAACTTTGCCACCGGAAGTCGCAAAGGGCTGCAATTTGTTGTGGACATTCTTGGGACGAAAAAAAGGGATACGTGTTTTTGCATTTCTCTCCTAGTCCATTTTTTCAGTTTGACGTATTTTTTACAGTCTCCAGAATCGATGAGTACTCTATAATTTTGAAATCAGCAATCGCGATCTTGGAAATTCGATATGGCTATTCACAGGACGAAAAAATAATACTTCTATGCTTAGTTTTCAATTCATTTTGAATTAAATGCATCAGTCCCACCACCCACCCTCCCGACTCCCTCTCACTTTAATAATCTGTTTTCTTCCAGACTGCTATAAAATTCAGTGCATGACGTTTTGGACACCGTGTACCGGTTTTCGTCTGGCTGAATGCGTATCCCGAAACAATTGCCGATCGCGCGTTGCACGTGTAGCTGCTGCGCCAGCCTAAGTCACGCCCATGCCCATATTGGGAGTTTGTCAACGAATCCTATGACGCTCGCTCGGGGTATGAAACAATTGCTAACCGCGGAATTTGTGGGAAACTATCGTAAAGCAGCGATCTTTGGCATCCGCGAATGAATCCGCGGAAATCCTTCGTTCTGATTGGTCGCACTTGAATTTTCACAGAGCCCAGATTGACCGGTTTAAGCAGATGCATGGTGTGCCTTATTGTGAGCAGCAAACAACTGGATTGAACAGGAGGAGAATGTGTTGATTGATTTAGCTAATGTGGTAAAAAGGGTACCCAGAGACTTCCGCTTCCTCTGATTGGCTATCGCCATTTTACGATGGCGTGTGCCGCTAGAGTCGCTGATGGTTCGATTCCATCGTTTCATTTGTTCATAGTTGCCTTAAGGGATAAGTTTGAGAACGTTTGTGGTTGAGTTTCTACTGTCATTTGCGCGCTGCTCGCGAGTATGCCGTCTCTCGAAAGAACGATCGTGTGTGATGGAAGCCACGCCGTTATTGGCTGAACTTTAATTATCTCGTATTTAAAATTGGTTACGAATTTTTAAATTATTTATCCAGCGATCGATTCCTGATATCATCCCGAATCCGTCGATTACGGGTGGTCCGGGTATTCTGAATCACCCTGTATATAAGTTCAAGTACAAGACCAGCCATATGTTTCTGCGTCAATTATTTTAGCAGATTTCAAAATTGCTATGATCAAAGTCATTATAAATATGTTCGAGGACTTCCGTTTCCGGGATGAAAGAGTGAACAGAGTGCATGAAACAGGTAGAAAAGATTATAAGATAGTGTGAGAAGTGAAAACAAGGGTGAGGGGAGAGTGAGCCAGTAGGGTAGAGGAAAGAATGAGGGGTAAAAGAGAATATAACGAAGGGTTGGAAAAAAAAAATAAATGCAGGAAAAGTGTGGAAAGTGCTGGAGAGGTTAGGAGAAGACAGAGAACAGAACAGGCGGCAACAGTGGAACAGAGAGGGGGGAGAGGTGGTATGAATAGCTGGGGGAAGAGCAACACGAGGTACAGCTGAAAAGAGAGGCGGTGGAGACGCCGGACGGGTAAAGCAGGAGATAGGCGAGAAGTAGAAGAGTTACAGTCGGGAATCGTGGAGAGTGAGCAGCAGGGGACAGAGTAGTGAAGGAGCAGAGTGGTAAACGAGTAAGATCAAATAAGCAGGAGCGAAAGATAGAGGCGCGGCGCGAGAGGGAACAAGCAGTGGGCAAAAAGGGAAGACAAAGGAGGAAAAAAAGGGATGAAAGAGAAGAAGGAAGGAGGTAAAGGAGGGGACGAGAAAAAGGAGGAAGAGATAAAAAAGAGAGGAAGGCCATCCAATGCGCAAAGGCTAATGAGAGGGAGAAGCGCGAGCACTAGTGGCAATACACTGGAGGCGTGGGGAGAGTTAAATGAGAAGTGGAAGAGAAAGAGGGAGCAGAAGGCAGAAAGTGAGGAAGAGGAGCGGGTGTTTCAGAGAAGCAAATTAGTGCAAACATCGCCAGAGCGGAAGGCGGGGAAGAGGAATCTGTAATAGAAATGATAAGGGAGATGAGGGAAGAAATAAGAAAGGACATGAAGGAGGTAAAGGAGCAGGGGTGGGAGACAAGGGAAGAGATAGGAAGGCTGAGAGAAGAAATGAGGAAAGGGGAGAGGTGGAGAAAAGAGAGAGCTGAGATAGAAAGAAGAGTGAAGGAGGTGGAGGCGAGGCTGGAAAGGGTGGAGATAAAGGAGAGGAAAACGGAAGAGCTAGAGAAAAGAATTGAAAAGATAGATAAGAGAGGAGAAGAAGAGGACGAAGGAGTAGGGGGAAAGGGGGGAATGGAAGAGCGGATGAAAGAGATGGAGAGGAGGATGGAGACCAGGGAAAGGGAAGAGAAAAGAAGGAACTTCATAATAAAAGGGGCAGCAAAGGATGAGACGGCGATTCACATTGCGACGAGAATTTTTGAGAGAATAGGGGTACACACGAGAATAGAGAGAGCAAGGGAAATAGGAAAACAGGGAGTGGGTAGGAGAGGGATGGAAGCAATGGTAGAAGTGATGATGGATAGCTTAGAAGGAAAGATAGAGGTGATGAGGAATACACATAAGAGGAGGCAGGGAGAGGGTTGAGGACGACCTTACGTGGAAAGAGAGAAAAATGCAGTGGTTGCTATGAGAAATGGCGGACGAGGGAGGAAGAAAAGGAAAGAGAGTACAGGTAAAGTACGGGAAGATAATAGTAGATGGATCGGTATGGATATGGGACGAGAAGGGAGAAATATTAAGCTATATAAGGGGGAGGGAGAGGCCGAGAGAAAGGGAAGGAGAACGGGAAGAAGAGGGGACGGCATTGGAGGGAGCGAGGAGAAGGAGAGAAGAAGAAGCAAAAAACGGATAGGAGAGGAAGCAGGGGCGAGAGGGCAGAAGGAGGAAGGAGGAGAAGAAGGGACAAGGTGGAAAATAAGTTTCTGGAATGTGCATGGGGCAATGAACAAAGATAAGGAGTTTTGGAAGGGAATAGCGGAGTGGGAAGTGATTGTGCTAATGGAAACATGCGTGGATGAGAATCAGTGGAGCAATGTGAGAAGTAAGATGCCAGCAGGATATGTATCGGAGACACAGTGGGCGAAAAGAAAGAAAAAGAAGGGCAGGGCAGCGGGGGGGATGACGATAGGAGTAAGAGAAGAGATGGCAGGGGAAGAGGAAATAGAACAGAGAAGTGAGGATGGGCTGATGGCAAGGAAAGTGAAGGCGGAAAAGGAGGAGTGGGCAGTGGTGGCAGTATACGTGAACGGGGACATGGACCAGAAAATGGAGAGGTTGAGGGAATGAATGGAGACACAAAGAGAGAAGGGATGATTAATAATAGGCGGTGACTTCAATGCGTGGACGGGAAGGAAGTGGGATGGGACAAGAGGGGGGAGGAGGTGGAAGGGGGAATAGGAGGTCAAAGCACGAAGGGGAGAACGTGGACGGAAGAAAATTAATTAAAGTGCTAGAGGAGGTGGGGTGGGAAATTTTAAACGGAAACATAAACGAGGACGAAGAAGGGGAATTCACGTTTACAGGTGGGAAAAAGGCAACAGTGATAGATTACGTCTTAGGGGATGACAACACAAGGAGGGCAGTGGAGAGCATGGAAGTGGGAGATAGAGTAGAATTGGATCATCACCCATTGGTGGTGACAATGGGGCGAGGAAAAGTAGAGAGGAGAAAGGAAAAAAGAGGAGGGGCAAAGTGGGAAGCGGAAAGTAGTCGGACAAAATGAAAGAAGAGTACAGAAAGAGATTGGAGGAAATGAAGGTAGAAGGGGAAGGATTGGAGGAGATGATGGAGAAGACAATAGGAAGGATAAAAGAAGCAATGAAGGAGAGCGAAGAAGCAGGGGGCAGAGAAAGGGAACGGTAGAAAGAAGGATGGTGGGATGAAGAGTGCAGAGAGGGGAAGAAAGAGACGAGGCAAGAGCTAAGAAAATGGAGAAAGAGCAAGAGCAAGCAAGAGAAATATAAGACGAAGAAAAAAGGATATGAGGAGATGTGTGAAAAGAAGAAGGAGGAGGAAAGAGAAAGATTGATGAGAGAGGTGGCAAGGGCGAAAACGGAAAACAAAGTATGGGAGATAGTGAACAGGGGGAGGAAGGGCAGAAAGAAGGTAAGTGAGAAGATAGAAGCGGAGGAGTGGAGAGAGTACTTTATGAGATTGTTAGGAGGAGTGGAGGGAACGGTAAGAGTGGGAACGGAGGAAGCTAAAAGGGAAGGACAGGAAGGAGATCTAAGCAAGGATTAGATAAGGAACGCAGTGAAAAAGCTGAGAGAGGGGAAGGCGATGGGAGGGGACGAAATACCCAACGAGGCATGGAAATGTGGTGGAGAAAGGATGATAGAAATAGCGTGGGAGGTGTGTAGAAGGGTGTGGAACGGGGAAGGTTGGCCGGGAGGGTAGAAGGAGGGGATAATAGCGCCGATTGTGAAAAAAGGGGAAGGGAGTAGGGTAGAAGATTATACGGGGAGGGGGGGCGGGTAACACTGATGCCAGCTCTATATAAGATATACACGACAATCCTGGCAAGAAGATTAGAGGAGGAAGTGGAAAGAAAGGGTTTGATACCGCAGAATAAGACGGGGTTTTGGCAGGGCATAGGGACGATAGACAATATCTACGTATTAAATTACATAGTGAATAGACAGATGGAAGAAGGGAAAGGGAAGTTGGTGGTAATGTTGTAGACCTGAAGGAAGCGTTTGACCCAGTGGACAGGAAGGCATTATGGGCGGCAATGGAAGGGAGAGGAGTGAGAAAGGGCTTGAGAGAAAGGATAGAGGAAGTTTACGCAGAGACGATAAGCAGAGTGAAGGTGGGAGAGGGTTTTTGGACAGCCAAAGGGATAAGACAAGGGTGCTCGATGAGTCCGATATAATTCAATATCTTGATGGCAGGCATGGAGGAGGAATTAAGGAAGGGAAGATGGAGAGGGGTAAAGGTGGGAGGGAGGAGATATGCTCCCTAGCGTATGCGAATGAGGTAGTGCTGTTGGCAGAAAAGGAGGAGGAAATTAAGAGTATGATAAGGAGATTGCTGGAGTATTTTGATAGGAAAAAGCTAGTGGTGAGTGTAGAGAAAACAAAGATGATGAGATTCAGGAAAGGGGGAGGAAGGCTGAAGAAGGTAGTATGGAGGTGGAAGGGGAAAAAATTGGAAGAGGTGAAAGAATTTAAATACCTGGGATATAGGTTTTAGAGGAATGGTAATGAAATTAAATTGATGAAAGATTTGTTAAAAGATTTTGGAATTGAAATTAAAAATCCTATAAGAATCTATGAAGACAATGCAGGTGCGATAAGTGTAAGCAAATTTGGGAATTTGACTAGAAATTCAAAATATATAGAAACGCATTACCATTATGTGAACGAAAATTATTTAAAAGGAATTATTGATGTAATTAAAATAGACTCAGAAGAAAACCCTGCAGATATTTCCACAAAGTCTTTAGGACAAACTAAGCTTGAAAAGTTTAGAGAGGATTTACAATTGTATCTAAATTAATAACGTGAAATATGTTTTGTAACGTGGCGTTACAGAGCTGGAGGAGATACCACCTAGGAATGACCGAGAAGTAAATAAATAGGACTTATCAGGTCGGACAGTGGGTTCAGTAGCACAGTGGTAAGTGCTCGACTTGGCAGTCCGAAGGTATCGGGTTCGAATCCCGATCAGAACTCCTAATTTTTCGGAAGTTCCTAGCCCTCTAGCGCTCCCTGGCAGCTCTATGGATAAAAATTAATTATAGCGGGGACGAGCCGAGCCGGGCACCCCGTTATAGTTTAAATAAAATTAAGAAATATACATAAGTAAAGCAAAATTTAAAGAGGCATGTTGAGAATTAAGTAAATTTAGCTTAGTCATATAGGAAGGTGTGTGTATGTATGACTGAGCGATACTAAGCGGGCAACTATAGCGAGCGCACGAGCGATGCGCAAGGCGAGGCGTGCGCACATAGAATTCGGCTTCCGCTCGAGACGACACGCGGTGCCTAGAACTCCGTGTAATGTAAATAGTTGTGGAATAAAGATTAGATGTTAAAGCAATACATCCCATAACGTCTCACCTTTATTCAACGACTTACTACGCACCTCGTATTTATTAACAATATCAACATTGAGTTGATGCACAGCCTCCGCTAGTTGATCAGGATAACAGCTCCTGTAGATGACCAAGTCATCCGCGTAAAATAAGTACTTGAATGTCAGGTAATTCTGCAGGTTGTTTATGTACAATGTGAACAATAGAGGGCCGAGCACACTACCCTGTGGTACGCCTGCTAAAATCGGCAACCACGCCGATTTCCTTTCGTTATTACGTACTGCCTGGTAGCGACCAGTCAGGTATGACTGAAACCATTTAAGAGCATCATAAGAGAAACCTAATATCCTTAACTTTTGAAGCAATAGTAGATCTTTAACTGTATCAAAGGCTTTGCTGAAGTCAAAGAAGACTGCGACTGTTACCATGCGGCGATCTATACCCCATCGTACATCACCTACTAGCCTTACCACAGCAGTCTGTGTTCCCATCCCCTTCCGAAAACCAGTCTGACACGGGTCTAATAGCACGTTCAAAGTCATATACTGCAGAACTCGATCATACACACAGCGCTCTAGAAGCTTAGATAATGCACATAAGATGGAGATCGGACGATAGTCAGTAAAACTTACAGGACTGGCAATCTTAGGTATTGGCGTGATGTGCGAGAACTTCCATATGGCTGAAAACTCACACATGGATAAGGAGTAATTAAGTATATTGGTGATGAGAGGCAAGAGATGAGGGACAACGAACTTATAGAATTGGATTGGGAGACCATCCGGCCCCTCAGCCCTAGTAGCGACACGTCCCATTGCTTTTACCGGGTCATAGACATCTGACCGTATCCATTTCCCCGTATGTACATTCCCACGTCCCACGTACCGTTTCACCGTACCCCGTTTCCCCGTATGAATCTTTTCGCGTATTCCGTTTCCTCGGATCCCGTTTTCCCTATAACGTTTCCACGTATCCCATACCCCGTTTTCCCACATACCAATGTTCAATATTTCATAATTCGTAGGTAATATTGAATTATGAACGTTTTCTTGAAACGACGACTTCTCGAAGACTCCATTTAAGCTTCATAACGTTTGAGTACTAAGCTTTTGTAACCCATAGCAGCATTGAAGCTCTAACTTAGCCTCACCTAACCTCTTCTAGCCTAGTCCAACTATATGCAACCCCATCGCAGCATTAGTCTGTGTGTAGACGGACACAATTTATATTTATTGAAAACACCATGAGGATCAGTAATAATTACTACATTGTAGTTCTATCCTATCCTAACTTATCCTAACCAATTTTAACCTAGTTCAGCCGTAACAAGCGCAGCGCAGTATTGGTCTGTGTGTGATCGCACTCGCTCGTTTTTAATCTTGGTTTCGGTGAAGTGTCCTTCTTGAGGAAATATCTTCTTTAGATAAGTGTATGTCAAGGAAGTATCTTTGGAACAAGTATCCCAATACATGAAACTTCTCTAAATTCAGTTTTCCACATTAAAAAAAAGCATATTTTTAATAACTTTCTGTCTGTTAGTCTAAAGTGTTTGGCAGAAACATAGTTACGACTCATAATCGGACAAGAAAAGGACGACACGCATTTGATAACTTTCTTTATATAATAAAAACAATTGAAACTAATAACTGTTAATGTTTTTGATTTATATAATTAAAACAAAAATATATTTCTTCTATTTGTATTTTCATTTTTTACATTTCCTTTCTTTGAATCCATTAATAATTACTTCGTCTCTGAAAAACTAAAACATTGATGTGCTTTTGAGTTGAATGTTAATACTTATAATTTCTTTTTTAATTTTCAAAAATGTGTTTCTTGTATTCTGTACTATTTTCATTTTTGACATTTTTTTTTCTCTGAACCTATTGAAAAACTATTTTCTGCTCGAAAAACTAAAATATTTATGTAACTTGGAAATTGAACTTGTTAGCTTATAGTAACTTCAACTTTTTTTTGTTAATATCACACTTGCATTTCCAGGTTTAAAGCAATTCCTTTTAGGTAATCCTCTAAAGTGTAGGAACCATACTCTGACATAATTCTTTTAATATTCGCGCAAACATCTTTATGTTTTTTTATTCATAGCTGGTTTCTGACCCCCCATTAACTGGCTCAATTTGATTGATGAAAGATTTTCTTCCTTTTTAAGAACATCAATGAATTTCCATATATTTGCATGAACAGCTGAAATCATAGATGAAAAGGCCCTGTGCCAACCTTCAGCTGAATTATTCGTCCTGGGAAGATCATTTAACGTTGCCTCATACTGATTCCAGTGTTCAAGCTTGATTACTGGAAGTCTTCTCTGACCATGTCTATTCGAACGCCCCACGAAAGTATCCTCAAAATAATCTAGTAAGGGACGTAATAGTTCTGCGTTTTCAATAAAAAATATCTGCTCCATCAATTCCTGAAATTTAACAATGACATGTCCAACAGGAACAAATGCCAGTGCTAATATTTGACGCAAATTCAAACTGAATTCGGAATCTTCTCTATAATTATTTAAGATGTCATGACAAGACTGTATTTTTCTCCATACACACTGTGAAAAATGAAATAAACCACCTCAAACTACAATATTTGGAAACAATTCTAAAAATGCACCAAACAATGCCGGTTCAAAGTCTGTCGAAACGGTAGCTGGCGCTAGTTTAGGCTCTAAATTTATTAAACTCTGGAGAACACGTATATAAGTTTTCTTTGTTTTATCAGGTAATAATGCGTACACTAACGGAATGACCGTATGGAATTTTATGGCATGAATAGTCATTAGTTGAGTAAACAACAAAGGAACAGTCTTAAAAGTTCCGTCGGACAGCCAGTGATTACCAGTTTCCCCTAACAGTCTAAGATTGCGTTGTGCACTAAATAGCAAAATTCTCTGTGAATCACCAGATCCACTGTCAAACAACAGAAATGGTTCGTCTTTAAAAGTGAGAGTGTACGGTTCAACGATGTTCAGTTCCGCTGGCGATGGAATGGATGCACTGGCTAACTTTCGCACTCTTTGAACGATTTTTTTCATTGCCGAAATTGGTGGTAAAATGCCTAGTACAGCATCTGACGTTCCTGCTGTTGCATATACTACTACGTTGCGTGGCGTATTATCAATTCTGTCTGCTGCTTATGCACGTAAGATAGTCATAGTCTTTTTCTTCTCAACATATTCAGGCTTAGGTGAGTGGTTATGCATGTCGTCTACGTGATGTATCACCTCATCTTCAAAACTATGCGCACGACCTCGACAATTTGATTTGTTGTATTCTACAGATTTCCAATATATTTTGCCATTTTCAGCATTTTGTGTAATCTTTTTCAAATAGATAGCCTTTATAAGAAAGAAGATTCTTTCCTCGATTGCTCAAAACAAAATGAAGAACCATTTTCACAATTACAAAGAATGTGCAACTCTCAAAACTATGTCTTCTAATCTTACACTCTCTACGACCATTCAATTAAGACTCCCGTCTTCCTTTCAGACACTCCTATTCATTCTATATTCGGCTACATTCACTCGAGTGTTTTCCTACAAACCAATTTTACAAAGGTCGAGAGGACATTGATATAAACAACAAATTAATATAAATTTTGAAGCAACAGTAAAATTGCAAATGTGAAGAACTTGGTACGGGGTAATGGAATACAGGGAAATAGGAAACGAAGAAATGAAATACGGGAAAATGGGATACGGGGAAACGTCTATATACGGCTTTTACCACTTCCTGTTCACTAATTGGCGTGAGGATGAAAGGTGATTGCAGGTTTTCTTCCTCAGTTAGTGTGTTAGTGTTCACAAATATGTCCATGTCTGAGTTTACTATACCTAATCCCACTGAGGTAAAAGACATATTTAGGGCATCCAATGATAGATCAGGAGAAAGAACATGTTTGGTAGTTCGCACTATGCCAAGACGCCGAAACTCATTCCATATACTACGTGAGTTGCGCGTCACCAATAGTCTGCTAGTTAAGTGTGTGCGTTTACTAGCTACAATATACTTCTTCACAACTTTACGAAGTTGCTTATACTCCGCATAGGCCTCTCTGTTGCCACTCCGCCTGAAAGTTCTACGACATGCATTCCGTTTCCGCATTAACAGGGGTATTTCCATTGTGATCCAAGGCGCCGCAGGTTTATTTAGAACTACTGTGCGCATCGGAACAAACTTATTGGCAAGGCAACGTACCAAGCTGTTCAATACGCACACCTTGTAATTCATTCCAGGCATCCAATCAGTTACAGCAAGATCCATCGCACCAACTGCCGTAGCCAGCTCACTACCATTGACTGAACCCCAATCGCGATGATGGGCCACCACAGGGGGAGTTGAAGTTGTTCTGTACTTATAGTGTATAATAATGAGATCATGACCAGAAAGAAAGGGCTCCGCGGATTGGCCCCACCAAATCATCTTAGATCGATCGCTTACAAGGCATAGATCCAGCCACGTGTGCAACGTCTCCGTGTGATGTGTAGGCTGGAAAGGTAGAATGTATAAGTCTAACCCGAAGAAAAAGTCTCTTAAATGCACTAAATCGTATGTGTTGCCAAGAAGATTTGCATTGAGATCCCCAAACACCAGTATGTCTTTGTATGCTGGCAGCAACATCTCCAACTCATGTTCGAATACATGTAGAAATCCTGCCTTAGGTGGCCGATACACAACAGCAACAAGCATTTGTTGCCTGCTAGCTGAATGTATCTCCACAAACATGTACTTCGGTTGCCGGTTTTGTTGCAATACCGATGATGATGATAATGATGATGTCCCACCTCCGCTCTCAAGCAAGCGCGCAGTCATAGAGTTCCGGATATACAGGGTGTCCCAGAATTACTTTTGGACCGGAAAGTGGGCGATACCTGGAGGTGCCCTGAGTACTCTCCCGCAAACCGTTTGCCAAAATTCGCAATAGTTTTTAAATGAGAAGCATTTAAGTGCGACCAATCAGAACGAAGGATTTCCGCGGATTCATTCGCGGATGCCAAAGATCGCTGCTTTGCAATAGCTTCCTACAAATTCTGCGCCTAGCAATTGTTTCATAGCCCAAGCGAGCGTCATAGGATTCGTTGACAAACTCCCAATATGGGCATGGGCGTGACTTAGGCTGGCGCAGCTGCTACACGTGCAACGCGCGATCGGCAATTGTTTCGGGATACGCATTCAGCCAGACGAAAACCGGTACACGGTGTCCAAAACGTCATGCACTGAATTTTATAGCAGTCCGAAAGAAAACAGATTATTAAAGTGAGAGGGAGACGGGAGGGTGGGTGGTGGGACTGATGCATTAAATTTAACATGACTTGATAACTAAGCATAGAAGTATTATTTCCTCGTCCTGTGAATAGCCATATCGAATTTCCAAGACATCGCGATTGCTGATTTTAAAGTTATAGAGTACTCATCGATTTTGGAGACTGTAAAAAATACGTAAAATAGGAAAATAGATTAGGAGAGAAACGCAAAGACACGTATCCCTTTTTTTAGTTCCTAGAATGTCCACACCAAATTACAGCCCTTTGCGACTTCCGGTGGCAAAGTTACGCAACACATGTCGACCCCGGATCTTGTGAAAAATACGTCAAATTGAAAAAATGGACTAGGAGAGAAATGCAAAAACACGTATCCCTTTTTTTCGTTCCTAGAATGTCCACACCAAATTACAGTCCTTTGCGACTTCCGGTGGCAAAGTTACGCAACACTTGTCGACTTTGAATTTTCAAAAAAATACGTCAAATTGAAAAAATGGACTAGGAGAGAAACGCAAAGACACGTATCCCTTTTTTTCGTTCCTAGAATGTCCACACCAAATTACAGTCCTTTGCGACTTCCGGTGGCAAAGTTACGCAACACATGTCGACCCCGGATCTTGTGAAAAATACGTCAAATTGAAAAAATGGACTAGGAGAGAAATGCAAAAACACGTATCCCTTTCTTTCGTTCCTAGAATGTCCACACCAAATTACAGTCCTTTGCGACTTCCGGTGGCAAAGTTACGCAAGACTTGTCGACTTTGAATTTTCAAAAAACTAAAAAAAGGGATACGTGTCTTTGCGTTTCTCTCCTAATCTATTTTCCTATTTTACGTATTTTTTTACAGTCTCCAAAATCGATGAGTACTCTATAACTTTAAAATCAGCAATCGCGATGTCTTGGAAATTCGATATGGCTATTCACAGGACGAGGAAATAATACTTCTATGCTTAGTTATCAAGTCATGTTAAATTTAATGCATCAGTCCCACCACCCACCCTCCCGTCTCCCTCTCACTTTAATAATCTGTTTTCTTTCAGACTGCTATAAAATTCAGTGCATGACGTTTTGGACACCGTGTACCGGTTTTCGTCTGGCTGAATGCGTATCCCGAAACAATTGCCGATCGCGCGTTGCACGTGTAGCTGCTGCGCCAGCCTAAGTCACGCCCATGCCCATATTGGGAGTTTGTCAACGAATCCTATGACGCTCGCTTGGGCTATGAAACAATTGCTAGGCGCAGAATTTGTAGGAAGCTATTGCAAAGCAGCGATCTTTGGCATCCGCGAATGAATCCGCGGAAATCCTTCGTTCTGATTGGTCGCACTTAAATGCTTCTCATTTAAAAACTATTGCGAATTTTGGCAAACGGTTTGCGGGAGAGTACTCAGGGCACCTCCAGGTATCGCCCAATTTCCGGTCCAAAAGTAATTCTGGGACACCCTGTATAACGCCACTCCTCCACCATGACGGTATCCACGACCTTTTCGTAACATTGTGTAAGACGACAATGCCACCTGGGCATCCATCACATTATTAGTAAGCCATGTTTCACTAACCGCGATCAGATCATATTCATTATGTTCAAAGTAATCCCGGAACTCATCTATTTACGCCATCAGGGACTGAGCATTTAAATGGCATGCTGTAATGACTCCTTTTATCGAGGTAGGAGCTCTATGACGTTCAGTAGTTCCTGGGAGTTGTTCATAATTGATATTGACAAATGTCAACCTGGGAAGCGGAAGACAGGCGATAAATAAAAACTCAGCAATGACCGGTTTAAAAAACCCAAGAGGTGCAATGTGTTTGCTAGACTGGAGTCCACTAATGAGAAGATGACCATTCCAAGACGTTGCAGGATTCGTCACGCGTAATTGTTGTGTAGAGGAGAACCCGATCGGGCGTGGTAGGATTTGGTGTCGATACCGTGCAAGTCAATAGATTGATAGATACCTTGCACGTCGCGTCGCTGTGTGAATGGTTGCAAGAAATGCGTGACACCGTGCAATCCTGACTACAGGATTCGCACGTCTTTAGAATGTTCCATTTGTTGATGGAATCAGAGCCAGTCACATAATAGGTAGCTAGTGACCTTACTCGAGGATAAAAACGAGCGATTGGTGACCCCAATGGCGCGAAGAGCATGGGTAGTGTACGATAACAGCGGTAAGGCATAGGTCCTTGATAGTGCCGAGAGTTATAGTGAAATGAGAGCACTTACCTTCACTGGTCGTAGTGGAAGACCCTTCGGGTCGGATCCAAACCGGATGTCCGTCAAGATGGTGATAGTAACACGCACGTAAAGAGCAACACACCACGCGAGTTGCACACCTCCCTAAGACCCCACACTAACTAACTTCTATCTAACGTCTAATCTAGGGTAGAGGTAGGGTACAGAGGGGTAGGGTAGAGGTAGGGTACAGAGAGGTAGGGTAGAGGTAGGGTAGAGGTAGGGTAGAGAGAAGTAGGGTAGAGGTAGGGTAGAGGTAGGTTAGAGAGGGGTAGGATAGAGGTAGGGTAGAGGTAGGGTAGAGGTAGGGTAGAGGTCCATTAAGCAGAGGTGACACTGCTACATGGCGCGTCCCCAGGTGGCGGATAGGGTAATGCTCGCCGTCTAGAAATGGACGGAGGGTAGGGACGAAATAAAATAACCCCCGCGGACCAAACACAAACCCAAGCTAACGTGTGAGAAACCGTGCCAAGGGCTGCATGGCATCTGGGTGAGATGTCTTGAACGGTTCCCCTGGGGCAACTGGTCCAACCCCAGGTGTATTCTCGTGGCCTTACCCTAGTAACCAGGCTTTGCTGGGGTGGATGTTTAAGACCTAGGCACTCGTGGGAAAACATGGAAGACTTACTAACTAAACAAATACAAAAAGAAAAAGAAGCAAAAGGAAAAGAAGGAAAAAATGAGGGGGGAGAATAAGGAAAAAGAAAAGGTGGGTGGACAGAGTAACGAGCACCAGGTGTCGAAGGGAGCGATGAAATCGCCTGCGAAAGAAATCGCAAATAGAAAAGTTGGATCGTCTTGTGCAGAAGGTACGGGTAGGGAGCTGACCAGAGACCATCCCTCAGGTACAGCCGCCGAAAAGGATGTGAAGCAGACGGAGAAACCCAAAACAACGAAGTGGACGCATCACAGGGTCCGTAGAACACAGCAGCAACTGGAGTAGCTGGAGAAAGATGAGATGGAAGCAATCAAACAACTAGGTGAACGCATCCAAATCATCGACAAAATAGTCAGAGAGGCGAAGAATATACACAAGCCTATCCGAGACGCTATAACCGAGGCAGTTATTTTCTACCAGCAGATCGAAGACTATCGCGAAGCATTAGGAAGAACGAGAGAGGCACACAAGAGAGCATTTGAGCAAGCCTGCGTTGAAGCGCACGATGGTAGGCCAGTGAACGAGGAACCCCGGAAGGATGCAGCAACTCAAGTATACTCCAACGAAGCGACAGAGAAACCGAAGATCACAGGAAAGCCAATGTAGGAATCAGGAGACCCGACTTGGAAACCGAAAAGAAGAAGAGAGCAGCGATCTCACCTCCTCAGATTGCAACACCGGGAAAACGGAAATGCGACGAAAAGAAGTGGCATGACGGTACCGGACCAAGCAGCGCTCCCCAGGGCATGGTTGGAACACCCGACCCAGAAGCACAGGCGCCCGACTGGGAAACCGTGGAACGGAGAGCAAAGAAGAGGAGTGGGAACAAGAGCTAAAAAAGACCGCCAGGGAAAGGCGACCGCAACAACCGTTCCGCAGCTGTTGCAGTTAAACCCACGGGGGGCGTCTCATACGCGCATATGCTTCAGCACATTAAATCGAACGTGGACCCAGGCATATGTGGAGTCCAAATATCAGGAATAAAGCGCACGTGAGGCGGCGAACTCCTGGTGGAGATAAAGAAAGGAATCGGAGGGTCCGAAAAACTGAGGAATGCGATGGCGAACGTGTTGGGAGACGAGGCAACCGTAAGAAGAAGCTACACTCTCGAAATACGAGACCTTGACGAGGTTACCGAAGAGGAAGAGGTAGTGGATGCAATTTTAGCGACAACGGAGCAAACCGACCCCGAGGCGGTAAAAATGAGGTCCATGAGGAAAGCTTTCGGCGAAACTCAAATAGCGGTCGTGACTACATCAGAGGCAATCGCCCTGAAACTGCTGATAATAGGCAAAGTCAAGATAGGATGGGTTCTGTGTCGGGTTAGGGAGAAGATACAGGTTCTAAGATGCTTCAAATGCCAAGGATTCGGCCATGTGGCTCGGGACTGTAAGGGGCCGGACAGATCAAAACTATGCAGCCTCTGCGGAAAGAAAAATCACGTCGCAAGGGAATGCAAAGAGGAGGTATTCTGCGCAGTATGCAACGAACAGAAAGAGGACGCGAACCATATTCTCGGCAGTGCAAGATGCCCGTCATTCCAGAAGGCGCTCAAAAACACGAGAAAATGACTAAGTTTCTGCAAATAAACTTGGGAAGAGGTCAAGAGGCACAAGACCTGATGATGCAAGCCGCCGCGGAAAAAGGGACTGACATACTGATAATCAGCGAACAGTACCGGGATCTGGATACTGGAACGTGGTTTAAGGATAAAACAGGCAGAGCAGCCATGGCCGTGCTAAATCGTAACTTGAAGATAAGGGAGGTTGGGAAACCGGCATCGAACTTCGTATGGATCGACATAGAAGGGGTAAGAATATACAGCTGCCATATTTCACCAAACCTGGAGTATGAAGATTTCCTGATACAGATCGACGAGTGGTGTCCAGATGCGCACAGACCACTTGCCCACTGAACCAGATGCGCACGGACCGTTTGCCCACGGCCCACTTGCCCACAGACCCAGTTACCCACGGACCACTTGCGCACGGATTGAATTCTTCGTCGACCCAGATGCCCACGGCCCACTTGCGCACGGATCTCGTAACATGCACGGACCCAGATGCCCACGGCCCACTTGCGCACAGACTGAAATCTCTATCGACCCAGATACCCACAGACCCACATGCCCACGGCCCACTTGCGCACGGATTGAAATCTTTATCGACCCACATGCCCACGGCCCACTTGCGCACGGATTGAAATCTTCATCGATCCACATGCCCACAGCCCACTTACGCACGGATTGAAATCTTCATCGACCCAGATGCCCACAGACCCACATGCCCACGGCCCACGTGCGCACGGATTAAAATCTTCACCGACCCAGATGCCCACAGACCCACATGCCCACGGTCCACGTGCGCACGGATTGAAATCTCTATCCACCCAAATGCCCACAGACCCACATGCCCACGGACCACTTGCGCACGGGTTGAAATATACCTTGACCCAGATGCCCACGGGCCACTTGCGCACAGATTGAAATCGGGTGATGCCCAGTTGCGCACAAACCCAAATGAACACAAAAGCGAATTTCTACCTCCTGAACGATATTCCATCAGTAATTTAAGGATATTGTAAGTTATCATTATCTGACGGAACCTTTTAAGACATTTAATGCTCTCTTCAGTCGGCCTCGCTCGCTTCGCTCGCTCGCCGACGATATACTTATCCACTAACCTACCCAGTCTCCGAGATTTAAACATTCCACCCTATCCTATCCTAACATAACCTAACCTTGCAACCGCAACCCAAGTTTAGCCCATGGATGCGTTCCTGTGGCGATAAGATGTATGATTTTTAAAACATAGCCACAAGACCATAGTTTTCAGGATAAACGATGTGCTGAACATTACGTCAGAGCAGAAGTTAAATATTTCAGCAGTAGTAAGAGTTCGAGCCATTCTGGAACAGGATAGGTCGAAAGAGAACATGTATAGTATGGTACCACCGTTGATGGGATGGGTATGCCGGAGGGGGCCATACTAGTTAGAGTAATTAAAGTCCGATTAAGGGTTTTTAGGGCGGAAAGCTTCCGGGCGAGCTAGTTAGCAAAGATGCGCCTATTTCGGAAGAAAGAGATTCTATATACCGGAATAAGTATGGAAACCGGAAGTGACCATACATCTGGTAAAAGTACATCACGGGGATGAAACACGATAGTGTCCCGCGTTAGATAGATCCGGTGCAAACGCTTTAACCCAGTTTGAGTCTATTCGGCCAATGGGAAACGGAAAAACATGTAATCCGGAAGTGACCAGGTGTAGAACACAAGGCACGTTCCGATAACGTTTTAGATAGGCGGGTTCATCTACAGATGAGTAGTTAGGAACAACGCGCTAGGAGCGATACGGCGATCGTGACCTGATTAGTAGAATCATGGTACGCGAGTAATTAAACAAAAGATCAAAGGCGGTACTTTTGTTATTGCATAAAACAAGTTCAAACCAGGCGGATTCGTCTAGAATTTGTAAAAGATTAATATGTTCATTCATTGGCCGAGTGTCAATGCTATAACTTCAGAGATATATGGTTAGTTCTAAAAATAGCTCTCGGTGGAGGCATAGGACCATGAAACCATGTCGTGTTTAGAGTTACAGAATTTTTGTAAGGCTCTCGAAACTCAAGTGATAGGTCGGAGCAGGGATTCTGATAAACTGGATATCGTATCTTGCTTACCTTAGAAGATGTATGGTCCACAGCATGCAGATCAAAGGCGGCTTCCAGGATATGGAAGTTTTTGCGCTAAAATTATGCGGAATCTTACTGAAAGGACTTTCAAGACGGAGTCTCTTTCATACTTTTGTAATATCATGCGTAGTTTAAGACTTCTATGGTTAATTGCGCAGTAGAAAAAAACCGTTAAACGTAAGAATGACCGTTATTGCGTCATCCTATCAATTGTCAGGGATTTTGACGAAATATGGCGCGTATAGCTAGTCAGATCCTAAATGTCAAGATAATATGTGTAACTCCATGATACGTATATCGGGAGCCGAGAACTATGTTACTTGACGAGACAAAGGAATTATGACGTCATCGTTTCACGTCTAAGTGAAGGAGAGATATGAGGGATTTGCGAATAAGCGGTTCCTTAATAATTTCATATTTTAAGTAAGATTCTGTAAAAACATTTGTAAACATTTTATTTGTTTAAACAAAAGATGGTACAAAAATGTGTTTCTCGAATAAGGGAATTCCAAACGAGACATGTTATAGCGCCGTATTCTAATCTGATGCTGTATAACAAAATATATGTAATAGTTTAATTTTAAGGACATTGTTAAGCTATAAGTATAGTTAAGTCCTAAACTATTATTAATATCAAAAAATTAATTAGCGTGGTAAGCAGCTGGGACATGATTTCCAGATAACTTTTATTTCATATTTTATGTATCTATTTTTGTTCTTTAAATGTATGGTATTTTACGCTTGGTGGTGGGGGCGCGTCAGGGGTAGCCCTGGATTCCTATATAAGCGGGAGCGCAGAAGACTCGAGAGTTCACTTGAAACACTGGAGTTCCAGGCTACGCATCGTGGTAGTGCGCTCCACCTGAAAAGTATATTTGGGTGTAAAAATAAATAAGTTAAAGTGTTAGGAAGTGTTTATTATAACAACCTACCTTTTCCTATAATCGTGTATCGTGATTTTTGCCGTAACGCGACAGGATCCGTGCACAAAACAACATATCGTTCTGGGATTCAATCGTCTTCGAAGTAAGCAGGATCATCTGGAAGATATCATACACAAAGCAAGAATTCTTATATTTTTGGCTTTATTTAATACGGTAAAATACTTATCGTCATCTGAAGATGTCATCGTTGATCCAGGAAGTTGTCCGTCATCGAGAGTGCCTGAAAAAAGAAAGTGAAAGTTATTATATTTTCTACTTTAATTAATACGGTAATATACTTATCGTCATCTGGAGGTGTCATGGTTGATCCAGGGAGTTGTCCGTCATCGAGAGTGCCTGAAAGAAGAAAGTGAAAATTCTTATATTTTCTACTTTAATTTACTGGAGGTGTCATCGTTGATCCAGGGAGTTGTCCATCTTCGAGATTACCTGAAAAAGAAAAAGGAGATTAATATTACTGATTTCCTGAAAATTAATAATTATTTGGGGTTGTATGAAGCAAGTGTTCATCGTCAATAACCTCGCAAACCTTGCTTGTTGAGAAAGGTTAAACAAGCTGGCGACCGATACGAACCGCCGTTTTTCTCAAATTGTCGTGGACGGGAGTGCACGGTTCAAATTCTTTTTCGTCCATGATAGGAAAATCGGTTACAACCTATCCTAATTTTTTAATGGTCAATGCTATATTGATATACGACGATACGGTATCCGCTAGTGGGGTAGAAATCTGTGCGTAAGTGTGCCGTGGACATCTGGCTTGACTAAAATTTCAGTCTGTGCGCAAGTGGGCCGTGGGCATGTGGGTCTGTGTGCATTTGGGTCGATGAAGATTTCAATCCGTGCGCAAGTGGGCCGTGGGCATATGGGTCTGTGGGCATCTGGGTCGATGAAGATTTCAATCCGTGCGCAACTGGGCCGTGGGCATGTGGGTCTGTGGGCATCTGGGTCGATAGAGATTTCAGTCTGTGCGCAAGTGGGCCGTGGGCATCTGGGTCCGTACATGTTACGAGATCCGTGTGCAAGTGGGCCGTGGGCATCTGGGTCGACGAAGAATTCAATCCGTGCGCAAGTGGTCCGTAGGCAACTGGGTCTGTGGGCAAGTGGGCCATGGGCAAACGGTCCGTGCGCATCTGGTTCCGTGGGCAAGTGGTCTGTGCGCATCTGGGTCCCTCCCCAGATCGACCAGCTGGAAGAGAGCCTAAGAACGGCGAACGGGGAGATTCTAGTAGCAGGAGACTTCAACTGCAAATCCCCAGAGTGGGATTCCAGAAAAATGGATAAGAGGGGCGAAGTTCTGTCCGAATTAATAGCTAGGTTGGATCTCGTTGTCCTCAACGAGGGAAATTCCTTCACTTTTCGGCGGGGAAACACCGGATCAGTGGTGGATGTCACGCTAACTACGGAAGGTATCGCCAACAGATTGGAGGGATGAAAAGTGCTGGAGGACACTACTCTCAGCGACCATCAGTATCTGGAATTCCATTTCAGCAACGAAACGAGAAGGCAGCAGAGAAACGCGACTACTAAGCCATACAATGGCGAGGGATGGCTGCTGCGGAGACTCGACAAGACTCGGCTGAGAGCGGCACTGAAAACAGCAAAGCTTCAAGGCGAGCTACAAAAATTCTTAGAGGACAGCAACACGGAGGCTTTCATAGAATACGTCGCCAAAACCATAACCTTAGCGTGCGATGCGACTATGCCGAAGCGTAAAAAGACCCCTAACGCAAAGAAGTCAGTGTACTGGTGGAACTCTGAAATAAACGACCTGCGAAAGAAATGCCAGGCGGCACGCCGAGCGGTTCAACGCCGCAGGCGGCGGGACAAAAGCCAGGGCGAAAGGGTGGACGGGCAGGAAATGGAAACAGAAACACAAGTAACAGAAACAGAAGCACAGGACGCAGCCGCTGCCATCTTGCGAGCGAATTTCAAGGAGGCAAGAAAGACTCTACGGATGTCCATTAAGGGGGTCCTCTGGTTTGACGGTTTTATTTTTAAGCATTTTTTGGGATTTTTTTGTGAGGACCAATGAAGAGATAGAACTTTGGAATTTTTATCATTTATTTATAAGTGTTTCAAGAGTATACGTATAAATTTTCAGCTAAAAATATTCATTAGAACAAAAGTTATAGCGCTCTGAAGACACCTGCCTCGAAAAAATGGACGGTCACTCCCTCCACGAAATCAGCTGATTGGCTTATCTGAAACTAAAAAAATCGGGGGCATTTTAATCTGTAAGCTTAAATACACGGAATCGACTATTATGAAAAGAAAATTTTGAAAATTGGACTTTTGACAGACTTTGGAACAAAAAATTTCGAATTTCATGTATTTTTTGTCAATTTTTTGTTAAAAAAAATATAAATATTTTAAATTTTGGGGTGATAATAGTCCATTCCGTGCGTCTATATGTGTTGAGTTGACCCTATAAATTTGAAGTGAATCGGCCAAGTCGTTCTCGAGATATGATGGAGGAAAGTTTGAAAAACGTAGTTTTGAGAAAAACGCGTTTGAAGTTTCAAGTACAGTTACAACTATAAAAATCCTAACTTACCATTAATCTGCGCTCAGCTCAGCGCTCCGAACACATGCCTCTTCTAACTGCTGTATCTTTATAATGGCTTCGAATTTTGAAAAATCACTTTACCACCATATTCTAGACATATTAAGGAAACAATTTATGCAAAAAAAATCGATTTTTTGAACCCATCAAACCAGAGGACCCCCTTAAAAGTAGCAAAAGGAAGTGCTGGAAAGATCTTTGTCTTTCAGTAGAAAAGGATCCTTGGGGCCTCCCCTACAAGATTATTACAAAAAAACTTGTGGGGCGGTAGCAGATACCTGGAATATCGTGCCCAGAAAGAATGAGAGAAATAGTCGAAACGCTATTCCCGCTTCATGAACCAAGACCGCAGGAAGACAGGCAAGTCAATGAGGCGGTAGCACCCTTCCGTATTGAGGAGCTACAAGAGGCAAGGAAACGACTGCAGCCAGGGAAAGTCCCCGGCCCGGATAAAATTCCGAATGAGATCATCGGAGAAGTGGTGGAAGTCTGGCCGGAATTGCTGCTGAACACCTACAACGCCTGCCTCCAAAAAGGTCTCTTTCCTACACGATGAAAAAGACAAAAGCTCGTCCTGCTAAGAGAAGGGGATAAGCCCTTTGAAGAGCCATCGTCTTACCGACCAATCTGTCTCCTGGACAGCATGGGGAAACTATTCGAAAGGCTGCTCCTAAACAGACTCGAGGAACACATAGGAAAAACGGTGGGCTGTCCCAAAAGCAATTTGGCTTTCGGAAAGGACGATCGACAGTGGACGGCATAAAAGAAGTGGTCAAAACAGCCGAAACGGTGAAAAAGGGGACCTGGGTGACAAAGGGCTACTGCGCACTAGTGACACTAGACATCAAGAACGCGTTCAATACAGCGAGGTGGGACAACATTATGGAGGCCTTAACATCGAGACGAACTCCGCATTACCTGAGACAGATGGTGGATAGCTACCTGAGCGACAGAACGCTCAGCTATGACACGGGGAAAGGAGAAGTCGAGTATAAAGTGACGGCGGGCATTCTACAGGGATCGGTTCTTGGACCATTCCTGTGGAACCTCATGTACGACGGACTACTAGATCTTGGCCTGCTAAGAGGGGCAACCATAGTTGGCTTCGCCGATGATGCTGCAGTGGTAGTAACAGCGAAGACAACGAGTACGCTGGAGCTGGTAACAAACGAAAGCCTACGACGAGCCAGTAAATGGCTAAAAGATATGGGACTCAAAATGGCTGTCCATAAAACGGAGGCGGTACTGATCACGGACAAAAGGTTATTCACACCACCAGAACTCGTTCTCGAAGGACAGAATATACTGTTACGATCGCTCTCCAAATACGCGGAATATGGTTATGTTCCTACGTTCAATATTCGAGAGGACCGATTGAGTGTTATTGAGATTTCGTGAATGCTGATTTGGAAAGGTAGTTAGGATGGTTCGTTGGTCAGACTTGCCGGTGCTAAACGTTACGTCCACGCGTTATGTCGATTGTTTCGACGGATAAGATTCGAGAGGAAAAGGAAATAGGTTCCAGAGGATACCCTGATCGATATAAGGGAGATTGTTCTTTGAGTCTGATATGATATCCTGATTTATGAAATTAGAACGAAGTTTAACTTAAACGAATTGATTGATTCTTTGCTCGGGTATTCTTTATCCTTTTTATGTAAGTTAGATATTCTGGGTATGAATGAATTATTGTGTACCTGATTGTATGTGAGTGTACTCATAAGCTTACCCAATGGTTTCTAAGGAATTCAACCGTTTTCTTTTATTGCTTTCCTTGGAAGTATGAAGATTCAGTGAGGTGGTTTGGATGGACCCTCAGTCCCGATGAGTTTGTAGTCAAGGATTTTGTAAATGATGGTGATGAGTATGGTTCACAACTCGCAGATTAGATTCACCAGGTATGCTTTACTTCTGTATGAATTTCGAAGAACTGAATTGAAGAGAATATAAGTTCTTAGAACTCTAGACTTCGACTCTAACTTTGACTTTTACTTTGCACAAGACTTTTTGATGTACTTCACAATGCCACCTTCTACCACAGAACAAGAACAAGAACAAGAACTGAACAAGACTGGACTGAACACCTTTTTAGCCTCTCCAACCCTTTTTAAGGACTTCGTTTCTTATCCCTTCCATTACTTCTCATGAATTTGATTGGTCTTTAATTCCCTTTCTCAATGATCATTTAACAAATCAGAGTACTAACAATTATCTATCTGTTGTTGCATACCTGAGTCTTCCAATTCTGTACCTGAAACCTCGCGAGTACTGCTAGACTCGAGGAGCTTCAGGTTTAACTTTTATTTCAAGACATAGTAAAGGATTGGTATGACAAATTCCTTAAGAACATAATACCTGATAGAAATAATAAGCGTAACATTTTTCCGGTCAAATAAATGATAACATAATTAAAGATTCCAATAATATAACGGAATATAAATCAAGTATAGTAATAATGCATGTATAGTGTAACGTTCCGGCCTTATACCCCCCTATCCTCTATCCTTTTTCCTTCCCAATCATCCATTCTCGATGATGGATACATCAAGAGCCCCACATAAGAGTGCATAGCGCACTGTGGATGTGCATAACTGTATCTGAGAGAACTCCTAAAATCCTAACATTCCTCAAGAATCCTATCGACCTCTCACAGCGACGCCGATAAAGGAAAGGGAATATAGGACCTTTAACTCTCTAATATTGCATAATTCCCTTGAAACTAGTCATAGCGACAATCAGGAGGAAATAATATTAGAAATTATTACATTTAATATTCCTAGAATCCAGAATACAGTCGACAGACTGAAATCAAAACAAACAAGTGCCCAGGCGCGATAAGCCGGCACGCACCGAATACAATAGAAATACCGGTAAGCCGATATTTGAAGAAACCGCTAATCCAATTAGTCAAATCAAACTATCGTAAATCAAAATATCAAATCCAAAAAGCGACGTTAACACCTCAGGCGGATAAAAATCGTTATCCCCACTAGTTTTAACGTATGCCTATCGAGGATATAAGCAGCGGCTTCCTCGACAGGGAGTCATTCGATTCTTTCGTTTCACTCGATCCACTCGTGTCTATCTAGACGAGTCGATAAGACCCTTGTACACCACAAGACGACAAGAAGCAGGTAAAGATTTCGAAAGTGTAAATTATCAAAAAGCTAGGGGAAAACCAATCCTCTGTTTCAGAGCGAACCAGTGAACAGTATTGTACTGCAAACTGTGGGAACTCATCCTCGGCAGTCCTGGTCTTGGAAAGCATTGTGTCTCCACCCTGTATCAGGAATCTGCCTTCCTTGTAGATATTCTGCATCAAAGGCATTGTGCTGGAGCTGTCAGAAATCGACCACTGCATAACAACAACATTCCTTAAAAAGACTCAGCTCCCAATATCATTGTGATTAGTAGCTGTCTGAGTCGAACCTATCCTCAAGATAAGGGATTCAGCAAACGGGGTTCATTGTGATCTCCTGTGGGTACTGAATCATTATCATCCTAACCTTCAACTGGACCACGATCTTCGGACGCATCGTGCAATCTGCTGTATTGTGGTTCCAGCTACCTCTTTCCCATCCGAAAGGCTAGCAGAGAGAGAGAGAGAGAGTAAAGTAAACAAAAACACTTCTTGTCGCCGGTGGTACTACTAGTAAGCTAGAGACATTTATAAGTGTGTGTATATGTGAGAAAGTGCAAAATAGAAGATTAAGGAGATCTAGTCTGTAACTTATAGGACAATATATCATTATTTTATTATTTTAAAACCTCCAGTGTCCAAATTGTTTCTAAAGACGCCTGCCCAGTGCACAAACCCTTCAAAAAGTCTCGTGATTCCGAATACTCAAGGATCACGAAACGTCTCAATAGTGTGTATAATGTATGTATGGGTTAGGGTTTAACAATAATAATATGGGTTGGCCATGGGTATAAGTGGCTGTGTATATGTATGGGTTAAGGAGTGTCGTATATAGGAGGGCTGAGACGTAACAATACCTTGGTCAAAGTCGGTAAGGTACCTAGGCGTACAAATCGACAGCGGACTGCGGTACGTAGAACATGCAGCCAAAATGGCACAGAAGGCAGCAACGATGGCAGCATTCTTAGCACGGCTGATGCCAAATATTGGAGGACCAAGGGAGCAGAAAAGGAGACTCCTGAACAGTGTGGTACACGCAAAGATTCTTTACGCGGCCGAAATCTGGGCCAAGGCAGTTTACAAGGCGCCTGGCAGGAGTGCAGAGAAGAAGCGCCTTGAGGATAATATCTGCCTATCGGACGTTATCGGAAGGAGCCACACTGGTACTAGCGATCACGCCACCAGTAGACTTACTGATTCGAGAGAAGCAGGAAGTCTATGAAAAACTACAGCAGTACCGATCTAAACAGGGTGCGGAACAAGAAAAAGCGGTCATTAAGGAGGGAGCACGAAAAGGACTGATTACCAGGTCGCAGACCCGGTGGGATAACGACACAAAAGGAGGATGGACGCACGACCTCATCCCCAGTATTCAGGCATGGTATGAAAGGCAACATGGGCAGGTAGGATACTACGTAACCCAGGCATTGACCGGACATGGCTGCTTTAACACGTTGACTGCCAAGCGCATTTTCCATGATTTGCCCAAGGCGCCAACGTGAATTTTTCATTGTGCGGTGCATATTATGTTGAAATATTATTTGCAGCAAATAAAGTGAGTTATACAATTATTTTTGTATGTTCTATATTGTATTAATTTCTTCAAATCATTATAGTAACAATAGTATTATTGAAAAATGCATCAGTATCCATATTTACTCTAACTATGTACTCTTATTATTTGCTGCGTCGCCGGTCACCGGTGACCCCCACGGCGCTGTAGCCAAGTCGAGTGCCGGTCACCGGTGATCCCCATGGCAGTCAACGTGTTAATGAGTATGTGGCGAAATACAAGAAGAGAGAAACCACGGAGTGCTTCCAATGCGGTAACAGCCCGGACGACGCGCACCACGTCGTCTTTACGTGCCCGGCAACTAGTCTTTCCAGGTGTCCCGATTTGCGCGGGACGTCCCGATTTTCAAGGTCTGGGGATGCGTCCCGATTTGCACCTGATCGGGACACTAAATGTCCCGATAAATCAATAAATTTATTAAAAATCATTATTATTAGAAAAAATAAATACATTACACATCACATCACTATGTCGAGTGCAACAATGTGTTCAAAATAGCACGCATCACATCACTAACGCTATAGGTATAGCTTTGTTTTGTTCTCTCGCTCAGAGACGCGATCGCTCCGCGGTCACTTTGGCTTCACTCAATCAATCGATCTTCGTTCGTCCAATCATTCGTCATTCGTCCGTTCACTCATATTGTTGCGGTTCGTACGTGTTTTGCGATTTTAACAACAGATAAAATATACATTTAGGAGATTCTTTGCAGGTAAGCATTAAAATTATTTAATTAAGCATTATGTGAATGTTTGCGTAAAGCTTTTAACAAATTTCTCATATTTGGTTCTTTCTAAGATTCTAATTCGCGTTTGGGAATTTTAGGTAATATGAGTTGGTTTTTGTTGGTTTATTGATATGAATGTGGGTGCGTGCTTGAATTTAAATATTGCAATTAACGTTTTTTAACGAAATTATATGCATTGGTTTCGTGCTTGATTAACATAATTGAGCGTATATCTGTTCGTATGTAGGTACTTAGGTGTATGTATTTACGCATGTGTGTGTTCATGCGTTGGTGTTGGTGTTGGTTGCTGGTATTGGATTTCTTTTATTTTCAGATTCCCTTTAAAATGAGTGATCCGGAAACTGATTCCGAAGTAAAAACCGATGCTTCGACTTCGACTCCGAAAAAGAAGAAACAAAAAAGAATGTGTTCTTTTCTTGATGTTTGAATGAAAAATCACTCGTTCATCAAACCCGCTCCAAATAATAAGTTTACAGCACTTTGCACATTGTGCCAAAAAGAGTTCAGCATATCTCATGGTGGCAAGAATGATATAGAAAAACACAAAAAATGTAATGAATACCAAAAAAGAGAAAGAAGTGCTAGTTTATCTACATCGCTGAAAATATTTTTAAAGACCGATCAAATGAGCACTCAAGAAGAAAAAGTGATAGCCGCTGAAGTCACAAAGACGTACCACTCGGTCAAGCATAGCTTATCATTCAATTCACTCGAATGTGATACAAAACTCGATCATACTTTGTATGGTGATTCAAAAATTGCTGAAAAATTCACACTTGGACGAACTATGGCCAGTGCCATTGCACATGACGTTTTAGGTCCAGCATCGACTCAAGAGGCCATCGAAACTTTGCAAAATGATACATTTTATAGTGTTGCTACTGACGCCTCCAATCACAGTGCCACAAAAATGTTTCCGCTGATGGTGAGATTTTACAGCCCAACTACAAATTTAAAAACGTGTGTACTTGACTTTTATGAAGACGCAAATGAAACTGCATCAGCCATCCATATAAATTTAGTGACACGACTGAAAGAGCGCAATATTGACACTAAACACCTTACCAGTTACTGTGCAGATAATGCAAATGTAAACTTTGGGTGTCGTAATTCAGTTTTCCAGTTATTGCATCATGATAATGACAACATTTTATCAGTGGGATGTCCTGCACACATTTTGCACAACAGTGTAAAGTATGGTCTGGGTAAGAGTGAGTTTGATTTAGAGAATTTCATCCTGAAGCTGCATAACCATTTTTCATACTATGCAAAACGAGTTGACGCTTTAAAAGACTTTAACGTGCTACCAAATCTTTCGATATACTGAAAGATTATTTTATATCATTGGGAGAAGACGAATGTCCAACTGCGCTGTGGCAATTCTTTAATTCTGACGAAACGGAACCTTGTCTGGCATTTTACCAAAATGCACTAAAAGTCTTACAGCATGCAGTAGTATGTCTTGAAAACGAAACATTGCTGTGTTTCGAAGGTCACGAAATAATGGTTGAACTGAGTAAAAAATTGAGGCAGAGGATTGAAGATGAATTTCTAGGATTCAGGTGCAGCAACTTATTTAAAAAGTTGTCTGATGATAAAGTTACAAAAATAAAAAAAGACTGTTGTGCGTGGTACAAAAATGTTCTACATTACATTGAAACTAAATACGAACTCAAGGATAGCAGATTGGACTTATTTAAACCATTTTCACTCCAGGACGACTCATTCACTTACGCGTCAATGTTTAACATTATTGAAAATCTAAAAATTGATACGTTCTTCGACATGGATCAACTTTATGAAGATGTGTGTAAAGTCAAAGAAGTAGTGAAGGCAGCAGTGCAAAACAAAGACTTGACGCCGCTACGAAAATGGCACAACATTTTTAAAGACATATCAAGACTTTGCAAATCTTCAAAAGTTATTTTCTTTTATGGCTTCAATACCGGTATCAAACGCGGTAACGGAAAGGGTATTTTCCCAGGCTAACTTAACTTGGTCTGAGAGGCGAAATCGTTTGACACTCGAGCATGTCAAAGCAGAAATTCAAATTAAAACCAACTTTAACATGACTTGCAGTGAATATTATAACTACGTTATAAAAAACAAGGCAATCCTAAAGGCAGCAAAATCTAACGAAAAATATAATTTTAATAAAAAATAAATTATTTAAACTTATAAACCGCGTCAATAATTAATACTTAAACTACGATTTTATTGCACTATTTTGTAATTTCTACTAGTCCAGCAAGGCTGACTATTATTATGTAGGAATAAATTCAAATATGTAGGTACTAATAATATTAGTTGCAAAACGTAATAAATTAAACTGAAATTTTAAAAAATGTTCTTTTTTTGTTTGTCTCAATCTACAACTCTAAATCCCGATTTGTTTTATCTTCTGCCCCGATTTAAAACAAATCGGAACTGGCAACACTACCGGCAACAGAAAATGATAGATCGCGACTAGACGAATTGCTAGGAGGGCATAGAATACGGGTAAACAGCCTTGTAGAAGTCATGCTAGAAAGTGGGCATAACTCGGAAGCGGTGCATGCGTACATAACAGCGATTACGAAACAGAAGGAGGAAGCCGAGAAAAAATGGAAGGAAAACAGGCTAGATAGGGAGGAGCAAGATGAACCCCCGAACGCCCCCGACGACTAAAAGCGTACAAAATAAGTACGAGCAGTAAGAGAAGAGCCTAACGAGGGCAGTTAATACACCACACCGAGTAATGCGAAGGCGGGTCCAGTGTAGTGTGCGGAGAGAAAGGAGGGGTTTTAGTCGGTAAGAATCCGACACTACCCACAACATTAGGGTGTCTCATGTAAGATTTTCCCTCCTTCCAAAAAAAAAAAAGATAGGTTAGAGGTAAGGTAGAGGTAGGGTAGAGGTAGGGAAGACGTAGGGTAGAGAGAGGTTGGGTAGAAAGAGGTAGGGTAGAGGTAGGGTACAGGGAAGGTAGAGGTAGGGTAGAGGTAGGGTAGAGGTAGGGTAGAGGTAGGGTAGAGGTAGGGTAGAGAGAGGTAGGGTAGGGGTAGGGTACAGAGAGGTTGGGTAGAGGTAGGGTAGAGAGAGGCAGGGTAGAGGTAGGGTAGAGGTAGGGTAGAGATAGGGTAGAGAGAGGTAAGGTAGAGGTAGGGTAGAGGTAGGGTAGAGGTAGGGTAGAGGTAGGGTATAGGAAGGGTAGAGGTAGGGTAGAGGTAGGGTAGGGGTAGAGTAGAGATAGGGTAGAGAGAGGCAGGGTAGAGGTAGGGTAGAGAGAGGTAGGATAGAGGTAGGGTAGAGAGAGGCAGGGTAGAGGTAGGGTACAGGGAGGGTAGAGGTAGGGTAGAGAGAGGTAGGGTACAGGGGAGGTAGAGGTAGGGTAGAGGTAGGGTAGGGGTAGGGTAGAGATAGGCAGGGTAGAGTTAGGGTAGAGGTAGGTTAGAGGTAGGGTAGAGGTAGGGTAGAGGTAGGGTAGAGATAGGGTAGAGAGAGGTAAGGTAGAGGTAGGGTAGAGGTAGGGTAGAGGTAGGGTAGAGGTAGGGTATAGGAAGGGTAGAGGTAGGGTAGAGGTAGGGTAGGGGTAGAGTAGAGATAGGGTAGAGAGAGGCAGGGTAGAGGTAGGGTAGAGAGAGGTAGGATAGAGGTAGGGTAGAGAGAGGCAGGGTAGAGGTAGGGTACAGGGAGGGTAGAGGTAGGGTAGAGAGAGGTAGGGTAGAGGTAGGGTACCTCAGCCACCGAATTTTGAAGTACGATACGGATGATGGTCCTAAGGAGTATAAGATCACCGGTGGTGTACCACAGGGCTCAGTATTGGGGCCCCTACTATGGAACATCATGTACGATGATATCTTTAGGCTTCGGGTACCTGCAGAGGCAAAGGTCATAGGCTTTGCAGATGATGTTGCAATAGTGGTGGTTGCAAAATACGTGGAAGAAGTGGTCCAGATCTGCAACGAGACGACCCAGGTCATCCAACGGTGGCTGCGATCGGTGGGCCTGTGCCTTGCTGAGCATAAGACGGAGGCGGTCCTAATAACAAGTAGGAAGAAGACTGAGACTATATCTCTCACGGTCGGTGAACACACGATCATGTCACAGCCGTCCATAAAATACTTGGGAATTATGATCGACGCAAGGTTGACATTCATGAAGCACCTTGAGTACATTAGCAGCAAAGCAGCGAGCGTAAGTGCTGCTCTTGCTCGGATAATGCCGAACCATGGAGGACCAAGACAGAGCCGAAGGGTACTCCTAGCCAGCGTAGTCACATCCGTAATCCTGTACGGAGCGCCGGTCTGGGCCGAAGCAATGACAGTTCAGGCATACGGACGAAAGGTAATAGCGGCACACCGGCGGATTGCCATACGAGTGACCAGTGCTTTTCGTACCGTATCGGATGACGCAGTGTGCGTCATAGCAGGGCTACTACCCGTTGACCTTCTAGCTATGGAGAGGCAGACATTATACCAACATGGAAGACACGGTACACAGGCCCAACGAGCGGAAGACCGCAAAAAGGAGCGAACCGCATCCATCGAACAGTGGCAAGTCAGATGGACGGCATCTGACAAAGGCAGATGGACGTTCCGCCTAATTCCTCAGATAGATATATGGGTGAACAGGAAACACGGCGAAGTGGACCACTACCTAACACAAATGCTGACCGGACACGGGTGCTTTCGAGCTTACCTGAAAAGATTCAAACTGGAAGAAGTCGCAGCATGTCCGGCGTGCCCGAAGATAGCAGAGGATGCCGAGCATGTATTCTTCCACTGCCCACGCTTCATCGACGCTCGCAAAGAGCTAGAGGAGGTGCTTGGTGAGGAACCATCTACGGAGAATATTGTCAGACACATGCTGACTACAAATATAAGATGGAGGGCGGTCAGCAAATTTGCCGCACAAACCATGACAGAACTCCGACGATTAGAACGGGAGAGAACACGACACGCACGAAATAAATAATTTGGTACATTGGAGGAAGAGCCGAGGCTAAATCCCTTCCTGCGAAGTTATGCCTAAAGGCGGTACCGCAGGAAATAGGGACGTGAAGGGAGGTGGTTTTAGTGGGTAAAAATCCCACACGCCGCGGAACACGGGTTCCTCGGTGTCTTTCGAAGATTTCCACCTACCCTCGGAAAAAAAAAAAAAAAAAAAAAAAAAAAGAGGTAGGGTACAGGGAAGGTAGAGGTAGGGTAGAGGTAGGGTAGGGGTAGGGTAGAGATAGGCAGGGTAGAGTTAGGGTAGAGGTAGGTTAGAGGTAGGGTAGAGGTAGGGTAGAGGTAGGGTACAGGGAGGGTAGAGGTAGGGTAGAGGTAGGGTAGAGGTAGGGTAGAGGTAGGGTACAGGGAGGGTAGAGGTAGGGTAGAGGTAGGGTAGAGAGAGGTAGGGTAGGGGTAGGGTACAGAGAGGTTGGGTAGAGGTAGGGTAGAGAGAGGCAGGGTAGAGGTAGGGTAGAGGTAGGGTAGAGATAGGGTAGAGAGAGGTAAGGTAGAGGTTTTTTTTTTTTTTTTTTTTTTTTCCTGTTTGGGAGAAAGAGGTTAAAGGTCAAAATCTTAATAGACCATGACATGTCATTGTTGATGGGGTCGTCGAAACAGCCCCACCCCCAACGACACCGTGTGTTGGATTCACACCAACTAAAAACCTTTCGTTTTACGGCCAGGCTAATGCACCCAACCGTAACCCGAATCCTCTCCGTCACCTTTACCGACCCTTAGTAAAGGCGAACCTAGCTCCCTCTTCTGTACCCTTGATCCCGCGGTACTATCGTCAGACAATGCTTCGCGGGGGGCGTAAGGCTCCTGCCCTTTTCTCTTCGATGTGGTCGTCATCTCTATAGTCGTCGTTCATTTGTCCGCGTTCGAAATCGGAGTCAACATACCGAATACACGACACTCACCCGACAACACCCGCACTGACGCGCACAACGCGCGCACACTCCACCACGCACACCCACACCCACGCACACCCACACACACACGCACACACGCTTTTGCACCACCGCATACTCATCCTCTGCGTCTTCTTCTCTCTTCTTCGTCCCTCCTGACCTTCTTGAGGATTACTGCTGCATAATTGCTGACCGCGCACCATCCATCCTCCGAGGTTCTCATAGCCGTCATGATCGATTCAGGTGTCACTCTGGACTGGAGATAACACTCGAGTTCCTCTCGCTCAATCTGGTATCGTGGGCAGTCGCAGAAGACATGCTCCGCATCTTCGTTGGCTTCCAAACAAACTGGGCAGTTTGGACGGTCCTCTATTTTAAATCGATGTAGGTACGCCCGAAAGCATCCGTGCCCCGTCAAAAACTGCGTGAGGTAGTAATTGACTTCCCCATGTCCTCTTTCCATCCAGTCCTCTATTTTTGGTATGAGGCGATGTGTCCATCGCCCCTTGCCGCTGGAATCCCATCTTTTTTGCCACTCGGTCATTGTCTGCTTCCTAGCGGCGGCACAAACTTCCCTCTGAGTGTTGTCATTTATCCGTCTCTTCGCCTCGAATATGACCTTCCTCTCCATTGCTAAAAGGTCAATAGGCGGCATGCCTGCTATGATGCAAACAGCCTCGTCCGATACCGTGCGGTAAGCCGATGCGACCCTTAGTGCACTTTTCCTGTACACGGTAGATAGCTTTCTTGCATAACTTTTCACCAGCATAGCATCCGCCCATATTGGGGCCCCGTACAATATAATCGATGTGATTACACTGGCCAAGAGTAACCTTCGTTTCTGTGTCGGCCCTCCTACATTTGGCATCAACCTCGACAAAGCAGCGCCAACTTTTGCTGCTTTATCGCTTACTGCTTCAAGGTGTTGTTTGAAGGTTAGTCTTGCATCGATAGTGATGCCCAGGTACTTGAGGGTCGGTTTGGAGACAATCTCATGTCCGCCCACCGTCAGTGTTATTGTCTCCATCTTCTTCCTACTAGAAATAAGGATAGCTTCGGTTTTGTGGCTGGCTAGTTCTAGGCCTGCCTCTGCTAGCCATGCGTGTATTGTACGAATGGACTCCTCAGCTATGTCTGTCACTTCTTCCTTGTGCTTTGCTACCACCACTACTGCTATATCATCAGCAAAGCCTACCACTGTTGCCCCTTTGGGTAATTCCAGTCTTAATACCCCATCATACATGATGTTCCAAATGGGTGGGCCCAACACTGATCCTTGGGGGACGCCTCCTGTTACTTCATAGATCTCAGTGCCGTTCTCGGTGTCATATAATAAGATTCTGTCCTTCAAATAGTCAGACATCATCTTTCTTATATATAGAGGCACATCTTGATTACGGAGTGCCTCGTGTATCTTGCTCCATTTCGCCGAGTTGAATGCATTTTTGACATCCAGTGTAACGATAGCGCAGTACTCCTTTGTTCCGCCCTTCCATCTTTTCCCTGCTATCGCTGATCGCGCCGTGTCGATCACTAGTCCTACCGCGTCCAGGGTTGAACGCTTCTTCCTGAAGCCATATTGGTGCTCAGCAAGTCCTCCACTGCCTTCTATTGCCTGGTCCATTCTGACGCAGATTATGCGTTCTAGGATCTTGCCCAAGGTGTCCAGCATGCAGAGTGGTCGGAATGCTGCAGCATCGTCAGGTGGTTTCTTGCCTTTTGGTAATAGCACTAGGCGTTGTTTCTTCCAGTTCATGGGGAAGATCCCCTCTTTGAGACATGAGTTGTACAAGTCTACAAAGACCTCTGGCCGGGCTTCGATAGCATGCTTCAATGCGATGTTGGGTATGCCATCTAATCCTGGAGCCTTGTTGTTTCCTATCCTCTTGCAGGCAGTTAGCACCTCGTCCGTCGTAATGGGGGGAATATTTTCCTCGTTTACCACTGCTTCCATGATACACGGTTCGTCCAGCTGCCTGGGGAACAGTGTAGCTACAACCCTTTGCAATAATTCAGGGCACTTAGGAGGGGGTACATAGCTTCCCCTAATCTTCTTCATTACTATTTTATATGGTCTACCCCAGGGGTCCTGGTCGACCTCGTCCTGTAGCTCCTTAAGGCACCGTCGTTTGTTGTCGCGAATTGTCTTCTGCAGTTTTCGCTTGGCGTCTTTCATTTCTTGGTTGCAGATATCCACTGCTTCCTGTCCTCTTCCAGTTCTATAGTACTTTTTCCTTGCCCGCTGTTCCAGCCTCCTGGTCCGGTGGCACTCGCTACGGGCAGTATCCGCTTCCTTGTTCCACCAATAAACTGGTGGCCGTCTTCGGTTGGGTATTCTTCTCGGCATAGCAGCGTCGCAGGCTCGGGTGATATTTTCCGTCACCTGTTTAGCTTTACTGCTTGCCAGTCCTGTTACTTGCATTTCTTCCAATGCAAGCAGAAACATCTCCTTATCGTAGTCCTTCGTTTTCCAACCGACTCTATTGGTCCTTGTACTTGCGCTGGATCCCTGTTTCGATTTACCTAACTCCATTATTATGGCCTGATGGTCACTATTTGTGTAGTGTTCACTCACACTCCACCTGTGAACTGTGTCAACTAGACAGCCGCTAACATACGTAAGATCCACAATGGATCCTGTGTTTCCTCTTCTAAAAGTATACGTGCAACCCTGGTTGACTAGAACCAAATCTAGTAGAGCGAATGCTTCCAGTAGTACTCGCCCTCTTTGGTTTGTCCTTTGGCTGCCCCACTCTACAGCCCAAGCATTGAAATCCCCTGCGATTACTAGCGGTTTTCTTCCTACCGCGTCTTGTACCAGCCGATCTAGCAGTTGTTCAAACTGCTCGATTGGCGCGTTAGGGGAAGCGTAGCAGCTATAAATATGTATACCTGCTACCTTAGCGCGTACAAATCCTTCTTCACGGTTGGTCATTTTTTCCTGGAAAGGAACGTCACCACATGCCCAGATTGCTGCTTTGCCAGTGCTGTCCGTATCCCACGATGGTTCGTCTACGTCCCTGTGTTGTTCGCACACAATGGCTACGCCAACCTCTGCCTCGCGGACGTACTGGGTTAGTAGGTCCTGTGCTGTCTTGCAGTGATTCAAGTTTATCTGCACTATCTTCATTTTCTGGGTCTATCTAGTGCTCCTACCGCAGCTCGGTAGATTGGGCATATATAACTACCAGCTGCATGATCACTTTTCCCTTCTGCACCACGTTCCTTGCAGAGTACGCAGTTCGGTTCGTTGTTACATTCTCTGGCTTTGTGTCCTCCAGTTCCACATTTGTAACACAGTCCACTGCGGTCCTGAGTTACTGGGCAATTTTTGGCGATGTGGCCAAAACCCAGACATTTGAAGCATCTAAGCGGCCGTGTGTTCCGCTTCATCTCTCTTATTCGGCAGACCACCCAGCCTATCCTGATTTTCTGCTTTGCTAACATCCGCTGGGCCATTCCCGCCGGCATTTGGATGACCGCTGTCTGCGTGTCACCGTAAGCCTTCCGCAATGACTTCACTACCATCTCCTCCGTCGTGGACGTGTCGTCATTTTGGAACTCCTTGTGTAGTGCCTCCAAGACTTCTTCCCTGCTGGTTAATACGTCGAGGTCCTTTATTTCAAAGAACCCTACGTCTTGTAGAGTCCTTATCTTGGTACCATCCTGCAGCACCCCTTCGACTACTCTTCGAAGCTCTACTGCCTTCCCTTTCGCCTTGTGTTGGAGTTCCAAGAGCAGGTCTCCGGTCGTCGTCCTGCGTACCCTGCTTACGCTATCGCCGAGCATCGTCAGTGCAGGATCCGCCTTCATCTTTCTCAAGATGTCAGCGTAAGACTTCCCTTCCGCAGCCTTTATAATAAGGGCATCTGGCCGGGTTGGTCTTGCCCGTGGCGGTCTCTTATTTCTGGTTCCTTTTTGGCTTATGGTACCAGTGCCACCATTGTCGCCCTCTTCATTCTTCTTTTCCCTCATCTTCCTCGTTTCCACCACCTGCCAAGGTGGCTTTGTGCCTGGTGTGGGCAATGGGGATTTCGACGCTGCAGCCTTTTTTGCCTTCTTCCTGGTCGTCGTGTCCTCCTGCGGTGATGTTCTCCCTCGCTTGTTCGGCGTTTGCTCCATCTGTCTCTGGGCGAAGGCGGGAGAGGTTTGGCTCTCTCGATCCTTGCTACTTTTAGCCTCCGACTGTGTACCTGTTCTGGTCTGGATCGAAGTCGTAAAGTCCTTTAGCGCTCTTCTAGTAGCCATTGCCATAGTCTTCAACTGTGTGTGGATGTTTTTCTTATCCAAGATAAAATCCACCAGAGCTTCAACTTTCTCTTTGAGGAGACTGAACGACATAGCCTCAATTTCCTGCTAATTTCTTTTTCCTTCTCCTATAATGCTCTCCTGATTTAGCCAATCCATGCCTCCATTTTCATCCCCCGTCGCATGGGCAATGGGGGACAGCAGGTCTATCAGGCTTGCGTTTGACGCGCTACACGGGCTGTTACTGTCTAGCTTACTTCCTTGCTCCTGATTTAGCCAATCTCTTCCCAAGCTGTTGTTGCTGCTTGGTTTCTGGGTAGGGAACCCAGCTTCAATGACACTTTTCGAGATATCCGAAGTCCTCGAGTTATTCTTTGTCGGTGTGCGTTGCATCTTTCCTTTTCCCTTCTCTCTGAAATTTTCGAGTTCATTATTAGTGAATATACTCTGTTATTCTATTTTCTGTGTGTGTCTATCGAGTGAGTTTCTGCGTGATCCTTGGTGTCTATTGCATTTGCGTCTCTCTATTTCGTTCCGTTGTATGCACCGAAATAAGTGTGTCGTGCGTCTCACTCCAGTTTCTCGACTTGAATTAAGTGCTCAAGTGATTCTCTGAGTACCTTGCAGGGTGCACTGCACTGCACTGTACTGACCGTCACCTGAAAGTACTACGATTAGTATGTTCACTGAGTGCTAAAAATTGCGACAACTATACTAATATTACTTAGAAAAGTGGTGTAAGTTTTCGGTTGATTTATGGTGACAGTTTGAAGTGACAGTTACTAATCTGTTATTACCTTACCTTGACTTTTCTGTGTTATTCCTCTGCTTGCGCGTAGCCGTGAATAAACATAAACAATAGTTCTTCCTTACCTGTTCGACGGTAACTTATCATGCGCCAATAACTTGATAAGTATAAGCCAAATTAAATTATCGACGTTCTTGTTACCTAATGTCACCACCTAAGTGCGACACATGCAAGAGATATTTGGCTAGTGAAACAGGAATTAAATGTAAGGGTTTCGGGTGCAGTGCTTACGTCCATCCGAGGTGTGCTCTCCGCAAAGGTCTACCGCCTGGTGACTTCCTCTGTCATCACTGCACTGAGTCGCACTCGTTAGCCTCTCCCTCCACCTTTCAAGACCGTCGTGAGTCTTCTGCACCTCTCACTGTGATGTCTCGTGACTCAGCTGCTGTGCAGGGATCTGCTGGTAGCCGTATATCGGGATCGGCTCTCTCTCATTCTGAGGTCCTGGCTATGGCCGAGGTCTTAAGGGATGTACGGATTAAGCTGGGCGAACTTAAAGAGCTGCCTGTCATAAAAGGCATGGTGGCCGAACTTTCCTCAACCACGCAGAACATTGCTATCACAGTGAACCAGCTCTCTCACGACATGGCTACCATAAACACTAGATGCAGTGCTCTTGAAGCCACCAACACCGCTCTAGTTGCCCGTTGTCAGGACTTGGAGGAAGCTAATGCCTCGCTTGGTCAGCGATTGGATGAGATGGGACATCATCTCCAGAACCCACTGAATGCGGAGGACACTTCTTCCGTTCACGCTAGGATTGAGCGTCTAACCCAACAGCAGCTCCGGACCGAAATAATCATCTCTGGGCTTCCTGTTGTTGAGGGCACCTCTATCACCGACCTAATTAAGAAGCTTGGGACTACTCTACAAGCCCCAATCGGTCCAACTGACGTCGTGGATGCCTATCGCCTCTCTCCGAAGCCCGATACGGTGCCGCCGCTCGTGGTCCGGTTCTCGTCTGCTTTCATTCGTGATGCCTGGATCGACCAGAAACGGAAGAAGCCACTGCTGACTGCATCTGACGTCCTACCTTCACTGCCTAATACCACGGTCTATGTCAACGAGCGTCTCTCAGCTTATACGCTCAAGCTTCTTTCTGAAGCACGGGCTCTCGTCAAGCCTCTCCGTGGTGCCAAGGTGTGGGTTCGGCGAGGGACAATCTACGTACGGAAGGATGGCTCCTCTGCTCCCATCAGGATTCTGCACAATGATGACCTCGCCAGGATCTCTTCGTGACTTACATCTACGCCTCTTGCTCTCTCGCCACCTGATTCTTTTTCTTACCTTAGTATCTGTCATGTTACCGCACAATCGCTCTCTGCTCATATCGCTGAGTTTCAGCATTATTTCCAGCAAAACTTTTTTCATGTTATTGCTGTTTCAGAATCGTGGCTGAAACCGCATATCTCTGATCTTGCAGTTACCTTAGGCAACTACTCTCTTTTTCGATGTGACAGGACTGGACGGGGAGGAGGAGGTGTAGCTGTTTATGTCCATTCGACCATTAATGCGTCTGTTGCGGCGATGTCTGATGGTGATAACTTATTTCGTCCTGAATATATGTTCATAGATGCCGGCATTCCTGGTGAGCCGCGGGTGTTAATCGCGACGGTCTACCGTCCGCCGCATGTTGGCCACTTCTCCGACTTTGAGGCCACCTTCTCGCGTCTCTCACCAGCGTATAAGAATGTTATCATAGTTGGTGACTTTAACGCTGATCTTCTGACCTCATCCTTCGATAGTTCACAAATACGCTCCTTTGTCACCAGCAATGATCTGCATCTAGTTCCGTTTTCTGCCACACATCATGTTCGGGAAGCACATACTTGGATTGATCTCTGCATGGTTGATGATTCCAATAAGATCACTTCCTCAGGACAGCATCCTGTTTCATTTCTATCTGCTCATGATCTTATATGGGTTAATTATCAGCTGCGAATTCCCAAGGCCACTGTTGAGGCTGTCGTCTACCGTGACTTTCGGACTTTCCAGCAAGAGGCCTTCCTAAATCGTCTTGAAGAATTCGACTGGCTGTCGTTCCTCACGGAACCAACAGTCAATGAGCAAGTATCTGCGCTTGAGCAATGCCTCACAGGGGCCTTGGATGAATTTGCGCCTGTTCGTTCCTTCGTTCCGCGTCGGAAACCATCACCTTGGATGACCGAGGAAATCCGACAATCCATTGCGACTCGAAATAGATTGCACCGACGCTACGTACGCTCTCGGTCGCATCGCGACTTCAATCTTTTCCGTGCTCACCGGAATAAAACGCAGGCCCTTATTAAACGCGAAAGGATTAAATTTAACAAGTCTGTACTATCATCTGCTCGCGGTTCGGGTGCCATCTGGAAGCAATTCAGACGCTTAGGCTTCATCGAATCTCCCTTGTACTCTCCACCAATCAACATGACTCTTGATTCACTGAATCAGTACTTCGCGGACTGCTTTCATACACATTCCGGAAACACTGATTCTTATCTTGTCACCCCCTCATCTGACGGGTTCCACGACGGCAAATTCTTCTTTAAATATGTAGAAGCGCATGATCTTGTTCGAGTGTTAAGGGGAAAAGGATCCCGGGCCATGGGGCCTGATCGACTTCCTCACCATCAACTCCTCCTAAGCCTTGACGTAGTCTTTCCGTTCCTCCTGGATCTGATAAACCGCTCACTCGCCACCTCTACTTATCCTGCTCCCTGGAAGCGATCCTGGATACGACCTATTCCGAAATGTCGGGGCCGCCCGGAGTCTCCGGCTGATTGGCGTCCCATCTCTCTCCTCTGCGCCATGTCGAAGCCTCTTGAACGAATCGTAAACGAGCAGCTAGTTGAGTTTCTGCGCCACAGGGGAGGTTTCGGGCCGCGTCAGTCTGCATTCCGCACAGGCCATAGTACTCAGACAGCACTAATACGCGTCTTAGATGACATAAGATTCGCGGCTGATGCTCGAATGGTCACTATACTGGTCCTCTTCGATTTCAGCAAAGCGTTTGACTCGATTTGTCATCGTAGGTTGCTAGATCTTATGAAATCCGCGGACTTTTCTTTTTCTGTCAACTCCTGGTTCGCCTTCTATTTACAAGGCAGGTCACAGGCTGTCATTGGACGTGATGGCACCATCTCAAACTATCTACCTGTCACTTCGGGAGTACCTCAGGGGTCCGTTCTAGGTCCCTCTCTCTTCTCGTTTTACGTTAAAGAACTTCCGAATGTCATTGCTAACTGTGACCACATGCTGTATGCCGACGACCTGCAAATATATATACACACCAAACCATGCGACCTTGCTTGTGCGCTAGTCCTTGTCCAGCGGGACATCAATGCGATATGTGAGTGGGCCGTATCCAACTGTCTGTCCGTTAATCCGACTAAGACTCGCTGCATGATTCTGGGTAGTGCAAGGTACATTAACCAGATATAATTTGACAAGTTACCTTATCTCTCTGCTGGCGGTACCCCGATTCCTTACTCCACCTCTGCTCGGAATCTCGGACTGACGGTTGATAGCGCTCTCTCCTGGAATGTTCACACGAATAATGTCTGTAACCAACTTGCGAAGACCCTTTATCTCCTAAAAATCAATCGAAACTCACTCACCGTGGAACTCAGGAAACTTCTTGTAACTTCCATGATTTTCCCGGTTATTGATTATTGCCTTATTATTTATGGAGCTACTTCGGCCTCAAACCTTAATAGGGTCCAGGTGGCCTTGAATTCCTGTGTTCGCTTCATCTACGATGTGAAAAGGGATGAACATATTACCCCTTATTATGAAAAACTACAGTGGCTTACGGTCAGGTCGCGTCGTCTCAAGTACCTTGGTCTTTTAACACATCAGGTAATAAATACGGGCTCTCCCACTTACCTGGCGACTTCTGCTGTGCTTGCGTGCTTGGCTGGGGTGCGCACGGTGCGTAGAGCGAATGACCTGATTATTCCTGTCCATCGCACTGAGCTCTATAGACTCTCATTCCAAGTATCCTCGGCTCTCTTCTGGAACTCTCTTCCTAATGTGGTCAGGAATTCAACCACCCGGCGCACTTTCAGGTCACGCCTGCACAGCTTTTTATTGTCATCATTAGCGCCTGCGGTTGCGCACTAAGGTGCTTCTGCTTTGCGTCTGCGGTCTGCTTTACTTTTACTGGTCCACTGTCGACACTGAATATGCCTGTATATACTACTATACCTATGTTCTTGTAAATAACTATACATATATTCACTCTCTTTTGACTGTTATCTACTTATATAAATTCGTACTGGCATTATATTGTATTATATTGTATTACTTATATTGTATTACTTATTTTGTATTACTTGTATTACTTACCTGCATTAGCTTTTATACTAGAATTATTATTAACTAATTACCGCCGCCTCTATTACATATATGAATTAGCGTATACTCGCTTCTCAGTATAATTACCTTCACTCTCTACTATAGTCACTAAGATATTTCTATTCACTTCCTGTATTCCGGTTTACGGAGCCCTAGCCCCAGATCGAATAAACTGATTTCTCTCTCTCTCTCTCTCTCTCTCTCTCTCTTCTCTCACCTACCTTGCACTCGGCTTTCACTCCGAGACTTAGCCTCGCATACGTATATTCTGGCCTCGTGCCACAGCGCAAGTAGTCCTCAAATGTATCCGGAGTAGGGTAGTGAGGCCCCCCTTCTGGCCACGACGGGGCCCTGTCCGGGCGCCACCCGGCACCGCCATGGCCATCAGGATTTTCGCAGGTTGATAGGGCAGCCAGTGCATGTCGGCTAGACCGCACCGGGCCCCTGTACTTACCGGCAGCCTGGGAGTGTCAGAACCCAGTTTATCTCACATCCTCCCCCCTCAAACAGTCGACGTTAAGTCGCACTGCGGCAACCGGCGAGCGCCTACTCAACCATGCCTTTAAGGTCCAACCTCGTATCTTGTAGTGAGTTTTAACGGGTCTTCGTTAGGCTTTTGGTCCGCGGGAGATATTTTATTTTTCTCCTACCCTCTGCAGGCAGCACGTACGTAGTACAATGTGCCTACATCGAGCATTCCTCTATCCGCCACCTGAGGACGCGCCACATGGGGGTACAGCCTCCCCCTCGTGGCAGCCTCCCCCTCGTGGCAGCCTCCCCCTCGTGGCAGCCTCCCACTCGTGGAGGTAGGGTAGAGGTAGGGTACAGGGAAGGTAGAGGTAGGGTAGAGGTAGGGTAGGGGTAGGGTAGAGAGAGGCAGGGTAGAGTTAGGGTAGAGGCAGGGTAGAGTTAGGGTAGATGTAGGTTAGAGGTAGGGTAGAGGTAGGGTACAGGGAGGGTAGAGGTAGGGTAGAGGTAGGGTACAGGGAGGGTAGAGGTAGGGTAGAGGTAGGGTAGAGAGAGGTAGGGTAGGTGTAGGGTACAGAGAGGTTGGGTAGAGGGAGGGTAGAGTGAGGCAGGGTAGAGGTAGGGTAGAGGTAGGGTAGAGAGAGGTAAGGTAGAGGTAGGGTAGAGGTAGGGTAGAGGTAGGTTAGAGGTAGGGTACAGGGAGGGTAGAGGTAGGGTAGAGGTAGGGTAGAGAGAGGTAGGGTAGGGGTAGGGTACAGAGAGGTTGGGTAGAGGTAGGGTAGAGTGAGGCAGGGTAGAGGTAGGGTAGAGGTAGGGTAAAGGTAGGGTACAGGGAGGGTAGAGGTAATATAGAGATAGGGTAGAGGTAGGGTAGAGAGAGGCAGGGTAGAGGTAGGGTAGAGAGAGGTAGGGTAGAGGTAGGATAGAGGTAGGGTAGAGGTAGGGTACAGGGAGGGTAGAGGTAGGGTAGAGAGAGGTAGGGTAGAGGTAGGGTACAGGGAAGGTAGAGGTAGGGTAGGGGTAGGGTAGAGATAGAGTAGAGAGAGGCAGGGTAGAGTTAGGGTAGAGGTAGGTTAGAGGTAGGGTAGAGGTAGGGTAGAGGTAGGGTAGAGAGAGGTAGGGTAGGGGTAGGGTACAGAGAGGTTGGGTAGAGGTAGGGTAGAGAGAGGCAGGGTAGAGGTAGGGTAGAGATAGGGTAGAGAGAGGTAAGGTAGAGGTAGGGTAGAGGTAGGGTAGAGGTAGGGTAGGGGTAGGGTAGGGAGAGGCAGGGTAGAGTTAGGGTAGAGGTAGGTTAGGGGTAGGGTAGGGGTAGGGTAGAGATAGGGTAGAGAGAGGCAGGGTAGAGTTAGGGTAGAGGCAGGGTAGAGTTAGGGTAGAGGTAGGTTAGAGGTAGGGTAGAGGTAGGGTACAGGGAGGGTAGAGGTAGGGTAGAGGTAGGGTAGAGAGAGGCAGGGTAGAGAGAGGCATAGTAGAGGTAGGGTTGAGGTAGGGTAGAGAGAGGTAGGGTAGAGGCAGAGTAGAGGTAGGGTAGAGGTAGGGTAGAAGTAGGGTAGAGGTAGGGTAGGGGTAGGGTAGAGATAGGGTAGAGAGAGGTAGGGTAGAGTTAGGGTAGAGGTAGGTTAGAGGTAGGGTAGAGGTAGGGTAGAGAGAGGTAAGGTAGAGGTAGGGTAGAAGTAGGGTAGAGAGAGACAGGGTAGAGGTAGGGTAGAGGTAGCGTAGTGGTAGGGTAGAGAGAGGTAGGGTAGAGGTAGGGTACAGAGAGGTAGGGTAGAGGTAGGGTAGAAAAAGGCAGGGTAGAGGTAGGGAAGAGGTAGGGTAGAGAGAGGTAGGGTAGAGGTAGGGTAGAGAGAGGTAGGGTAGGGGTAGGGTACAGAGAGGTTGGGTAGAGGAAGGGTAGAGAGAGGCAGGGTAGAGGTAGGGTAGAGATAGGGTAGAGAGAGGTAAGGTAGATGTAGGGTAGAGGTAGGGTAGAGGTAGGGTACAGGGAAGGTAGACGTAGGGTAGGGGTAGGGTTGAGATAGAGTAGAGAGAGGCAGGGTAGAGTTAGGGTAGAGGTAGGTTAGAGGTAGGGTAGAGAGAGGTAGGGTAGGGGTAGGGTACAGAGAGGTTGGGTAGAGGTAGGGTAGAGAGAGGCAGGGTAGAGGTAGGGTAGAGATAGGGTAGAGAGAGGTAAGGTAGAGGTAGGGTAGAGGTAGGGTAGAGAGAGGTAGGGTAGGGGTAGGGTAGAGAGAAGCAGGGTAGAGGTAGGGTAGAGATAGGGTAGAGAGAGGTAAGGTAGAGGTAGGGTAGAGGTAGGGTAGAGGTAGGGTACAGGAAGGGTAGAGGTAGGGTACAGGAAGGGTAGAGGTAGGGTGGAGGTAGGGTAGGGGTAGGGTAGAGATAGGGTAGAGAGAGGTAGGGTAGAGGTAGGGTACAGGGAAGGTAGAGGTAGGGTAGAGGTAGGGTAGGGGTAGGGTAGAGATAGGGTAGAGAGAGGCAGGGTAGAGTTAGGGTAGAGGCAGGGTAGAGTTAGGGTAGAGGTAGGTTAGAGGTAGGGTAGAGGTAGGGTACAGGGAGGGTAGAGGTAGGGTAGAGGTAGGGTAGGGGCAGGGTAGAGGTAGGGTACAGGGAGGGTAGAGGTAGGGTAGAGAGAGGTAGGGTAGAGGTAGGGTACAGGGAAGGTAGAGGTAGGGTAGGGGTAGGGTAGAGATAGAGTAGAGAGAGGCAGGGTAGAGTTAGGGTAGATGTAGGTTAGAGGTAGGGTAGAGGTAGGGTACAGGGAGGGTAGAGGTAGGGTAGAGGAAGTGTAGAGGTAGGGTAGAGGTAGGGTAGGGGTAGGGTAGAGATAGGGTAGAGAGAGAGGCAGGGTAGAGATAGAGTACAGGTAGGGTAGAGGTAGGGTAGAGGTAGGGTAGGGGTAGGGTAGAGATAGGGTAGAGAGAGAGGCAGGGTAGAGATAGAGTACAGGTAGGGTAGAGGTAGGGTACAGGGGGGGTAGAGGTAGGGTAGAAGTAGCGTAGTGGTAGGGTAGAGAGAGGTAGGGTAGAGGTAGGGTACAGAGAGGTTGGGTAGAGAGAGGCAGGGTAGAGGTAGGGTACAGGGAAGGTAGAGGTAGGGTAGGGGTAGGGTAGAGATAGAGTAGAGAGAGGCAGGGTAGAGTTAGGGTAGAGGTAGGTTAGAGGTAGGGTAGAGGTAGGGTAGAGGTAGGGTAGAGGTAGGGTAGAGAGAGGTAGGGTAGGGGTAGGGTACAGAGAGGTTGTGTAGAGGTAGGGTAGAGAGAGGCAGGGTAGAGGTAGGGTAGAGATAGGGTAGAGAGAGGTAGGGTAGAGGTAGGGTACAGGGAAGGTAGAGGTAGGGTAGAGGTAGGGTAGGGGTAGGGTAGAGATAGGGTAGAGAGAGGCAGGGTAGAGTTAGGGTAGAGGCAGGGTAGAGTTAGGGTAGAGGTAGGGTAGAGGTAGGGTACAGGGAGGGTAGAGGTAGGGTAGAGGTAGGGTAGAGAGAGGTAGGGTAGGGGCAGGGTAGAGGTAGGGTACAGTGAGGGTAGAGGTAGGGTAGAGAGAGGTAGGGTAGAGGTAGGGTACAGGGAAGGTAGAGGTAGGGTAGAGGTAGGGTAGAGAGAGGTAGGGTAGAGGTAGGGTAGAGGTAGGGTACAGGCAGGGTAGAGGTAGGGAAGAGGTAGCGTAGTGGTAGGGTAGAGAGAGGTAGGGTAGAGGTAGGGTAGAGGTAGCGTAGTGGTAGGGTAGAGAGAGGTAGGGTAGAGGTAGGGTAGAGAGACGCAGGGTAGAGGTAGAGTACAGGGAGGGTAGAGGTAGGGTAGAGAGAGGTAGGGTAGAGGTAGGGTAGAGGTAGGGTACAGGGAGGGTAGAGGTAATATAGAGATAGGGTAGAGGTAGGGTAGAGAGAGGCAGGGTAGAGGTAGGGTAGAGGTAGGGTAGAGAGAGGTAGGGTAGAGGTAGGGTAGAGAGACGCAGGGTAGAGGTAGGGTACAGGGAGGGTAGAGGTAGGGTAGAGAGAGGTAGAGTAGAGGTAGGGTACAGGGAAGGTAGAGGTAGGGTAGGGGTAGGGTAGAGAGAGGCAGGGTAGAGTTAGGGTAGAGGTAGGTTAGAGGTAGGGTAGAGGTAGGGTAGAGGTAGGGTAGAGGTAGGGTAGGGGTAGGGTACAGAGAGGTTGGGTAGAGGTAGGGTAGAGAGAGGCAGGGTAGAGGTAGGGTAGAGGTAGGGTAGAGATAGGGTAGAGAGAGGTAGGGTAGAGGTAGGGTAGAGAGAGGCAGGGGAGAGGTAGGGTAGAGGTAGAGTACAGGGAGGGTAGAGGTAATATAGAGATAGGGTAGAGGTAGGGTAGAGAGAGGCAGGGTAGAGGTAGGGTAGAGGTAGGGTAGAGAGAGGTAGGGTAGAGGTAGGGTAGAGAGACGCAGGGTAGAGGTAGGGTACAGGGAGGGTAGAGGTAATATAGAGATAGGGTAGAGGTAGGGTAGAGAGAGGCAGGGTAGAGGTAGGGTAGAGGTAGGGTAGAGGTAGGGTAGAGAGACGCAGGGTAGAGGTAGGGTACAGGGAAGGTAGAGGTAGGGTAGGGGTAGGGTAGAGAGAGGCAGGGTAGAGTTAGGGTAGAGGTAGGTTAGAGGTAGGGTAGAGGTAGGGTAGAGGTAGGGTAGAGGTAGGGTAGAGAGAGGTAGGGTAGGGGTAGGGTAGAGGTAGGTTAGAGGTAGGGTAGAGGTAGGGTAGAGAGAGGTAAGGTAGAGGTAGGGTAGAAGTAGGGTAGAGAGAGACAGGGTAGAGGTAGGGTAGAGGTAGCGTAGTGGTAGGGTAGAGAGAGGTAGGGTAGAGGTAGGGTACAGAGAGGTAGCGTAGAGGTAGGGTAGAAAAAGGCAGGGTAGAGGTAGGGAAGAGGTAGGGTAGAGAGAGGTAGGGTAGACGTAGGGTACAGGGAAGGTAGAGGTAGGGTAGAGGTAGGGTAGGGGTAGGGTAGAGATAGGGTAGAGAGAGGCAGGGTAGAGTTAGGGTAGAGGCAGGGTAGAGTTAGGGTAGAGGTAGGTTAGAGGTAGGGTAGAGGTAGGGTACAGGGAGGGTAGAGGTAGGGTAGAGAGAGGTAGGGTAGGGGTAGGGTACAGTGAGGTTGGGTAGAGGTAGGGTACAGGCAGGGTAGAGGTAGGGTAGAGGTAGCGTAGTGGTAGGGTAGAGAGAGGTAGGGTAGAGGTAGGGTAGAGGTAGCGTAGTGGTAGGGTAGAGAGAGGTAGGGTAGAGGTAGGGTAGAGAGACGCAGGGTAGAGGTAGGGTACAGGGAGGGTAGAGGTAGGGTAGAGAGAGGTAGGGTAGAGGTAGGGTAGAGGTAGGGTACAGGGAGGGTAGAGGTAATATAGAGATAGGGTAGAGGTAGGGTAGAGAGAGGCAGGGTAGAGGTAGGGTAGAGGTAGGGTAGAGAGAGGTAGGGTAGAGGTAGGGTAGAGAGACGCAGGGTAGAGGTAGGGTACAGGGAGGGTAGAGGTAGGGTAGAGAGAGGTAGAGTAGAGGTAGGGTACAGGGAAGGTAGAGGTAGGGTAGGGGTAGGGTAGAGAGAGGCAGGGTAGAGTTAGGGTAGAGAGACGCAGGGTAGAGGTAGGGTACAGGGAGGGTAGAGGTAGGGTAGAGAGAGGTAGAGTAGAGGTAGGGTACAGGGAAGGTAGAGGTAGGGTAGGGGTAGGGTAGAGAGAGGCAGGGTAGAGTTAGGGTAGAGGTAGGTTAGAGGTAGGGTAGAGGTAGGGTAGAGGTAGGGTAGAGGTAGGGTAGAGAGAGGTAGGGTAGGGGTAGGGTACAGAGAGGTTGGGTAGAGGTAGGGTAGAGAGAGGCAGGGTAGAGGTAGGGTAGAGGTAGGGTAGAGATAGGGTAGAGAGAGGTAGGGTAGAGGTAGGGTAGAGAGAGGCAGGGGAGAGGTAGGGTAGAGGTAGAGTACAGGGAGGGTAGAGGTAATATAGAGATAGGGTAGAGGTAGGGTAGAGAGAGGCAGGGTAGAGGTAGGGTAGAGGTAGGGTAGAGAGAGGTAGGGTAGAGGTAGGGTAGAGAGACGCAGGGTAGAGGTAGGGTACAGGGAGGGTAGAGGTAATATAGAGATAGGGTAGAGGTAGGGTAGAGAGAGGCAGGGTAGAGGTAGGGTAGAGGTAGGGTAGAGAGAGGTAGGGTAGAGGTAGGGTAGAGAGACGCAGGGTAGAGGTAGGGTACAGGGAAGGTAGAGGTAGGGTAGGGGTAGGGTAGAGAGAGGCAGGGTAGAGTTAGGGTAGAGGTAGGTTAGAGGTAGGGTAGAGGTAGGGTAGAGGTAGGGTAGAGGTAGGGTAGAGAGAGGTAGGGTAGGGGTAGGGTAGAGGTAGGTTAGAGGTAGGGTAGAGGTAGGGTAGAGAGAGGTAAGGTAGAGGTAGGGTAGAAGTAGGGTAGAGAGAGACAGGGTAGAGGTAGGGTAGAGGTAGCGTAGTGGTAGGGTAGAGAGAGGTAGGGTAGAGGTAGGGTACAGAGAGGTAGCGTAGAGGTAGGGTAGAAAAAGGCAGGGTAGAGGTAGGGAAGAGGTAGGGTAGAGAGAGGTAGGGTAGACGTAGGGTACAGGGAAGGTAGAGGTAGGGTAGAGGTAGGGTAGGGGTAGGGTAGAGATAGGGTAGAGAGAGGCAGGGTAGAGTTAGGGTAGAGGCAGGGTAGAGTTAGGGTAGAGGTAGGTTAGAGGTAGGGTAGAGGTAGGGTACAGGGAGGGTAGAGGTAGGGTAGAGGTAGGGTAGAGAGAGGTAGGGTAGGGGTAGGGTACAGAGAGGTTGGGTAGAGGTAGGGTAGAGGTAGCGTAGTGGTAGGGTAGAGAGAGGTAGGGTAGAGGTAGGGTAGAGGTAGGGTAGAGGTAGCGTAGATGTAGGGTAAAGGTAGGGTACAGGGAGGATAGAGGTAATATAGAGATAGGGTAGAGGTAGGGTAGAGAGAGGCAGGGTAGAGGTAGGGTAGAGAGAGGTAGGGTAGAGGTAGGATAGAGGTAGGGTAGAGAGAGGCAGGGTAGAGGTAGGGTACAGGGAGGGTAGAGGTAGGGTAGAGGTAGGGTAGAAGTAGGGTAGAGGTAGGGTAGAGAGAGGTAGGGTAGGGGTAGGGTACAGAGAGGTTGGGTAGAGAGAGGCAGGGTAGAGGTAGGGTAGAGATAGGGTAGAGAGAGGTAAGGTAGATGTAGGGTAGAGGTAGGGTAGAGGTAGGGTACAGGGAAGGTAGAGGTAGGGTAGGGGTAGGGTAGAGATAGAGTAGAGAGAGGCAGGGTAGAGTTAGGGTAGAGGTAGGTTAGAGGTAGGGTAGAAGTAGGGTAGAGGTAGGGTAGAGAGAGGTAGGGTAGGGGTAGGGTACAGAGAGGTTGGGTAGAGGTAGGGTAGAGAGAGGCAGGGTAGAGGTAGGGTAGAGATAGGGTAGAGAGAGGTAAGGTAGAGGTAGGGTAGAGGTAGGGTAGAGGTAGGGTACAGGAAGGGTAGAGGTGGGGTACAGGAAGGGTAGAGGTAGGGTGGAGGTAGGGTAGGGGTAGGGTAGAGATAGGGTAGAGAGAGGTAGGGTAGAGGTAGGGTACAGGGAAGGTAGAGGTAGGGTAGAGGTAGGGTAGGGGTAGGGTAGAGATAGGGTAGAGAGAGGCAGGGTAGAGTTAGGGTAGAGGCAGGGTAGAGTTAGGGTAGAGGTAGGTTAGAGGTAGGGTAGAGGTACGGTACAGGGAGGGTAGAGGTAGGGTAGAGGTAGGGTAGAGAGAGGCAGGGTAGAGAGAGGCATAGTAGAGGTAGGGTTGAGGTAGGGTAGAGAGAGGTAGGGTAGAGGCAGGGTAGAGGTAGGGTAGAGGTAGGGTAGAAGTAGGGTAGAGGTAGGGTGGAGGTAGCGTAGTGGTAGGGTAGAGAGAGGTAGGGTAGAGTTAGGGTAGAGGTAGGTTAGAGGTAGGGTAGAGGTAGGGTAGAGAGAGGTAAGGTAGAGGTAGGGTAGAAGTAGGGTAGAGAGAGACAGGGTAGAGGTAGGGTAGAGGTAGCGTAGTTGTAGGGTAGAGAGAGGTAGGGTAGAGGTAGGGTACAGAGAGGTAGGGTAGAGGTAGGGTAGAAAAAGGCAGGGTAGAGGTAGGGAAGAGGTAGGGTAGAGAGAGGTAGGGTAGAGGTAGGGTACAGGGAAGGTAGAAGTAGGGTAGAGGTAGGGTAGGGGTAGGGTAGAGATAGGGTAGAGAGAGGCAGGGTAGAGTTAGGGTAGAGGCAGGGTAGAGTTAGGGTAGAGGTAGGTTAGGGGTAGGGTAGAGGTAGGGTACAGGGAGGGTAGAGGTAGGGTAGAGGTAGGGTAGAGAGAGGTAGGGTAGGGGTAGGGTACAGAGAGGTAGGGTAGAGGTAGGGTACAGGGAAGGTAGAGGTAGGGTAGAGGTAGGGTAGAGAGAGGTAGGGTAGAGGTAGGGTAGAGGTAGGGTACAGGCAGGGTAGAGGTAGGGTAGAGGTAGCGTAGTGGTAGGGTAGAGAGAGGTAGGGTAGAGGTAGGGTAGAGAGACGCAGGGTAGAGGTAGGGTACAGGGAGGGTAGAGGTAGGGTAGAGAGAGGTAGGGTAGAGGTAGGGTACAGGGAGGGTAGAGGTAATATAGAGATAGGGTAGAGGTAGGGTAGAGAGAGGCAGGGTAGAGGTAGGGTAGAGGTAGGGTAGAGAGAGGTAGGGTAGAGGTAGGGTAGAGAGACGCAGGGTAGAGGTAGGGTACAGGGAGGGTAGAGGTAGGGTAGAGAGAGGTAGAGTAGAGGTAGGGTACAGGGAAGGTAGAGGTAGGGTAGGGGTAGGGTAGAGAGAGGCAGGGTAGAGTTAGGGTAGAGGTAGGTTAGAGGTAGGGTAGAGGTAGGGTAGAGGTAGGGTAGAGGTAGGGTAGAGAGAGGTAGGGTAGGGGTAGGGTAGAGGTAGGTTAGAGGTAGGGTAGAGGTAGGGTAGAGAGAGGTAAGGTAGAGGTAGGGTAGAAGTAGGGTAGAGAGAGACAGGGTAGAGGTAGGGTAGAGGTAGCGTAGTGGTAGGGTAGAGAGAGGTAGGGTAGAGGTAGGGTACAGAGAGGTAGCGTAGAGGTAGGGTAGAAAAAGGCAGGGTAGAGGTAGGGAAGAGGTAGGGTAGAGAGAGGTAGGGTAGAGGTAGGGTACAGGGAAGGTAGAGGTAGGGTAGAGGTAGGGTAGGGGTAGGGTAGAGATAGGGTAGAGAGAGGCAGGGTAGAGTTAGGGTAGAGGCAGGGTAGAGTTAGGGTAGAGGTAGGTTAGAGGTAGGGTAGAGGTAGGGTACAGGGAGGGTAGAGGTAGGGTAGAGGTAGGGTAGAGAGAGGTAGGGTAGGGGTAGGGTACAGAGAGGTTGGGTAGAGGTAGGGTACAGGCAGGGTAGAGGTAGGGTAGAGGTAGCGTAGTGGTAGGGTAGAGAGAGGTAGGGTAGAGGTAGGGTAGAGGTAGGGTAGAGGTAGCGTAGATGTAGGGTAAAGGTAGGGTACAGGGAGGATAGAGGTAATATAGAGATAGGGTAGAGGTAGGGTAGAGAGAGGCAGGGTAGAGGTAGGGTAGAGAGAGGTAGGGTAGAGGTAGGATAGAGGTAGGGTAGAGAGAGGCAGGGTAGAGGTAGGGTACAGGGAGGGTAGAGGTAGGGTAGAGGTAGGGTAGAAGTAGGGTAGAGGTAGGGTAGAGAGAGGTAGGGTAGGGGTAGGGTACAGAGAGGTTGGGTAGAGGAAGGGTAGAGAGAGGCAGGGTAGAGGTAGGGTAGAGAGAGGTAAGGTAGATGTAGGGTAGAGGTAGGGTAGAGGTAGGGTACAGGGAAGGTAGAGGTAGGGTAGGGGTAGGGTAGAGATAGAGTAGAGAGAGGCAGGGTAGAGTTAGGGTAGAGGTAGGTTAGAGGTAGGGTAGAAGTAGGGTAGAGGTAGGGTAGAGAGAGGTAGGGTAGGGGTAGGGTACAGAGAGGTTGGGTAGAGGTAGGGTAGAGAGAGGCAGGGTAGAGGTAGGGTAGAGATAGGGTAGAGAGAGGTAAGGTAGAGGTAGGGTAGAGGTAGGGTAGAGGTAGGGTACAGGAAGGGTAGAGGTGGGGTACAGGAAGGGTAGAGGTAGGGTGGAGAGAGGTAGAGTAGAGGTAGGGTACAGGGAAGGTAGAGGTAGGGTAGAGGTAGGGTAGGGGTAGGGTAGAGAGAGGCAGGGTAGAGTTAGGGTAGAGGTAGGTTAGAGGTAGGGTAGAGGTAGGGTAGAGGTAGGGTAGAGGTAGGGTAGAGAGAGGTAGGGTAGGGGCAGGGTAGAGGTAGGGTACAGTGAGGGTAGAGGTAGGGTAGAGAGAGGTAGGGTAGAGGTAGGGTACAGGGAAGGTAGAGGTAGGGTAGAGGTAGGGTAGAGAGAGGTAGGGTAGAGGTAGGGTAGAGGTAGGGTACAGGCAGGGTAGAGGTAGGGTAGAGGTAGCGTAGTGGTAGGGTAGAGAGAGGTAGGGTAGAGGTAGGGTAGAGAGACGCAGGGTAGAGGTAGGGTACAGGGAGGGTAGAGAGAGGTAGGGTAGAGGTAGGGTAGAGGTAGGGTACAGGGAGGGTAGAGGTAATATAGAGATAGGGTACAGGGAGGGTAGAGGTAATATAGAGATAGGGTAGAGGTAGGGTAGAGAGAGGCAGGGTAGAGGTAGGGTAGAGAGAGGTAGGGTAGAGGTAGGGTAGAGAGACGCAGGGTAGAGGTAGGGTACAGGGAGGGTAGAGAGAGGTAGAGTAGAGGTAGGGTACAGGGAAGGTAGAGGTAGGGTAGGGGTAGGGTAGAGAGAGGCAGGGTAGAGTTAGGGTAGAGGTAGGTTAGAGGTAGGGTAGAGGTAGGGTAGAGGTAGGGTAGAGAGAGGTAGGGTAGGGGTAGGGTAGAGGTAGGTTAGAGGTAGGGTAGAGGTAGGGTTGTGACCGGGCGGCTGTCTTCTCGCGCTACCTTTGGACAGCGGTTCCTCCTTGAAGGGCCCGTACGCAGGTTCGAGCTTCCGAAAGCTTTGGCATATGTGTATACTTTCGGGTATACAATGTCATCGGGGAATATTACATCCCGGAAAAGGTTGGTCGGTGTGACCAGGGCTTCGATCCGAAGAACCCGTGTCTTCGAATTTGGTTTCGTTATTGAACACGGTCGCCAGCTGGTACGTCCACCCCAGCAATTATTAATTGCCGGTTTTTCGTCTTCGACGAATGACCGGGTGGCTGGATTCCAGGTGAGGAGTCGATTAGGAGATTCCAGCTCCGAGGTATATGGTCCCCCCTCTCACGGGTCGGAGTCGCTTGGTGCTCCAGTCGGGGCCACTAGCCCAAGGCCCTGAGGATATAATCCTAGGCGTCGGAATTTGGGGCTCCTCGGGGATGTGGTAGTCCCTCAAGGATCGTCGGCGCTTCTTGGCCGGATGCCCGTGGATACACTCCGATAAATCCACTTTACTCGACCGAGCTCCGCTCGAGGTCGCTTCGCCTGCTCCTAAAGGCGGTAGATGGCGGTGCTGTAATCCCGAATATCCAGGCTCCGGTGGGAAATTCCGCAGAGGCAATCTTTACGGAATGCACGTCCACTCACGCACTGTCGGTCGCACACTCACCAATGGGTTTATAGTTTATGCCCGACGGTAATTTAGGATAGTCCCTAACGACGCGGTCGGTATCGCGCCGGGATTGCTTCGTTATCGGCTGCGGATCTACACGATCGAATGTAGTTCGTGGCGTCACCGTTAGATGGCGCGCCGATTCGCCTTGTTTCACGCGTGCACTTAAGCGTATGCGAAAGGCTCTACCCGATGTCACGAAATGAGCACTGAACTGTCTCACGATTTATAATAAATCAGCAATCGAGCAATTGCGTCACTGGAACGTCCATGCGATATAATCTGTTTATCCTGGAGGAGGATTGAATAAAATATTCCGACAATTTATCCCGCAGGAAACACGAACACTTATATTCCCCTAAAGAGAATATTTAAAAGATGTATCGAAATTGTCACTTGAACCTCTATGAACTCCGAACAGATTTCGCGGCTATGCGAAATTATTGTCTATTTGCGATATAACCGATCTCGGATAATCCCTCCAACGTTGCGTGAAATGGCTGCCTCCGTGTCTTGATCTCCCCCTAAGAATGGAAAGGACAAGGAAGCCCACTGGCACTGATGATGTGAAATTAAATGTTTAATTACACGCAGATTTAATAACCAATGGTTTATTTGACACTCCACAGAACACGCGTATTATGCGCGGACGCCGACAACGACAAACAAATTATTTTACAAAAGAATTATTAATCCGCAGTTAATCACTAGACTTTATTATCTAATTCGCACGCTAATATATTGCCCGACGGTTAGAATCTTGTTCACGACGTACGACGTGCTCGCTTCCAAGATTTTCACCAAACTCCTTGATGGCGGCGGTGCGCTGGCTTATATAGGGGCTACCCCCACCATGCGGTCTTTACGTAATAAGTTATTACTTAACTAATTTATTGAACAATTTTCCTTAACTCTATGCTTATAGCTAATCACACAGATGGTAAAACATATTACAGAGTTACAAAATTGTTCCTTAAGTATTTCATTACGTAAGGCTATTGATGCCGCGCATAATTTACATAACAATTATTTTTACGCAGACAAACATTAATTAATGGTCCCTAGACCTGGTAGCCAACGAGAGAACATAGAATCCATTATTGCTCCATTATTATAACAATTTTTTCGCCGAATATTTATTATGGGATGGGATCTGAGGATCATTGTTATTATTTACAATGTGCGCAGTAGCTTAACATAGTGGTGAACAATTACAAATTTGAGTTAGCTCTTATAGTTTAAGCGATAATTACACTTATTCACATTTTGGAGTTTACTCCGAATATTTTAGTTACAAGTAGCATGACCTTATTTTTCACTTTTGGCGGTCATGGTAATCGTCGCCAGTCACGTACGCCACTCGAGTTGTTTATTTCTCGGCGGCCGATTAATTATTAATTAAATTAACAATCGCGACTTCTGAGCCTAACTCGTAACCATGTCGAGGTTGCTGCGCCTGTAGCATACTATTTCGATGTCGCTATGTTGCGCGTGCCACATAATCTTGGAGAGCGAAAGATTCATTTACATAATTAATTAATATTAATTCTCTTGCTGTCTCCCTTCTCAGGAGTTGACACAACGATGGTTAACATTTATTTTCGTCAATAATTAATTGTTATTACAAACTTTATCGACTAGTGTCAATTCCCTCCCAAAGATGTCTACCTTTCTCGCAAACACCTGTTGGCGGCTCGAGGAACTCTTCTAGTTTGGCAGTTCCCCGCTAGATGGCTCTCGCATCGGTTTTTCCGGAATTCGAAAACTATTAATTATTATCAATCATTTTCGACAAAACTCGTATGACTGCCCTACACAACGATAGCATGAATGGTGGGAATAATCTAATCCACGATTTATTGTCATCCGAGCATATAATTGTTTATCCCGAAAAACTCTCTAGTTTATGTTTTTATTTTAAAGTTTTCGCTACTAGGCTATTCTTACCCATGTGTAAGAGTGGCTGAAGGCCTATTTTGTTATTAACAAGGGCCCATTAAACATTTATTAGGTCACCGACCTTTATACATGTAACGGACGAATACCACGAAGTTCCCGTATCCTGGGATATTAGATGACGTATCCCGTCGGTTACATCCTCCCCCTTTTTGTTTGGAGATATACCCTCGCTGGGTTACTGTATTTCCGATCAGTGTAGGTGTTTATTTTTAAACAAAACGCATACTAGGATACTTTTTAAATAAACATGAACGTACACCATTAAAATCCTTTTTAGGTTAAGTTTTATTCTATAAAAATGCTTTTTACGTATATATTTGTATATCCACAAGCGTTATGCACTTAACCTATTGATCAGACTCGCTGTCTGACGAGAACCTATCGCCTTCCTCAAGTCTTTGGCGAAGGGTCCTGACTCGCTTTTGCCTTGCTGCCGTTCGCTTTAAGGGTGCCCAGCGCCTTACGGTATTGCCCTTTTCCAATTCCTCTAGATAACGCAAATAACGTCGGCGTGTCCTTGGGCTCAAGTCATTACGAGCGCTCCGTGGTCGATCCGCCAACGGTATGCCTTCTAGATCGCCCACGTAGGCGCCCTGAATGCTCCTCTGCGTCCTTTTGCGGACCGGATAACGACGCTCTTGCATGGCCGCTTGAATATCGGCATCCGACATCTGAACGAGCCGTATGCAACATGGGCGCACTTCCGGCGCCGGTTGACTGCCCGAACCTTTAGAGAGGCCATGTGTTAAACGCAAAATTCTAATCGAATACTTTGACTGTTTACCTCCCTCCGCCGGCTCGTTTGCCTCCGCTGACTTTCGCATGTCTTTCTCGTTCGCCCCGATTAATTCCTCTAGGGAGGATAAAACCTCGTCGAACGACTCACTCGCCTCGTTACTAGCAATTTCCGCCATTGCAGTTGCTTCGTGCTTGTTGCTTGCTCTGAGGTTCGCATTTGACTGACGCCGACGCGTGGTTGGCTCGCGCTGTCGCCTTGCCGCTACCTGCACGCCTCCCGTCGGTTTAGTTCCGACAGTGTCGCCCAACTTGGGGCTACGCGGTGTCGCCGTGGTTCGCAACGCGTGCTCGAGCCGGGTTGGTTGCATGGGCAAGTGTCGCACTTCTGATTGGTCTATCTCTAACCTAAATTCTTTCAGGTCTACCTTTGCGCTGACGTCCATCAACCAATCCGCACCCAGGATTACATTACTCGTGCCCAATTCGGCGGTAAAAAAGCTCCATCGGTAAGCACGAGATTCGATTCCGAATTTGATTTCATCTAAGCTTCTCATGGGAATCGTATCCTCTTTCTTTATCGTGTTTATGGATGCATTTACGGCAGTAGATCTAATCACTTTAATTTCTTTAGCGAGTTTGGTGTCTATTACCGAGATTTGCGCTCCCGTGTCGACTATCGCCGGATATCGTCGGTTCCCGATTTGCATCGCGATGACCAAGTCTCGATTATCGGCCAGTAATTTGGTAGATAATCTCTTTTCGGATTTATCTTCTTCCGGATACTCAGCGATCATTAGCTGGTTGACACTGGCGCTCGTCCTTCCGATTTTCCTTTGCCTAAAAGGACGTAATTGTCTAGCGTTATATGTTCCTAGGCTATTTCCTACGTTGTCGACTAATTCGTAAACATTTCTTTTAGGAATTTTAGCTACAGTGAAAGGCCCCTCGTACAATAGGCATATTTTACGATTTATTTGGGCTTTCGCGCTTGACAGTTTATGGGTTCTGCGCAGTACTAAGTCACCGACCTTGTAATGCACAGGCTTATTTTTCTTAATAAATTGCTTGTACCTTTTTTCTGCCGCAGCAGCTAGCTGTTCTTTTGCGATCCTTTTACAGGCCTCCATATCCGTATCGACGCTCTCGGGGATGACAAACTCCACTGGTAGTCGTAATGGCGACTGGCCTGCGCGGTGTAGTTGCCATGGCACGCACGCGGTACTAGAGTGTACTGTCCCGTTCATAACGGCTAACGCTCGCGGTAGCACTAACTGCCATCTGGTGGGATGCTGGTGTGAGTACACCCGAATTAGTCTGCCTAGCTCCCGCATGACGCGCTCCACTGGGTTGCTCTGCGGATTGTACGGCGTAGTCTTTATCAATTCTATTCCATGCTTCAAACCGAAATTCTTCCATACGGTGGAAAGGAACTGTCCGCCGCGATCAGATAAGATCTTTTCGGGTTTACCCCATTCGGCAAAATATTTCTCCTCTAACCTAGAGATAATATTTTCAACGGTTTGTTTTTGCATCGGATATAGCTGCGTTAATTTGGAAAAGTGGTCTAGGGTTACTAGAATATATCTATAACCGTGTTTCGCGGTCGGTAGCGGTCCGTATAAATCTATAGAGATTTTCTGGCCTGGTCGATTCGGCAATTCATAGTATTGGTCGCCGACGGAACCTCTAGTATAGTATTTGCTACGTTGACAAATATCACACGCAGCTACGATATCCCTAGTCAATCTTTCCAGGTTTTTGATTGAACAAAATTGTTTTAGGAACGCAATGACTTTATCAGTGCCGTAATGCGCTAGATACCTATGCGCTTTCATTATCCATTGATCAGCGAATTCTTCCGGTATAAACAATCTATATCCTTCCGGTGATTTGATCCACGCGAGGTCTCTGATTATTAAGACACTTTCCGGTTCGTTTGTCTTCCGGTCGCGGAGATCGTGGTCCGTGGATTGGGCAGTCTTTAGCAACGCTATTTCGCTGTCCCAGTCCGAATTATCATTATACGAGATCTCATAGGCTGATGCCGTAGTTATTGCAGTTTTAACGGTTTGTTCTTTAATCGGTAGTCGCGACAATGAATCCGCTAGGGTATTACATTTCCCCGGTAAGTATGTCCAGGTAATATCAAAGTGCTGGAATACTTGAATCCACCTAGCAATCCGATTGCTTGTCGTTACGCACTTTGAAAGGAATTTCAGGGCTTTATGATCCGTACGTACTGTGATGGGATACCCTGTCAAGATTGTTCTCCATTTCTTTAATGCGCGTACTACGGCTAAGGCTTCTTGCTCGGTCGTCGTATACCTAGTCTCTGCGCCCGATAAGCTTTTGCTTGTATACGCGATCGTTCGCTCTTTGCCGTCTTTTCCTATCTGCAATAAACGTGCTCCCGTTCCTATTGCCGACGCGTCGGTCTCTAACACAAAGTCTAACTCGGGATCTATGTAGAACAAGCATTCGGCTTTCCGAAATAGCTTTTTGGCTTCGTCAAAAGCTTTTTGTTCTCTCTCGGTCCATTCGAACTTACTATTTTTAGCCAATAATTTTTCCAAAGGTCTAATCACTGTGCTAAGCCCGGGTACGAATCGCCTGTCCCAATTAACTAAGCCGAGAAACGACTGTAACGCCTTTCTGGTTCTAGGAACAGAGAATCTCTGTATATTAGTCTTGGTTTCTTCGGATATTCTTGCCCTATCTTGGAGAAAGAAGTGCCCGAGAAACTTTACGGTATCTTCCGCAAAATGTGATTTATCCCTGTTGACGCGAACACCTGCCTTATCCAAAGCCTTTAGAGTTTTGGTAAGAATCTCCAAATGTTCTTCCCACGAATTGGTGGCTATTAATATGTCGTCTAGGTAGAAAATTACTTTTCTCTCTAATTCCGGTCCTAGCACCTGACCTAATGCTCGCGTGAACGCGGCTCCCGATGTCTTTAGACCAAACGGCAAACGTTTGAAGACATAGGTCTGTCCTTGGAATAGGAAACCCGTGAATTTACGACTTTCTTTCGTCAACGGAATATGCAGAAATGCATTGTTGATATCTAAATTTGTGAAGTACCTAGTTTTTCCGATCATTGAGAAAATGTGGTCGATAGTGGGTGGTCTCGCATGATCTGATTCCATGCGCTCGTTTAACTCTCTGGCGTCAAGACAAAGTCTTATCTTGCCGCTTGGTTTAATCACCACTACTAATGGGTTCACGTAACTCGTCGGAGCCCTGACAATTATACCCTGATCTATCCATTTGTTAAGCTCTCGCCTCACATCTTCCAAATGTCTGTTAGGTATCGGATAAACTGGTTTGCAATAAGGGTCTGTTTTCGTTACCTTAATATCGTGAATGTAACCCTTAATGCATCCTATCTCGTCTTTGAATAGGTTCCCGAAACTATCTAATAATTTCGTCATCTCCGCTTTGTTTCTGGTTCCTAGGCCTGTGCGGGGTTTGGCGTTAATGGTAATTACTGATTTATCGAGGTATTCACCTTTATCTGTTCGCGATTTGGCATTTGCCGTGCTAGATTTCGTGAACAAAGTAATTATTCCTTTCTCGGTATCTATTTTCGCCCTATGTTCTACTAGGAAATCGATGCCCAAAATAAGTCTACAGTCGACATCATTAACTACTAAACAAGGATGCGAATACGTACACTCGCCGCACATAAACTCCAATAAGACTTTGGTTCTAACTACCTGGAGTCTATCGTTGAACAATCCCCTCAACCTTAATTTCTTTACGGGGATGTTAGGCAACACGGTCCCTGATTTGGTAATTTCGTCTACTAGCGCGGACGATATCACGGAGATTTGAGCTCCCGTATCTACGAGTGCTTCCGTCTTGATTTTACCTATCCTGACGTTGATAGTAGGTGACTTGCGAAGTGGAGAGGGTTCTATCGGACTTTCTTCATCGGATGGCATCCAATCTTCATCGTTAGGTCCGTAAAACGCTACTTCCTCAGGACTTCCCTGGTCTGAATGCTCGGATTTTATCGAACGCTTTTCCTCTTCGCTCGCGGTTTCTGATTCGTCGGAATCAGAACTAGACGTTAGAGATTTGTTAGGCAGGTCTACTTGTCTAACTTTCCTATCTCCCTTCGGTTTGGTAGCTCCCGATTTTTCTCGCGGAGATCTATCTTTTTTCGAGTCTACGGACTTCTTCTTCTTCTCCTCGCGCTCCCCCTGTCCCGGACTAACGCGATGACGAGAGTATCGCGGATATTCCCTAGATTGTCTTTCGCTCTTTACTCGACTATCTTTACGGTCGGAACGTGAAACTTCTTTATCGCGAAAGAAATCATCATCCTCTACCTCGGATCTAACCCTTTTAGGTTTCCCGGATGGTGATTCGCCTGGTAATAAACCTCTAGGTTTTCCTGCGCCATATACTTCGTTTCCTATATCGCATTCTGCCAATCTCTCAGCTATGAGAGCTATGGTCCTCGGATATACCGCACTAATCTGTCGATATATCGTTACGTGGAAATGAAAGATCAAACAGTCAATGATTTCCTGTTCCTCCAATGGTGAATCCAAGTCTTTAGCATGGCCGGCCCATGTGAAGAAATATTCCTCCATTGACATTTTGTCAGATCCGTCATAACGCCCGTTAGTAAGGTATGCACGAATCATGCGTTGAGTTCGAGCACTCCAATATTTGGATAAAAAGGCTTGTTTTAAGTCCCCATATGTCTCGAATTCTACGCGATCTACCCACGTCGCGGCAGCACCACGCATCGCGTCTACGAACGCCAAGCTTTTTGCCTGTTCGCTCGTATTCTCCAGCAACGTGACTTGTTCGAATTTACGAAGAAATCTCCTCGGACTCGAGCGTTTAACATTTCCGTCAAATGTTACTTTGTCAATTCTAGATTTTTCGTTCAAAACTCTGGTGTAGGAAGTGACTGGTATGGTAGTAGAAGTCCTACTGGATGATCTCTCATTATTCCGCGAATTACTAGAATATCTATTCAAGAGTCTTTCTTGTTCTTCGAGATTCTGTAGTTCCGGTGTTACGTTGACCAATCGAGTAGGTCGCTCGGTTCTAGTTTCTATACTGGCCGATGCCATACTACGTCTAAGTTCCGTAATTTGAGTTTGAACGCTCGTCAAAATATGTGTCACGGTTGATGCCATCTCTTCCCTTATGCTAGACCTATGCGCTAGTAAGTCGTCGCGTAATTGCGAAACGATTCGCTCTAAACTATTTCCGCTAGACTCACTCGCATCCCTCGGAGGTTGTTCCGGGTTGTCTTCGGGTTGAGTACGTTGGTCCCCAAACTGCACGATGAACGACTCCCCCGCTGATCGTGGTGGAAGCCCAGAGTGCGATGGTCCGGGAGGTGTTAGGCTCCTGTCTGCCATCTCTGCAGCAAGTCTGGTTCGACTTCTGGTCCCTTTGGCAATTGGTTTCCCTGAGAGGCTCTTCCGTGGTCCAGATCGTGGAATCATTTGCCGCTTCTAATTTGTCCTTAGAATGGCCCACCAACCGACAGACACTGTGCTCTGTGGCTAGGCTTCGCTGGATCACTACTGCGTGTGACAGCGAGATTGACTGTGAGTGTTTTTGTGCTCACAGGTGAGAAGACGTCTGTGTATGTTATTAGACACTTCTCGTTTAATTAAAAGACACAAGATTCTGACTCGTGCCAGAGGATCGAGTTCATATTAGCAGTCGCTTATCCTCGGTACGACGTTCTTGCCTGCATCAAGAACTGATTCACTACACTTTCGGCTATCAAGTCCTCGAAATGTATTTACACGTGACAGTTCACTTGGCACGACCGAAGGTTTCGATTAACACTTTGATGCACGTATCGTTACTTTGACGATTATTATTAATCATCTCTGTCAATGATAACGATGTAAACGTCCTTTCAGCCGTGGTTGACGGCTGAACCTTTGTTCGTCAAAGATTATAGGTGAAACGTCCTGTCACGGTCGCCACATTTAGTGTTACGTTAACGTTAAATTCTCACTTAAGTAAATTTGATCTTCCTTATGAGAGGAAAGAGGAAAAATAAGTGATGAGAAGAACGGAAAAGAATTGTAGAAATATCACACTCGTCTGTTGTTTGTTGTTGGATTTAGTTTTGTCTTGTCCTGTCACGGTTTTCTCCGTTGCTAGTTCCAATTCTTTGCACATATGATAGGCTGGCTAACTATCTTCTATGTGACCGGGCGGCTGTCTTCTCGCGCTACCTTTGGACAGCGGTTCCTCCTTGAAGGGCCCGTACGCAGGTTCGAGCTTCCGAAAGCTTTGGCATATGTGTATACTTTCGGGTATACAATGTCATCGGGGAATATTACATCCCGGAAAAGGTTGGTCGGTGTGACCAGGGCTTCGATCCGAAGAACCCGTGTCTTCGAATTTGGTTTCGTTATTGAACACGGTCGCCAGCTGGTACGTCCACCCCAGCAATTATTAATTGCCGGTTTTTCGTCTTCGACGAATGACCGGGTGGCTGGATTCCAGGTGAGGAGTCGATTAGGAGATTCCAGCTCCGAGGTATATGGTCCCCCCTCTCACGGGTCGGAGTCGCTTGGTGCTCCAGTCGGGGCCACTAGCCCAAGGCCCTGAGGATATAATCCTAGGCGTCGGAATTTGGGGCTCCTCGGGGATGTGGTAGTCCCTCAAGGATCGTCGGCGCTTCTTGGCCGGATGCCCGTGGATACACTCCGATAAATCCACTTTACTCGACCGAGCTCCGCTCGAGGTCGCTTCGCCTGCTCCTAAAGGCGGTAGATGGCGGTGCTGTAATCCCGAATATCCAGGCTCCGGTGGGAAATTCCGCAGAGGCAATCTTTACGGAATGCACGTCCACTCACGCACTGTCGGTCGCACACTCACCAATGGGTTTATAGTTTATGCCCGACGGTAATTTAGGATAGTCCCTAACGACGCGGTCGGTATCGCGCCGGGATTGCTTCGTTATCGGCTGCGGATCTACACGATCGAATGTAGTTCGTGGCGTCACCGTTAGATGGCGCGCCGATTCGCCTTGTTTCACGCGTGCACTTAAGCGTATGCGAAAGGCTCTACCCGATGTCACGAAATGAGCACTGAACTGTCTCACGATTTATAATAAATCAGCAATCGAGCAATTGCGTCACTGGAACGTCCATGCGATATAATCTGTTTATCCTGGAGGAGGATTGAATAAAATATTCCGACAATTTATCCCGCAGGAAACACGAACACTTATATTCCCCTAAAGAGAATATTTAAAAGATGTATCGAAATTGTCACTTGAACCTCTATGAACTCCGAACAGATTTCGCGGCTATGCGAAATTATTGTCTATTTGCGATATAACCGATCTCGGATAATCCCTCCAACGTTGCGTGAAATGGCTGCCTCCGTGTCTTGATCTCCCCCTAAGAATGGAAAGGACAAGGAAGCCCACTGGCACTGATGATGTGAAATTAAATGTTTAATTACACGCAGATTTAATAACCAATGGTTTATTTGACACTCCACAGAACACGCGTATTATGCGCGGACGCCGACAACGACAAACAAATTATTTTACAAAAGAATTATTAATCCGCAGTTAATCACTAGACTTTATTATCTAATTCGCACGCTAATATATTGCCCGACGGTTAGAATCTTGTTCACGACGTACGACGTGCTCGCTTCCAAGATTTTCACCAAACTCCTTGATGGCGGCGGTGCGCTGGCTTATATAGGGGCTACCCCCACCATGCGGTCTTTACGTAATAAGTTATTACTTAACTAATTTATTGAACAATTTTCCTTAACTCTATGCTTATAGCTAATCACACAGATGGTAAAACATATTACAGAGTTACAAAATTGTTCCTTAAGTATTTCATTACGTAAGGCTATTGATGCCGCGCATAATTTACATAACAATTATTTTTACGCAGACAAACATTAATTAATGGTCCCTAGACCTGGTAGCCAACGAGAGAACATAGAATCCATTATTGCTCCATTATTATAACAATTTTTTCGCCGAATATTTATTATGGGATGGGATCTGAGGATCATTGTTATTATTTACAATGTGCGCAGTAGCTTAACATAGTGGTGAACAATTACAAATTTGAGTTAGCTCTTATAGTTTAAGCGATAATTACACTTATTCACATTTTGGAGTTTACTCCGAATATTTTAGTTACAAGTAGCATGACCTTATTTTTCACTTTTGGCGGTCATGGTAATCGTCGCCAGTCACGTACGCCACTCGAGTTGTTTATTTCTCGGCGGCCGATTAATTATTAATTAAATTAACAATCGCGACTTCTGAGCCTAACTCGTAACCATGTCGAGGTTGCTGCGCCTGTAGCATACTATTTCGATGTCGCTATGTTGCGCGTGCCACATAATCTTGGAGAGCGAAAGATTCATTTACATAATTAATTAATATTAATTCTCTTGCTGTCTCCCTTCTCAGGAGTTGACACAACGATGGTTAACATTTATTTTCGTCAATAATTAATTGTTATTACAAACTTTATCGACTAGTGTCAATTCCCTCCCAAAGATGTCTACCTTTCTCGCAAACACCTGTTGGCGGCTCGAGGAACTCTTCTAGTTTGGCAGTTCCCCGCTAGATGGCTCTCGCATCGGTTTTTCCGGAATTCGAAAACTATTAATTATTATCAATCATTTTCGACAAAACTCGTATGACTGCCCTACACAACGATAGCATGAATGGTGGGAATAATCTAATCCACGATTTATTGTCATCCGAGCATATAATTGTTTATCCCGAAAAACTCTCTAGTTTATGTTTTTATTTTAAAGTTTTCGCTACTAGGCTATTCTTACCCATGTGTAAGAGTGGCTGAAGGCCTATTTTGTTATTAACAAGGGCCCATTAAACATTTATTAGGTCACCGACCTTTATACATGTAACGGACGAATACCACGAAGTTCCCGTATCCTGGGATATTAGATGACGTATCCCGTCGGTTACAAGGTAAGGTAGAGGTAGGGTAGAAGTAGGGTAGAGAGAGACAGGGTAGAGGTAGGGTAGAGGTAGCGTAGTGGTAGGGTAGAGAGAGGTAGGGTAGAGGTAGGGTACAGAGAGGTAGCGTAGAGGTAGGGTAGAAAAAGGCAGGGTAGAGGTAGGGAAGAGGTAGGGTAGAGAGAGGTAGGGTAGAGGTAGGGTACAGGGAAGGTAGAGGTAGGGTAGAGGTAGGGTAGGGGTAGGGTAGAGATAGGGTAGAGAGAGGCAGGGTAGAGTTAGGGTAGAGGCAGGGTAGAGTTAGGGTAGAGGTAGGTTAGAGGTAGGGTAGAGGTAGGGTACAGGGAGGGTAGAGGTAGGGTAGAGGTAGGGTAGAGAGAGGTAGGGTAGGGGTAGGGTACAGAGAGGTTGGGTAGAGGTAGGGTAGAGTGAGGCAGGGTAGAGGTAGGGTAGAGGTAGGGTCGAGATAGGGTAGAGAGAGGTAAGGTAGAGGTAGGGTAGAGGTAGGGTAGAGGTAGCGTAGATGTAGGGTAAAGGTAGGGTACAGGGAGGATAGAGGTAATATAGAGATAGGGTAGAGGTAGGGTAGAGAGAGGCAGGGTAGAGGTAGGGTAGAGAGAGGTAGGGTAGAGGTAGGATAGAGGTAGGGTAGAGAGAGGCAGGGTAGAGGTAGGGTACAGGGAGGGTAGAGGTAGGGTAGAGGTAGGGTAGAAGTAGGGTAGAGGTAGGGTAGAGAGAGGTAGGGTAGGGGTAGGGTACAGAGAGGTTGGGTAGAGGAAGGGTAGAGAGAGGCAGGGTAGAGGTAGGGTAGAGATAGGGAAGAGAGAGGTAAGGTAGATGTAGGGTAGAGGTAGGGTAGAGGTAGGGTACAGGGAAGGTAGAGGTAGGGTAGGGGTAGGGTAGAGATAGAGTAGAGAGAGGCAGGGTAGAGTTAGGGTAGAGGTAGGTTAGAGGTAGGGTAGAAGTAGGGTAGAGGTAGGGTAGAGAGAGGTAGGGTAGGGGTAGGGTACAGAGAGGTTGGGTAGAGGTAGGGTAGAGAGAGGCAGGGTAGAGGTAGGGTAGAGATAGGGTAGAGAGAGGTAAGGTAGAGGTAGGGTAGAGGTAGGGTAGAGGTAGGGTACAGGAAGGGTAGAGGTAGGGTACAGGAAGGGTAGAGGTAGGGTGGAGGTAGGGTAGGGGTAGGGTAGAGATAGGGTAGAGAGAGGTAGGGTAGAGGTAGGGTACAGGGAAGGTAGAGGTAGGGTGGAGGTAGGGTAGGGGTAGGGTAGAGATAGGGTAGAGAGAGGCAGGGTAGAGTTAGGGTAGAGGCAGGGTAGAGTTAGGGTAGAGGTAGGTTAGAGGTAGGGTAGAGGTAGGGTACAGGGAGGGTAGAGGTAGGGTAGAGAGAGGCAGGGTAGAGAGAGGCAGAGTAGAGGTAGGGTTGAGGTAGGGTAGAGAGAGGTAGGGTAGAGGCAGGGTAGAGGTAGGATAGAGGTAGGGTAGAAGTAGGGTAGAGGTAGGGTAGAGGTAGCGTAGTGGTAGGGTAGAGAGAGAGGTAGGGTAGAGTTAGGGTAGAGGTAGGTTAGAGGTAGGGTAGAGGTAGGGTAGAGAGAGGTAAGGTAGAGGTAGGGTAGAAGTAGGGTAGAGAGAGACAGGGTAGAGGTAGGGTAGAGGTAGCGTAGTGGTAGGGTAGAGAGAGGTAGGGTAGAGGTAGGGTACAGAGAGGTAGGGTAGAGGTAGGGTAGAAAAAGGCAGGGTAGAGGTAGGGAAGAGGTAGGGTAGAGAGAGGTAGGGTAGAGGTAGGGTACAGGGAAGGTAGAGGTAGGGTAGAGGTAGGGTAGGGGTAGGGTAGAGATAGGGTAGAGAGAGGCAGGGTAGAGTTAGGGTAGAGGCAGGGTAGAGTTAGGGTAGAGGTAGGTTAGAGGTAGGGTAGAGGTAGGGTACAGGGAGGGTAGAGGTAGGGTAGAGGTAGGGTAGAGAGAGGTAGGGTAGGGGTAGGGTACAGAGAGGTTGGGTAGAGGTAGGGTAGAGTGAGGCAGGGTAGAGGTAGGGTAGAGGTAGGGTAGAGATAGGGTAGAGAGAGGTAAGGTAGAGGTAGGGTAGAGGTAGGGTAGAGGTAGGGTAGAGGTAGGGTAAAGGTAGGGTACAGGGAGGATAGAGGTAATATAGAGATAGGGTAGAGGTAGGGTAGAGAGAGGCAGGGTAGAGGTAGGGTAGAGAGAGGTAGGGTAGAGGTAGGATAGAGGTAGGGTAGAGGTAGGGTACAGGGAGGGTAGAGGTAGGGTAGAGGTAGGGTAGAAGTAGGGTAGAGGTAGGGTAGAGAGAGGTAGGGTAGGGGTAGGGTACAGAGAGGTTGGGTAGAGAGAGGCAGGGTAGAGGTAGGGTAGAGATAGGGTAGAGAGAGGTAAGGTAGATGTAGGGTAGAGGTAGGGTAGAGGTAGGGTACAGGGAAGGTAGAGGTAGGGTAGAGATAGAGTAGAGAGAGGCAGGGTAAAGTTAGGGTAGAGGTAGGTTAGAGGTAGGGTAGAAGTAGGGTAGAGGTAGGGTAGAGGTAGGGTAGAGGTAGGGTAGAGAGAGGTAGGGTAGGGGTAGGGTACAAAGAGGTTGGGTAGAGGTAGGGTAGAGAGAGGCAGGGTAGAGGTAGGGTAGAGGTAGGGTAGAGATAGGGTAGAGAGAGGTAAGGTAGAGGTAGGGTAGAGGTAGGGTAGAGAGAGGCAGGGTAGAGGTAGCGTAGTGGTAGGGTAGAGAGAGGCATAGTAGAGGTAGGGTTGAGGTAGGGTAGAGAAAGGTAGGGTAGAGGCAGGGTAGAGGTAGGGTAGAGGTAGGGTAGAAGTAGGGTAGAGGTAGGATAGAGGTAGCGTAGTGGTAGGGTAGAGAGAGGTAGGGTAGAGTTAGGGTAGAGGTAGGTTAGAGGTAGGGTAGAGGTAGGGTAGAGAGAGGTAAGGTAGAGGTAGGGTAGAAGTAGGGTAGAGAGAGACAGGGTAGAGGTAGGGTAGAGAGAGGTAGGGTAGAGGTAGGGTACAGGGAAGGTAGAGGTAGGGTAGAGGTAGGGTAGGGGTAGGGTAGAGGTAGGGTACAGGAAGGGTAGAGGTAGGGTACAGGAAGGGTAGAGGTAGGGTGGAGGTAGGGTAGGGGTAGGGTAGAGATAGGGTAGAGAGAGGTAGGGTAGAGGTAGGGTACAGGGAAGGTAGAGGTAGGGTAGAGGTAGGGTAGGGGTTGGGTAGAGATAGGGTAGAGAGAGGCAGGGTAGAGTTAGGGTAGAGGCAGGGTAGAGTTAGGGTAGAGGTAGGTTAGAGGTAGGGTAGAGGTAGGGTACAGGGAGGGTAGAGGTAGGGTAGAGGTAGGGTAGGGGCAGGGTAGAGGTAGGGTACAGGGAGGGTAGAGGTAGGGTAGAGAGAGGTAGGGTAGAGGTAGGGTAGAGGTAGGGTACAGGGAGTTAGGGTAGAGGTAGGTTAGAGGTAGGGTAGAGGTAGGGTACAGGGAGGGTAGAGGTAGGGTAGAGGTAGGGTAGGGGCAGGGTAGAGGTAGGGTACAGGGAGGGTAGAGGTAGGGTAGAGAGAGGTAGGGTAGAGGTAGGGTAGAGGTAGGGTACAGGGAGGGTAGAGGTAATATAGAGATAGGGTAGAGGTAGGGTAGAGAGAGGTAGGGTAGGGGTAGGGTACAGAGAGGTTGGGTAGAGGAAGGGTAGAGAGAGGCAGGGTAGAGGTAGGGTAGAGATAGGGTAGAGAGAGGTAAGGTAGATGTAGGGTAGAGGTAGGGTAGAGGTAGGGTACAGGGAAGGTAGAGGTAGGGTAGGGGTAGGGTAGAGATAGAGTAGAGAGAGGCAGGGTAGAGTTAGGGTAGATGTAGGTTAGAGGTAGGGTAGAGGTAGGGTACAGGGAGGGTAGAGGTAGGGTAGAGTTAGGGTACAGGGAGGGTAGAGGTAGGGTAGAGGTAGGGTAGAGAGAGGTAGGGTAGGTGTAGGGTACAGAGAGGTTGGGTAGAGGGAGGGTAGAGTGAGGCAGGGTAGAGGTAGGGTAGAGGTAGGGTAGAGAGAGGTAAGGTAGAGGTAGGGTAGAGGTAGGGTAGAGGTAGGGTAGAGGTAGGGTAGGGGTAGGGTACAGAGAGGTTGGGTAGAGGTAGGGTAGAGTGAGGCAGGGTAGAGGTAGGGTAGAGGTAGGGTAGAGATAGGGTAGAGAGAGGTAAGGTAGAGGTAGGGTAGAGGTAGGGTAGAGGTAGGGTAGAGGTAGGGTAAAGGTAGGGTACAGGGAGGATAGAGGTAATATAGAGATAGGGTAGAGGTAGGGTAGAGAGAGGCAGGGTAGAGGTAGGGTAGAGAGAGGTAGGGTAGAGGTAGGATAGAGGTAGGGTAGAGAGAGGCAGGGTAGAGGTAGGGTACAGGGAGGGTAGAGGTAGGGTAGAGGTAGGGTAGAAGTAGGGTAGAGGTAGGGTAGAGAGAGGTAGGGTAGGGGTAGGGTACAGAGAGGTTGGGTAGAGGAAGGGTAGAGAGAGGCAGGGTAGAGGTAGGGTAGAGATAGGGTAGAGAGAGGTAAGGTAGATGTAGGGTAGAGGTAGGGTAGAGGTAGGGTACAGGGAAGGTAGACGTAGGGTAGGGGTAGGGTAGAGATAGAGTAGAGAGAGGCAGGGTAGAGTTAGGGTAGAGGTAGGTTAGAGGTAGGGTAGAGAGAGGTAGGGTAGGGGTAGGGTACAGAGAGGTTGGGTAGAGGTAGGGTAGAGAGAGGCAGGGTAGAGGTAGGGTAGAGATAGGGTAGAGAGAGGTAAGGTAGAGGTAGGGTAGAGGTAGGGTAGAGAGAGGTAGGGTAGGGGTAGGGTAGAGAGAAGCAGGGTAGAGGTAGGGTAGAGATAGGGTAGAGAGAGGTAAGGTAGAGGTAGGGTAGAGGTAGGGTAGAGGTAGGGTACAGGAAGGGTAGAGGTAGGGTACAGGAAGGGTAGAGGTAGGGTGGAGGTAGGGTAGAGATAGGGTAGAGAGAGGTAGGGTAGAGGTAGGGTACAGGGAAGGTAGAGGTAGGGTAGAGGTAGGGTAGGGGTAGGGTAGAGATAGGGTAGAGAGAGGCAGGGTAGAGTTAGGGTAGAGGCAGGGTAGAGTTAGGGTAGAGGTAGGTTAGAGGTAGGGTAGAGGTAGGGTACAGGGAGGGTAGAGGTAGGGTAGAGGTAGGGTAGGGGCAGGGTAGAGGTAGGGTACAGGGAGGGTAGAGGTAGGGTAGAGGTAGGGTACAGGGAAGGTAGAGGTAGGGTAGGGGTAGGGTAGAGATAGAGTAGAGAGAGGCAGGGTAGAGTTAGGGTAGATGTAGGTTAGAGGTAGGGTAGAGGTAGGGTACAGGGAGGGTAGAGGTAGGGTATAGGTAGGGTACAGGGAGGGTAGAGGTAGGGTAGAGGTAGGGTAGAGAGAGGTAGGGTAGGTGTAGGGTACAGAGAGGTTGGGTAGAGGGAGGGTAGAGTGAGGCAGGGTAGAGATAGAGTACAGGTAGGGTAGAGGTAGGGTACAGGGAGGGTAGAGGTAATATAGAGATAGGGTAGAGGTAGGGTAGAGAGAGGCAGGGTAGAGGTAGGGTAGAGATAGGGTAGGGTAGGGGCAGGGTAGAGGTAGGGTACAGGGAGGGTAGAGGTAGGGTAGGGTACAGGGAGGGTAGAGGTAATATAGAGATAGGGTAGAGGTAGGGTAGAGAGAGGCAGGGTAGAGGTAGGGTAGAGAGAGGTAGGGTAGAGGTAGGGTAGAGAGAGGCAGGGTAGAGGTAGGGTACAGGGAGGGTAGAGGTAGGGTAGAAGTAGCGTAGTGGTAGGGTAGAGAGAGGTAGGGTAGAGGTAGGGTACAGAGAGGTTGGGTAGAGAGAGGCAGGGTAGAGGTAGGGTACAGGGAAGGTAGAGGTAGGGTAGGGGTAGGGTAGAGATAGAGTAGAGAGAGGCAGGGTAGAGTTAGGGTAGAGGTAGGTTAGAGGTAGGGTAGAGGTAGGGTAGAGGTAGGGTAGAGGTAGGGTAGAGAGAGGTAGGGTAGGGGTAGGGTACAGAGAGGTTGGGTAGAGGTAGGGTAGAGAGAGGCAGGGTAGAGGTAGGGTAGAGAGAGGTAGGGTAGGGGTAGGGTAGGGGTAGGGTAGAGATAGGGTAGAGAGAGAGGCAGGGTAGAGATAGAGTACAGGTAGGGTAGAGGTAGGGTACAGGGAGGGTAGAGGGAATATAGAGATAGGGTAGAGGTAGGGTAGAGAGAGGCAGGGTAGAGGTAGGGTAGAGATAGGGTAGGGTAGGAGCAGGGTAGAGGTAGGGTACAGGGAGGGTAGAGGTAGGGTAGGGTACAGGGAGGGTAGAGGTAATATAGAGTGTGACGTTGCATTTTCAAAATGCGCGTCACAGGGTTGTTGTCATGGGAAGTTGGAGTGCGGGCTGGATTTACAGCCCGCTATTTGCATGAACGTCCACTGGCGGGGGTCGGGGAGCCACCTAGAAAACATAAGATCTGTAAATTAATGCTATCTAATTTTAACTGATACCTATGAACGAGCGCACACTCACCAACACGGAGGATTGGAAGCTGGAGATCTACGTGGGACGACATTACCGACCCCGACGGGACGGCTATACCGACTGCTCGACCCGATCATCACTGCTGGAGCCCGCCAAATTCAACCGGCTCACCATCAGAATTTCCTGTAAAGGAGTTATTGTCTTACCTGCTGACACGCCACGAGACTGCTGCTACCTGCACCAAGACTTTCCGGCTATCTGACATCGGGAGGCGAGTTCGGAGTCACCGCATGCCAATCCACTACGCCCAGGACGAATCCTCGACAGAGACGGGTGAAGGGCCACCTCGTCTCCCGTCCTAGGGGATCCTTGTGCCCTGTGGGCACGATAAGGCTTTCCCCGAGGACGTGGAGCGAGGCCCCGGTCAGCAACCTGTAAGGCGCGGGAAGCTGTCACTCGGAGTAACATCAATGTCTAAATGACGGAGTGGAAGGAAAAGCTCACTTACCTGCGGAGGAGTTGCATACGCTACCTGTGGCTGCCAATATTCTGGATGACCTGCATCGGCCAACAGCTGCCTGGAGTGGTCACAACACCACTTCGAAGCACAAGTGGGAAAAGTCGGAGAGTACGGGAGCACTTCAAAACACCGCGACAATAACATCCGGACGACGGCATGACAGCGCGGAAGACGCCAGTACCGCCCTACGTCGGAGCGCTAGCGAGTTACTATTATCCAGAGGGCTACGCGAAGGGTGCGCACGCAACCACTTTGTCGGTTGACGCTACCTGATAGGATTGCGAATCCTAGATCCTGACGATCTATTGTCAATACGCACCTAGGATTGGCGGAAGTAATCGCGGTGAATAAGTAACCAATTATAATCAGCAAAATTAAGGGTCGGGTTGGAGGATAGTATCCCGGGTGTCGGGAAGGAAATTGTAATCGTTCTCTTTCGTCGTGGACCTCCCTACCTGGTGGACGTTTTACTACCCTGCTCCCGAAATACCTGCGAAGCTTCCTTTGTGTGGAATATATTTTTCGATATCTTTTTGGTAAGCAATCTTTTCTGTAACCGGGTACGAATCTCTTCACGCTATCTACGGTAGCCATAGAATTTCACGCTACCTATTAGCTATCTCCGGCCTAAGGGCTTAAGCCAGCGTCCATGGAAGAGCTTCGTCGCCGGAGCCATAAGTGATATATGCTAGTTCGCGAGTGTAGTGTATCTTATATAAATAGTGGTTCCCCGATTACGGCCACGGCGAAGAGCCTGTCGTGTTTCGTCTGTTTTGTGTAATTTCGTTATAGTTTCCTTTACGTCGCGGCTACCTTGTGTTAGCGTACTTCATCGGATATTTCCGTGAGTAGGACGTAGTTTTTCCTTTTAGTTGATCCGATCGCGCGTGTAAGATTTCCTCGTACGGGTGTGAATACGCACAGCTACCTGGCATAGTGTAAATCCCGCCGCGGCTACCTGAGTCCTCGAGACTCCCGGAATTCGCGAGAATAGGAGTTTGTCGGCACAATGTTATATGCTACCTGGGACAACCCGAGCTCTCTGTTATAGGAGTTAATCTGAGTGTCGACCACGCGGTCTGGATTCGAATTTTTATGTGATGTTCTCTCGTTGCTTATGACTGTGTAATTTTATCTTCGGATGATCTATTGACTTCGCTGACTTTACTTATTGTTTGATTGTACCGCTTGCGTTATTCATATTATTTGTGTTCCCTGGAATGCGAAAGGTCCTTGTAAAAGAGTAATATTGTAATCGGCAGATCGGCCGGAATTGGTGCGCGCGTTGCATCTACGCTCTTCGCTATCTGTTTTCCGAACTCTGTAATCGCCGCACCTTACCGCGACTACCTCTGGTAGCCCTTTCGTATCTCTGTCGGGTTTTGATGTTTGTTATATTTTGGTTGCCAGGTGCAATAAATTGTTAAGTTTTTGGTTACGTAATCCTGGCTTACGGCTCTTACTTCCCCTCCCTACCCACGTAGGGTAGAGAGAGGTAGGGTAGAGGTAGGGTAGAGAGACGCAGGGTAGAGGTAGGGTACAGGGAGGGTAGAGGTAGGGTAGAGAGAGGTAGGGTAGAGGTAGGGTAGAGGTAGGGTACAGGGAGGGTAGAGGTAATATAGAGATAGGGTAGAGGTAGGGTAGAGAGAGGCAGGGTAGAGGTAGGGTAGAGGTAGGGTAGAGAGAGGTAGGGTAGAGGTAGGGTAGAGAGACGCAGGGTAGAGGTAGGGTACAGGGAGGGTAGAGGTAGGGTAGAGAGAGGTAGAGTAGAGGTAGGGTACAGGGAAGGTAGAGGTAGGGTAGGGGTAGGGTAGAGAGAGGCAGGGTAGAGTTAGGGTAGAGGTAGGTTAGAGGTAGGGTAGAGGTAGGGTAGAGGTAGGGTAGAGGTAGGGTAGGGTAGGGGTAGGGTACAGAGAGGTTGGGTAGAGGTAGGGTAGAGAGAGGCAGGGTAGAGGTAGGGTAGAGGTAGGGTAGAGAGAGGTAGGGTAGAGGTAGGGTAGAGAGACGCAGGGTAGAGGTAGGGTACAGGGAGGGTAGAGGTAATATAGAGATAGGGTAGAGGTAGGGTAGAGAGAGGCAGGGTAGAGGTAGGGTAGAGGTAGGGTAGAGAGAGGTAGGGTAGAGGTAGGGTAGAGAGACGCAGGGTAGAGGTAGGGTACAGGGAGGGTAGAGGTAGGGTAGAGAGAGGTAGAGTAGAGGTAGGGTACAGGGAAGGTAGAGGTAGGGTAGAGGTAGGGTAGGGGTAGGGTAGAGAGAGGCAGGGTAGAGTTAGGGTAGAGGTAGGGTAGAGGTAGGGTAGAGAGAGGTAGGGTAGGGGTAGGGTACAGAGAGGTTGGGTAGAGGTAGGGTAGAGAGAGGCAGGGTAGAGGTAGGGTAGAGGTAGGGTAGAGATAGGGTAGAGAGAGGTAAGGTAGAGGTAGGGTAGAGGTAGGGTAGAGGTAGGGTACAGGAAGGGTAGAAGTAGGGTAGAGGTAGGGTAGGGGTAGGGTAGAGATAGGGTAGAGAGAGGCAGGGTAGAGGTAGGGTAGAGAGAGGCAGGGTAGAGGTAGGGTAGAGGTAGGGTAGAGATAGGGTAGAGAGAGGTAGGGTAGAGGTAGGGTAGAGAGAGGCAGGGAAGAGGTAGGGTAGAGGTAGAGTACAGGGAGGGTAGAGGTAATATAGAGATAGGGTAGAGGTAGGGTAGAGAGAGGCAGGGTAGAGGTAGGGTAGAGGTAGGGTAGAGAGAGGTAGGGTAGAGGTAGGGTAGAGAGACGCAGGGTAGAGGTAGGGTACAGGTAGGGTAGAGGTAATATAGAGATAGGGTAGAGGTAGGGTAGAGAGAGGCAGGGTAGAGGTAGGGTAGAGGTAGGGTAGAGAGAGGTAGGGTAGAGGTAGGGTAGAGGTAGGGTACAGGGAGGGTAGAGGTAGGGTAGAGAGAGGTAGAGTAGAGGTAGGGTACAGGGAAAGTAGAGGTAGGGTAGAGGTAGGGTAGGGGTAGGGTAGAGAGAGGCAGGGTAGAGTTAGGGTAGAGGTAGGTTAGAGGTAGGGTAGAGGTAGGGTAGAGGTAGGGTAGAGGTAGGGTAGAGGTAGGGTAGAGAGAGGTAGGGTAGGGGTAGGGTACAGAGAGGTTGGGTAGAGGTAGGGTAGAGAGAGGCAGGGTAGAGGTAGGGTAGAGGTAGGGTAGAGATAGGGTAGAGAGAGGTAAGGTAGAGGTAGGGTAGAGGTAGGGTAGAGGTAGGGTACAGGAAGGGTAGAAGTAGGGTAGAGGTAGGGTAGGGGTAGGGTAGAGATAGGGTAGAGAGAGGCAGGGTAGAGGTAGGGTAGAGAGAGGTAGGGTAGAGGCAGGATAGAGGTAGGGTAGAGAGAGGCAGGGTAGAGGTAGGGTAGAGGTAGGGTACGGGGAAGGTAGAGGTAGGGTAGAGGGAAGGTAGAGGTAGGGTAGAGGTAGGGTAGGGGTAGGGTAGAGATAGGCAGGGTAGAGTTAGGGTAGAGGTAGGTTAGAGGTAGGGTAGAGGTAGGGTAAAGGTAGGGTACAGGGAGGGTAGAGGTAGGGTAGAGGTAGGGCAGAGAGAGGTAGGGTAGGGGTAGGGTACAGAGAGGTTGGGTAGAGGTAGGGTAGAGAGAGGCAGGGTAGAGGTAGGGTAGAGGTAGGGTAGAGATAGGGTAGAGAGAGGTAAGGTAGAGGTAGAGTAGAGGTAGGGTAGAGGTAGGGTAGAGGCAGGGTAGAGGTTGGGTAGAGGTAGCGTAGTGGTAGGGTAGAGAGAGGTAGGGTAGAGGTAGGGTACAGAGAGGTTGGGTAGAGGTAGGGTAGAGCAGGGGGGTGACACTCCAAATGGGCTATAGTAAAGCATAGAGAACTTATACGACCTACCGATAAGATGGCGCGGCGGTAACGTACGCTTGCGCAGTCGCCATCTTGGAAAAAATAAGTTTGTGTGTAAACAAGTCCCTGTGCGTCACTGTCTTTCGATTCGGCGACGGCTTCGCATCTACAAATTTACGCTGGTGAATTTTGAAGTGTGTTCAGTGCAATTACAGTGCAGAGGTTTTTCTTTGAGTGTGATTGTGTTCAACATCCAGACTATTTACTTGGTGGAACGTTTGTGGACGACGATTTACAAGAATTACGACAACGAGACGAAGGCTACGCCACTCATCTTTCCAGGCTAATCTTATTTCATACTTTCTTACTTTTCTATTCTTATTTGTCTACTCTGTTTTCTTTTCTCTAATTTCTCTTCTATTTTCATATCTTAGACCTTCATAATGTCTCCTTTAAAGAAAGACATTTCCTCTTTTAGATGTGTTCCTGGTTGTACATCGGTATGCCTACAAGTAGGATCACTTTGCTTCGCAAAAGACTTGGAGCTATCGAAGGCCTGGGTAGAAGCAATGTGCAACCCCATGCTGAGGCACATCGATTCATAGCTTTTAAATAAAAATTATCATTTGTGTAAACTACATTTTTCCTTGAAAGTCTATGTACCTCATACTGCGAAGGCAATACTAAGGAAAAATGTAGTACCATCATTGCGTCTGCTAATGATTTTAATGCAAGTGTTACTATAAGTGCGACTGTAGTAATAGATCTTATTTTTATTCAATAAACAACTTTTTATACCATACATAATTATGCATTTATTTTATTTCAGGTACTTGCAATTATGGTAAAATGAGACCCAATCATTTGACCATATTAATTGTGCATATTTTCTTTTACACCACATATTAACGTTTTAGGATGTTTCACGAGGGTCATACTTGTTTTTCATAATTGCAGGTGCTTTTAAAAATACCTTATAAAACTTTCAGGGCGATGCGTATAGAACGGTGAGTATAAATACACGTGTATATCTATATATACACGTGTATACCTATAGATACGTGTATAACTATAGATACGTGTATACCTATATATATATATGTATATCCCAGTATACCTATATATACCCCTGTATACCTATATATATCGTGTTACTTATACGACCCACCGATAAGGTGGCGCTGCTGCTTGTGCTAACAGTCGAAAGCACGGGAGCGCCGTGTCTCCAATAAGTGGTCTGTGGGGTAGAGAGAGGCAGGTTAGAGGTAGGGTAGAGATAGGATAGAGAGAGGTAGGGTAGAGGTAGGGTAGAGGTAGGGTAGAGAGACGCAGGGTAGAGGTAGGGTACAGGGAGGGTAGAGGTAATATAGAGATAGGGTAGAGGTAGGGTAGAGAGAGGCAGGGTAGAGGTAGGGTAGAGGTAGGGTAGAGAGAGGTAGGGTAGAGAGACGCAGGGTAGAGGTAGGGTACAGGGAGGGTAGAGGTAGCGTAGAGAGAGGTAGAGTAGAGGTAGGGTACAGGGAAGGTAGAGGTAGGGTAGAGGTAGGGTAGGGGTAGGGTAGAGAGAGGCAGGGTAGAGTTAGGGTAGAGGTAGGTTAGAGGTAGGGTAGAGGTAGGGTAGAGGTAGGGTAGAGAGAGGTAGGGTAGGGGTAGGGTACAGAGAGGTTGGGTAGAGGTAGGGTAGAGAGAGGCAGGGTAGAGGTAGGGTAGAGGTAGGGTAGAGATAGGGTAGAGAGAGGTAAGGTAGAGGTAGGGTAGAGGTAGGGTAGAGGTAGGGTACAGGAAGGGTAGAAGTAGGGTAGAGGTAGGGTAGGGGTAGGGTAGAGATAGGGTAGAGAGAGGCAGGGTAGAGGTAGGGTAGAGAGAGGTAGGGTAGAGGCAGGATAGAGGTAGGGTAGAGAGAGGCAGGGTAGAGGTAGGGTACAGGGAGGGTAGAGGTAGGGTAGAGAGAGGTAGGGTAGAGGTAGGGTACGGGGAAGGTAGAGGTAGGGTAGAGGGAAGGTAGAGGTAGGGTAGAGGTAGGGTAGGGGTAGGGTAGAGATAGGCAGGGTAGAGTTAGGGTAGAGGTAGGTTAGAGGTAGGGTAGAGGTAGGGTAGAGGTAGGGTACAGGGAGGGTAGAGGTAGGGTAGAGGTAGGGTAGGGGTAGGGTACAGAGAGGTTGGGTAGAGGTAGGGTAGAGAGAGGCAGGGTAGAGGTAGGGTAGAGGTAGGGTAGAGATAGGGTAGAGAGAGGTAAGGTAGAGGTAGAGTAGAGGTAGGGTAGAGGTAGGGTAGAGGCAGGGTAGAGGTTGGGTAGAGGTAGCGTAGTGGTAGGGTAGAGAGAGGTAGGGTAGAGGTAGGGTACAGAGAGGTTGGGTAGAGGTAGGGTAGAGCAGGGGGGTGACACTCCAAATGGGCTATAGTAAAGCATAGAGAACTTATACGACCTACCGATAAGATGGCGCGGCGGTAACGTACGCTTGCGCAGTCGCCATCTTGGAAAAAATAAGTTTGTGTGTAAACAAGTCCCTGTGCGTCACTGTCTTTCGATTCGGCGACGGCTTCGCATCTACAAATTTACGCTGGTGAATTTTGAAGTGTGTTCAGTGCAATTACAGTGCAGAGGTTTTTCTTTGAGTGTGATTGTGTTCAACATCCAGACTATTTACTTGGTGGAACTTTTGTGGACGACGATTTACAAGAATTACGACAACGAGACGAAGGCTACGCCACTCATCTTTCCAGGCTAATCTTATTTCATACTTTCTTACTTTTCTATTCTTATTTGTCTACTCTGTTTTCTTTTCTCTAATTTCTCTTCTATTTTCATATCTTAGACCTTCATAATGTCTCCTTTAAAGAAAGACATTTCCTCTTTTAGATGTGTTCCTGGTTGTACATCGGTATGCCTACAAGTGGGATCACATTGCTTCGCAAAAGACTTGGAGCTATCGAAGGCCTGGGTAGAAGCAATGTGCAACCCCATGCTGAGGCACATCGATTCATAGCTTTTAAATAAAAATTATCATTTGTGTAAACTACATTTTTCCTTGAAAGTCTATGTACCTCATACTGCGAAGGCAATACTAAGGAAAAATGTAATACCATCATTGCGTCTGCTAATGATTTTAATGCAAGTGTTACTATAAGTGCGACTGTAGTGTTACGTCCGAACCAGAATGGAGGCTTTAGACTGGTGCCTTTACCGAACCGTAATATACTATTAATTTGCCCTGTTTTGAGTCAATGCTTGCGCACTTTACTCGGGATTGGGCTATGCCTCTAATTACCAAGGGAAGGATGAATTGTACTGGATATTTGGTAGGATTGATTTTAAAGCTTCTAATCGGATGAAAACCCGTCACCAACTAATAATCGAACTTAGAAAATCTAACATTTATGATTATACAACACAATTAAGAAGTACCGTCACCAATAATATTTTGAGTATGCTTACCTTGCTTCTGCTGTTTATGGTCGTCGAAGATGTTTGCGATGTACAAGGGGTTGGTTTTAGATTATATATATATATATATGAAGCAAAATAAAGTGAGCGAATAAGTGAAATTTATTTTGAATGTGCACAACGAACAAGCTCTACAAGCGCAATCTACTTGATAGCAAACGAAAACAATATTGGCTGGTACTATGTAAATTAGCAGATGAAAATAACACTAAGAATTATAACGAGAAGTTAGTGAGCGGAGTAAAATAAGAACTGACTACTCGACGGATCGGAAGAGAATGAGAGTGAGTTCTGATTCTGGGTCGCGTACGTGGACTAGCGGGGGTGGATTTTTGGGGTTGGTTAGGATTTTTGCTATTGGTTCAGGGTTTAGGAAAATTTTGGAGAAAAAGCTACAACGGGTTACTATTGGTGTGGTCCAGTATTGGCGGGCAATTATGCAAGGAGTGAGGGATTTGGAATTTCAGGATTGGCTGAGGAAGACGTCTTTGGAAACGGGTAGGAAGGTTAGTGGGGTTTACTGGGAAAAGCTATAAAATTTGGAATTTCCGCTTCTAGTGCACATGTGCGTACTCGAATTTTATCTCTAACGGTCAGCCTATTGCCTAACCAATTTTTTATACATGGATCCTCGAGAGGTTCATCTCGCTTTCCAAAATCTGGTGACCATGTGCGAGATAGCCGCTCCTAAGGGTTGCTATGTGATATAAACCAGGTTTCCGTTATTGCACCTTTTAGGAATCAGTAATGGGCCGCGAGTTGAAACCTAATTTCTCACGCGGACGTAACACCTCCCCCCTTAAGACGAATGTCGGGGTTTAATCCGGACATTCGTTCTAGGAGAAGTATTATTTCCCTGATTAACCGGTCATGGGTTAAACGTCGGAGCCAGAAAATTCCGTAATCATGGAATGCATTCAAGGGAGAGAGAGAATTGACAATATCATAGAAAGGCTTCGAAACTATTAATGAGCCGACCTGTAACCCATGATTTACAACAATATTAACTTAATCTATTTCTATTTCTAGCTACATTAATAACGAAAGATAATGATTACATATAAAAGAAAACATGGGTACAATAATTGCAATAATAATTTGGGGTTAAAAGAAATATAACCTATGCACACGCTAACAATAATTATAACACTAGATAAAGATATCAAAATAATAATATAAATGAAGATGGCAACTGTGTTGATAACGGTGTTAGAACTTTAAGAATATACACACTAGAGACACACTTTCTTACTGTCATTATTCAATTATCCTCTAAACCGGAGTCGACCTCGTCATATGACGTCCAGTCACCATCGAGGGGTTCACCTTCTTCGATGATATTTCCCCTGGGTCCTAGCTGACCCAATTCCTCCTCGATGATTAGGCTTTGCAACGTAGGTTCCTTTCTCAGATAATGGAACAGGGTGACCCAGGAACTTCCGTCTGAGTTCCTCTTATCCACCTGGATCCAGATTCTGTCTTCTCCGACCGTTTCCCGGAGAAGACGACAAGACTCCAATGTCCATCTTCGACTTGCTCGGGGCCTTACGTTGTAGAGGCCACATAGTAGAGCGGCCCATGGGATAGTAGTGAAAGCCCTCGGTAGATAGAGTAGGCGGGAATTAGCTACCCACATTTGTGCACCTTTATCCCCCAGAGTGATCCAAGCTTTGCCACGCACCCGATCAATTATGGTAACTCGGCACCAGTTTCCACCAACTAGTATTGCTCCTAGGCGCCCAAACCGGATGTCCTCGGAGTTCATAGGCCGTATAGCACCTCCGACATGCTCGTAGTAGGTGCGGAGCAAGTCATCTATGAGCCGGCGCTTTTGTCCTAGCGTATGAGGCTGCACCCAGAAGGAGGTTGGTGATGAGATGGAGGAAATCACCCCCAGGAAATTTCCACCCAAATCTGGGGTTTCTATTTCTTTCGCATAGACAGCGAAGTCACGTTGTTGCAAGTGTGCCATAGTGACTGTAAAAGTGTAATGCGGTTTAGACATGTATTCCATAATTTAGTATTTCTATTCTTCTACTCCCCATGTGTGCATGCATAGAATTATATAGGAATGTTGAATTCAAAGTTGTAATGTATGGTTATGTGTCATTAATCGCAGAAGTATATAAGGAAGGAGATATTCGTAATAGTTCTACCACTATTTGTAGGTGTTAGGTAAACTTAGTATTGTTAATCTGTAGTAAGAGTATAGTGCGGTTGTATTTGTGAAGTAGTGTTTGTAGTGGTAGCAATGATCTTTGTTGGTGCTGATCGTTCCTCCTGCAGCTGCTGAATATCCTGAGGTCCGGGAACCATGGGTGGTAGTGATGGCTCTCCTCGTTCGACATCAAGTGGATTCGGCATACTGGGTGGATTCTTCATTTTGTCAGCGAGATGTAGCAATAGCTGTGTGACGGAGTCCCAAATTGCTCCGATCAGATATAAAGACCAACCATAGACCGTGTGTAGAGTGTATCCATGTATCAGGGTATCCACTATCATTTTGATTCCACGTATAACTATAATGATTCCGATAAATCCGGCACTAATAGTGCTGAATTTCATGAATCCACCAAACGTTCTATTCCAGGCAGTTTCGGTAATTTTATCGAGAGCATTATCGTCCAGAAGGTTAGAGATGGATCCACCCTGGTTGGTTGTAGGTTGTCCCATGATTGTTCTGGCGACTGAATTTAATACAGCTGGTCTCTCAGCAGAGAACATAATGTGATCCCTTAGATTATCCAATTCTTCTGAGGAGTAGATTCCGTTTGTTGCTAATGAACTGGGATTCATGTACTGCCACGTGGGTTTCGTCATTGGTTTCATGGTAATCGGTGGCATTGCTTCGATTGGATAGGGTGATAGCTTGTACCAAGAGTCTTTTAAGAGATACATGGATGGTAATATTGCATTGCAGGTTACTTGGGTTCCTGACTTAGTGATGAGGTGTGTTCTTGGCGTGAGGTAATAGGTTTGGTTGTCCTTGGTTACAGGTAACTGAGTATAACATTCAGGTGTTCGTCTCAGTGTGACTTCGACAGGTACACATTTGACTATGTGTACTACCTCTCCTGCTATTACAGCCATATAACCAGGCCCTTTCATCAAATGATAGGCGAATTCATCTGGTGATTGTGTTGCTATCGCCAGAGCGTTCCTCAATGATTGTTGCTCCAAGTTGCATCTTTGTACTAGCACGTCGCGATATAATTGACTTATTTGCTGCCTGATATGTTTTTCTACATACACGAACTTGGAATTAACATAAGCGAAGATATCCATATTTACAGCATCAATATTCGTTCGGGTTACAAAAGTTTCTCCACGAGCTGTTTCGAACACTAAGAGCTTAGGATGATCCGTGCGTATTAAAGTGTATCCGCATACCATTTGAACTGACTTCTGAGTTAATGCAAATGTTACATCATTAGTCGTAAGCGCATAAACTACTTGCGAAATTTCTTGCCCATAAGTCTCGGATTTTGAAGCGAATCCCTCATACAGCACTCCATACTTATGAAATTGGCAGTTGTCTTCTGGTACTGTGCTCCAGAAGGTATATCCTCCTTCTATATCGATACATTCACCTGACATTAGCTCGCATTGTACCCCGGATCGCATGTGAATGCGGTTTCCTGCTAGTTTCAATTTTGCGATATATGTTTGTAAAGTTATTTTTATAGTAGATTGCACTACAACGCTCTGCCAGCTTCCGTATGGATCTGAGTATGTGGTTCCTTCACATCGCCCATCGCTACCTATGTACCCCGCTAGGGTCGCCGAGCGTATGTTGGTATAATTGCGTCTTAATCCTGTTACAACTACATTTCCTATATTATATGTCCCAGTATGATGTGTTCTGATACAAATATCTCGTGATATATCCTCTATATACTGATGTTTTCCATTTGGAACCATACTGATATGTGAAAACATCCCACATTTATGAATCATCCGGTCTATCTCTATTTTGCATTGGATTACCTCGACTGAACGGAAATCATTGATTTGCAATACTTGTAGATATACTTTAGTTGAATTTAATTTTTGCGGGGGAATATCACAATTCCCCACGTCTAATAACGACATGGTAGTGATGTTTGCGGCTTTAGTCCCACAGTCATAGCCGACGAGGGAATCCACAGCCTGGATGTTCCATAGCAAGCCTAACACTATTGCAGCCAAACCAATGAATTCCTTCATCTGTAATTTATAGAATTATTTATACTATTGTTTAATATTTGAATGTTTCAGCCTATTTGCATGAACGACTTTAGTATTCTTATTTATCCTTATTCTAACATTGTTCCTATTCAATATTTCCAGGACTTCATGTGGTCCTGTATATTGATCACCTAATTTTCCTGGTTTTGGACCTTTTAGCAAGAATACGTAATCTCCTTCACTGAAAGATTTCGGATTTATCTTTTTGTCATAGTATTCCTTCGATTTCTCCTTTGACGTTATCAAATTCCTTTTCGCGGTTTCTTGGATTTTATGTATTCGTGTTACTAGGTCGATCAAGTAATCATCATACGTTGTTGCCTTTTCCCCTTCATGTAATGGTTCACTGGAGGGCAACCTTGCTATTTTTCCAAATACTAACTCATACGGGGTATGCTTTGTTCCTTCATGGACACTTGTGTTATAATTGTAAATAGCGAGGTCTACCCATTCATCCCAGTCTATTTCTTTGCTGACATACTGTTTCAAATATTCTCCCAAAGCATGATGTGATCGCTCAAGTGAACCATTTGATTGAGGATGAAAAGCTGTTGTTCTAAATTTCCTTATCCGAAAACGTTTAGCTAATTTTCGCATTAGATCGCTAAGAAAGTTTCGTCCTTGATCGGTCAATACTGCTTTTGGTGCCCCAAATACACAGATAAATCTTTTCACGAAGGCGTCAGCTACTGTTACAGCCGTCATATTGGGTAATGGTATTGCTAGACTGTATTTTGTCAGTTGATCTTGTATAGTCAGTATGTATTCGTTATCATTTTTAGTCTTTGGCATAGGGCCTACTATGTCCATGGCTATTTTATCAAAAGCAGAACCAGGAGTGTCAGTAATCACCATGGGCTGCTTTGTCTTTACCCGAACTAACTTCTTTAACTGGCATTGTAAACATTGTTGTATAAATTGCTGGACGTCTGATTTTAGATTTCCCCAATAATATTTCTGTCTGATTCTATTATATGTCTTTGATACGCCCCTATGTCCTCCTACTGGCGAGGAATGCATTTCCTCCAGTATCGTCTTCCGCTGCTGCGGGGGAGGATACTTAACAAGGCCATTGCAAATTATCACCTTTGTGCCACCTGTGGAAAATTCAGATATTAATCTGGCTCGAATTATGTCCCATGGAATATTCAATATTTCTTTGCTTTTAGCTAATGCAAATGAGGTCAGCTTCATTTCGCTGGTTACTTCCCGAAGATTTTTTATGGCGGTTTCAACTACCTGCAGTGTTAGGGTCGGTCCTTCAGTTTTTCCATCACTTATAGGAATAATTAAATGGTACCTGTTCTTTTCTTTGATGGCTTTAACCTTGCCTAATTCCAAGTCGGTTATTTTCGGTAGTAAGGTTTTTCCACTGAGTATTATAGACCCATAATCACATGGTTCCCCATCTATGGTTGTGAAATAAACGAGATTGTCCTTGCGGTATTCGAACAAATCCCTACTTTCTACTACATTGCCCTCTGAAATTGCATATTTCCCAACTTTTTGTTTATGGGATTCCTGATCATTATCCTCATGCTCAACTAAATCATCATTTTCACTTTCATTATCAATGGATTCCGCGTCTGTATCATTATGTTCACTTGAAGGACAGGGGGTTTCTTCCCTATTCATTATGTAATCTTGCATGTCCTCCAAATGATCAGATACTTGCGGTTCTAATCTATCTGAAGACGTTTGTCCATGGATTTCTGCTAACTTCCTTTTACTTCTAGTTTGTATGCCATCATTATTGGGAGTTGTATGGGGGGATCCAGAATCAATCTGTAAATTAGATTCTTGAGTATCAGATTCAGGTCCCGAATGGATTTGAGCTCGGGTTTGCATGGTTCTTGGTAACAAAGACTCTCTGTCATCCGGTACGTCCTCGGAATCGGATTCTTCTAGCAATCTTTCTATATCCTCTATCTCCAGGCGTTTTGATTTAGTAGCCGCCTGACCTCGAGTCATAACAAAAATCTGATCTAGTTCTTTTAATACTGGGTTCCTAGACAAAGCGTCTGCGTTTACATTCATCTTTCCCGCTTTGTATACTACTTTGTAATCATATTCGGCTAATTTTAATCGCCAGCGTGCTATCCTTGAATTTACATTGGTTGCGCTTTTGAACCATTCTAATGGTTTATGGTCGGTAACAAGGGTGAATTGATGACCATAAAGGTACGGACGAAAATGTTGGACAAAGTTTACTATCGCTAATGCTTCCTTTTCATAAGTATCAAATTTTTGCTCATTTTCTGTTAATGTTCGTGATGCATAAGCTATCGGTCGATCTTTACCAATAGGTCCTTGCGAAAGGATGGCACCTATTGCGTATCCGGATGCGTCTGTTGTTAATATAAACGGTTGAGTAAAATCAGGATATTGCAGTACTGGAGGGTTGCATAACTTTTCCTTTAATGTTTCAAATGATTCCTGCTCCCTATTCGTCCAAACAAAAGGCACATCATCCTTCAGTAATCTAGACAGAGGCTTAGCTATTTTTGAAAAACCCTCTACGAATCGTCGATAATAACCTGCTAATCCTAAGAACTGCCTGACATTCTTTACACTCTTTGGAGTTGGGAATTCACGTACTGCTTCTAATTTTGAAGGATCTGGTTTCACCCCATTTTCACTAATGAGATGACCGAGATACGCTACCTCTTTCCTTAAAAATTCACATTTATCTGGCTGTAGTTTTAAGTTTGATTTCCTTAATCTTTCCATTAATTTATTGAATTTCTCAGTATGCTCTTCCAAAGAAGAAGCATAGATGACTATATCATCTAAATAGACAAATAACTCTTCACCCTGCATACCGGTTAATACTATATCCATTAACCTCTGAAAAGTAGCTGGAGCATTCTTTAACCCAAATGGCATTCTATCAAATTCATAATGGCCGTATGGCGTTGAAAAAGCCGTCTTATGTGCATCTTCCGGACTCATTTTGATCTGATGAAATCCGGAGGCTAAATCGAAAACGGAAAAATATTGAGCTTTACCTAGCTGATCTAAAATTTCTAATATATTCGGCAAAGGATAGGCATCGCCTATGGTCTTATCGTTTAACATTCGAAAATCTAATACCATTCTCCATCTTTTATTCCCCTTCGAATCTGGTTTCTTCGGTACTATCCACACAGGAGTATTATATGGAGATTTGGATGGTCTTACTATATTGCCATGGAGAAGTTCGTTAATTTGTTTGTTTATTTCCTCTTTATGGATTGGCGGAAATCTATACTGCCGCGAATTAATAGGTAACTCATCTACCGTAGATATTTTATGTTGAATTACATCGGTGGATCCCAGGGATTCTCCTGGTACGTGAAATACGTCTTGGTTTTGTTCTATTAACTTGGTTATATATACCTTCTCTTCTTCGTTCAAATGTTCTAACCTTAATAATCTCTTTACTTCCTCACTTCTTTTAATATTTATATCTTTTACTGGATAGCACTCCGTAATGCTTTTTGCATCTTTAGAATGAGCTAACAAGAGAGGTGTGCTAACATTGGCCTTTAGAGGCTTATTGCACCCTATATTTAGTTTAGGATTCAACCCAGAGGCATTCTTCAGCTTGAGCGAATGGGATAATTCATTAATTTTTGAGGTCTCTGCTTCTGGAGCCTTATTTTTGGAACTAGTATTAGAGGTCTCACTCTTTGGAGCCTTATTTTTGGAATTAGTATTAGAGGTCTCACTCTTTGGAGCCTTATTTTTGGAATTAGTATTAGAGGTCTCACTCTTTGGAGCCTTATTTTTGGAATTAGTATTAGAGGTCTCATTCTTTGGAGCCTTATTTTTGGAATTATCGATCACTTCATCAAAAGCCTGAATCTCTAAAGTTGGAATTTGTATAACTACTTCCTCTTCCCGAGTATTTATAATAGGCAAATAGGCTTTACCCTTTTCATTAGTAACCAAGACGTTTCCAAAATATATTCCTTTCCCAGCGTCTAACTTGGGAATATATCCTTCCTTTTCATTAGGATTAGCTACTCTTATATAAAACATACTTTTCGTCCTCGCTGGAACTGTGATGGTTTCCCGTGATTCAAATGGAACAACTGCATTGGGTAATACCAGCTGTTGCTGTTTGTAATCAATTATAGCGGGTACTTGATTGAAAAATTCGTCTCCTAAAAGACCAGATTGTAATATAGGAAAATCATTTGGAACTAGGTGGAACACAGCTTCACTACCTAAAATGCTCATTTTAATCCTGCCAAGAGTTTGCACTACTTCAGGAGTTATTCCTTTCAAATGTAGGATCTCCTCACGATCAACTGGGATTCCCCTAATAACAGCACTTGCTTTCACCAGATTCGGTCCAGCTCCAGTGTCTAGTAATAAGGTTATAGGTACAGGAGTTTCCTCGAATATTAACCTCACTGTTGCGCTACTATTTCTATGATTCAAATTTATAGTGGTTACTCGAGCTATTCCTGAATCACCTCTTGAATTGAAGTGACTGCTGCCGAGTGCTGGTTCTGATATCCAGGGGTTCCCTGTGGTGCACTCTGCCCAGGAGCCCCATTCTCGTTTCCCGAATTTATTGCCTGACCATATCTATCATTTGCAAATCGTCTCTGTCTACAAACATCTATTGTATGTCCTATTCTCTTACAATATCTACAAAAGTCTGGATTTTGATTCCATAGCGCCTCTATTGGTGGTAATGCTCTCATTCCTGGGTCTCTAGTACTCATTTGGTATTGCCTACATGTGGTGGCAGCATGACCTATTCTTTGACAAAGTTGACATGAAATAGGGTTCCGATAGGAATTAGGTTGATTTTGCGTTTGCCCCCGTCTATACCGGCAAGCTTCAGCCGAATGGCCTTTGATATTACATAATTGGCAAACAACCATATTTGTAGGTGTTGAAGAAGGCATATTACGTGATCTACAGTTAATAGCACTATGTCCCTGTTTAGAGCAAATTTGACAAATTGGAACATTCATTGACGGTCTTTGTTGGAAGTTTAACTGCCGACATGTATTAGCGACATGTCCTCTTTTCTTGCAAACTTGACAGACAACTTCAAAATTGGGATTATTTTTACCCGGTAATTCACTTCCCTGATGTAATTGATTCGATATATTTGAGATTTGACGACACTTATCGGCAGTGTGTCCTTCCTTCTTACAAACTTGACAAACTAATTTTTCCGGCTGTACTAAATTTACCACTTGCTGCTTTGACGCTTGTTTTGAATTCGTGGGTGCGCTCTCCTCTCGGACTACAGACCTTTTCCCACGCAATTCGGCTTGTGTTTCTAACTGCCTTTCGATGTTGACCGCTTGCGATACCGTCGCATCAATCCCCTCGGTTCTACGCAATCTTTGTTCGATTTCCGGCTTCAGACCCATGACAAAACAATCTAGTAAAGCACTATCAATGGATAGTTTAAAAGATGGAATTGAAGTTCCATTATTTTCTAACTTATGTACCTCCATGATTTGATTCCCTATTTCCTTAATTCTATTGGCGTAGGTGACGACGCGCTCATTCTCTTCTTGATATATATTACCTAACTCTCCTTGTAGCCTATAGACTGATTTAGCTGGCGCGAAGATTCCCTTCAAATAATTAATGATTTCATTGACTGTTGTAAACCGCTGTCCAATTATCGTCTTCCTAGCCTCTCCTGTGATACGAGCGCGTATAATTTTAGCCAGATTTACCTCGACCTCTGCAGGAATCATGGCTTTTGCTTCCTCGCATCCTGCCACGAATTCGCTTAAGGGAATATTATCACCATCAAACTCGGGAACTACTTGAAGAGCGTCCCTCAGCGAAACTAATTGACTGTTACTGGTCATCGTATCTACTGGTGTTAAGGATTGTGGAAGAAGTTCCTTAAAAGATTTATTTATTTTCCTAATATCCTCCTCTAGTCCCTGGTAATATTCCTCACTAGTTCCTGGATTGGGTTGAGATTCTACTACCACAGGAATTAATGAAGCAAGTTTTTCGATCTCCAATTCCTCTTTTTCTATATCTACCTCCCTTATTTCGCGTGGAATGGCCGCTATTTCTTCGCGAGCTAAACTATGTCTAGGCCTAAAAGGGTCTTGCTGAGAATCGATTTCGAAAGAATCGTCTAATCCCTGTCCCGACACTTTATCTTGTTCCTTCTTAGATTTTGATCGAGTATTCATACCTCCCTGGCAATCATTAGCAATTGAGATCCCGGACGAGCCCCCAAAAATTTACGTATGTTACGTCCGAACCAGCATGGAGGCTTTAGACTGGTGCCTTTACCGAACCGTAATATACTATTAATTTGCCCTGTTTTGAGTCAATGCTTGCGCACTTTACTCGGGATTGGGCTATGCCTCTAATTACCAAGGGAAGGATGAATTGTACTGGATATTTGGTAGGATTGATTTTAAAGCTTCTAATCGGATGAAAACCCGTCACCAACTAATAATCGAACTTAGAAAATCTAACATTTATGATTATACAACACAATTAAGAAGTACCGTCACCAATAATATTTTGAGTATGCTTACCTTGCTTCTGCTGTTTATGGTCGTCGAAGATGTTTGCGATGTACAAGGGGTTGGTTTTAGATTATATATATATATATATGAAGCAAAATAAAGTGAGCGAATAAGTGAAATTTATTTTGAATGTGCACAACGAACAAGCTCTACAAGCGCAATCTACTTGATAGCAAACGAAAACAATATTGGCTGGTACTATGTAAATTAGCAGATGAAAATAACACTAAGAATTATAAGGAGAAGTTAGTGAGCGGAGTAAAATAAGAACTGACTACTCGACGGATCGGAAGAGAATGAGAGTGAGTTCTGATTCTGGGTCGCGTACGTGGACTAGCGGGGGTGGATTTTTGGGGTTGGTTAGGATTTTTGCTATTGGTTCAGGGTTTAGGAAAATTTTGGAGAAAAAGCTACAACGGGTTACTATTGGTGTGGTCCAGTATTGGCGGGCAATTATGCAAGGAGTGAGGGATTTGGAATTTCAGGATTGGCTGAGGAAGACGTCTTTGGAAACGGGTAGGAAGGTTAGTGGGGTTTACTGGGAAAAGCTATAAAATTTGGAATTTCCGCTTCTAGTGCACATGTGCGTACTCGAATTTTATCTCTAACGGTCAGCCTATTGCCTAACCAATTTTTTATACATGGATCCTCGAGAGGTTCATCTCGCTTTCCAAAATCTGGTGACCATGTGCGAGATAGCCGCTCCTAAGGGTTGCTATGTGATATAAACCAGGTTTCCGTTATTGCACCTTTTAGGAATCAGTAATGGGCCGCGAGTTGAAACCTAATTTCTCACGCGGACGTAACAGTAGTAATAGATCTTATTTTTATTCAATAAACAACTTTTTATACCATACATAATTATGCATTTATTTTATTTCAGGTACTTGCAATTATGGTAAAATGAGACCCAATCATTTGACCATATTAATTGTGCATATTTTCTTTTACACCACATATTAACGTTTTAGGATGTTTCACGAGGGTCATACTTGTTTTTCATAATTGCAGGTGCTTTTAAAAATACCTTATAAAACTTTCAGGGCGATGCGTATAGAACGGTGAGTATAAATACACGTGTATATCTATATATACACGTGTATACCTATAGATACGTGTATAACTATAGATACGTGTATACCTATATATATATATCCCAGTATACCTATATATACCCCTGTATACCTATATATATCGTGTTACTTATACGACACACCGATAAGGTGGCGCTGCTGCTTGTGCTAACAGTCGAAAGCACGGGAGCGCCGTGTCTCCAATAAGTGGTCTGTGGGGTAGAGAGAGGCAGGTTAGAGGTAGGGTAGAGATAGGATAGAGAGAGGTAGGGTAGAGGTAGGGTAGAGAGAGGCAGGGTAGAGGTAGGGTAGAGGTAGAGTACAGGGAGGGTAGAGGTAATATAGAGATAGGGTAGAGGTAGGGTAGAGAGAGGCAGGGTAGAGGTAGGGTAGAGGTAGGGTAGAGAGAGGTAGGGTAGAGGTAGGGTAGAGAGACGCAGGGTAGAGGTAGGGTACAGGGAGGGTAGAGGTAATATAGAGATAGGGTAGAGGTAGGGTAGAGAGAGGCAGGGTAGAGGTAGGGTAGAGGTAGGGTAGAGAGAGGTAGGGTAGAGGTAGGGTAGAGAGACGCAGGGTAGAGGTAGGGTACAGGGAGGGTAGAGGTAGGGTAGAGAGAGGTAGGGTAGAGGTAGGGTACAGGGAAGGTAGAGGTAGGGTAGAGGTAGGGTAGGGGTAGGGTAGAGAGAGGCAGGGTAGAGTTAGGGTAGAGGTAGGTTAGGGGTAGGGTAGAGGTAGGGTAGAGGTAGGGTAGGGGTAGGGTACAGAGAGGTTGGGTAGAGGTAGGGTAGAGGTAGGGTAGAGATAGGGTAGAGAGAGGTAAGGTAGAGGTAGGGTAGAGGTAGGTTAGAGGTAGGGTAGAGGTAGGGTAGAGGTAGGGTAGAGGTAGGGTAGAGGTAGGGGTAGGGTACAGAGAGGTTGGGTAGAGGTAGGGTAGAGAGAGACAGGGTAGAGGTAGGGTAGAGGTAGGGTAGAGATAGGGTAGAGAGAGGTAAGGTAGAGGTAGGGTAGAGAGAGGCAGGGTAGAGGTAGGGTACAGGGAGGGTAGAGGTAGGGTAGAGGTAGGGTAGGGGTAGGGTAGAGAGAGGCAGGGTAGAGTTAGGGTAGAGGCAGGGTAGAGTTAGGGTAGAGGTAGGTTAGAGGTAGGGTAGAGGTAGGGTACAGGGAGGGTAGAGGTAGGGTAGAGGTAGGGTAGAGAGAGGTAGGGTAGGGGTAGGGTACAGAGAGGTTGGGTAGAGGTAGGGTAGAGGTAGGGTAGAGATAGGGTAGAGAGAGGTAAGGTAGAGGTAGGGTAGAGGTAGGGTAGAGGTAGGGTAGAGGTAGGGTAGAGGTAGGGTAAAGGTAGGATACAGGGAGGATAGAGGTAATATAGAGATAGGGTAGAGGTAGGGTAGAGAGAGGCAGGGTAGAGGTAGGGTAGAGAGAGGTAGGGTAGAGGTAGGATAGAGGTAGGGTAGAGAGAGGCAGGGTAGAGGTAGGGTACAGGGAGGGTAGAGGTAGGGTAGAGAGAGGCAGGGTAGAGGTAGGGTACAGGGAGGGTAGAGGTAGGGTAGAGGTAGGGTAGGGGTAGGGTAGAGATAGGGTAGAGAGAGGCAGGGTAGAGTTAGGGTAGAGGCAGGGTAGAGTTAGGGTAGAGGTAGGTTAGAGGTAGGGTAGAGGTAGGGTACAGGAAGGGTAGAAGTAGGGTAGAGGTAGGGTAGGGGTAGGGTAGAGATAGGGTAGAGAGAGGCAGGGTAGAGGTAGGGTAGAGAGAGTTAGGGCAGAGGCAGGATAGAGGTAGGGTAGAGAGAGGCAGGGTAGAGGTAGGGTAGAGGTAGGGTAGAGAGAGGTAGGGTAGAGGTAGGGTAGAGAGACGCAGGGTAGAGGTAGGGTACAGGGAGGGTAGAGGTAGGGTAGAGAGAGGTAGGGTAGAGGTAGGGTACAGGGAAGGTAGAGGTAGGGTAGAGGTAGGGTAGGGGTAGGGTAGAGAGAGGCAGGGTAGAGTTAGGGTAGAGGTAGGTTAGGGGTAGGGTAGAGGTAGGGTAGAGGTTGGGTAGGGGTAGGGTACAGAGAGGTTGGGTAGAGGTAGGGTAGAGGTAGGGTAGAGATAGGGTAGAGAGAGGTAAGGTAGAAGTAGGGTAGAGGTAGGTTAGAGGTAGGGTAGAGGTAGGGTAGAGGTAGGGTAGAGGTAGGGTAGAGGTAGGGTAGAGGTAGGGGTAGGGTACAGAGAGGTTGGGTAGAGGTAGGGTAGAGAGAGACAGGGTAGAGGTAGGGTAGAGGTAGGGTAGAGATAGGGTAGAGAGAGGTAAGGTAGAGGTAGGGTAGAGGTAGGGTAGAGGTAGGGTACAGGAAGGGTAGAGGTAATATAGAGATAGGGTAGAGGTAGGGTAGAGAGAGGCAGTGTAGAGGTAGGGTAGAGGTAGGGTAGAGAGAGGCAGGGTAGAGGTAGGGTACAGGGAGGGTAGAGGTAGGGTAGAGGTAGGGTAGGGGTAGGGTAGAGATAGGGTAGAGAGAGGCAGGGTAGAGTTAGGGTAGAGGCAGGGTAGAGTTAGGGTAGAGGTAGGTTAGAGGTAGGGTAGAGGTAGGGTACAGGGAGGGTAGAGGTAGGGTAGAGGTAGGGTAGAGAGAGGTAGGGTAGGGGTAGGGTACAGAGAGGTTGGGTAGAGGTAGGGTAGAGGTAGGGTAGAGAGAGGTAAGGTAGAGGTAGGGTAGAGGTAGGGTAGAGGTAGGGTAGAGGTAGGGTAGAGGTAGGGTAAAGGTAGGGTACAGGGAGGATAGAGGTAATATAGAGATAGGGTAGAGGCAGGGTAGAGAGAGGCAGGGTAGAGGTAGGGTAGAGAGAGGTAGGGTAGAGGTAGGATAGAGGTAGGGTAGAGAGAGGCAGGGTAGAGGTAGGGTACAGGGAGGGTAGAGGTAGGGTAGAGAGAGGCAGGGTAGAGGTAGGGTACAGGGAGGGTAGAGGTAGGGTAGAGGTAGGGTAGGGGTAGGGTAGAGATAGGGTAGAGAGAGGCAGGGTAGAGTTAGGGTAGAGGCAGGGTAGAGTTAGGGTAGAGGTAGGTTAGAGGTAGGGTAGAGGTAGGGTACAGGGAGGGTAGAGGTAGGGTAGAGGTAGGGTAGAGAGAGGTAGGGTAGGGGTAGGGTACAGAGAGGTTGGGTAGAGGTAGGGTAGAGTGAGGCAGGGTAGAGGTAGGGTAGAGGTAGGGTAGAGATAGGGTAGAGAGAGGTAAGGTAGAGGTAGGGTAGAGGTAGGGTAGAGGTAGGGTAGAGGTAGGGTAAAGGTAGGGTACAGGGAGGATAGAGGTAATATAGAGATAGGGTAGAGGTAGGGTAGAGAGAGGCAGGGTAGAGGTAGGGTAGAGAGAGGTAGGGTAGAGGTAGGATAGAGGTAGGGTAGAGAGAGGCAGGGTAGAGGTAGGGTACAGGGAGGGTAGAGATAGGGTAGAAGTAGGGTAGAGGTAGGGTAGAGATAGATAGGGTAGGGGTAGGGTACAGAGAGGTTGGGTAGAGGTAGGGTAGAGAGAGGCAGGGTAGAGGTAGGGTAGAGATAGGGTAGAGAGAGGTAAGGTAGATGTAGGGTAGAGGTAGGGTAGAGGTAGGGTACAGGGAAGGTAGAGGTAGGGTAGGGGTAGGGTAGAGATAGAGTAGAGAGAGGCAGGGTAGAGTTAGGGTAGAGGTAGGGTAGAGGTAGGGTAGAAGTAGGGTAGAGGTAGGGTAGAGAGAGGTAGGGTAGAGATAGAGTAGAGAGAGGCAGGGTAGAGTTAGGGTAGAGGTAGGGTAGAGGTAGGGTAGAAGTAGGGTAGAGGTAGGGTAGAGAGAGGTAGGGTAGGGGTAGGGTACAGAGAGGTTGGGTAGAGGTAGGGTAGAGAGAGGCAGGGTAGAGGTAGGGTAGAGATAGGGTAGAGAGAGGTAAGGTAGAGGTAGGGTAGAGGTAGGGTAGAGGTAGGGTACAGGAAGGGTAGAGGTAGGGTACAGGAAGGGTAGAGGTAGGGTAGAGATAGGGTAGAGAGAGGTAAGGTAGAGGTAGGGTAGACTACAGGGGGAGCCTGGAACCCCTACGTGGCGCGTCCCCGGGTGGCGGATAGGGGAAAGCCCACTAGATATAGTGGGTAGGAGGGACATAGAAGTCCCTCCCGCGGACCAACAGGCACGCAGCGTCTGTCCCGCATCGGGCGGCTGCAAACAGCGTCTGTACCCCATGTTAGGGGCGGCTGTATGTTGAACTTGATCGGCCTATGCCGCTGTGACAATGGGAGTGTCCGAAACCTGTCGGTTGTTCCCACCGATATGGTGGATGGACTGCTGTGAGCCTACTCTGCCGAGTTGTACCTGCAGCATGTGGTCAGAAACCAGCCACTTCGGGCCCTGATCGGGAAGTGCGTATTGAATGCAGAGATCGGAATCTGCATCGCCCCGGGCGAGTTCTAGTCCGTTCGTGTATTCCAGGACTGGTAAAGTGGAGGTTAGGCCCTGGAGTACTGGGGTAGGATAATTATCCGAGGGTGTACCCGTTCCTAACTATTCCTGCCCGCCCCCTTACGCACGATGCGCTGGCAAAAAAGAAGGTATGCCTAATTTATCAAGAACCCCCCCGAGAGATGTGATCGATACCCAGACTAGTTCAGAAATAACAGCGTTTCCCGCATTCGATGATGGACAGCAGGCCTTTGATGAACTGGGTAGGAAAATCAATGAACTTCTTGAGTTTGTGAAAGGCAGAAACAACGTGCATGGCGAGATCAGAAAACTTGTGAGCTCAATTCGCAGCCGGTACGACCAAGCGGCTGTCCTACCGGCACCGTATGCTATGAAGGAGAATAAAGGCACACAAGTAACACCCAAGACAGCCCAAGGACAAAAAATAACTGTTCTCGGTGCCCAGAGGACACCAAAAGGGACTATGGAGGGTTTGACTCCAAAAAGAAAGCGGGATACACCGCCTTCGAAAGAGGGCCAAACAAAGAAAAAGAAAGAGAAGGACACTGAAAGCACAACGAAGATATCAATGCAATCTGCTGCAAGAAGCGAGAAGGGAACAGAATGGAAGGTCGTCGAACATAAAAGACCTACTAAGCGACGTAAGAGACCACCGCGCCCCGATGCTTTGGTGATCAAACCGACAGAAGGTCTGACGTATGCAGAGATGCTAAAAGTGGTGAAAGAAAAACCTGAATTAAAGGAGCTTGGGTCGAACGTCTCAAGAATCCGGAGAACAGGTAGTGGAGACCTACTCATAGAGTTACAAAGGTCGGCAGATACGCAATTGGCAAAGCATCGAGCAGCCGTCAAGTCCGTACTCGGAGCGCAGGCCGAGGTTAAAAGCCTAACTCACGAAGTAATGATTGAGGTGAAAGATCTGGACGGAGTGACAACGAAAGAAGAGATCCACGGTGCCTTAAATGAACAATTCGGTGAAAACGAGGACATTTCGATATCTACAATCAAGTCGTTGCGTCAAGCGTATGGTGGCACGCAAACTGCAGTCCTTGCGCTCCCAGCGCCAGTGGCTGCCAAGATAACTGCGGTGGGGAAGGTTCGGGTTGGTTGGGTAGTCTGTCGCATCCGGGAAAGAACAACCTTACTGAAATGCTTCAAGTGCCTGGAGTATGGACACTTTGCACGATCGTGTAAAAGTGAATGCGACCGTTCCAGCCTGTGCCTCAGGTGCGGTGAGAATGGCCACAAAGCTAAGACGTGCAACAGGAGTGCGAGCTGCGTGCTATGCCAGGGGAAAGGCGGGGAAAAGAGTAGTGACCACGTAACAGGAAGTTCTCGATGTCCTGCCTTCCAGAAGGCTCTCAGAGACGCACAACGAAAAAGATGAGAATAATCCAACTCAACCTTAATCATTGTGCAGTTGCACAGGACCTTTTAGCGCAAACAGTTCGGGAGTTAAACGTGGATGTAGCTATTCTCTGCGAACAGCACAGAAACTTCGATAATAACGTATGGGAGGCGGATCCTACGGGCAGGACTGCAATATGGGCCTGTGGTAGACTACCATTCCAAGAGAGAACACCAAGTCCCACACCTGGTTTTGTGCGTGTGAAAATGGGTGGTATCAACATATATAGCTGCTATGCCTCACCTAACGCACCTGTTGATGAGTTGAAAAACCTACTGGACCGAATCGTCGCAGACGCTTTGGGGCGTAGCCCTCTCATTATAGCGGGCGACTTCAATGCTTGGGCTGTTGAATGGGGTAGCCAAGAGACGAATAGGAGGGGACGGACGGTACTCGAGGCCTTCTCAGTGCTGGATGTTGTCCCTCTAAACACCGGAAATACTCATACATTCAGGAGGAGTGGTACAGGCTCTGTTATTGACTTAACCTTCATGAGCGGCTGCCTGGTAAAGGATGACACCATATGGAAAGTCAGCGATCACTACACGCATAGTGATCACCAAGCTATCCTTTGTACGATACCCGACAAACGACGAAATCCAACGCCTAGAAGGACGCAAAATGTCAAGTGGAAGGCCAAGGCGTTCGACGAGGAAGCTTTCCTTGTTGCCTTTGATAATGTACCATTGTCAGGCCCAGCGGAAGCTAAATGCACTCGGGTAATGGCCCAGGTTACCAGGGCATGCGACGCAACTATGCCAAGAAGAACTACAGTTAGTACCCGCCAACCAGTGTACTGGTGGAATGACGAAATTGCACAACTACGCAAGAAATGCCACCGAGCGAGAAGACTGTACCAAAGAGCAAGGGGAAAGAGTAACTACTCAGAGCTCCAGCAACGGTACAGAGATGCACGCAGAGAATTTAAGACGGCAATCTGGAAAAGCAAACGACGGAGTCTATGGGAACTGTGCAAAGAGGCCGACGAGGACCCATGGGGCAGACCATATAGGATAGCCATGAAGAAGTTGACGCATCTGACCATGCAGTCACCTACCTGCCCGGACTTGATGCAGAAAATTGTAACCGCATTGTTTCCGAAACAACAGGAAACGGATCGCTATATCGGACCAACGCACGCCATCGAGCAGGTACCAATGGTTACGACCGAGGAACTGATAAGGGCATGTAGCAAATTTGGAAGTGACAAGGCACCTGGATTGGATGGCATTCCCAACGTGGCCCTCAAGACTGCCGTCCAATCTAAGCCCAAGATGTTCGTCGACATGTACAACTCGTGTCTGAGAGAAGGAGTATTTCCAAATCAATGGAAAAGACAGAGACTAGTGCTGCTTCCCAAGGGCAAGAAGCCTCCAGAGGAACCATCGTCATACCGGCCGCTGTGCATGCTGGATACAGCAGGTAAAATATTGGAGCGTATCATCTGCAACAGGCTAGAAGAAGCCGTTGAAGAGGCAGGAGGCCACGCGCAACACCAATACGGTTTTCGGAAGGCACATTCGACCGTGGACGCTGTTAACACGGTGATTAACATCGCTCGCAATGCAATAGAGGGCAAAAGATGGAGGAGAGGTAGCAAAAAATATTGCGCTATTGTAACCTTGGATATCAAGAACGCTTTTAATTCAGCAAAATGGAAGTGTATACATGAGGCTCTTCAAAAACTGGGAGTCCCGTTTTACATCAGAAGAATAGTCGAGGATTACTTCAGCCACCGAATTTTGAAGTACGATACGGATGATGGTCCTAAGGAGTATAAGATCACCGGTGGTGTACCACAGGGCTCAGTATTGGGGCCCCTACTATGGAACATCATGTACGATGATATCTTTAGGCTTCGGGTACCTGCAGAGGCAAAGGTCATAGGCTTTGCAGATGATGTTGCAATAGTGGTGGTTGCAAAATACGTGGAAGAAGTGGTCCAGATCTGCAACGAGACGACCCAGGTCATCCAACGGTGGCTGCGATCGGTGGGCCTGTGCCTTGCTGAGCATAAGACGGAGGCGGTCCTAATAACAAGTAGGAAGAAGACTGAGACTATATCTCTCACGGTCGGTGAACACACGATCATGTCACAGCCGTCCATAAAATACTTGGGAATTATGATCGACGCAAGGTTGACATTCATGAAGCACCTTGAGTACATTAGCAGCAAAGCAGCGAGCGTAAGTGCTGCTCTTGCTCGGATAATGCCGAACCATGGAGGACCAAGACAGAGCCGAAGGGTACTCCTAGCCAGCGTAGTCACATCCGTAATCCTGTACGGAGCGCCGGTCTGGGCCGAAGCAATGACAGTTCAGGCATACGGACGAAAGGTAATAGCGGCACACCGGCGGATTGCCATACGAGTGACCAGTGCTTTTCGTACCGTATCGGATGACGCAGTGTGCGTCATAGCAGGGCTACTACCCGTTGACCTTCTAGCTATGGAGAGGCAGACATTATACCAACATGGAAGACACGGTACACAGGCCCAACGAGCGGAAGACCGCAAAAAGGAGCGAACCGCATCCATCGAACAGTGGCAAGTCAGATGGACGGCATCTGACAAAGGCAGATGGACGTTCCGCCTAATTCCTCAGATAGATATATGGGTGAACAGGAAACACGGCGAAGTGGACCACTACCTAACACAAATGCTGACCGGACACGGGTGCTTTCGAGCTTACCTGAAAAGATTCAAACTGGAAGAAGCCGCAGCATGTCCGGCGTGCCCGAAGATAGCAGAGGATGCCGAGCATGTATTCTTCCACTGCCCACGCTTCATCGACGCTCGCAAAGAGCTAGAGGAGGTGCTTGGTGAGGAACCATCTACGGAGAATATTGTCAGACACATGCTGACTACAAATATAAGATGGAGGGCGGTCAGCAAATTTGCCGCACAAACCATGACAGAACTCCGACGATTAGAACGGGAGAGAACACGACACGCACGAAATAAATAATTTGGTACATTGGAGGAAGAGCCGAGGCTAAATCCCTTCCTGCGAAGTTATGCCTAAAGGCGGTACCGCAGGAAATAGGGACGTGAAGGGAGGTGGTTTTAGTGGGTAAAAATCCCACACGCCGCGGAACACGGGTTCCTCGGTGTCTTTCGAAGATTTCCACCTACCCTCGGAAAAAAAAAAAAAAAAAAAAAAAAAAAAAGAGGTAGGGTAGAGGTAGGTTAGAGGTAGGGTAGAGGTAGGGTAGAGGTAGGGTAGAGAGAGGTAGGGTAGGGGTAGGGTAGAGGTAGGGTAGAGGTAGGGTACAGGAAGGGTAGAAGTAGGGTAGAGGTAGGGTAGGGGTAGGGTAGAGATAGGGTAGAGAGAGGCAGGGTAGAGATAGAGTACAGGTAGGGTAGAGGTAGGGTACAGGGAGGGTAGAGGTAATATAGAGATAGGGTAGAGGTAGGGTAGAGAGAGGCAGGGTAGAGGTAGGGTAGAGGTAGGGTAGAGAAAGGTAGGGTAGAGGTAGGATAGAGGTAGGGTAGAGAGAGGCAGGGTAGAGGTAGGGTACAGGGAAGGTAGAGGTAGGGTAGAGGTAGGGTAGGGGTAGGGTAGAGAGAGGCAGGGTAGAGATAGGGTAGAGGTAGGTTAGGGGTAGGGTAGAGGTAGGGTAGAGGTAGGGTAGGGGTAGGGTACAGAGAGGTTGGGTAGAGGTAGGGTAGATGTAGGGTAGAGATAGGGTAGAGAGAGGTACGGTAGAGGTAGGGTAGAGGTAGGTTAGAGGTAGGGTAGAGGTAGGGTAGAGGTAGGGTAGAGAGAGGTAGGGTAGGGGTAGGGTACAGAGAGGTTGGGTAGAGGTAGGGTAGAGAGAGGCAGGGTAGAGGTAGGGTAGAGGTAGGGTAGAGATAGGGTAGAGAGAGGTAAGGTAGAGGTAGGGTAGAGGTAGGGTACAGGAAGGGTAGAAGTAGGGTAGAGGTAGGGTAGGGGTAGGGTAGAGATAGGGTAGAGAGAGGCAGGGTAGAGGTAGGGTAGAGAGAGGTAGGGTAGAGGCAGGATAGAGGTAGGGTAGAGAGAGGCAGGGTAGAGGTAGGGTACAGGGAGGGTAGAGGTAGGGTAGAGGTAGGGTACGGGGAAGGTAGAGGTAGGGTAGAGGTAGGGTAGGGGTAGGGTAGAGATAGGCAGGGTAGAGTTAGGGTAGAGGTAGGTTAGAGGTAGGGTAGAGTTAGGGTAGAGGTAGGGTACAGGGAGGGTAGAGGTAGGGTAGAGGTAGGGTAGAGGTAGGGTAGAGATAGGATAGAGAGAGGTAGGGTAGAGATAGGATAGAGAGAGGTAGGGTAGAGGTAGGGTAGAGAGAGGCAGGGTAGAGGTAGCGTAGTGGTAGGGTAGAGAGAGGTAGGGTAGAGGTAGGGTACAGAGAAGTTGGGTAGAGGTAGGGTAGAAAGAGGCAGGGTATAGGTAGGGAAGAGGTAGGGTAGAGATAGGATAGAGAGAGGTAGGGTAGAGATAGGGTAGAGGTAATATAGAGGTAGGGTAGAGGTAGGGTAGAGAGAGGCATAGTAGAGGTAGGGTTGAGGTAGGGTAGAGAGAGGTAGGGTAGAGGCAGGGTAGAGGTAGGGTAGAGGTAGGGTAGAAGTAGGGTAGAGGTAGGGTAGAGGTAGCGTAGTGGTAGGGTAGAGAGAGGTAGGGTAGAGTTAGGGTAGAGGTAGGTTAGAGGTAGGGTAGAGGTAGGGTAGAGAGAGGTAAGGTAGAGGTAGGGTAGAAGTAGGGTAGAGAGAGACAGGGTAGAGGTAGGGTAGAGGTAGCGTAGTGGTAGGGTAGAGGTAGGGTACAGAGAGGTAGGGTAGAGGTAGGGTAGAAAAAGGCAGGGTAGAGGTAGGGAAGAGGTAGGGTAGAGATAGGATAGACAGAGTTAGGGTAGAGATAGGGTAGAGGTAATATAGAGGTAGGGTAGAGGTAGGGTAGAGAGAGTCAGGGTAGAGGTAGGGTAGAGGTAGGGTAGAGGTAGGGTAGAGAGAGGCAGGGTAGAGGTAGGGTACAGGGAGGGTAGAGGTAGGGTACAGGGAAGGTAGAGGTAGGGTAGAGGTAGGGTAGGGGTACGGTAGAGATAGGGTAGAGAGAGGCAGGGTAGAGATAGGGTAGAGGTAGGTTAGAGGTAGGGTAGAGAGAGGTAAGGTAGAGGTAGGGTAGAGAGAGGTAGGGTAGAGGTAGGGTAGAAGTAGGGTAGAGAGAGACAGGGTAGAGGTAGCGTAGTGGTAGGGTAGAGAGAGGTAGGGTAGAGGTAGGGTACAGAGAGGTTGGGTAGAGGTAGGGTAGAGGTAGGGTACAGGGAGGGTAGAGGTAGGGTAGAGGTAGGGTAGAGAGAGGAAGGGTAGAGGTAGGGTAGAGGTAGGGTAGAGGTAGGGTAGAGAGAGGTAGGGTAGAGGTAGGGTAGAGGTAGGGTAGAGAGAGGTAGGGTAGAGGTAGGGTAGAGAGAGGCAGGGTAGAGGTAGGGTAGAGGTAGGGTAGAGAGAGGTAGGGTAGAGGTAATATAGAGGTAGGGTAGAGGTAGGGTAGAGGTAGGGTACAGGGTGGGTAGAGGTACGGTAGAGGTAGGGTAGAGGTAATATAGAGGTAGGGTAGAGGTAGGGTAGAGGTAGGGTACAGGGTGGGTAGAGGTACGGTAGAGGTAGGGTAGAGAGAGGTAGGGGAGTGATGCCCACTGGCACACAACCCGATTGCGCACACGCCCATTTGGACACAAATCATTGGACACTACACGATTGGACACAGTGTCCATTCCGCACAGCAAGATTGGACACAATGCCGAAACGACACATTAGTTTTGGACACAGACCGTTTAGCATGCGATAACATTGGACACATTAGAACTGTGTCCAATCTTGTTGTGGCGAATTGGTTTCGTGTGCGATCTGACTACGTAAGGACGGACCGTGAAATTGGACACAGATAGTTGTAAATAAATTTCAGATAATTCATTGGACACAAAGCTAGCTGCACAATAAGGTATATCGATGTAACCAGAACTCTACAAGAAGTGAGGGAATGTGAACTGCTCTGGTACATTTATAATAAGTTTATTATATATCTTCTAAAAATGATCTTCCAATATTTGTAACTTTATAAAGTTTTCGCGTCAAATAGGTAGAGATAATCGTCATCAGGCATAAATGAATTCTATGTTCAATGTTTCTTGTTAATGACTTGGTAATGCATTTTAATGAAATTTTTAATTATTATCTTAATTATAACATGGTAATTTACACTAGCCAATGGGATTTATTCGTGAGTTGAAAGTCACACGTTTTGTAAAGAATACGACTATTGATGAATATTTTATAGTAATGTAATAATGGGCCAGATTTTTACCCCGTAACCGTACAGAACAGTTATACGTCACAATACTATTTTTTCACTCATATTTGAATCCTTGATATTGCAGCTTTTTAATATACATATATGTATTTAAATGCTGTTGGGATAAACTTATGAGCGTTCACTTCCCTATAATCCAGCATGTAACATTTCTATAATAACTTCAACATTATTTCAGAAAAGTACGTAAGAACCTATTCCATTGATCTCGTATGTATAATATTTGTGCAGCTAGCTTTGTGTCCAATGAATTATCTGAAATTTATCTACAACTATCTGTGTCCAATTTCACGGTCCGTCCTTACGTAGTCAGATCGCACACGAAACCAATTCGCCACAACAAGATTGGACACAGTTCTAATGTGTCCAATGTTATCGCATGCTAAACGGTCTGTGTCCAAAACTAATGTGTCGTATCGGCATTGTGTTCAATCTTGCTGTGCGGAATGGACACTGTGTCCAATCGTGTTGTGTCCAATGATTTGTGTCCAACTGGGCGTGTGCGCAATCGGGTTGTGTGCCAGTGGGTACCCCCCTTTATTAGTACTAATCGTTATACAATAACAGATAAGAGTAGCACAATAAAGGCCATTCTACAATGCAATATAATAAGAAATAAGCAATAAGAAATAAGTAATAAGATCTTCAATTGATATTTACGTAGTTCCATTGCATCTTCCAATCAAGAAGGAGAAAATCGTTTTAAAACCGAGCGTTTACTAATGCCCGTACTCATACCTCTCTTTTAGCGTTAAGAGACGTCTTTTATCGACTGCTGTCTGCTGTTTTTCATTGAATTATCATTGAAAAACAGCAGACAGCAGTCGATAAAAGACGTCTCTTAACGCTAAAAGAGAGGTATGAGTACGGGCCTAAGTCTCTACGAGTTTTGTGACGTCTTGGACATAGCAACGATACGGAAGCGGTTTCTAGGGTCTTTAAGGACTTCACCATGGAGCCTAGAGTAGAGGAGGACGAACGTAATGCTATGTAAATGGTCTACGAACCATGCTCCACTTGTTTCGACTGAAGCCGATAGAGGCGCGGCGACGTTAGCGACTACGAGAGAGACGGACTGAGAATAAAAAGAGACAGCGATCACTTGAAACTGCAGCGTAAGCAGGGATTTTCTACGATCGAATGTACGTCACTTCACTCTATCACCAAACGGTTACTTCACGCCAGTCTTTAAAGTTTACAGTGACGCTTGTGGTGAAATTTAGAACCCGATCTAAGTCAAGTTTCGTCGACCATAATTTTGTCCCGTTAGCATTAAGCGTTCGTCCTCCTCTACTCTAGGCTCCATGGACTTCACGATGCGCGAAACGTGATGAGTAACATCGAGCATTCCCCGTTCCGTAATTTATAGCGCCTTACGTTAAAAATACATAGCAACGATACGGAAGCGGTTGCTAGGGTGGCTAAGGATTTGACGGAGCACGAAACGTCATTGAGAAATGTCATTACCTGTCACCTGTCATGATCTGTCAATATATAAATATTTTTAAAAATGTGTATGCGTTTATTCATACAGATAAGTAAATCATTACTTCATTTTGAAAGTCACGATGACTTTTATCGTAGAGATATTTCATTTGTCTAACGATATTGATAATGATCTCATCTATGTTCGCGATAATGACAGGTGATGATGGGGCATGCTCGATGCTACTCATCATGTTCCGTGTTCCGTGAAATACGTAATATTTCGCCAGTATTTCCATTCGTGAAATGTCATTACCTGTCACCTGTCATTGCCAATTCTATAGACGGTCATTATCAATATCGTTAGAAAATTGAAATTTCTCTACGATGAAAGTCATCGTAACTTTCAAAATAAGGTAATGATTTACTTATCTGTATGAATAAACGCATACAGATTTTTTAAAATATTTATATATTGACAGATCATGACAGGTGACAGGTAATGACTAATAACAATGACGTTTCGTGCTCCGTGAAATCCTTAGCGACCCTAGCAACCGCTGCCGTATCGTTGCTATGTCCAAGACGTCGCAAAAATTGTACAGACTTAGTAAACGCTCCATTTTAAAAAGGATTTTCTCCTTCTTGATTGGAAGATCCAATGGAATTACGTAAATATCAATTGAAGATCTTATTGCTTATTTCTTATTGCTTATTTCTTATTATATTGCATTGTAGGATGGCCTTAAAACTACTAAACTACTACTACGGATCAATTTCGTACTCCTCCTCAGCCAATAAATGAGAGAAACACTTTGAACGGAACTCAGCAAAACTCGCAGCTGTGGTGATCTCTGGGGGTAAAGAGTTCCAAACATGAATCCCCGTTACTAGAAAAGACTTCTGAAAAGTTACTGTTCGAGTGGATGGTGGACGCAGCGTATCCGTTCGCGAGAAGTAAGTGGAAATAGAATAGAAACTGGTTGATGACTGGAGTTAAATGAAACAAGCCTAATTAGCACTACTATTATTTATTATACCTGCAACTTGCATTTTTATATCTATTAATCAAGTGTTGAGGTCCGTCATAGTGTGTTGGAATTAGTTTTAAAATCTCTACCAGTTATTGGACACGAGTGTATGTATGTGTGTGCGAGGGCCTGCGCGTGAGATGCGCAGTAGACACGGAGTTGCCTAATTTAAGTCAGTATTCTGTTAGCGCTCTAAGTGGCTTCATATTGTGTCCCACCTAATGCACATGTACAAAGTATAGCTTTAATAGAATAAAAATAGTAATATCCTAGTAAATCATAACATAGTGTGTTGCTAGCATCGATACAGGCTATGAGTGGAAGCAAGATGCTCTTATACGCAGGGAGAGAGCGCGTGAGCGAGACGCTCTTATACGCGCTAGAGAAACTCGGAGAGCCACCACTAACAACGAGTGAGATGGTCGTATAGGAAACCGACGCTAGGAGTGAGAGAGACGCTCTTATATGCGACTGCTCCGATTTGTGACATAAATGGTGTCCCGAGCGATGGGAAAAGTCTACCCCCACTACGCTCCGGTCTAGTTTGCTTCTAGGCTGCTGGCCGCCCCCACTCTCGCTTCGCCACTGTTCCCCTAACTTCCTCTGGGACACCATTAATGCCGCTCAGTGTACATATGAATGTGTGTGAGTGCGGATGCATGCATGAAAAGTATGAAGGACTGTATCCCTTGGGATCTAGGAGCGCAGTTCGATTTCTGGTCTTGAAGGGTGTACTTCGAGTCTATATCGTAGAGTCAATTAGCTAGATTCAGTTGAGGTAGATTGATTTAGACTAAACAACATTATAATTAAAGTAAATAAAGTTAGTTATAGTGCTCTCTAATAGCACCTGCATTTTTATTTCTAAAGCCGTTATACAGCAACAAAAATGTTATTATCGACTCCTCCCCGCCTCTTGGCTCGAGATCCCCACAGGTCTTGAGCATCGCGTCTTATATTTAGTATTATTAATCACGTATATTTAGTGTTCTAGGTTTATTATAGTTAGTTTTAAGGTCCCTGCCCTCCACCATTTCCTTCCAATCCCTATCTCCTGTAGAGCACTGGCTCGAGAGCAGGCAACGAGGACCGCCAACGAAGATCTACTCCGAGAACCCATCGCCAAAAGAAGGATAGCGAGAGTGGCTACGTTGCCGAGACAACGGAAGGCAGAGATGGCTTTAGCAAGAGGAACAGCTGATCCAGCCATGAGAAACTGACGTCCGCCAAACCGCCACCACTGCCACGTGTATGCAGCCCTGGTGCAGTCCCGTCAGACGGGTAATACAGAGGCCCGTGTGACAGGGGTGGAGCCCTCTCCCGTCAACCCCACGGACGGACCGGGCGATTTTTGACAGGCCTGGAAGCGCGCCGGTGCAACCAGCACTGTGCTACCCTCTGTGAAGGCCTGGCAAAGTGAACAACGAATGCCCTGCCATGCTGGAACTGCCGACCAATGCCGGAGCGGCTCCACCAATCAGCGAGACCCTGAAGGCCCACGAACCGAAAAGCTGCCGAAGACGACACTTCGAATCAGGTTTACAACTAAGGAGCGTGCGAGTTTTGGAAGTGCGATATTGCGAGTGAGAGTGAAAGTTGTATACTGTGTTGGGATTACAGTATGAGGAGTATTTTGCGTGAGTACTGAGTGATTGCGTTTTTTCCTATTCTTGCCCTGTTTTCCTATCACCCTCTTATTATTTTTGCCGTAGATTTTGTAGGTTCCTTCAGGACATCGCGTGCCGTCCCCACGGGGGCCGGAATTCTAGTAGTTTCTTTGTATTTTCGATGGGCCTTCCGCCCTTACACTCAAGGCCCGTTGTGTATTGGGTGCGCCCTAATTTTTAGTATCTTGCGTCCTTTTTGAGAAACCCTCTGTACCCTCCCTTCTTCCACCCCTTGCCCATTCTTGTGTTTTCACCGAGGTAATATTAAGAAGCCCTTGTCGCATTCGGGAACCTTCTCTCTGAGATCCCCCCTCACCTCTCCCTCCGTTAGCCTTGCCATTTCCGTAAAGTAAATAATCGAGGACCTTTCGGGGTTACTCGTCGGTACTACGCCGAATAAGTAGCTGGCGCCCATCTATTGTTTGACTCATATTCCTTATCTGTAAGCCCTCCCTGTACCTCCTGTCCCCCTTGCCCATAGTGCATCCCTCCCTTCCCCGAACCCCCTTTCCACCGAGCCCCGTTTAAAGCCCTGTTGCGACACCGTGTGCTCCTGCGTGAACCCCGCGTGTGATTGTTTTGTTTTGCGTATCGAGTTAGTACTGCGTATTTCTAGAGATATCGGATCCATCATATTTTGAATAATTATATCCTTTTTATTTTATTTTCTGTAATTTCGTGTACACCGGCATCTGTTTGAGTAATTATATTTTGTTACTCTGACGCCGTGTTCCCTTTTCTTTTCGCGTTCCCCCTCCCGGTAGAGTTGCAATAACTGCTTTTGAGTCAACCCTGAGTGGAAATAATCTGCCCAGTACGTCACAATACACACAGTTTGAAAACCCATAACATCATCGTACCAGAAATCTAGTTATATAGAGACGATTGAACACCGTTGGAGTGCTCATCAGAGCTTTGGTGACTAACAAACCTACCTCGGCAGATTCACGCTGTCGAATCTGCTGCGACAACGATAGTGGCGACGATCAGGACGTCACTTGTATATCCTAGAGGTATCTATAGGTAACTGTCTATAGGTAAGGTATCTATAGGTATCATAACTGGATATAGATATCCAGTGGATATTCACTTTATATATCATGGACATCCTATGGATATCCAATGGATATAAAATGGTGTGTGGGAAGTGATGATTACATATTAAAATAGAAAATATTGAATATTATTTTGTTTATTATATTTCTATTGTCGTGTTACTAATGGTAATGGAAAATTCCTCAGCCGTTGATAGATTCTAAGAAATGGAGGGGGTAAAAAGTTACTAATTGCTAAACAACAAGTGATATTTGTTTTAATATATTATTAAATCATTTGATAAATATCCAAAGTAACAATTTTGTTATTGGACTTGTGATATTAACGTATAATAATTAAGTTAAATAGTTATTTGGAAATAATTATTAAAATGCAATAGTGATTATGTAGTACTATAGTTTAATGTAGCATTAGGAAGCACATATTGATAAAATTGTTAAATATACACAAATTAGAAAAGGAAGTCAGTCCAAGATTAACAAACTGGATGGGAAAACAGCAACAGAGTTTAGAAACTAACCAGGAATCAATAAATTGACAGTGGGCATATTGAAATGGTTATAATAACGAAATATAGGTTAAAATAGTTTATTTGTTTACGTTATTTAGAATTTTCATGTAACATTTAATGATAAAACTATTGTTGTCAAATTCTTGAATTCTGATTGGTGGAAGAACTGATGGTGGGGTCTGCGAATACTGCTAACTCGCTGATTAGCTGCGACCAAACGACTTGGGAAGTCTATATAAACCGAGCGTTTTCTGGCTCGAAGTTCCACTACCACTGAGTAAGCCAAAGGCTACGCTTCGTGGGTACGTGCATATCGCGAGTTTCGTCCTAGTATACTTACGGGCTGTTATTCATACGCGTCTTCAAAGAAGTGTGTTGTAAGAGTGTGCTGGAAATAACAAATCATAATTATTCTAACGTAATAAACTGTGATACTTACCTTTAACTGAGTCCTGGAGGGTTGAATATAGCGGAACTCTATTAGCTGAACAAGGTGACACACCATACCACGCAGGAGCAGTAATTGAAGGTCAATCGTCGGCGAAGACTTGGAATATCTTCCCTTTTGGTGGTCAAAAAGGGTGGCATTCACAGATTGTCGTCGTTTCTTTGCGTCGATCTAGGATGTATAATCCAGTCCGAGGACGGATCAAGGGCCGCCCTCTGTCGGATAGGTGCACGGATCAGCGAAGGAGCTCAGGAGCATCACCTGGAACAAACCTCCTAGGGATCGTCCAGTCACAACCTAACCTTGTAGCAGTTTGCGCATTACGCGGGGTCGGAATGGCCACGGATGTAGCCGCATTGGCTTCCAAGTCGGTCCCTGTGATTATCCTTCGAAGTCGTCTTGCTTCCGCTGATTTCCTCCCGATACGCCCCCTGGATACTCTGCTAGTCGCGGCCCGCGCGTGAATTGTGAGCGCGGTTACATATTATGAATTTTATTTTAAAAAATAATCAACGGTTCACTTTCAAATTTTCAGACAATATTCTCTGTAGTATAATAACAAATTACAGAAAAAATTATTCAATTTGAAGATGCTCCTTTTGAAACAATACAAATTGTTTAAGAAATTGTTACATAACAATAATTATTAAACGACCGAATTTTCGACCATTAAAACGTGGACTTTAAAGTGAACCCTATTGCATATTTTGCCCTGCAGTGCTTTGCTTTTAGTCGAAAAGTGGACGATGCACAATACATTTAGAGAAGAACCGATTTTTCAGAGTCGATAAATTAAAAAATCGATATTTCGAAATTTCTTCATATCATATTGAAATTAAAAAATACGTGGCAATTGTTTTCCCCTCAAGAACAAGGAAAACAATTTTCAGGAAAATTAAAAATTTGGTTTTAAATCTGACGTGGAATGACCCATATACAAATCTAGATATAAATAAGACAAACCCTGTTCATCTACAACGTCGGAACCTGCTGTCGGAATAGGTTAAATCCATGGCTTGCTTACGAAAATTTCATCCATAATCTGCAGCATATGCTCAAAACATTTATTAGTATGTATACGTAGATACGAAACCGTTCTACCGATAATATTGTTCTACAGGTGCAGAAACATCAATGACTAAAATTAGTCACCAATGTTGTGTAAATGCTGCCAGACACATTTTCGTACAAGCTTGATAGTGACTCTCATTGTATTTTGGAATTAGAAAAAGAACTTGAAAATCTATTTCTCTTCCAGATTTGCAACAAGACTTAAAAGAAGTGAAACATATTTCCTTGCAAACCAGTATTACTAATTATATTATTATACACACTAAAACCAAAACATATTTTACACAAAATTTATATGTATAGAATATCTATACATATTAAAAATTTCCTGATTATGTCAGCTGTATACTAATTGTAAAGTACTATTAATTTTTGTATTAAGCTGCCTAATTAACCAACATTTGAATATACCTGTGTTGTGCAGGGCGTTGTTACACGTCTAGCAAAGTTAATCTCCCGCGCTATGCGTGGAAGTTTATATTTATTTTTGTTTTGGGTAAGTTCTTGACTGACGTCTTATACAGGCCCGGTCCTTTGGATTGCCGTTAGGATAAGGAATTGATGCAAGGTCTATTTAAATCAAAAGATCGAAAGTTCTCCTTGAACTGATAAGAATATATTGTTACAATCCCAATTTCCTTAACTGATAATAATTTTGATCTTATACGATACGACTTATACGATACGGCATGTAGTGTGAGTGCGTGGCCTGCTACTCAGCGTTCTAGGAATTACATCAGGCAATCGAAAAGTTCGATGTGTTGAAAAGAATGTACAGATTGCATTTACTTGAGTAGATCCGCTTTGAGATATAACACCCATGTCCTTCTACTGTTCCCAGATTTTTTATTGTGATCTTTTACTGTTTTGTAGTGACGCTTTAGCGACTCCATCTTTGATATACATTTTTTTAATGGTATAGGTGGAATATTTTTTTTCATTTATACTGTTGCTACTTCTTTGGCCACTTCCGCCCAGCAGTCTGATCGCGTCCTTTTCTCGTTATTAAAAAGCTCCAAATTATTTTGATAGGCACCTAAAAGTATTGTGGTTTTATCGTGTGTCCAATTGTGAGTTACTGGAACATAACATAACAATTTTGTAATATTCTCTTTGCGCTGACCGAGATAAGAAGTAACAATGACTAATAAGGACTATGTAATAGTTTATACAAGACTATTGTGACGTGATTCTCCCGAATCTCGCCACAAAAATTAATAAACTGTCTTTTCCACGCCACCGGAGCTCCGAACGACAATCCACCAGCGGAATTCCGTATGCTACGCTAATATTAAGTTTTCCGTTTGTGAACGTCCACTATCGTCCTTGTTGTCAGTTCCGATTACGTTTCTTATGATTAATTATTATTTTGCTTTTGTTACGATACATGCAATCTCTTCTCTCGAGTCTCTCGCCAACGGCCTAAGGGCGTGAGGACAGGACCGCCACCCTGGAGATTTTTGAGGATTTAGTGACGATGTCATATGGCTGTTTGATGCCGCTTTTTGAGAATTTGGTGCGAGGGACAACTCGACAAGGATGCAACGCCGCCTCCACCGACCAGGAGATGCCCGCCGATCCCGCCGACCTGGATGTCGCCGGGATCCTGCTGCTGCCACAACGCCAAAAGAAGCCCTGGAGCACCCGGGAGGGGGCTCCGCCGTTTCCGTCGGCCGGCGAGGGCTGCCCTCTGGGCCTATCCGCCGCCGATACGGCCGGCAGGGAGATAAGGTTTTCCTCCCTGGCCCGCCTAAGGCCTGCCGATCGTCCATGACAGCGCCTCCGTCCGGCTGAGAAGCCGCCTGCGCCTCCTCAACCCGCAAGGCCCAGCGTGCTTCGAGGACCGTGCCGTCAGGATCGCCGTTCGATTCCGTTCGGCCGCTTCCGTCGCTGCGCGTCGACGCTCGGGAGAGCTCGGCTATCCTCGTCAACGTTCGTCCGATTCCGGTGACGTCCCGCCTCACCTACGCCCGCTCGCGAACGATCGTCGATCGATAAATCATTGTCGTGCGAAGTATCAAGGTGAATCCACGCGCTAAAAATCTTGAGAACCCGAGCCAAGATAGCGAGAGAGAGAGAAAGAGAGAGAGAAAGAGATCCGGAGGATTATTGCCTAAAGGGCTCTTTGAGGATTTATTGAGTTTGACGCTTTACGCTTTCATTTTATTGTGGTGAGATCTTTCGCTTTCCTTAATATTTTCTGATTTTTGGCGTTGAAGATTATAGACACGTGAACGGCTAAACCGTCCGTTTAGCCGGTGACGAATTTTCTTTGTCGTTATCGGGCGAATGTCTTTCCGCCGAATATATTATAAAGGACGATAGTGCCGTTAGTAGTGATAGTTTTGAGTTTTCCGATCTTGCGTTTTCTTATATGATTTATGCTTTCGACTTTTCTGTAATTAACAACTTTTCTGGAATCTTCGCTAACGGAAACGTGGGAATCCGCCTGTTTGAACGCTTGACCCCGGGTTGACCGGCTTGGTTGTTCTTCAGCCAGATTCTCTCGCTGCCGATTCATTATATTGTGCCTATTGTTCTGAGATATCGATTCCTGTAAACGTATTATTTTTCTGATTTTGGTCTAATTATTGTGAGATTTTCGAACTTTAAGTTCCGTTAAAGTCAGTGGCGAGCCCACGCCGTAATTATTCTGATTACTTCTATTCATACTGTTTCTATAATTTTCTTTTCTTTAACTGGGCTAAATTAACTGAATCTGTTCACTTGACTAACGCTTCGAATTGCGACTTAGGTTTCCGATTTTCATAATTCTGTTTTTGTGTGCGATATTTTCTATTGGACTTTCTGTGAATTATTGCTGGTGTTCTCGTATTTAATTATCGTTGCCAAGCCTTAACGTATTTTTTGCCTCTTTCGCGGAGAAACTTTTGTGAATTTTACGTGTCGCGCACGTCCCTCTGACGTCACGCGCCAGGCGCCCTTCGAGGCGACCTTAGTGTTTACGTTCCTCGACGCCGAGCCTTCAGCCGGTCTCGAAATTGTACTATCCGTTCCGAGAACGTCTTGTCGAGCAACCATAATTAAATATTCGCTATAATATTTTATATTTTTCGGACTGTGATATATTTTTGTGGGTGCCATATTCTGTATTAATTTATTGTGACATTTCTAATTATTGTGCTATTTTCGTGTTCGCGATTTTCGTAGTGGTGTTAACGAATCCGCGTGTATTACCCTTTTTCGGGTTCGTTCGTACTTATAATTCATTTGAGTGACTCTTCCGTATTACGATTGTCGACCGCGGTTATAATTTCACGCGTGCGAGAATTGGAACCGCGCAGATCGTTCCGCTGCCGTTCCTCTGCCGTTCGTTGCGTTCCGATTTTTTTTGTCGTTCTCGTTATTTAGTTATTTTATTTAAAAAAACGAATTTGTTAGTTTATTCCGAGTCATTCGATTCTTCCGACCATATTATTTTCCGTTGTCTAGAAGTATCGAGCCCGCGTGCCCGTAACTTACTCACGTGCGCGCTCACGCGTAGCGCCTTCGCTCGTTATTTTCCGTTAAGGATGCTGCGTCTATAATTTCCGAAATTCTATTTGGGGCTTCTTCTGTCTCTTTTGCATTGTATAGATTCCGATTTTGGATATTGATTATTGTACCTTAATTTTAAGACTTTTGCAACCTTATGCTTGGCTTTCGCTCGCACCCTCAGTAATGCCTGAGTTAATGCTTTTGTACTATTGCTATTGAGTTTATTGATTAATTGGAAGTTTGTTTGCTTAATACAGCTCCGGTGCGTTAACTACTTAATTTGAATTGTTTTCTTGTAGTTTTGCGTATTACTTTCCTCTAAGTCCTTGGCCGAGTTTGTTCCTTCCTAACCTCTTGAACGCCGCGACGCTTCCGACGAGCTAGCCTCCGAAGCGGCGTGCCCGAGGACGGATAGTGGTCGAATTTAGTAAAATCTTCTGAGTTCCGGGTAACCGTTAGGTTTAGTTACGTTTTATATTCTTTTTCTTGGCCGTGGTGCCCCTATCTGTTTTGAGTGGTCGTGGTGCCTTTAGGTTAGTTACGTTAGTATCTTTTCTTGGCCGTGGTGCCCGTATCTGATTTTGCGTGGCCGTGGTGCCTTTAGTTTTAGTTCGCCTGGTGGCTCATTTAGGTTTAGTTTGCCTGGTGGCAATTGGTTACCCCGGACCGATAATCTCTCGCGATCTGTCTGGTATAGATAACGAGCCCCGAGCTCGTGGTGCTCCTTAGAGGGTACCTGGCGCCCAACAGTTTTTTTGAGTCTGCCGAGACCCCTTCCGTTCCCGAATTCCAGTTTTAGTGCGTTTGGTTTTGCCGACGAGCGAAATATCGTCGCACTATATAATCACTAAGACTTTACTTCTTCAATTAGAAATTCAACATTGAATGAGCTAATTATCACAATTGCTCATTAGATTTTTTTTACTTAATTTGTACACTTATAATACAAAAATTATTAATATAATAATTAATTTTGTGAAAGAATAAATAACAAAAGAAGAAAATATTAGATGCAACATTGATGTTTATGATGATATGATACTAAAGAAATTCAAAATTGTTAAAGGGACGGTCTATTCGAAAGCTACATCAGCCTTCATCAAAATACAATAAAGATAGTTTGAGAGCTTAGACTAGCCTGTTTTAACACACCTTCTACCTCACAAGATGATTGTGTCTGTTGAGCATCATTTTCCCTTTGTCCTTGTTGAGACTCCTGTTGAACTATTGATGGAAATTATTAAAAGTTCTGTACATACATGAAACATCGACATATTACACTGTAACATTCACTGTTTGGACTTGAAATCTAATTATATTTGCAAATACACATGAAATCAAATAAAATCCTCATTGATAATAAATAAACATATCAACTTACGACGTCTCTTTGCGCGCTCCTATAATTTTATGGCATACGCGGAATTTGAAAATAATAATTGTATAACGTAGGTTATCAATCTCATCAATTTTACTTCGAGTAACTTTATTTCGGTTGAAAAATTGGTTCACTTACCATTTCTTACTTTTTCGATTGACGTGGGAGACATATTCACAATGTAAGATACATTTGTTTCTGCATCAATTAACATGATTTCAGTCTCCATATTCCAATTTTGCTGTGTTCGGTTTCCCATTCTTTCCCGCTAATTTCATCGGAAGCGGAGGTCATTTCCCATAATACTGTGAGCGCCTAACCCTCGTGTGGTCAGACTCTCGCAGTACAAAAATTTGGTAAATTTATGACGTCATTAAAGTTACTAGGCACTGTCACAGTGCTCTGCAAGCCTATAACGGAACGAAATCACAGTGCTGCCAGTACTGAAAGCTTATATTGAAGCACGCCGTACAATGTAGCGACTAGAGCTGAAAGGATCACCGTAGATATCGTAGAAAAGCTATATTAAATGGTACCCACAGAAAGTCACGCGCAAACGGTCGAAGCCGTCCGTTTGAAAATGGATTGCACGGTCCCGTTCAGATTCTGGTGCGATCACGAAACTATGAAACCCTTCTCGAGCCGATCGCCGATGCTATCGAAATTAGCAAAATGGTGTAACCAAAGGGAACTACAGTAGTTACAGGCCACTCCTGGGAGTCACAACAAACCCCCACCACTGGCCCCTATGAGTCATAGAGCGCATCGCGCTGTGCCCCCCGCACCGCACTATGGCGTCACCCCCTCGCCCATATGGTCGGCTCTCCCCACCGCGAACCTATGCAGTGTTCCCCCACCACGCTGCCCCGTGTCCTAAGGCCCAAAACTCTGTATCAGCGGCGTTGCATGGCCCCAGGGGCATATCGCGGTCGGTAATGACGCACTGACCACCGGTCGGTAACTTTTTTTTAATTACCCTAAGGAGGTAGCGTGGTAAGGTAGAACACGGTTCTTTTTTGTAAGAAATACCTTATATTATACAAGTATCGCACGTATTGGCGATACTTTTTCGATACCTTTAACTAGCGACGGGTGGCTATTCATCCCCTAATATTTTGCTAGGGGTGAATCCTCCACATACCACGTAACTGTTGGAATGATGGTACCCTCCTTTTTGGATCATCTAGCGAGCGATGCGTCAAATACATCAGGCGTGGGGGTACCATTGTCTTAGCAGCGTAAACTGCTACATGTATCTCTTATTTGCAACTATGCAAAAAATAAGGGCCATGGTGGGGCTAAAGATGGTTACCTGTGAGCCGTCCTCACAGCATCCTGTCATTACCTTGGTGACAAGTGAAGTAGAAGCGAGAGTAAAAAAAAAGTGATAGTGCTGTGAAAAGAGTTAGAAATATTAATAAAGTGGTATGTATATCGGTGTCAAATTTGTATACATTTTTTTTTATTAGATTAAAAAAATTATTTTGTATCGGACATCTTTCACCTTTTATTTCTAGACATTACAAAAAAAAGAACGAGTCGCGTCAGCCTCCTTTGGGTTACAGCTATCTGAGAGTAAAAAAATATTAATAAAGTGGTATGTATATCGGTGTCGAATTTGTATACATTTTTTTTTATTAGATTAAAAAAATTATTTTGTATCGGACATCTTTCACCTTTTATTTCTAGATATTACAAAAAAAAAAGAACGAGCAGCGCCAGTCTCAGGGCTACAGCCACCTGTTACCGGAACTGTAAGTGCAATAATTTTAAACCTGCACAGGTTTTTATTTGATTTTTTAAAAAAAAAAGTTTTTGTATATCTAGCGCCTTTTACCCTTATTTCTAGACGCTGCAAAACAGAACGACGCACAGTATCGAGCATCGAGTTAACGTCGTATATTGCGGGTCCGGTAAGGGTAATAATTTTAAGGCCGCACCGGTTTTTATCTGATTTAAACAGATTTATTATTATTAAAAAACTTAAATATTACAGATTATGGCACCAAGGCGCCCGGATACACCGCCTGAGGGGGCCGAAGGACCATTTGAGGGACCGCTGCTTGACGGAATACCACCACCCCTCAATGCGTTCTTCGCCCCCTTTCACGAAGGGCAGTGTTTGTTCGGGTGCCTGTACGTGCGGGGTGTGGGGGAGGCGCTATGCTACGGGTGCATGCGTGAGCAGCCCGCCGAGCACAGGGGCCAGTTTATGGTCCGTGTAATTCATTACTTACAGATCGACCCCGCAATACATCTGCGTGCGGGCGTCTGTGTACGCTGTGCTCGGCGTGTGATGCACGCGTATGCACCCTGTGATTGCATAGCATGCATAGCCTACTTTTGTGATAACCGGGAGGTGCTATTGCGGCAGGGGGCTGCAGAAGTTCCTCCCCCACCCCGGACTTAAATTGTAAGTTATATATATATATATACGTGTGTGTGGTTTTTGTAATCTTTAGACTTACTCTCGTTTTTTTTTCACACTTGTTTCTAGAAATGGCACCACGAACGGCTCCCGAGAGGGATGAGGACGGCGTGGGTGGAGCCCGGGACACTCCATCGCCCAGGCCGGACGACCTTTTTTTCGAGGCCCTGCACGGTGGCCTATGCCTTTACGGGTACATATACGCCCACCGGGACGAGGAACTATGCACCGAGTGCGTGCTCGCCCTGCCTGCAGACGCTCAGACCATCTACACGTCCCACAGCATACATTATCTGCTGTTGGACACCATGATGGTGTTCAACGTGGGGCGTTGCACAACTTGCGCACGGAGCGTGTTTCGTGAGCACGCAGCCGGTGCATGCCCCGTCTGTGTGTTGTATTATACCAGGTACAGGGATTCACTGGTGCGGTACGGCTACGGGGAGGTCACACTCGACGCGTGAAAAAAAAAAAAAAGAAGAAAACTATGCTCATATATATTGTGACGTACTGGACCACGAAAATGGTCCAGGGTCTCGCAATAACAGCTATCTGAAAACCACGGGGATGAGGGGAACTCTAAATAAAGGGGGACACGGGGTAGAATAGAAAAGAATATAATTCGGAAATAAATATAAAAATCTGTACAAGAAAGGAAACAAAAGAAAAGAAAATATAATCGGACTAATACTAAGCGGGGCTCACGCAGGAGCACGCAGGGGGCTAGGGGGTGGGGATGGAGGGGGCAAGCGGGGCAGGGGAGGGCGATCAGCTGGGGACTCGGATTCGGATAGTTTTGGGCGCCAGCTACAATAACGGTGTAGCACCGACGAGTGACCTCGCAAGGTCCTCGTTTGTTTACTAGTTGGGACTACTTGGGCTAGCGGCGGGAGAGGTGAGGGGATCTCAGGGAGGAAGGTTCCCGAACGCAAAATGGCTACTTTATAAATTACCTCGGTTATGGAATACGAAGGGGGCAGGTGGTGGAAAAGGAAGGGCACGAAGGGTTTTAAAGGGAACGCAGAAATACTAGATCTAAGGCGCACGCAATATACCACGGGCCTCGAGGGTGGGGGCAGAAGGCCCGTCGAAACTACAAAAGAACTACGTACAATGTGGGCCACGTGGGCCGGCTGGCAAATGTCCTGAAGGGACCTACAAACTCTACGGCGCAAATTTTAAGGGGGTAGGAAGGAAGGGATGGCTACTAGGGAAATCCAATCACTCTGTACTTACTCTAAACGCTCGTCTCACTGGTAATCCAATAATAATATCCAAATTGCACTCACACACTCGTTTTACAATTCTCTAAGTTTACAATAGTCGAAATCCACACTCGCTCGTAACCGCAACCTGGCTCGAAGTGAAGAGATTTCCGGTGGTTTATGTCCTCGTGGGCCTCCAGGGCCTCGCTGATTGGTGGTGGCTGCTCGGCTGAGAGGGCTACGTGCTCTGGCATTGGTCGGCAGTTCCGGCATGGCAGGGCATTGGTCCGTTTGAAGCTGGCAGCGCCGCCGGGCCTTCCAGGGCCTCGTGGCGGCAACACGGTGCTGGCGTCGCCGGCGCGCGGGCTGGCTGCGCGCGCCGGTAAACATGGCGGCCTCCAGGGCCTGTCAGAATCCTCCCGGGCACGTCCGCGGTCTCGGAGGGAGAGGGCTCCGCCGCTGTCACACGGGATGGTTTTCTTGCCCGTGTGACGGGACTGCACCGGGGCTGCATAATCGTGGCTGTCGTGGTGGGCTGTGGTGGCGTCGTTTCCCTGTGGCTGGATCAGCTGGTCCTCCTGCCCATGCCATCCCTGCCTTCCGCTGCCTCGGCAACGTAGCCACTCTCTTGCTCCTTCCAGGGATGTTGTGCCTTCAGAGCTGGTCCACGATGGTGTCCTCGGTGATGGTGGGTGCTGTTGGTCCTCGATGCTGGTCCTCGAGCCAGTGCCCTGCAGGGATGGTGGTAGGGAGGGAAGGGTGGAGGGGAGGGATCTTATCTCTAAATGCCGTAATCCTAAAACACTAAAGAAATACAATATACAATACGCAATACTTATCAACTAGGAACGCAAACCTCAAGGCCTGTGGGACCTCGAGCCAGGGGAGCGGAGGGGGTTTATTGTAACTTTCGTGTTACAATATATATATATATGCAGTACATTTATTATTATTATTATACGTCTTACATACATACTTGTTATTGTTATTATTAAAACTTACATGCCACGTACATATATATTCTTATTACGTTTATTACGTATTATTATTATTATTATTACGTACATATATATATTATATATTATTATTATTGGTTTATCGTTTATAGTTCTATTATAACCTATTTGCTATGTTATTATTAAAACTTACATGACACGTACATATATATTATTATTACGTTTATTACGTATTATTATTATTATTACGTACATATATATTATATATTATTATTATTGGTTTATCGTTTATAGTTCTATTATAACCTATTTGCTACTTAAATATATATATATTGCGACGATATTTCGCTCGTCGGCAAAACAGAACGCAATAAAACAGGAAATCGGGAACGGAAGTGGTCTCCGTGAACTCTAAAAGATTGTTGGGCGCCAGGTACCCTCTAAGGAGCACCACGAGCTCGGGGCTCGTCATCTATACCATACCGATCGCGAGAGATAGTTGATTCGGGGTAACCAATTGCCACCAGGCAGACTAAACCTAAATGTGCCACCAGGCGAACTAAAACTAAAGGCACCACGGCCACGCAAAATCAGATAGGGGCACCACGGCCAAGAAAAGATACTAACGCAACTAACCTAAAGGCACCACGGCCACTCAAAACAGATAGGGGCACCACGGCCAAGAAAAAGAATATCAAATGTAACTAAACCTAACGGTTACCCGGATATCAAACGCTAATACTAAATCAGACCACTACCCGTCCCAAGGTACGCCGCTTCGGAGGCTAGCTCGTCGGAAGCGTCGCGGCGTTCAAGAGGTAAGGAAGGAACAAACTCGGCCAAGGGCTTAGAGGAAAGTAATACGCAAAACTACAAGAAAATAATCAAAATTAATTAGTTAACGCACCAGAGCTGTATTAGGCAAAACAAAATTCCAATGGATCAATAAACTCAATAGCCATAGTACAAAAGCATTAACTCAGGCCGTACTGAGGGTGCGAGTGAAAGCCAAGCATAAGTTTACAAAAGTCTTAAAATTAATTCACATTAATCGATAGTCAAAATCGGAATCTATACAATGCAAAAGAGACATAAGAATCCATAAATAAAATATCGGAAATTATAGACGCAGCATCCTTAACGGAAAATAACGATCGAAGACGCTACGCGTGAGCGCGCACGCGAGGAAGTCACGGGCACGCGGGCTCGGTACTTCTACAAGACGCAATCCAAAGAAAAATGATACAGTCGTAATTATAGAATTCCTCGAAATAAACTAACAAAGTCGTTTTGAAATAAAATAACTAACTAACGAGAATGACAAAAAAGGGAAATCGGAACGCAAGGAACGGCAGAGGAACGGCAGCGGAACGATCTGCGCGGTTCCAATTCTCACACGCGTGAAATTATAACCGCGGTCGACAATCGTAATACGAAAGAGTCACGCAAAAGAAATTATCGTTACGGAAGAACCCGAAAAAGGATATTACACGCGGGTTCGCTAACACCAGTTCAAAAATCGCGAACACGAAAGATAGTACAATAAATAGAAATAGCACAATAGATCGAGATAGCACAATAAATTAATACGAAATATGGCACACACCAAAAATATATCACAGTCAGAAAAAAATATAGAATATTATAACGAATATTTAATTATTGTTGCACGGCAAGACGTTCTCGGAACAGATAGTACAATTTCGAGACCGGCTGAAGGCTCGGCGTCGAGGAACGTAAACACTAAGGTCACCTCGAAGGGCGCCTGGCGCGTGACGTCAGAGGGACGTGCGCGACACGTAAAACTCACCAAAAAGGTTCTCAGCGAAAGAGGCAAAAATACGTTAAGGTCTGGCAACGACAATTAAATATGAGAACACCAGCAATAATTCACAGAAAGTCCAATAGAAAATATCGCACACAAAAACAGAATTATGAAAATCGGAACATAAGTCGCAAAGCAAAGCGTTAGTCAAGTGAAAAGATTCAATTAATTTAGCCCAGTTAACGCAAAGAAAATTATAGAAACAGTGTGAATAGAAAAGATCAGAATAAATTCGGCGTGGGCTCGCCACTGACTTTAACGGAACTGAAGGTTCGAAAATCTCACAATAATTAGACAAAAGCAGAAAAATAATACATTTACGGTAATCGATAGCTCAGAACAATAGGCATAATATTCTAAATCGGCCGCGAGAGAATCTGGCTGAAGAACAACCAAGCCGGTCAACCCGGGGTCAAGCGTTCAAACAGGCGGATTCACCCGTTTACGTTAGCGAAGATTCCAGAAAAGATATTAATTACAGAAAAGTATAAAGCATAAATCATATAAGAAAACGCAAAATCGGAAAACTCAACACTATCACTAAAAACGGCACTATCGTCCTTTATACTATATTAGGCGGAAAGACATTCGCCCGATAACGACAAAGAAAAGTTCGTCACCGGCTAAACGGACGGTTTAGCCGTGCACGTGTCTATAATCTTCAACACAAAAATCCGAAAATATTAAAGGAAAGCGAAAGATCTCACCACAATAAACTGAAAGCGTAAAGCGTCAAGCTCAGTAAATTTCAAAAGCCCTCAAGGCACGGTTTCCCGTTCTCTCTCTTTCTCTTTCTCTATCTCTCTCTCTTTCTCTCTTATTGGCGCTTGATAGTGTTTAACGTGGTTTCGCTCTGATACTTCGCACGACAATGATTTATCGATCGACGATCGCTGGCGAGCGGGCGTAGGTGAGGCGGGACGGCACCGGAATCGGACGGACATTGACGAGGATAGCCGAGCTCTCCCGAGCGTCGACGCACAGCGACGGAAGCGGCCGAACGGAATCGAGCGGCGATCCTGACGGCACGGTCCTCGAAGCACGCTGGGCCTTGCGGGTTGAGGAGGCGCAGGCGGCTTCTCAGCCGGACGGAGGCGCTGTCGTGGGCGGTCAGCCGACCTTAGGCGGCCCAGGGAGGAAAATCTCGTCTCCCTGCCGGTCATATCGGCGGCGGATAGGCCCAGAGGGCAGCCCTCGCCGGCCGACGGAAACGGCGGAGCCCCCTCCCGGGTGCTCCAGGGCTTCTTTCGGCATCGTGGCAGCAGCAGGATCCCGGCGACATCCAGGTCGGCGGGACCGGCGGGCATCTCTGGTTCGGTGGAGGCGGCATGGCATCCCTGTCCGGTGGTCCAAAATTCTCCAAAAAGCGGCATCAAACAGCCATAACGTCATAACGTCACGAAATCCTCAAAAATCTCCACGGCGACGGTCCTGTCCTCACGCCCGTAGCTCGTTGTCGAGAGACTCGAGAGAAGAGATTGCACATAACGTAATAGAAGCAAAATAATAATTAATCGCAAGAAACGTAATCGGAACTGACAACAAGGACGATAGTGGACGTTCACAAACGGAAAACTTAAGAATAGCGCAACATACGGAATTTCGCTGGTGGATTGTCGTGCGGAGCTTAGGTAGCGTGGAAAAAAAAACAGTTTAGTAATTTTTGTGGCGAGATTCGGCAGAATCACGTCACAACTCCCCCCTCCGTAGCGGAGACCGTACCGGTAGTGAGGCCTTTCGCGAGTATTCTAAAAGCACCAAGTCTAAGTCAACGCGAAAGGGCGACGGTGCCGGGAAGGACTCCCACGACAAAATCGGTACGCGAAATGAAACGCGAGATTTCTGGAATAATCGATGAACTCAAAAAACTATAGTCAGTAAGAAAACTAGAATCCTCAACAAAAGTTACTCTCAGGAAGAAAGAAAAAAAGGACTAACATCCCCAAGACTCGGGATGGTCTGGCTCAAAACAACGACGTTTAGTGGTAGCAACGCTAGTAGACACTATTTTAGTCGGAATATCTAGAGGAGCGTACGAGACGGCCCAATATCCAGAGCGTAAGCAAAAGCGATCAGCTGTCTCTGGTAGGCATCGGAAAGTTAGATGCTGAAGTGCGACAAAGAAAGGCGGACTAGGAGAACGGACTAGACGAAATTTAGTAAAGCTAGAAAATCACAGGCACGTACGGTGGGGTTCAATCCCCTCAGGATACACTAGTAGATGGTCAGGTACAATTAGACACTTAGGACACTACGAAGGAATCACAGGGAAAATCTCCTGGCCTATGGGTAATAGGTAACAACGGAGTAGGGCCGGGAAGCCCAAAAGTATAAGAACGGGAGTCGGAACAGGAGTACTATACTGAACGGAAACGGAACGATATATTATGATACGAGGAAAACGGAAACGGAACGATGAAGAACTGAAGGAAACGGAAACGGAAGGATAGAGGGGCTGGATAAACGGAAACGGAACGGTGCCGGAATCGGTCGGTCGGTCGCTTACTACGGGTGACGTCTCGGTGGGCGCGCGCCTAACACGTACGCGTAGCCGCATTCTTCGCACTCGCGCAGTGTGATCCCGTGTCGCCCGCAGCCGTAGCAGAACCACGTGCGGGGGGACGGACAGTCCGAGTACCGGTGCTCCAGACTCCAACAGTTCCAGCAGGCGCGTGGCGATGGCGGTCTGGATCCCCGTGGACGGGCCGTGAGAATAGGCGGGCAGCCCCGCGGAGGCGGACCAGCTGGAATTCGTGGGGCCGGGGTAGGACCGCTCATCTGAGCGGGCAAGGAAGCTGAGGTCCGGAAACGGAACTGGATGTCGGGAAGGCCGGGGGGATAGCGCGGATCGAAGATGAGCTGCCCCGTCTGGGGTAGTGGCGGCGACTCGGCGGACACGAGGCGCCCACGCCCCCGCGGCGGTGGTCGTCGCCGGGAGGTTGATTCCACGGGTCCAATCCATTGGGCCTCTTGGAGCTGTCGGTGCTGGGCGGCTTCCTCGTCGGTCAGTAGCTCCGGTGGGTCCGGGTCGAAAGGCCCTGGTCCGGCGGCGGGGGTGAGGCCTCCCTTGGCCTCGGGCGAGTGGCGTCCCGGTGGCGTGGCGGTCCTCGCGGATCGGCGGCTGGTGGTGGGCCCCGGACCGGGGGTCTTGGCGGGGTCGGTCGTCCGCAGGCGACCGCGGCCTCGTCCCTTCCCGATCGGGGAACCGATGCCGTCGGCGGACCCTGGGCGCGGCGAAGCTGGGTCCTTAGCCGGCGGAGCGGCGGTGGTCGCTTCTCGTTCCACGGCCTCTGGCTTCCACGGCAGTGCGATTGGGATCATGCCCGAGTACTGGTCCAGTAGGTCCCGCATCGCTTCGTACAGCCGCATCTTCTCCTCGCATTGTCGGGACATCCGGTGGGCCTGCGCCCTGGTGTCCATGGCGGCGGCTTGGAGGGCGGGCCCTCGTTCGGCCGACGGGACGGAAGAGGGGCGGAAAAGGAAGGAAACAACCGAGAGAAAAAAAAAACAAACAAAAAGAACAGGACCAAAGGGGCGGAAATAGGTGACGGAACGGGACGGGACGGAACGGAACAGAACTACACGCAGAAAGTCAAAAAAAAAAGGAAAGCAAACAAGAAAATTAGTCCCAGGTCATGCCAAGCAAGTGCAGATAGTCGTGCAAATGCAAATCACCGCAGATAGGCAGGTGTTAAGATTTTTCGGCGGAGGTGCGATAGGCTTTGAGATTCTTTATGTGACTCTTTCCTATTACTTTTCCCGCGCTGTCGGATAGCTCGTATACTACCGCGGATAAAACTTTCGAGATGGTAAACGGACCAGCGAATTTAGGCGCTAACTTAGCGGAGACTCCCAAGGCTGCGGACGAGAAAACGGTCTGCTTTTTGAGAACCTGGTCGCCCACGCGAAATCGAACATCTCTACGATGGCGGTTGTAGTATTTCGCCTGCTTCTGGTGTGCGTCGCTCACCTTTTGGCGGGCGAGATCTCGAAGCGTCTCGAGTCGGAGCAATCTGTCCGTCCACATCTTTGGGTCCTGCGGTTCGACGGCGTCAACGGAAGTCATCGCGCGTCGGAGCGTGTTCACGGGCTCTAATTCGCGACCGAAATTTAAAAACGCTGGAGTAAAGCCGGTCGAGCTGTGAGTGGCAGTGTTTACCGCGAAGGCGAAATCATGAAGATGTTTGTCCCATTCGCGATGGTCCTGATCGATGAAGGTCACGAGCATGGTTTTAAGGACGCGATTTACTCGCTCGACGGGATTTGCTTGTGCATGGTACGGCGGAATAGTGCTATGGGTGATTCCATATTTCCCTGTTAGTTCTTTGAACGTTTTATTTACGTACTCCGTACCATTGTCGGTAAGCAAAACTTGCGGAGCCCCCCATCTCGCTAACACAAGTTCTTCGAACGCACTCGCGATTTCTGGACCGTTGGCTTTCTTTAATACACGACACTCGATCCAACGCGTGAAAAGGTCTTCGAACACGACGATATACGCGGCTCCGGCTTTGCTGCGCGGAAACGGTCCCATGACGTCGGACGCTACGACCATCCAGGGGGTCTCCACGACTCGATTTCCGAGGAGTCCAGCTGGTGCAGTTTGATCGGGTTTGCACCGCTGACAACGGTCACACGCGCGTACAAATTTAACGACGTCCGGATGTACAGTCGGCCAGTAATATGATCGAGCTAGGCGCAGATAAGTTTTTTCTATGCCCAAGTGGCCGGCTTGCGGAGTTGCATGCGCTTCGGAAAGGACTTTCGGACGTAACGATGCTGGTAACACGAGTTTCCAGGCGTCCAAATCAGTGATTAGCTCCTCGTACGCGGGAGCTGGACGATGAAAATATAAGCGGTCGTCTACAATTTTCCAATTCGGAAAGCGATACGGAAATTTCTGCACTAACTCAAAACGCGAGCTATACCAGGAATCTGTCGGAACGCGGAAAGCGGGGTCTTCGGTGATCGCGTTTAGCCCGGACTCGTTCATTCTAGACAACGCATCGGGCACGTGATGCAGCGCACCTTTGCGATGTACGATTTCGTAATCAAATTCTAATAATTCGAGTCCCCAACGAGCGAGACGTCCAGTTGGATTTTTCAGCTGATGTAGCCACCGAAGGCTGCTGTGATCGGTAATAACAGTAAAACGATAACCCTCTAAGTATCAACGGAACTTCTTAATACCCCATACTACAGCAAGGCATTCTTTCTCAGTCGCGGAATAATTTCGCTCAGGCGCGGTAAGCGATCTGCTGGCATACGCGATTACATGTTCTTCGTTATTTTGCACCTGAGTTAGCACTACACCTAAGCCACTGTCACTAGCGTCCGTTTGTAGAAGGAAAGGAAGCGAAAAGTCGGGACAAGCCAAAATCGGTGTAGAGGTCAACGCAGATTTTATCCGTTCAAATGCCCTCTCTTGCTCTGATCCCCATTCCCACGCATGGCCTTTCTTTAGCAATAGGTTTAGGGGCGTGGCAACTGAGGAATACTCATTTATGAACCTTCGGTACCATGACGCCATACCTAGAAACCTACGCAATTGTTTAAGGTTACGCGGAGCAGGATATTCGAGAATAGGCCGGACCTTCTCCGGGTCAACTTGCAATCCGTGTTCATTCACTAAAAAGCCTAGGTATCTAACCTGAGAACGGCAAAATTCGCACTTATCCGGATTAATTTCTAAACCGGCAGTGGAAATAATCGTGAGAACTTTCTTCAGCCACTCCAAATGTTCGTCAAAGGTCTGCGTGACTACGATGATATCGTCTAAGTAGGAGAATACACGTGGCTCCATCGCGGGCCCTAGAAGTCTATCGACTAGGCGCTGGAAGGTAGCCGGCGCGTTCGTCAAGCCGTATGGCATGCGGCGGAACTGAAATAGTCCTTTACCAGGAACGGTGAACGCGGTGATTTCCTTACTATTTTCCTCCAACGGTATCTGGAAGTAGGCTTGGCTAAGGTCTATCGTCGAGATGTACTTGGCGGAACGCAATTTGTCTAAAATACTGGACATGTACGGCAAAGGGTAGGCATCTTTTTTCGTAACGGAATTTACTTTACGGAAATCTAAACAAAATCTATATTGGCCGGAAGCTTTCTTGATCATCACAATAGGACTTGACCAGTCGCTTGTAGAAGGCTCAATAATATTTGACTCTAACATTTTATCTACTTCAGCATAGATGGCTTCTTGAACTTTAGGGGATACCGGGTAATATCTCTGCTTGATTGCGCGGTGTCCCTGCACATCGATTATATGTTCGGTAAGATTGGTTAAGCCAGGCTTCTCTAAAGTAGCAGGTAAATGCTCTTTTAAAAATTCTTTTAACTGATTCGACTGTTCGGAAGTAAGGAGAGAGAGTCCGGTGCTGTCTTTGGTACGGGAACCGGAAGGCGAGACGGAAGAAATCGGATTTTGGGGTTTACAGGAAGCGGAAGCGGAACGGAACGATGAGTCCCGATAGCGGCGGTGCTAGTTGGGTTCTCCGGGACGGGAGCGGAACGATCCGCAGAGGTAGGATTGTTCTTCGGAGGAGTCTTATTCTTTTTCGGCCGCGTCGCGGTTGTAGTATTCGCTTGTGGTGGTGGCCGCGATATCCTCCTCAGGGGATTCCTCGGCTTCGTCGACGGCGGAGACGCCGGGTCGGTTCGGTGGTACTCGTCGCGGTGGCAAGGTTTTCGACCCGCGGTACGCTAGATCAGGGGCGACGCACTGTTCGATCGGAACCGGGGGCAATTCGCGCCTCTGAGAGTTTACGATCGCGTCATATTCCCGAATTAGTCGCTCGAGGTCGTCGAGATCCAAATAATCGAAAGGACGGATGTACTGTCGGTATTCATCGCGAAGTCCGGAATGCGCGAGTCGACGTTCCTCTTCATTGGTTAGCGGCAGAAGAATTCTCGCGAACAAGACGCGCAGCTTGGTTAGGTACTCGAGGGGGCTTTCCTTAGGCCCTTGTATTCGGCGGCGGGCTTCTTCGCGTAACCGATCTTGATAGTCTTCGCGACAGTATCGCTTGCGGAAGTCGTAGGCGAATTCATTCCACGTTTGCCAATGTCGGTGGCGTAATCGGAACCACGGAACCGCTTCTTCGATGAGCATAAACGGGAGACAGAAAAATAAATCCTCGTCCGTTAATCGCGATCGCGTACGGCAGTCATCGATTCGCATCAGGAACTCGTCGGCGTTAGAGTCGGATTTCCCGTTGAATCTCAAATTCCATTTGCTGACGACATCCCACGCGTTGCGTCCGTACGGGGTATCGTGTTCGTGACGCCGGTAACTTTCGCGACGTTGTAGGTTCGGCGCGTTCTCGGACGGTTGGATAGGTGATTGATGCAGGTTCGGGAGCGAACGCCCCGGCGGTGGGTGAGCAAAGGTCGAATACGGATTTTGGCGAATCGGCGGGGGTGGAGGAATACTCGCGGCGGTGTCCGTCGACATCCCATGGCCGGCGGTGGGCTCGTGATCCCTTGAAGGATCCGAAGGCGCGTCTGCGGGGTCTCCTTCAGCGGCCGGAATCTGTGTAATAGGGTCCGACATGTCCGTCATAGAATACACGGCGTTCAGATAGTTCACCAAGCGAGCGCGTCGTTCGGCGGTAGTGCCCTGAGAATCGAGTCGAAAATAGTTTAGCCAATAGTCTAGCGCGCACGGTAATAACGAGTATACCCAAGCCGAATGAGAATACGAGTCGGTCATATACTAGGGCGCTAGGAAGAAAAGAAAGGAACGGGAAAAAAAAAAGCCGAAAGAATGAAAAGGAAGGGAACGGAATATAGGAAAGGTGAAAGGCAACAGAATTCCGAATTTAGTAAAACGGGTAGTAGACAGTCGAATCAGAGGATTATAGTTAATCCGCAACCTAGCAGTAGCGATACGCTAAGAAAAATAAAAACAAGGGATTAGTCGCCAAGTCGAATAGTCGCGCGGTCGACTATCCCCCAAACGCAAAGATCGGAATTGTCCAAACTATGCTGAAGAAATTCGAAAATATTTTAAATTAGCTCGTAGGTGCGCAACAAATAGCTAACGTTAACTCTATCCACGAAAATTCCTCAAAGGTCACGAAACTCAAAAATAATGACGAACGACAAGTTATTATTCCTAATCGAAAAATAGAAAATTCTAATTCTCAAATAGCCCAAAAATCTCAAAAAAATTTCCCAAAATTTCCTAAAGCCTTGGCTAGCTCGGGAGGTAGGTCCCTAAGCCTCTTCGGGCCCCACGTTGGGCGCCAAATTTGCGACGATAGTCGTAAATGGCCAACAACGTGGAGGCTTTCCTAAACCGAGCAAAGTACTCTCAAAAAAAAACGTCAAGTGAAAGGAATCAAAAAAAGGAAATGTGAGTTCGACCTATGCCTCTCGGGCCCCACGTTGGGCGCCAAATTTGCGACGATAATTCGCTCGTCGGCAAAACAGAACGCAATAAAACAGGAAATCGGGAACGGAAGTGGTCTCCGTGAACTCTAAAAGATTGTTGGGCGCCAGGTACCCTCTAAGGAGCACCACGAGCTCGGGGCTCGTCATCTATACCATACCGATCGCGAGAGATAGTTGATTCGGGGTAACCAATTGCCACCAGGCAGACTAAACCTAAATGTGCCACCAGGCGAACTAAAACTAAAGGCACCACGGCCACGCAAAATCAGATAGGGGCACCACGGCCAAGAAAAGATACTAACGCAACTAACCTAAAGGCACCACGGCCACTCAAAACAGATAGGGGCACCACGGCCAAGAAAAAGAATATCAAATGTAACTAAACCTAACGGTTACCCGGAAATCAAACGCTAATACTAAATCAGACCACTACCCGTCCCAAGGTACGCCGCTTCGGAGGCTAGCTCGTCGGAAGCGTCGCGGCGTTCAAGAGGTAAGGAAGGAACAAACTCGGCCAAGGGCTTAGAGGAAAGTAATACGCAAAACTACAAGAAAATAATCAAAATTAATTAGTTAACGCACCAGAGCTGTATTAGGCAAAACAAAATTCCAATGGATCAATAAACTCAATAGCCATAGTACAAAAGCATTAACTCAGGCCGTACTGAGGGTGCGAGTGAAAGCCAAGCATAAGTTTACAAAAGTCTTAAAATTAATTCACATTAATCGATAGTCAAAATCGGAATCTATACAATGCAAAAGAGACATAAGAATCCATAAATAAAATATCGGAAATTATAGACGCAGCATCCTTAACGGAAAATAACGATCGAAGACGCTACGCGTGAGCGCGCACGCGAGGAAGTCACGGGCACGCGGGCTCGGTACTTCTACAAGACGCAATCCAAAGAAAAATGATACAGTCGTAATTATAGAATTCCTCGAAATAAACTAACAAAGTCGTTTTGAAATAAAATAACTAACTAACGAGAATGACAAAAAAGGGAAATCGGAACGCAAGGAACGGCAGAGGAACGGCAGCGGAACGATCTGCGCGGTTCCAATTCTCACACGCGTGAAATTATAACCGCGGTCGACAATCGTAATACGAAAGAGTCACGCAAAAGAAATTATCGTTACGGAAGAACCCGAAAAAGGATATTACACGCGGGTTCGCTAACACCAGTTCAAAAATCGCGAACACGAAAGATAGTACAATAAATAGAAATAGCACAATAGATCGAGATAGCACAATAAATTAATACGAAATATGGCACACACCAAAAATATATCACAGTCAGAAAAAAATATAGAATATTATAACGAATATTTAATTATTGTTGCACGGCAAGACGTTCTCGGAACAGATAGTACAATTTCGAGACCGGCTGAAGGCTCGGCGTCGAGGAACGTAAACACTAAGGTCACCTCGAAGGGCGCCTGGCGCGTGACGTCAGAGGGACGTGCGCGACACGTAAAACTCACCAAAAAGGTTCTCAGCGAAAGAGGCAAAAATACGTTAAGGTCTGGCAACGACAATTAAATATGAGAACACCAGCAATAATTCACAGAAAGTCCAATAGAAAATATCGCACACAAAAACAGAATTATGAAAATCGGAACATAAGTCGCAAAGCAAAGCGTTAGTCAAGTGAAAAGATTCAATTAATTTAGCCCAGTTAACGCAAAGAAAATTATAGAAACAGTGTGAATAGAAAAGATCAGAATAAATTCGGCGTGGGCTCGCCACTGACTTTAACGGAACTGAAGGTTCGAAAATCTCACAATAATTAGACAAAAGCAGAAAAATAATACATTTACGGTAATCGATAGCTCAGAACAATAGGCATAATATTCTAAATCGGCCGCGAGAGAATCTGGCTGAAGAACAACCAAGCCGGTCAACCCGGGGTCAAGCGTTCAAACAGGCGGATTCACCCGTTTACGTTAGCGAAGATTCCAGAAAAGATATTAATTACAGAAAAGTATAAAGCATAAATCATATAAGAAAACGCAAAATCGGAAAACTCAACACTATCACTAAAAACGGCACTATCGTCCTTTATACTATATTAGGCGGAAAGACATTCGCCCGATAACGACAAAGAAAAGTTCGTCACCGGCTAAACGGACGGTTTAGCCGTGCACGTGTCTATAATCTTCAACACAAAAATCCGAAAATATTAAAGGAAAGCGAAAGATCTCACCACAATAAACTGAAAGCGTAAAGCGTCAAGCTCAGTAAATTTCAAAAGCCCTCAAGGCACGGTTTCCCGTTCTCTCTCTTTCTCTTTCTCTATCTCTCTCTCTTTCTCTCTTATTGGCGCTTGATAGTGTTTAACGTGGTTTCGCTCTGATACTTCGCACGACAATGATTTATCGATCGACGATCGCTGGCGAGCGGGCGTAGGTGAGGCGGGACGGCACCGGAATCGGACGGACATTGACGAGGATAGCCGAGCTCTCCCGAGCGTCGACGCACAGCGACGGAAGCGGCCGAACGGAATCGAGCGGCGATCCTGACGGCACGGTCCTCGAAGCACGCTGGGCCTTGCGGGTTGAGGAGGCGCAGGCGGCTTCTCAGCCGGACGGAGGCGCTGTCGTGGGCGGTCAGCCGACCTTAGGCGGCCCAGGGAGGAAAATCTCGTCTCCCTGCCGGTCATATCGGCGGCGGATAGGCCCAGAGGGCAGCCCTCGCCGGCCGACGGAAACGGCGGAGCCCCCTCCCGGGTGCTCCAGGGCTTCTTTCGGCATCGTGGCAGCAGCAGGATCCCGGCGACATCCAGGTCGGCGGGACCGGCGGGCATCTCTGGTTCGGTGGAGGCGGCATGGCATCCCTGTCCGGTGGTCCAAAATTCTCCAAAAAGCGGCATCAAACAGCCATAACGTCATAACGTCACGAAATCCTCAAAAATCTCCACGGCGACGGTCCTGTCCTCACGCCCGTAGCTCGTTGTCGAGAGACTCGAGAGAAGAGATTGCACATAACGTAATAGAAGCAAAATAATAATTAATCGCAAGAAACGTAATCGGAACTGACAACAAGGACGATAGTGGACGTTCACAAACGGAAAACTTAAGAATAGCGCAACATACGGAATTTCGCTGGTGGATTGTCGTGCGGAGCTTAGGTAGCGTGGAAAAAAAAACAGTTTAGTAATTTTTGTGGCGAGATTCGGCAGAATCACGTCACAATATATATACTTATTATCACCATTATTCCTACTTTATTTATTATTATTATTATTATTACGCCGCTACTATTATACACTATTTTAATGTTATTTACCCCTATATTATAATAATAAAAAATTAGCAAAATTATATCTTTAATTTATTTAATTAAGCGCCCAGACCACGCACCTTTTTTTTTTTTTCATGAAACAGATCTTAACACGTATATCCTGATTTACACCGCGAATATTGCACTCTACCACCACCGCCACCATAAATCTTATTATCTTGCGCATACCGCCGATCCGCCAAACGCTTCTTTCGAACAAAAGCGTCGTAGTACTCTCGGGCAATTTTATCGTTTTTCCGCAAATCACCACTAAACACATTCTGGAAGGCATGCATCCCGAAGCCGGAGGAGAGGTAGTGTAGAAACATCATACAGAATTGGCCGCACACCGTTGACGTCTCGCTCTGAAGCTGCTGGGTGTTCCATCGGAAGGATCGACAGTTCCGTCGGAGTCTCGATGCGTGGTGATGATTCAGCGGTGGTAATCCGTAGCTGTCAAAGTAGTAGCCGTCTCCGTCAGCGTCCACGTACATGGCAACCCAATGTGCTCCTGGCTTCGTATGGTCGTCCGTGTTGGCGATAATCGCAGCGGGTTTCGACCAGCTTCGGGGTATTCTATCAGCTGCGTAGACACCCGTCGTATGCTCCGATATACCGCGAAGGCCAAGGTAAAGGTCTAGCGTGTTCATATATGCGGTCCGTTATTTCGAAGCCAGAATTCAAGACGCAATGCGTTGTTCAGAGCGCAGGTGAATGATCCCCGGCTCTCCTTACACGCGTGAACGATACACTCGTAGTGGTCACGATTCGGTGGGAAGTCCTCGTATGGTGAGTTATCGGGAGTTTCATCCAAATTTATAACCTCCCTTGCCATAACGGTCTGCAGAAAAAGTACGCTCTCCGGACCTCGTGTGTATATGCTCCGCGAAATACCGGCAATATTTCGGAGATTGTTGTATAGCTGTTTGTACGTCACACCACCGTCGAACCACTCAAGACCGTGTCGATAGCGGGTCATGGTGTTGTTCTCACTTCTGATCGCCGGTGGTAATTCGTTGAAATCGCAGGGCGGTGAAACGATCCAGTGGCCTATGTATTTTCTTTCCACAGCCACGACGCCGATCTCCTTCGGCGCCAGACGTCCCTCGGAGTCTTTGAAGTACTCAATCTCGATCACGAAATCCATCGCTGCGGTGCTAACTCGAAGGCGTTCAACGAGAAACTAACGGCGATGCTGCCGAACACAGGCGATACCGAGTGCACAAAAAAGACGATGACGCATACCTCAAATTGCTGACCTATGTATTTTCTTCGATTGTTTAGCCGCCGTAATCTACGACGATCTGACGCGAGGCGTCGATCTCCAGAACGTTATCGTACTCGGCGTATACGATACAGTTCACGGTGGTGGCCAGCGGATCGTCGAAGCGTACCTCAATTCGTACACTACCGTGCTTGATCAGGTTCCAGTGGGTGTTGCTATTTGCCGAGAGATCGGGTGTAAGATCGAAAACGAACAGACAGTAGCCGTCTGCGTAAGCACTCCTAGATATCGAATTACCCTCGTTGAGGAAGTGTATACCCGTGCCACTGAAGAGGGTATGATACGCGTCCACGTAAAGACCGGCTTTACCGAAATCTGTCTGCAGTGCTTTCGAGGGTACTTGAACACCGTCGACGTACAGCGATAAGAAATTAATACGATAGTTTTTAAAATTGAACGGGTTGAGTTGATAGTTGCCATTGAAGGCCTTGTTATCGACGAAGCCTATTATAATACGCTTAGGTAATTGGCCGAGAATCACGTTGTCCATAGTACCACCGTGCAAGCCGGCATGCATCGTCAGCGCCTTGACCTCTACACGCGTAAGCGGATACTTTGCAGTTGTCTTTGATAGCATTTTAGAATGAGCAATTAGAATACCGGGGCTTATTTTGGCGCGTCTAACGAGGAGCGTGGCCTCCGTTATATGTAAAGAACACTCGCTCTTTGGATCCATGAGGGAGAAACCGTCTCTCGTGCGTACGAGACGTAAACGGAGCTCAACACCATTTAATAAAAATTTTTCCTGGTTAAACACATCGCAATGCAAATGACCGATCAGATCGACCGCCTTGTCTTTACCGACGAACGCCTGCCTATTCACGAGACCCATATTCTTGCCCGCTGTATCGTCCATATGACCGGGCGTGTCGTCGTACCAGAGCACGCTCGAGAGGTGGGACCCCTTGGCGGCTGGCCCATAATTTAATAGCGTCTCTATGTATGCCCTGTAAGCGTACGCGTTATTAGGCGGTGATACGAGTTTCTGATTAAGAAACACGTCCACCTGATTGAACAGCGGGTGTAGCAGATTGTTAACAGGGGCTGCTTTGCTCAGAGCGTCAGGGGCTAACGCATCCTTGGATCGTAGCTGTACGCGTAAACTCAGCATGGTGTGTGCTAGATCGAGGTACTCGTCGCCGTTACCCGGCACGACAAATTCAATGGGCGAGTCATCGGTCAGCGATGAGATGGGCTTGTAGTGTACCCACTGCGCGCTCTCTATAGTGGTCTGTGTCGGTGGCAGTGTAAAGAGCTCGAGCTCCGATTTCATACACTCACAGGAGTGTGCGTGTAGAAAGGCCATGATAGAGGTAGCGTCTAGGAGAAGATATCCAGCACACTCCGCTTTACTTTTTTACTAGCGATCCTACGACGATTTTTGGGTTTCTTGGTTTTTGACTTTATTTTTTTTACTACTTTTTTTTTTCGACGCGGAGCAGCCTTCTTCCCCGTACGCCTCTTACGCTTGTTAGCAGTTCTTGAGGCGATGCTCCTTCCAGCGACGCCAATGATAGAGTGGGTGCCGCGTGGTCGTTTTACAGCTTTATAGCCCGATCCTTTCATGAGCTCGTCAATTTTCGCCTCCGCCTTACGTTTAAGATTCATACCCGATTCGGTGGCCCTGGTGCGAAACGCCTGTTTCAGCGGAGCGCCGCGCTCGCTGACATCCGTCAAGATATTCATGCCCGCGCGCACCGCCTCCTTACCGACGGCTCGGGCTCCTCTCGATAGCAAAGGTAACACACGCCGAAACAGACCACCTAGAAAGCTACCAATACCATGTCCTCGCTGATAAGGCGACCCCGCGAATACCCGAAATTTCGTGGAATATCCCCCACCGATCTGCGACTCGTAGTAGTCGGTGTAATGAGCCATCAGTCTAGCCGTTTAAAGTGTAGTGTTACGGAGAGCGTCCCTGATTCGAATGGTATAGGTTCGCCTAGTTGATCTCTTATATCGATGTCGATCGTTTGAAAAGTCGTGCGGAGCAGCGGTATATACTTTAACGGTGAAAACGAGAGCACTTTCATGGCTGCGTAAGTGTATTTGTTATCCGTTTGCAGGGGAACCACACGAAGCAAGGGTGTTTGGACGTCTCCGGTGATATACGGCTCGCAGACATCGGTGTAAACAAAAAGCGTCTTAGGTAGGGCGTTGATCAGGCTAATCGGCTGATCGGCCATCACAACGGGCTGTGCTTTCGATACCACTACCGATTCGGGAAAACCTAGGATGCGCGCCAGAGAGCGGCAGAGTCTCAGTTCGTGTGGGTCGTCTAGATCGTTATCGGTAGAGACGAGCGATACGCTAGCGTAACCGCCTCTACAGAGCTCTAATTGCAGACGGCCCTTCATAGCCCTGGTAGCGTTTATTTCGTCAACGAGTGTCTTTACGTCATCGTAAATACCGTGCGCCACGTTAGAACCCGTCATCATAAGACCCACTATCGGTTCTTTGTGGTTCTTTCGCGGTTTGGTGCGTGTGGTGACAATACCCACGTGCTCCCAGTCTTTTAGCGCTGCGGGCACGTGAAGAAAGGTCATAGGGATCTGTATTTCGACCAGAGCAACAGCCCATGCCCCATGTAAATCGATCTGATGCGGTAGATGCGTGGTAAAACTGGTAGTTTTATTTTCGGGATAGTACGACATACTGCTGTTACTGGGTAGAACGAGATAAAATTGGTCCTTCATTGTTCTTTAAGCGGGCAGCCGGTATCCATGAATTAAATTTCTCGGGGTAACCGACCCAGCTGACCAGTACTTTTTGGGCTTTCCCACGGCCGCTTCGTTTTATAACACGATCAATGAGAAACGTGTCCTTTGCGAGGTCCTTGCGGACTCGAACGAGCTCCTCCTCGTAAAAAATACCGTCAATCTCCTCGCCGGCGAGATCTTCTAAGATGTAGACGGGTGGTTCTCTCGTTGTACCTAGGCGTACGATTTTAAAAATCTCTCGAGTCCAACCCCCCTCGTAACCTTTCGCGAAAGGGTTCCTAGCGCTACTGATGCGTACCAGGTCACCGACACCGTATTTAGGGGTACGCGGGCTAGCTGTGGCGTATCGCATGGACAGGTTCATACGGGCCGTAGCGGCATTATACATGGTTACGTCGACTGGACGCATTCTTATCGCAGAGTGACGTGTCCTGTTGTACGATTCCACGAGGCTCTGAAGAATATCTATGTATCGCCGCGTGTTTCTATGTGTAAAGTACCGCCACATACGCTCCTTCAGAGTACGGTTGTAGCGTTCGACGACAGCTGCCTTTACGTCGGGGCTGCGCGCTACGCGGAATCCTATGCCAAGCTCCTCGAGCAGACGCTGCAGTACGCCATTGGTAAACTCTTTACCTTTGTCTGTCTGTAGGTACACGGGTATCCTATTCTTACTACGTGTCAAAACCCTCCGGAATGCCGCTGCTACCGTTGCACCGGACTTATCGCGTAAAGGCTCGACCCAAGCGTATTTGCTGAGTACATCGATTATTACAAGGATATACGTGTGACCATCGTTGTACTCCTTCAACGAGCGAAGGTCTACAAGATCGGCCTCCCAAACATCGTCGATATTGCTGACGGTGTAAGAGCGGCGCTGAAACGTACGACGTACGGGCTTATGCAGCGTATACGCGTCCTGCGCCTCTAACCAATGTACGACGGAATCTCGCTTTACCCTACCTTTAACCGATCGCTCGAGGTTACCGATACCGGCGTACGAAGACGGCTCTGCTGGTGTGTAATAAAGACGCCTCAGAAGGCTGTCATCACCCGCCTTCGCCTTCTTCTTCTGTTTCACGGCAGCCTTAACCATTCTAATCTTTTCTTTTTCTCTGTATCGTTGGCTGTACTAGCCGACACGGATCGTGTATGTCTTTTCCCCACGACCTCTTCTGCTTCCCCTGAGTCTCTAAACACTTCCTGAAACGCCTCGCCAAATTCCTCCTCCGTGGACGAGCTCTGAGTCGTGTCGATTGGGCGCGGTACGATTGTTACACGACGCCGTGGCTGATTACTGAGAGGGGTCGTGTTGCTCCCCTCCGTCCATAGACGCTGATTGCCAATGAATTCGCGCGGTATACCAGCAGTACGGAGGAACCGCGCAAACTGCCGACTCCCCGCCGGTCTCGCCGTTTTTCTCTCGCGCATAGCGTCATTGATTAAATCAACGATGTTGGCGTCCTGCACGACGGTTCCACCGATACGCGTAACGCCCTGCTTACTCCACGAAATGTGTGGTGAGCCGGCGCCACGCAGTCTGCCTAGTAAGAGCCGCGCCTTAGTCCTGTACTTTTGAGGTACACTGGCAATGATGTCGTCGTCGTCGGCATCGGTGGTCTGGTTCCGGGCGTTATCCTCCGCAGAATTGTTATTTTTCTTCTTGTTATCGCTATCGGCGCGCCTATCCTCGTCGACGTTATTGCGCAGGTCCTCGATAAAGTGTAGATAACGCTGCAGCACCTGATTGTACATCTTCCACTTTTCGCGCTCGTCTATGAAATTCGGCGAGTGTAGGATCTCCTTCATCGATGCGTCTAATCTGCTTAAGGGGGTCCCAGGGGTTTGTACGGTGTTAACGGTGTCAATGCCCTCCTGACTGTACTGATGTGTATGAGGCGCTGCACGGTGGTACTGCTGGTGCACGGTATTCACGCTCTCATGAGGAATGAGAACCATCTTTTTCGCATGCTCCATCTCGGCGTATATCCTATCCGCTTCCCCCTATGAGTTTTGATATGACGGTGCCCAGTATGGGTGCTAACAGAAGAGGTAGAAAACCGCCGCTCTGAACGATAAGGCGTTTTCTAGTTTTGAGTGCTGAACCCGGTCTGGATAAACGTCTCAGCAGCGGTGCGTGTTTTCGTAAGCGCCGTTTCTGAGTCGGTTTGAGAGGTACGTTGCCGCGAAGGATATTCAGAGCGCATTCGCATATACAGTTGACGAGGCGTGGGTCGGCCGCTCGTAACAGGGCGCTACGTTGTTTGCTGTCCAGGTGGCAAATAGCCTTCAATACTGTGGCGTGCTTCCGCCCTATAGAGCAGCGTGCGCTGGATACCATTACAACCGAATGACTGGTACGTCTCGATCGGCGTACCCGCCCTTTATACCCTTTCGCGGTACGTACACATAGTGGAACGGGTCCGAAGGAAACACGCACGTGCGAAAGCGGCAGTTATCGGGCGTCGATTGCTTCAAATCGAGTAGTAAATAGCCGTGCGGTTCGGCGGTGGCATCGCGGTAGACTTCCTGCACGAAGCGCGGATTTTCAGGAAACACCTGTCTCGCCAGATGCTGTATCTGCGCTCTGTCGCGCGGATTTTTAAACACAACGATGTAGTTTGCGTTCAACGAAATATCGCGCTGCCCTGGCCCCTGATGAAAGAGATTCTGCGTAATGAAGATCACGCTGATATTCTTATGATGGCTGCCTTTGGTAAAAAGGTCGACCACCGTGTTATTGGACGATTCCCTCATGAGATCGTCGATGATGACGAGTTTCGGGCGTGGGTCGTTGCCGTAATCTGTGTTTTGCGGCAGTCCCTCGTGAAACTCTATAGTGCTCCCGTACTCCCTGTACCCCTCCTGCCACTCTGCATAGTGAAAGAGAACGCGCGCAAATCGCACGTCACTCATGTCATCGATGAACCGTAGGAATTTCTTTACGAAAAACGTCTTCCCGCACCCCGTTGGCCCACAGACCATCGACGTCCAGGGGTGCTTCCACCGCGTGTCCATTATGCCAAATGAGTCTATTTGGTGGTGTCCTTTACGAATATACTGTTACAGAGTCTGCTGAATTTTACACGCTCCCCCCTTCCATCGCGGGGCCCTGCCGCGGCGGGCGCGCGACACGCGTGAGGCTCGTGACGTCGCGCGCGCTTGCTAGCTCTTATCGGTGACGTTGCTAGCCCCTCGTCCGGGTGAGCTCATCGTGCACCTGTGAGCTAATAGTCGGCATGTATGTGTGTCAACCGCATAGCTAGCCATAGCGGACGGCTAGCATGTCCGAAGCGTCGCTGAAAAAATAAATAACATGGTCGGGTTGATGGAGTCTTCGGGAATAGATCGATAAAGAGGTTTTTTTCAAATAAATATGTTTTTATTATTATTATTGTACAAGCAATGTATATACATTTATACAGGTTTTGTTTGTGATATTAATTACATAAAGCCGTAGGGCAAAGAGCCGAAACGACAGTCGCGTCGCCGCTTTTGAAGCTCTGTCGGTTTACACGTTTTTGATTCCAGACGCGTCACTACGTCGTGAAACGGTGTACGCCGTATCGCGTCATAGTGTAAAACGACAGGCTCGCTGGTCTCTCCCGTCACATAGGAGCGTATCCAGTTGTAATTAATGGCCAGGCTCGTAGCGTAGTCGATCGTGATACCTTTGACCTTACAGACCTCAGCGTAAGAACCGTCTGGCTTATGCACTCGGTACGCATAAAATTTCGGGCCTCCCGAGACAAAAGACGTGATATAGCTACCAACACCGTATGACTCCAACTCATCCGTTAAATCGCCCAAAAGACTACCGAGTGGTGGCTCGTAAGCGTTATCGGCGTGCCGTCCACCCGATACGTATATACACGAGTCGGTGTCGTAATACAGAACGCGTCTATCTAATTTCTCGAGGTAGTCGTACAATTTCAGACGCGCCTGAGCCGTGGTATACGCGGCTATAACAACGTTTGTGTATGCCGTGGGTATCAGCGCGTCGTTCGTACTACGCGTACCGACGTAAAGCAGCTCGTCATCTACGGGCAGAATACCTGTAATCTCGACCTCCGGACACGTAAGCAGACTCACGAGCTTTTGACGAGTCGTCACAATTTCAGTCTTTGGCAGATTTTCGCGTTGCCCAAACTTGCCCCAAAACGAATTCAAACATAATTTTGCGACTGACCGCAGACCGGGATTTGATTTTATATTTCCAGGGTCCAGACGAATACCCTCGACCCGATCGTACTCCTCTATATACAGTTTTTTGGCCTCGTCGTCGTCGCCACACTCTCGCGGCCAGCCGCTAGCTTCCTGCTTAATCTTTAGGAACGTGTTTATGTAATCGGCAAAGTGACCGCCCGTCCGTGTCGTCGGATCGTACTGAGTAATCTCATACTGCCATATTTCGTGTATCGTCGTTATTTGATACCCTTTACGTACGGCGCGGTTGACCTCGTCCACGACCCAGGTCCCTTCGAATACTCTATCCGCGGGATTCTCGTGAGGACATGGCCCCTGTAGCATGGCCTCTGCACAGGAACGACACAAGGCGAACAGCAGTTTACCGTGCATGCGTACCGGTAACACGGGATGATACAGATCTCGCGGTGGTAACACCACACACTTAATCAAACCCTCCACGTTATCGATGTTGTTGCGATCACCCGTTAATTCACGACAGTCATCGCCCACGTACACCGTAGGGTGACCTACAGGGAATTTCCCCGTTTTCGAAATGAAGGGGTAGAGCGAGCACACATCTACGTAATGTATCCTCTCAGACCCCTCGACTTCGTAAAAACTGACGGTATTTCCTGTACGGCCACCGAAGAAAGCATCGCGGGGTTCGAGCGGTGCCTGCGATACCAGAGGGTTCTCATTTAGCGATCTATATAAAGCGGCCTGTTCAGAATCTTTTATCCAGCGGTCGAATTCGCACTCCCAAATTTCTGTCAGCTCGTAACCGAGATATCGAATCTTATCGCTCGTAGCCTGCGTTCTCTCGAAGCGCGCGTCCATGGATCCACCCGTGTGTAAATGACTATCTCTGTTTATACGATAGCATTTTGGGCAACCGTGCCAGAAACAACCCTGAAACTGGAATACGTGTCGTAGGCCTGTGTCGGTGTCCAGGTAGTAACCGTCGACGGGTGTACCATCCGGTAGACGATACTCCCGAGTGCGCCCTGCGTGAACTATGGCACAGCCCAAACGATGCTCCAGCGAGAGAAGCCATAAGACAGCCTTACGCGATTGTTTGTCACCGTATCGGTACCCGCCCGGTGGCAAAATAGCTATCTGTTCGTCCCGCAAAAAGTTTTTCCGAAAAACTCTCGAACACGCCGAGGCTATGGTTGTGCTCTCCGAGAAAGGGCAAACGCTGCCATGCTGAAGAAACATTTCGCGGAAAGAAACGCAAGCCTGCCTGAGAATGGTAACGTCTGATCTACAGTAATCTATAAACTCGGTTCGAAAGTTAAATACGTATCCCGCAGAGCACTGCTCGTTGTACCATGCTAAAAACTGATTACGCTGAGCCGACGACATCGTATCGGGCGAATAAAACTCGAGCGCTGGTAACGGACCGATATAATGCTGATTCTCAGGTGTATTGAACAGATGCGGGAAGACACCCTTTTGTTTCAAACCGACCGCATCCGCGAGGCCGAAGGCTTTCGGTAGTGCGCTCAGCGGCATATGAAAATAATTAAGACTGTCTATGAATGTTACACGCCCCGTCTTCATCATTATGATACTCGTACCGCTGAGTCGCAGCATCGGCGGCTTTAGGCTTTTTCTTCTACGCTTCACGATGTACCGTAGTACAAACTGCGCGTCGAAACCCTTGGCATTATGCGCCACGCAGATCACTCTCTGAAACGATTTTCTTTTAGGATCGCACGCGAAATCTACAAACTGCCTTACAGGGTCCTCTTCGAAGATGTACTCGTGTACACCGCAAGACGGGCATACCCTCGCGAGATCTGTATCATTTATGCATGCTGTACACACTTGCTGAACGACGCACAAGTTTGGTGTGTGGATACGCACCGCGTCGTCACCGGGCAGCTTCTGTATCTGCTGTGTTTCAAAATCGTAGAAGATGTACAGAATATTTTTTTCCACGGGCGCCTTTTTTACCGGTCTGACGTAACACCGATGTCCAACGTCATTAACACTCTTGCAGACGCTGCAATACACCTTATCGCAAGAGTGCTTACGAGAGGTTCCTTGAAGAGGTCTAAGACACTGCGGACAGCTGCGAACGGTCTGACACACGCTCTTTTCTCTGCCCTTCTGTTTACTAAGCAACGTATTTATGTGATTATCGAAACAACGTTGACCAAAAAAGTACCTATGGCACTCGCGACAATACATTGTGGGTAGAGCCGAATCGCAGGGCGGTTTTCCGAAACATCTAGCGCATTTGTGGGAGCACTTATGCTCTGCCTCGCGCGTGTAAGACCTGTTACATGGTATGCAAAAACCACGACTACCGACCGCACCCCGCATATTTAAAATAGGTTGATAATGCTGCGAATTATTATAATACAGGATGCGGAGAGTCTGCCGTGGCTTTCCTGAACCGTACGCGCTATCGACTATCTGCGATCCGTCGTACACTGGTTTCTCACCGTTGCCTATACTATCGAACTCGTAAACAACAATGGCTATGCCATCCGGAGCAAGATACCTTTGAAATTTATCAATTTCCGGAATACCACAACCATCAGGCGGTATGTCTACACGGGCGTTTGTCACAAGCTCGAGAGCTAATTGTTTTTGAAATTTACCCCGTTGTCGCCGTACTGCGTTCCATCTTTTATGCAGTTCCCCGGAGCGTACTTCCCCGCGTTCAGCGTATACCATAGCCACAGCGAGCGATCTAGGTAGACAGAGGTTATCGCTATTCGCTATGGTCAGTATAGATCCCCCAAAAAACACTTACGTGTAAAAAACTACGCCAAGTACAGGTGTGCTGTGTATTCCTCTAATAAAAAGTATTGATATCAGATTATTGAGGCCAAGTACATAAGTCACTACATGTTTGCCTATTATATGATCTAGCACTGGTCCATCATTTTAATTGTATTTTCAAAATTTCCTATAACGTTTTCACTACTCTTTTACATTACTACTGTTTCTCGTAGTTGATTATGAATTAATGGTTATTTAATAATTAATAAAACTTTAGCTGATTCCTTATCGAGTACTACTTGGCGGGTCCGTGCAATTCTTGATATAAATTTGCATTCATAATGCCAGTCATTAAACTCAAACCCAATGTCAACTTTCTATATAGAGCTTATTAACGATAACTCGTTAATAATAATCATGGTAAAATCTTAATAACAAACATATAATTTTAGGATACTATTAGTACGTTCAAAGTAAATACTTTGGAATTTTTGGCATGGACCCGCCAAGTAGTACTCGATAAGGAATCAGCTAAAGTTTTATTAATTATTAAATAACCATTAATTCATAATCAACTACGAGAAACAGTAGTAATGTAAAAGAGTAGTGAAAACGTTATAGGAAATTTTGAAAATACAATTAAAATGATGGACCAGTGCTAGATCATATAATAGGCAAACATGTAGTGACTTATGTACTTGGCCTCAATAATCTGATATCAATACTTTTTATTAGAGGAATACACAGCACACCTGTACTTGGCGTAGTTTTTTACACGTAAGTGTTTTTTGGGGGATATCACAAGTTTTTGTTGTTCAACGGAACATAGACGCTCTAAGCACTGAAATCTATATTGTCACAGATATAAAATGTAAATGCATTATGATGTTGCTAATCAGAAAAATATATTGCGGTGTCGAAAATGTTTAATGGCATATAAATTTAATTTGTAAGTCCCTTTTTCTAGAAATGCATAAAGACATATACAAATTTTTAAAGAAAATGTAATCTTCAATGCATATAAGCGTCGTTAATGGTGTCCAGCTTGTTGAAGCCGTGTGGTAAATGTAAGAGAGGAGAGTATGCTGGATTATTTCAGGCCTTGTACCTTAGGCCGTGCGAACATCAAAGAGGATACTATAGTTTGAGCGAAGCGCCACAGCTTGTTGCACACTTTTCTGGACTTCTGCGTCCTACACTTAGGTACAAGAAACTACGGAGCGGAAAACCCTGGACTTCCACATCCAACACCTGGACACAGGAAACTACGGAGCGGAATACCTGGACACCCTGAACTTCCACATCCGACACCTAGATACAAGAAACTACGGAGCGGAACATCCGGACACCCTGGACTTCCACATCCGACACCTAGATGCAGAAAACTACGAAGGGGAATGTCTGGATACCCTGGAATTCCACATCCAGTACCTAGATACAAGAAACTACGGCGCGGAATACCTGGACACCCTGAACTTCCACATCCGACACCTAGATACAGAAAACTACGAAGGGGAATGTCTGGATACCCTGGAATTCCACATCCAGTACCTAGATACAAGAAACTACGAAGCGGAATACCTGGACACCCTGGACTTCCACATCCAGTACCTAGATACAAGAAACTACGGAGCGGAAAACCTGGACACCCTGGACTTCCACATCCAGTACCTAGATACAAGAAACTACGGAGCGGAATACCTGGACACCCTGAACTTCCACATCCGACACCTAGATACAGAAAACTACGAAGCGGAATACCTGGACACCTTGGACTTCCACATCCGACACCTAGATACAGAAAACAACGAAGCGGAGTACCTGGATACCCTGGAATTCCTCATCCAGTACCTAGATACAAGAAACTACGGAGCGGAATACCTGGACACCCTGAACTTCCACATCCGACACCTAGATACAGAAAACTACGAAGCGGAATACCTGGACACCTTGGACTTCCACATCCGACACCTAGATACAGAAAACTACAAAGCGGAATACTTGGACACCCTGGACTTCCACATCCGACACCTAGATACAGAAAACTACGAAGCGGAATACCTGGACACCCTAGACTTCCACATCCAGTACCTAGATACAAGAAACTACGGAGCGGAACATCCGGACACCCTGGACTTCCACATCCGACACCTAGATGCAGAAAACTACGAAGCGGAATACCTGGACACCCTAGACTTCCACATCCAGTACCTAGATACAAGAAACTACGGAGCGGAACATCCGGACACCCTGGACTTCCACATCCGACACCTAGATGCAGAAAACTACGAAGCGGAATACCTGGACACCCTAGACTTCCACATCCAGTACCTAGATACAAGAAACTACGGAGCGGAACATCCGGACACCCTGGACTTCCACATCCGACACCTAGATGCAGAAAACTACGAAGCGGAATACCTGGACACCCTGGACTTCCACATCCGACACCTAGATACAGAAAACTACGAAGCGGAATACTTGGACACCCTGGACTTCCACATCCGACACCTAGATACAGAAAACTACGAAGCGGAATACCTGGACACCCTAGACTTCCACATCCAGTACCTAGATACAAGAAACTACGGAGCGGAACATCCGGACACCCTGGACTTCCACATCCGACACCTAGATGCAGAAAACTACGAAGCGAAATACCTGGACACCCTGGACTTCCACGTCGGCCATCTAGATATAGAAACCTACGAAGCGGAATACTTGGACACCCTGGACTTCCACATCCGACACCTAGATGCAGAAAACTACGAAGCGGAATACCTGGACACCCTAGACTTCCACATCCAGTACCTAGATACAAGAAACTACGGAGCGGAACATCCGGACACCCTGGACTTCCACATCCGACACCTAGATGCAGAAAACTACGAAGCGAAATACCTGGACACCCTGGACTTCCACGTCGGCCATCTAGATATAGAAAACTACGAAGCGGAATACTTGGACACCCTGGACTTCCACATCCGACACCTAGATGCAGAAAACTACGAAGCGGAATACCTGGACACCCTAGACTTCCACATCCAGTACCTAGATACAAGAAACTACGGAGCGGAACATCCGGACACCCTGGACTTCCACATCCGACACCTAGATGCAGAAAACTACGAAGCGGAATACCTGGACACCCTGGACTTCCACATCCAGTACCTAGATACAAGAAACTACGGAGCGGAATACCTGGACACCCTGAACTTCCACATCCGACACCTAGATACAGAAAACTACGAAGCGGAATACCTGGACACCTTGGACTTCCACATCCGACACCTAGATACAGAAAACTACGAAGCGGAGTACCTGGATACCCAGGAATTCCTCATCCAGTACCTAGATACAAGAAACTACGGAGCGGAATACCTGGACACCCTGAACTTCCACATCCGACACCTAGATACAGAAAACTACGAAGCGGAATACCTGGACACCTTGGACTTCCACATCCGACACCTAGATACAGAAAACTACAAAGCGGAATACTTGGACACCCTGGACTTCCACATCCGACACCTAGATACAGAAAACTACGAAGCGGAATACTTGGACACCCTGGACTTCCACATCCGACACCTAGATACAGAAAACTACGAAGCGGAATACCTGGACACCCTAGACTTCCACATCCAGTACCTAGATACAAGAAACTACGGAGCGGAACATCCGGACACCCTGGACTTCCACATCCGACACCTAGATGCAGAAAACTACGAAGCGGAATACCTGGACACCCTAGACTTCCACATCCAGTACCTAGATACAAGAAACTACGGAGCGGAACATCCGGACACCCTGGACTTCCACATCCGACACCTAGATGCAGAAAACTACGAAGCGGAATACCTGGACACCCTAGACTTCCACATCCAGTACCTAGATACAAGAAACTACGGAGCGGAACATCCGGACACCCTGGACTTCCACATCCGACACCTAGATGCAGAAAACTACGAAGCGGAATACCTGGACACCCTGGACTTCCACATCCGACACCTAGATACAGAAAACTACGAAGCGGAATACTTGGACACCCTGGACTTCCACATCCGACACCTAGATACAGAAAACTACGAAGCGGAATACCTGGACACCCTAGACTTCCACATCCAGTACCTAGATACAAGAAACTACGGAGCGGAACATCCGGACACCCTGGACTTCCACATCCGACACCTAGATGCAGAAAACTACGAAGCGAAATACCTGGACACCCTGGACTTCCACGTCGGCCATCTAGATATAGAAACCTACGAAGCGGAATACTTGGACACCCTGGACTTCCACATCCGACACCTAGATGCAGAAAACTACGAAGCGGAATACCTGGACACCCTAGACTTCCACATCCAGTACCTAGATACAAGAAACTACGGAGCGGAACATCCGGACACCCTGGACTTCCACATCCGACACCTAGATGCAGAAAACTACGAAGCGAAATACCTGGACACCCTGGACTTCCACGTCGGCCATCTAGATATAGAAAACTACGAAGCGGAATACTTGGACACCCTGGACTTCCACATCCGACACCTAGATGCAGAAAACTACGAAGCGGAATACCTGGACACCCTAGACTTCCACATCCAGTACCTAGATACAAGAAACTACGGAGCGGAACATCCGGACACCCTGGACTTCCACATCCGACACCTAGATGCAGAAAACTACGAAGCGGAATACCTGGACACCCTGGACTTCCACATCCAGTACCTAGATACAAGAAACTACGGAGCGGAATACCTGGACACCCTGAACTTCCACATCCGACACCTAGATACAGAAAACTACGAAGCGGAATACCTGGACACCTTGGACTTCCACATCCGACACCTAGATACAGAAAACTACGAAGCGGAGTACCTGGATACCCAGGAATTCCTCATCCAGTACCTAGATACAAGAAACTACGGAGCGGAATACCTGGACACCCTGAACTTCCACATCCGACACCTAGATACAGAAAACTACGAAGCGGAATACCTGGACACCTTGGACTTCCACATCCGACACCTAGATACAGAAAACTACAAAGCGGAATACTTGGACACCCTGGACTTCCACATCCGACACCTAGATACAGAAAACTACGAAGCGGAATACCTGGACACCCTAGACTTCCACATCCAGTACCTAGATACAAGAAACTACGGAGCGGAACATCCGGACACCCTGGACTTCCACATCCGACACCTAGATGCAGAAAACTACGAAGCGGAATACCTGGACACCCTAGACTTCCACATCCAGTACCTAGATACAAGAAACTACGGAGCGGAACATCCGGACACCCTGGACTTCCACATCCGACACCTAGATGCAGAAAACTACGAAGCGGAATACCTGGACACCCTAGACTTCCACATCCAGTACCTAGATACAAGAAACTACGGAGCGGAACATCCGGACACCCTGGACTTCCACATCCGACACCTAGATGCAGAAAACTACGAAGCGGAATACCTGGACACCCTGGACTTCCACATCCGACACCTAGATACAGAAAACTACGAAGCGGAATACTTGGACACCCTGGACTTCCACATCCGACACCTAGATACAGAAAACTACGAAGCGGAATACCTGGACACCCTAGACTTCCACATCCAGTACCTAGATACAAGAAACTACGGAGCGGAACATCCGGACACCCTGGACTTCCACATCCGACACCTAGATGCAGAAAACTACGAAGCGAAATACCTGGACACCCTGGACTTCCACGTCGGCCATCTAGATATAGAAAACTACGAAGCGGAATACTTGGACACCCTGGACTTCCACATCCGACACCTAGATGCAGAAAACTACGAAGCGGAATACCTGGACACCCTAGACTTCCACATCCAGTACCTAGATACAAGAAACTACGGAGCGGAACATCCGGACACCCTGGACTTCCACATCCGACACCTAGATGCAGAAAACTACGAAGCGGAATACCTGGACACCCTGGACTTCCACATCCGACACCTAGATGCAGAAAACTACGAAGCGGAATACCTGGACACCCTGGACTTCCACATCCGACACCTAGATACAGAAAACTACGAAGCGGAATACTTGGACACCCTGGACTTCCACATCCGACACCTAGATACAGAAAACTACAAAGCGGAATACCTCGACACCCTAGACTTCCACATCCAGTACCTAGATACAAGAAACTACGGAGCGGAACATCCGGACACCCTGGACTTCCACATCCGACACCTAGATGCAGAAAACTACGAAGCGGAATACCTGGACACCCTGGACTTCCACATCCGACACCTAGATACAGAAAACTACGAAGCGGAATACTTGGACACCCTGGAATTCCACATCCGACACCTAGATACAGAAAACTACGAAGCGGAATACCTGGACACCCTAGACTTCCACATCCAGTACCTAGATACAAGAAACTACGGAGCGGAACATCCGGACACCCTGGACTTCCACATCCGACACCTAGATGCAGAAAACTACAAAGCGGAATACCTGGACACCCTGGACTTCCACATCCGACACCTAGATACAGAAAACTACGAAGCGGAATACTTGGACACCCTGGACTTCCACATCCGACACCTAGATACAGAAAACTACGAAGCGGAATACTTGGACACCCTGGACTTCCACATCCGACACCTAGATACAGAAAACTACGAAGCGGAATACCTGGACACCCTAGACTTCCACATCCAGTACCTAGATACAAGAAACTACGGAGCGGAACATCCGGACACCCTGGACTTCCACATCCGACACCTAGACGCAGAAAACTACGAAGCGGAATACCTGGACACCCTGGACTTCCACATCCGACACCTAGATACAGAAAACTACGAAGCGGAATACTTGGACACCCTGGAATGCCACATCCGACACCTAGATACAGAAAACTACGAAACGGAATACCTGGACACCCTGGACTTCCACATCCGACACCTAGATGCAGAAATCTACGAAGCGGAATACCTGGACACCCTGGACTTCCACATCCGACACCTAGTTACAGAAAACTACGAAGCGGAATACTTGGACACCCTGGACTTCCACATCCGACACCTAGATACAGAAAACTACGAAGCGGAATACTTGGACACCCTGGACTTCCACATCCGACACCTAGATACAGAAAACTACGAAGCGGAATACCTGGACACCCTAGACTTCCACATCCAGTACCTAGATACAAGAAACTACGGAGCGGAACATCCGGACACCCTGGACTTCCACATCCGACACCTAGATGCAGAAAACTACGAAGCGGAATACCTGGACACCCTGGACTTCCACATCCGACACCTAGATACAGAAAACTACGAAGCGGAATACTTGGACACCCTGGACTTCCACATCCGACACCTAGATACAGAAAACTACGAAGCGGAATACGTGGACACCCTGGACTTCCACGTCGGCCATCTAGATATAGAAAACTACGAAGCAGAACAGTTGGACAATCTGTCACCTAAAATACGAGAAATTATGCCAAAGCACACATATACATAAACCCATATACGCGCGCTGCACATGAATGCTATTAAAAACTGGATAATTCTATACTGTTGTGAAAGCACCCTTATACTAACTGGAAATTCGGTATGAACGGTAGCTTCACTTATAAAATGTATTTGATTGTATTGTGTATTCGTAAATTACTACCACCATACAGAGTACAAATAGGTAAAGAAGGCACAGCAGTCAGCGCCATCTGTCGTGTAAAAAATGCGATGGACGTGCGAAGACGACGACGACGACGATGACGACGACGACGGAACTGAAATAAAATCATCTCGCTCGCCATCTCAATACACCCTGATCTCGTATACTAATCGTATTGAACGTGGTGGCAATCAATTCAGGACCCTCAATTCCTATAGTGAATGTATCAATAACTTTTTCTCATGTATAGCGGTTAATAAGATATTTCGTTCCAAACACAGGTATAAGAGTTGACTCAAGTAAAGAGTCTCGGCGAGCTGCGCCCTGTACAGCCGGTTGCCTGTACTTGGCGCGAGACTCGACCGAGTCTCTTGATTGTTTATTTACAAATTCGTGCGCTAATTGCACGCGGCCCGTACCTCGCGGTACTTCAACTATACACGACTCGATGACAAAAGACCTATCTATCTGGAATGCCTGGGCGCTTTGTGCGACGGACGATATCACACCCCACACATCGTTTTCGAGAAGTTCTCGAGCCGGTCTGTACGATACCCACGCTGCCCCGCACGCAAAACTGTCTGATTTGATCGTCAGGCCTATATAGTCCTGCGCGGTACACGAGCTTGTGAGGTACGTGTGTATATCTCTGACTGCTCCGTGTAACCATGATACCGTATTCGTATCAGGGTCTTCGGGCGGCCTCCTGATAGCCATTGTTATTTCGCGTCCGTCTAATCGAAACCGATTTATGCGACGCGTCGTTTCGGATTGCACGGTGAACCTATGCCCTGGCGGTAACACATCGCTATCGCTGACTTCCTCGTTGTCAGTGTCTTCGGCTGCGCAACTCTGCGACTGAAGAAGGGGTCCCCCGCCGGTCTGATATTGCGCACCCGCATCTAACGTTTGGAAAAAGAGTTTTTTTTTATTATTTTTTTTATTAATCAAGAAAAAAAGAAAGAGTATTTGGCTCATACTGACTTCTCATTCCTCACGAGGATTAAACATCGACCCGATGTATGAGAATACAGCGCCTACCAGGTTTTCATCATATCCTACATTTTTTTTTTAAAGTTAGCCGTTTCGCCAAAGAAGGCTTTAAATGTTAAAGAATATCTCTTTCAACGCTACCTTCTTCTTCGAGGGTATCCGCGGCGCCCGGGACCTCATCGAGCACCGCTAATGCATCGGCCGCTTCGTCGGCATCCGCTGCCTCGTACACGCCGTTCCTGAGAACCCACAGTATCGGTTCTTCCGCGTCGTCGTCGTCGTCGTCGTCGTCGTGCTCCTGTAGCGACCGTGCGTTACCCGATGCATTGCGGTCATTGTAACCAGCAGTCTCCAACGGATCTACAACTTTTTTTTTTACTTTTTATTTTCACACAGATGAGTTTTCAACGATATCTGTAAATTTATAATTATTACATTGATAGCTCTCGTTAGAAGCGTTGGACATGGTGGAGTGGTCATCCTCATCACCATTGTCATGGTCACTATGGTCGCTAACGGCCGATACTATTGACATGATCTCATCTGTAAAGAAAATTATGAAGCAAATTGCATTTGTTTTCCTTTTGTTTCCGATGCTGTTTAACGCATACCCCACGTATCGACCTCTTCTTCTTCTTCTTCCTCCATCGATTGTATGTTCAGCGCTGTCGATGGACCTGCCACTTTTTTTAAAATAAAACGTAAATTAGACGTAATCTTTTTTTTAAAAAAAAGTATGTTTTACCGTTATCATGTTGCATCCGCGTCGCCGTGCTGGTGCGGGGCTCCGAGTAAACATCCTCTACACAATCGAGGCACCCTAGGAGCAACTGCTCCTCCTCCTCGGGGACGACTTCGTGATGAAAGCGCGTCAATTCTTGTAAAATTGATTTATGTTTTTTTTTTAAAAAAAAGCAATTTGTGTAGGAGCTATTGCTGGCAAGCGACAAATACATACCTTCGTGAAACAGATGATCGGATATAATAGCCCTGGTGATATGGCTATCACGCACTCCGCGTTTGTTGATACACTCTACGGCTAGCGAGAGTATGTACGGATCGTTCTTGAAGTATCCTCTTTCATGACCCCTCGCTAGCACGCGCAGAGAACAATGGGCAAACACACTTTTTAATCTACACGTTAACGTGCGAAAACCGAAATATCGTAACTCGCGACACCACACTGGTGAAAATAATCTCGGGTTTCTAGGGTTATTCAAACGACGTGTCCGGACGAAATCGAGGATACAATCGCGAATATTCACCAAAGATGACATTTTTTTTCTTTGCTTAGAGCTGTTGATTGATGACTATCTCCCAAGACGTCGTGATACGAACTAAAACAGGGTACGTCCAGTCCGCGGACGTCTTACAGTCACGGCGATATTAATTTCAAAACAATACCATGCGATACATTTGAATCAGCAAAAAATGGCACGACTTTCTTATTGAAGCGTTATTCGTCAAAAATCGGATAGAAGCGTTTTAATCGTAAAAAATGAATTACATATTATTGATCGCTCGTTCGCCGATCGCGAAATATTACGTATCCGTAATACGGATAAAAAAAAACCCTGTATAGAGGTGTTGCGTCGGAAGCTGCAGCGATCTGCTGACGCGCACCGTTCGAGGTTGCATCAGCATCTCGTCGTCGTAGTGTAGGGTTAGAGATACGAATCATACTACGCCGTGTACATAGGTATCTTTTACTTTATTTATATTTATCAATTACAATCGACTGGTACCAAAAGATCATACCAATCTTTTACAGCATCGAACTCGTCGATATCACCACCGATAAGCTGTACGCCGATATCTTTTCCGCCACGGTCATCCCGCAGCAGTGTTTCGCAGCTCTCGTCGCGAAAAATTGCCATACACCGTATATGCCGTATGTTGCGTCGGGATGCTGTTCGTGTGTCCATTGCGTAGTACGTCAAATTGCTCGATCCTTCAGCGTGTTCCCTCTCCGCATCGTTGTAAGCATCATGGGGGGTATAGGTTTCCCACGCATCGTCGAGTGCCTCCAGGTACGCGTAAAGACCGTGAGGCATGCTGACCACGCTTGTTCGGCATTCCTTGTAGTGTAGGAGCGGTGGACCATCCCGCGTCGTCAGGGTAACGCACCCAATAAACTCTGTCAAACTGCATCGTTTCTCCAGAGTACGTAGCGCTGCCTCGTATGCACGCATAGCCCTCAGACACCACAGTGTGACGCAGCTTTCGCGTAATCTCTCAAGATGATTGAATGCCGCTAACCAGGCCTGCGACTCCAGACGCATAGGTGCACGACGCGGTAGTTCTTCCGGTGTGGGCCTGCCACACCTTTTCCTCAATATCGTTAGCTCTGATTTGGCCATAGGGCGCCGATACGTGATGCGACATTTGGGATTACTATCGTCGGACATGCACCATTCATGTTTCGCAAACCACTCATTGGTACATATGCGCTGCGCGTAAGGGCTATCGTTAGAACGCTGATCGGAAATAAAACCCAGCGTTACGCTACAGCGTGTGAAATCACGGTGTCCTTTATCCAGTATCGTTGCTATAGACAGTTCGGGTAGTATCACGGGTCTTACACCCGACGGCCAGCCCTTACGACAGATCACGTCGGGGTTATCAACGCCTATGTCTTCAATGTTCAGTGCTCCCGGTTTCGTCATGTATATTGAGGCTAGCGGTACACCCGTTAAATGTCCCAATCTCAGCCACTCCCGTACGGCCTCTTTCTTTGGATCGTACTCGGGATTTGCGTACTGATAGAGGGCTCGTGTCTTCGCCCACTGCACATCTCTATGCCTCAAAAAGTCGTTGTCGTCGTCGTCGTAGTGAGCCATTTCTTTTTTCTACGGTGGCTGTCGGTAAATTGTTCACTGTAATGATTCTACTGCTTTTCTTAGACTGTACATCGCTGCCTGCTCGCGCGTGCCCCAGCAGCGTGTTTCCTTTTTCACAGGATCATCTTAACGCTGATGCAGATGCACCCAGCAGTACAGTGATTCACGTGAATCACTCGCTATAGGATATCAGCATTTCGTCATCTTTGATACATTCTGCGATATCAGCAGTATCATAGCCATAGGCTCTTTGTTCGCTGCATCCTATGAAAACGGGGTGTGGCTATGGTGGCGGTGGTGGGGGACATGTTCACCAATATTTCGATGACCTGCTTTTTAGATATCGCCTTAGACAGTACTGCTCAGACCCTCGCACCGATCGTATAATACCATTTACTACAATCATGTACAAGAAGCAAGTACTGCTGCCAACTGCGTACGGTCTAAACCGATCGTTTTCGAAGCAAGTGATCACCGGCCTCTCTCTAAATCGTTCGGGAAGCTTATCACCTGTAATACGCATCGTTAATCAAGATTATTCCGGCGTGGAGTTTGAACCAACCGAATGGTCCATCATCACCGACCACTTCCCCGTCATCGACAAGTTCTTCACCGCCGAGGATAACATCAAGGAGGTACCCGAGGCTTTTAACAATCCTATTCTCATGACCACTCATGAGATAGTCTTCACGTACTCATACGGTGAACGGGCAATTATTATCAAGCCGGCAATCCCTGTGTCTACGGACAACGATGGCTCAGGTGTTAAAAGAGCTAGGGCATACACACCTACGGTTGTGATGAAGAGGGTGTCCTACCTCAATCTCCAGAGGGTCCTGCGCTGCGTAACCTTGCAAATAACCAGGCTACGCGCAATTACCGACAGTGCTAACAGCTGTAAAGACACGCTGATTGCGGAACTCGACCGGCGCGGAGATGACACCTCCTCCAGGGACAGCATATTGGGCGATCTTCGACAGACTCTGGAGAAGAAAGGCCTGTGGTCACCGGTACTTTACCAATTATTAGTGGAGCTGCTCTCCCTGTATAACCACGAGTACCTCTCCTTCGTGCGGAGCACCATGGAGGACCAGAACAACCATGCATAACGCTTATTTTCTTAATAAACCTGTATGATTGATGTATCTTGCAATATGCTTATAATATATTTTTATTTAAAACTTTTTTCTTGTTCTGTCTCATACACCTCAGTCTCCCTATATCTTTTCCTCTGCACGATGTTCATCATTGTTATACGACGCCATCGCACACCTGCAGGGATTCTCACTGAGATAAAGACATTCATCAGAGGCGATCTGAACCATGAGTACGTCATTGTTCGGAGAATATCTTGAGCATAACATTCTTAAAGTCACGCGGCTTGGGAAACGGGGGGACCAGGCCTTACCAATTAATCAGAATACGTTTTTTACGACTTAAAGTAGATTCGCGTCAACAATACGGTAATAATCGAAAATGTATCACACGCTACAGCTTTTATAATATACACAATGGGCCTTACATAATACGGTGTTCTATTTTACCACGGGGACACTTATCTCCTTAGGGTAATTAAAAAGTTACCGACCTGTGGTCAGTGCGTCATTACCGACCGCGATATGCCCCTGGGGCTATGCAACGCTGCTACTGAGTTTTGGGCCTTAGGACCAGGGCAGCGTGGTGGGGGAACACTGCATAGGTTTGTGGTGGGGAGAGCCGCCCACATGGGCGAGGGGGTGGCGCCGTAGTGCGGTGCGGGGGACACAGCGCGGCGCGCTCCATGACTCATAGGGGATAGTGGTGGGGGTTTGTTGTGACGGCCAGGAGTGGTCTGTAACTACTCACGTGAATCACTGTACTGCTGGGTGCATCTGCATCAGCGTTAAGATGATCCTGTGAAAAAGAAAACACGCAGCTGGGGCACGCGCGAGCAGGCAGCGATGTACAGTCTAAGAAAAGCAGTAGAATCATTAAAACGATACAGTGAAAAATTTACCGACAGACACCGAAGAAAAAAAAAGGCTCGCTACGACGACAACGACTTTTTCAGGCGTAGACGTATGCAGTGGGCGAAGACACGAGCCCTCTATCGGTACGCAAACCCTGAGCACGATCCAAAGAAAGAGGCCGTACGTGAGTGGCTGCGATTGGGCCATTTAACGGGTGTACCGCTAGTCTTCATATACATGACGACACCGGGAGCGCTGGACGCTGATGATCTATACGACGATAACCCGGACATGGTCTGTCGTAAGGGTTGGCCGTCGGGTGTAAGACCCGTGATACTACCCGAACTGTCTATAGCAGCGATACTGAATAAAGGACACCATGATTTCACACGCTGTAGCGTAACGCTGGGTTTTATCTGCGATAAGCGTTCTAACGATAGCCCTTACGCGCAGCGCATATGTACCAATGAGTGGTTGGCGAAAGAGGAATGGTGCATGTCCGACGATAGTAATCCCAAATGCCGCATCACGTATCGGCGCCCTATGGCCAAATCAGAGCTAGCGATATTGAGGAAAAGGTGGAGCAGGCCCACACCGGAAGAACAACCGCATCGTGCACCTATGCGTCTGGAGTCGCAGGCTTGGTTAGCGGCATTCAATCATCTTGAGAGATTACGCGAAAGCTGCGTCACACTGTGGTGCCTGAGGGCTATGCGAGCATACGAGACAGCGCTACGTACTCTGGAGATACGATGCAGTTTGACAGAGTTTATTGGGTGTGTTACCCTGACTACGCGGGATGGCCCACCGCTCCTAAACTACAAGGAATGCCGAACAAGCGTGGCCAGCATGCCTCACGGTCTTTACGCGTACCTGGAGGCACTCGACGATACGTGGGAAACCTATACACCCCATGATTCTTACAACGATGCGGAGGGGGAACACGCCGAAGGATCGAGCAATTTGACGTACTACGCAATGGACACACGAACAGCATCCCGACGCAACATACGGCATATACGGTGTATGGCAATTTTTCGCGACGAGAGCTGCGAAACACTGCTGCGAGGTGACCGTGGCGGAAAAGATATCGGAGTACAGCTTATCGGTGGTGATATCGGCGAGTTCGATGCTGTAAAAGATTGGTATGATCTTTTGGTACCAGTCGATTGTAATTGATAAATATAAATAAAGTAAAAAAAAAAACCTATGTACACAGCGTAGTATGATTCGTATCTCTAACTCTACACTACGACGACGAGATGCTGATGCAACCTCGAACGGTGTGCGTCAGCAGATCGCTGCAGCTTCCGACGCAACACCTCTATACCGGGTTTTTTTTATCCGTATTATGGATACGCAGTATTTCGCGATCGGCGAACGAGCGACCAATAATATGTAATTCATTTTTACGATTAAAACGCTTCTATCCGATTTTTGACGAATAACGATTCTATAAGAAAGCCGTGCCATTTTTTGCTGATTCAGCTGTATCGCATGGTATTGATTTGAAATTAATATCGCCGTGGCTTTAAGACGTCCACGGACTAGACGTACCCTGTTTTAGTTCGTATCACAACGTCTCGGCAGATAGTCTGATAACTTACATCAATCACCAGCTATAAGCAAAGAAAAAAAAATGTCCTCTTTGGGGAATATTCGCGATTGCATCCTCGATTTCGTCAGGACACGCCGCTTGAATACCCCTAGAAACCCGAGATTATTCTCACCGGGGTGGTGTCGCGAGTTAAGATATTTCGGTTTTCGCACGCTGACGCGTAGATTAAAAAGTGTGTTTACCTATTGTTCTCTGCGCGTGCTAGCGAGGGGTCATGAAAAAGGATATTTCAAGAACGATCCGTACATACTTTCGCTAGCCGCAGCGTGTATCAACAAACGCGGAGTGCGCGATAGCCACATCACCAGGGCTATTATAACCGATCATCTGTTCCACGAAGGTATGTATCTGCAGCTTACCGGTAATAGCTCCTGCATAAATTGCCTTTAAAAAAAAAACAATTTTACAAGAATTGACGCGCTTTCATCACGAAGTCGCCCCCGAGGAGGAGGAACAGTTGCTCCTAGGGTGCCTAGAGCGTATAGAGGAAGTTTACGCGGAGTCCAGCACCAGCGCGGCGATGGTGATGCAACGTACTAACGGTAAAACATACTTTTTAAAAAAAAAAAAAAGATTACGTCTAATTTACGGTTTATTTTAAAAAAAGTGGCAGGTCCATCGACAGCGCTGGACATACAGTTGATGGAAGAAGAAGAAGAAGAAGAAGAAGACGAAGAATCGCTTCATGATACGTGGGGTATGCGTTAAACAGCATCGGAAACAAAAGGAAAAAAAAAATGCGATTTTCTTCATAATTTTCTTTACAGACGAGCTCATGTCAATAGCATCGGCCATTAGCGACCACAGTGACCATGGCAGTGGTGATGATGACCGCTCCACCATATCCAGCGCTTCTAACGAGCACTATCAATGTAATAATTATACATTGTGACGTGATTCTTCCGAATCTCGCCACAAAAATTACTAAACTGTTTTTTTCACGCTACCTAAGCTCCGCACGACAATCCACCAGCGAAATTCCGTATGCTACGCTATTCTTAAGTTTTCCGTTTGTGAACGTCCACTATCGTCCTTGTTGTCAGTTCCGATTACGTTTCTTGCGATTAATTGTTATTTTGCTTCTATTACGTTATATGCAATCTCTACTCTCGAGTCTCTCGACAACGAACTACGGGCGTGAGGACAGGACCGACGCCTTGGAGATTTTTGAGGATTTTATGACGTCATGGCTGTTTGATGCCGCTTTTGGAGAATATTGGGCGACTCGACAAGGATGCCACGCCGCCTCCACCGAACAAGAGATGCCCGCCGGTCCCGCCGACCTGGAGGTCGCCGGGATCCTGCTGCTGCCACGATGCCGAAAGAAGCCCTGGAGCACCCGGGAGGGGGCTCCGCCGTTTCCGTCGGCCGGCGAGGGCTGCCCTCTGGGCCTATCCGCCGCCGATATGACCGGCAGGGATTTTCGGGGTTTTCCTCCCTGGGCCGCCTAAGGCCGGCTGACCGTCCATGACAGCGCCTCCGTCCGGCTGAGAAGCCGCCTGCGCCTCCTCAACCCGCAAGACCCAGCGTGCTTCGAGGACCGTGCCGTCAGGATCGCCGCTAGATCCCGTTCGGCCGCTTCCGTCGCGGCGCGTCGACGCTCGGGAGAGCTCGGCTACCCTCGTCAACGTTCGGCCAATTCCGGTGCCGTCCCGCCTCACCTACGCCCGCTCGCCAACGATCGTCGATCGAGGGATCATTGTCGTGCGAAGTATCTAAGCGAAAACACTCCGAGCTAATATCAAGCGCCACTAAGGGAGAAAGAGAGAGAAATAGAGATAAAGAGAGAGATAGAGACCGAAGGGATTATTGCCTTGAGGGCCTTTTGCATTTCCTGAGCTTGACGCTTTACGCTTTCTGTTTATTGTGGTGAGATCTTTCGCTTACTTAATATTGTCTGATTTTTGGTGATATTGAAGATTGTAGACACGGGCACGGCTAAACCGTCCGTCTAGCCGGTGACGAATTTCCTTTGTCGTATCAGGCGAATGTCTTTCCGCCTAATATCTTATAAAGGACGATAGTGCCGTTATTAGTGTTATTTTTGAGTTTTCCGATTTGGCGTTTTCTTATATGATTTATGCTTGCGACTCTTCTGTAATTCACAACTTTTCTGGAATCTTCGCTAAAGGAAACGTGGGAATCCGCCTGTTTGAACGCGTGACCCCGGGTTGACCGGCTTGGTTGTTCTTCAGCCAGATTCTCTCGCTGCCGATTTATTCTATTGTGCCTATTGTTATGAGATATCGATTGCCGTAAAAGTATGGTTTTTCTGCTTTGGTCTAATTATTGTGAGATTTTCGAACCTTAAGTTCCGTTAAAGTCAGTGGCGAGCCCACGCCGTATTTATTCTGATCTTTTCTATTCACACTGTTTCTATAATTTTCTTTGCGTTAACTGGGCTAAATTAATTAAATCTTTTCACTTGCTTCACGCTTTGATTTGCGACTTATGTTTCCGATTTTCATAATTCTGTTTTTGTGTGCGATACTTTCTATTGGACTTTCTGTGAATTATTGCTGGTGTTCTCATATTTAATTATCGTTGCTAAGCCTTAACGCATTTTTGGCCTCTTTCGCGGAGAACCCTTCGTGAATTTTACGTGTCGCGTACGTCCCTCTGACGTCGCGCGCCAGGCGCCCTTCGAGGCGACCTTCGTGTTTACGTTCCTCGACGCCGAGCCTTCAGCCGGTCTCGAAATTGTACTATCCGTTCCGAGAACGTCGGGCCGTGCAACCATAATTAAATCTTCGTTATAATATTCTATAATTTTCTAACTGTGATATATTTCTGGTGTGCCATATTCTGTATTACTTTATTGTGACTTTGCTAATTATTGTGCTATTTTCGTGTTCGCGATTTTCGTCGTGGTGTTGACGAACACGCGCGCATTATTCTTTTGTCGGGTTTCGTCGTATTATAATTTCTTTTGCGTGACTCTTTCGTATTCCGATTGTCGACCGCGGTTAAAATTCCACGCGTGCGAGGATTGGAACCGCGCAGTTCGTTCCGCTGCCGTTCCTCTGCCGTTCCTTGCGTTCCGATTTTTGTCATTCTCGTTATTTAGTTATTTTATTTACAAAACGAATTTGTTAGTTTATTCCGAGTCATTCGATACTTCCGACCATATTATTTCCCGTTGTCTAGAAGTATCGAGCCCGCGTGCCCGTAACTTCCTCGCGTGCGCGCTCACGCGTAGCGCCTTCGGTCATTATTTTCCGATAAGGATGCTGCGTCTATAATTTCCGAAATTCTAGTTATGGATTCTTATTTCTCTTTTGCATTGTATAGATTCCGATTTTGACTATCGATTAATGTGAATTAATTTTAAGACTTTTGTAAACTTGTGCTTGGCTTTCGCTCGCACCCTCACTAATGCCTGAGTTCACGCTTTGGTACTATTGCTATTGAGTTTATTGATCCATTGGGATTTTGTTTTGCCTAATACAGCTCTGGTGCGTTAACTAATTAATTTTGATTATTTTCTTGTAGTTTTGCGTATTACTTTCCTCTAAGTCCTTGGCCGAGTTCGTTCCTTCTTAACCTCTTGAACGCCGCGACGCTTCCGACGAGCTAGCCTCCGAAGCGGCGTGCCCGAGGACGGATAGTGGTCTAATTTAGTGATATCTTCTGAGTTCCGGGTAACCGTTAGGTTTAGTTACGTTTTATATTCTTTTTCTTGGCCGTGGTGCCCCTATCTGTTTTGAGTGGCCGTGGTGCCTTTAGGTTAGTTACGTTAGTATCTTTTCTTGGCCGTGGTGCCCCTATCTGATTTTGCGTGGCCGTGGTGCCTTTAGTTTTAGTTCGCCTGGTGGCTCCTTTAGGTTTAGTTTGCCTGGTGGCAATTGGTTACCCCGGACCGATAATCTCTCGCGATCTGTCTAGTATCGATAACGAGCCCCGAGCTCGTGGTGCTCCTTAGAGGGTACCTGGCGCCCAACAATAGCTTTTGAGTTTGCGGAGACCACTTCCATTCCCGACTTCCGATTTTATTGCGTTTGGTTTTGCCGACGAGCGAAATATCGTCGCAAGTTTGGCGCCCAACGTGGGGCCCGAGAGGCATAGGTCGAACTCACATTTCCTTTTTTGATTCCTTTCGCTTGACGTTTTTTTTTGAGAATTCTTTGCTCGGTTTAGGAAAGCCTCCACGTTGTTGGCCATTTACGACTATCGTCGCAAATTTGGCGCCCAACGTGGGGCCCGAGAGGCTTAGGACCTACCTCCCGAGCTAGCCAAGGCTTTAGGAAATTTTGGGAAATTTTTGTGAGATTTTTGGGCTATTTGAGAATTAGAAATTTTTATTTTTCAATCCGAAATAATACTTTGCCTTTCGTCGTTCTTTTTGAGTTTCGTACCGTTAGTATCGCTTCGCCGTGTGGTGTTTGCGAAATCTATCGTGATCTTTGAGAAATTTTCGTGGATAGAGTTAACGTTAGCTATTTGTTGCGCACCTACGAGCTAATTTAAAATATTCTTGAATTTCTTCAGCATAGTTTGGACAACTCCGATATTTGCGTTTGGGATAGTCGACCGCGCGACTACTCGTCTTGGCGACTAATCCTTTATTTTCTTTCTTCGCTTATCGTTACTGCTAGGTTGCGGACTAAATATAATCCTCTGATTCGACTGTCTACTAACCGTTCTACTACATTCCGAGTATTCCGTGGAGTTTGATATTTTCTATATTCCGTACCCTTCCTTTTACCTTTTTTTTTTCCTTCGTTTACCCGTTCCCCTTCTTTTTCGCCCTCGTTTACTAGTATATGACCGACTCGTATTCTCATTCGGCTTGGGTATACTCGTTATTACCGTGCGCGCTAGACTATTGGCTAAATTATTTCCAACTCGATTCTCAGGGTACGACCGTCGAACGTCGCGCCCGGTTAGTGAATTATCTGAACACCGTTTATTCCACGACGGACATGTCGGATCCTATTACGCAGATTCCAGCCGCGGAAGGAGACCCCGCCGACGCGCCTTCGGATCCTTCAAGGGACCACGAACCCACCGCCGGCCATGGGATGTCTACGGACACCGCCGCGAGTATCCCTCCGCCACCGCCAGTTCGCCAAAATCCGTATTCGACGGTCGCTCACCCGCCGCCGGGGCGTTCGCTCCCTAACTTGCACCAATCGCCTATCCAACCGTCCGAGAACGCGCCGAACCTACAACGTCGCGAAAGTTACCGGCGTCACGATAACGATACCCCGTATGGACGCAACGCGTGGGATGTCGTCAGCAAGTGGAACTTACGATTCAACGGAAAAACAGATTCTAACGCCGACGAGTTCCTGATGCGAATCGACGACTGCCGTGCGCGATCGCGCTTAACTGACGAAGATCTCTTATTTTGCCTTCCGTTTATGCTGATTGAGGAAGCGGTTCCTTGGTTCCGATTACGCCACCGACATTGGCAAACGTGGAATGAATTCGCTTACGACTTCCGCAAACGATACTGTCGCGAGGACTATCAGGATCGGTTACGCGAAGAAGCCCGCCGCCGAATACAAGGGCCTAAGGAAAGCCCCCTCGAATACCTGACCAAGCTGCGCGTCTTGTTCGCGAGAATTCTTCCGCCGCTAACCAATGAAGAGGAACGTCGACTCGCGCATTCCGGACTTCGCGATGAATACCGACAGTACATCCGTCCTTTCGATTATTTGGATCTCGACGACCTTGAGCGACTAATTCGGGAATATGATGCGATCGTAAATTCTCAGAGGCGTGAATTGCCACCGGTTCCGATCGAACAGTGCGTCGCCCCCGATCTGGCGCACCGCGGATCGAAAACCTTGCCACCGCGACGTGTACCACCGAACCGACCAGGCGTCTCCGCCGTCGACGAAGCCGAGGAGTCCCCTGAGAAGGATATCGCGGCAACCACCACAACCGCGAATACTACAACCGCGACGCGGCCGAAAAAGAACAAGACTCCTCCGAAGAACAATCCTACCTCTGCGGATCGTTCCGCTCCCGTCCCGGAGAACCCAACTAGCACCGCCGCTATCGGGACTCATCCTTCCGTTCCTACTGTACCCTCCTATCCCCCTTATGGATTTCCGCCCTATGGTCCGATGATGCCGCCTTATGGCTATCCGTTCCCGCCGTATCCTTATCCCGTTCCGCCATATCCTTGCCTTCCATCTCCGGCCAGCCAACCTCCTACCTCTGCGCCCCAGCGACCACCGGGAAACCGTAGTCGCGCTCCTCCTGTGCGTCACCCTAATGCACCGCGTCCGAATGCGCCGTTACCTTCGTCCGCGCCCGCACAACCGGTAGCCGCTGCTGAGGAGGACATCGCCGCCGCGAACACAGGAAATAATGTCGCGAATACACCAGCTAATAGAACCACCAATTTCAAATGCTGGAACTGTAACCAGCCCGGTCACCGTCATAACGAGTGCACTTACGCGCGACAAGTGTTCTGCTACCGCTGTGGTAACCCCGGGTATACGTCCGTGCAGTGCCCAAATTGTTCGGGAAACGCGTAGAGGGTCAGACGACTAGGGTCCAACCGCCTAACCCTACTCCCGCGAATGGTTCGACATCTTCCGCGACTAGTAACATTTCCGAATTATTTATTCCGGAATCATGCGATCCCATCTTTAGTACGCGGTCCGAAGATCGTCTATACGTAACCGTTCTCATTCAGGACCGACCTCTCCTTGCGTTAGTTGACTCGGGTTCTTCGCGCACCTATTTAGGGCCAGAAGGCATCGCCCTCCTTCGAGATCTCAAGTGCGTTATCCGCGAAACCCCCGCGAGTGTGGTAGTATACGCTGATGGCTCGCGCGGAAAAGCCGATGGGGAAACTGACTTAACTGCCACTATTCAAGATAGGACTGACACGATCAAAGTCCGCCTGCTACCGAAGTTGAACGTACCCTGCCTACTGGGTCTCGACGCGATCAAGCGCTTCGGGATGGTGATAGACTTTGCGCGCAACCTATGGCGATTCCGACCTTCCGATCCCACTATATCCGGCAATCCTACTTCACCCATCCTCTATCCCTTCGAGAATCTTGCCGATTCGTTCCGTTCCGCTTCCGCTTCCTGTAACCCCCAAAATCCGATTTCTTCCGTCTCGCCTTCCGTTTCCCGTACCAAAGACAGTACCGGGCTCTCTCTCCTTACTTCCGAACAGTCGAATCAGTTAAAAGAATTTTTAAAAGAGCATTTACCTGCTACTTTAGAGAAGCCGGGCTTAACAAATCTCACTGAACATATAATCGATGTGCAGGGTCACCGCGCAATCAAGCAGAGATATTATCCGGTATCACCTAAAGTTCAAGAAGCCATTTATGCTGAAGTAGATAAAATGTTAGAGTCAAATATTATTGAGCCTTCTACAAGCGACTGGTCAAGTCCTATTGTGATGATCAAGAAAGCTTCCGGCCAATATAGATTTTGTTTAGATTTCCGTAAAGTAAATTCCGTCACGAAAAAAGATGCCTACCCTTTGCCTTACATGTCCAGTATTTTAGACAAATTGCGTTCCGCCAAGTACATCTCGACGATAGACCTTAGCCAAGCCTACTTCCAGATACCGTTAGAGGAAAATAGTAAGGAAATCACCGCGTTCACCGTTCCTGGTAAAGGACTATTTCAGTTCCGCCGCATGCCATACGGCTTGACGAACGCGCCGGCTACCTTCCAGCGCCTAGTCGATAGACTTCTAGGGCCCGCGATGGAGCCACGTGTATTCTCCTACTTAGACGATATCATTGTAGTCACACAGACCTTTGACGAACATTTGGAGTGGCTGAAGAAAGTTCTCACGATTATTTCCACTGCCGGTTTAGAAATTAATCCGGATAAGTGCGAATTTTGCCGTTCTCAGGTTAGATACCTAGGCTTTTTAGTGAATGAACACGGATTGCAAGTTGACCCGGAGAAGGTCCGGCCTATTCTCGAATATCCTGCTCCGCGTAACCTTAAACAATTACGTAGGTTTCTAGGTATGGCGTCATGGTACCGAAGGTTCATAAATGAGTATTCCTCAGTTGCCACGCCCCTAAACCTATTGCTAAAGAAAGGCCATGCGTGGGAATGGGGATCAGATCAGGAGAGGGCATTTGAACGGATAAAATCTGCGTTGACCTCTGCACCGATTTTGGCTTGTCCCGACTTTTCGTTTCCTTTCCTTCTACAAACGGACGCTAGTGACAGTGGCTTAGGTGTAGTGCTAACTCAGGTGCAAAATAACGAAGAACATGTGATCGCGTATGCCAGCAGATCGCTTACCGCGCCTGAGCGGAATTATTCCGCGACCGAGAAATAATGCCTTGCTGTAGTATGGGGTATTAAGAAGTTCCGTTGTTACTTAGAGGGTTATCGTTTTACAGTAATTACCGATCATAGCAGCCTTCGGTGGTTACACCAGCTGAAAAATCCGACAGGACGTTTAGCTCGGTAGGGACTAGAATTACTAGAATTTGATTATGAGATAGTACATCGCAAGGGTGCACTTCACCACGTGCCCGATGCGCTGTCTAGGATGAACGAGTTCGGTCTCAACGCGATCACCGAAGACCCCGCTTTCCGAGTTCCGACAGATTCGTGGTATAGCTCGCGTTTTGAGTTGGTTCAGAAATTTCCGTCCCGCTTTCCGGATTGGAAAATCGTAGACGACCGCTTATATTTTCATCGTCCAGCTCCCGCGTACGAGGAGCTAATCACTGATTTGGACGCCTGGAAACTCGTGTTACCAGCCGCGTTACGTCCTAAAGTCCTTTCTGAAGCACATGCAACGCCGCAAGCCGGACACTTAGGCATAGAAAAAACTTATCTGCGCCTAGCTCGATCATATTACTGGCCGACTTTACATCCGGACGTTGTTAAATTTGTACGCGCGTGTGACCGTTGTCAGCGGTGCAAACCCGATCAAACGGCGCCTGCTGGGCTCCTCGGAAACCGAGTCGTGGAGACCCCCTGGATGGTCGTAGCGTCCGACGTCATGGGACCATTCCCTCGCAGCAAAGCCGGAGCCGCGTATATCGTCGTGTTTGAAGATCTCTTCACGCGTTGGATAGAGTGTCGCGTGTTGAAGAAAGCCAACGGTCCAGAAATCGCGAGTGCGTTCGAAGAACTTGTGTTGGCGAGATGGGGAGCTCCGCAAGTTTTGCTTACCGACAATGGTACGGAGTACGTAAATAAAACGTTCAAAGAACTAACAGGGAAATATGGAATCACCCATAGCACTATTCCGCCGTACCATGCACAAGCAAATCCCGTCGAGCGAGTAAATCGCGTCCTTAAAACCCTGCTCGTTACTTTCATTGACCAAGACCACCGCGAGTGGGACAAACATCTTCATGATTTCGCCTTCGCGGTAAACACTGCTACGCACAGCTCGACCGGTTTTACGCCCGCATTTTTAAATTTTGGTCGCGAATTAGAGCCCGTGAACACGCTCCGACGCGCGATGACTTCCGTGGACGCCGTCGAACCGCAGGATCCAAAGACGTGGACGGACAGGTTACTCCGACTCGAGACGCTTCGAGATCTCGCCCGCCAAAAGGTAAGCGACGCACACCAGAAGCAGGCGAAATACTACAACCAACATCGTAGAGATGTGCGATTTCGCGTGGGCGACCAGGTTCTCAAAAAGCAGACCGTTTTCTCGTCCGCTGCCTTGGGAGTATCCGCTAAGTTAGCGCCTAAATTCGCCGGTCCGTTTACCATCTCGACAGTTTTATCCGCGGTAGTATACGAGCTATCCGACAGCGCGGGAAAAGTAATAGGAAAGAGTCACATAAAGAATCTCAAAGCCTATCGCACCTCCGCCGAAAAATCTTAACATCTGCCTAACTGCGGTGATTTGCGTTTGCACAACTATCTGCACTTGCTTTGCATGAACTAGGACTAATTTTCTTGTTTGCTTTCCTTTTTTTTTTTGACTTTCGGCGTGTAGTCTGTTCCGTTCCGTTCCGTCCCGGGCCTATTTCCGCCAGTTGCTTCCTTTTCCGCCTTTTCTTTTTTTTTGTTTTTGTTTTTTTTTCTTTTTCTTTTTCCCCCTTTTCCTGGTTCCTCTTCCGTCCTATCCCCGGGGCAAGCACCCCACATCGGAGCCGCCGCCATGGACCCTCGGGCGCGGGCCCGCGTGATGGCCAGCCAGTGTAAAGAGAAGATCCGCCTCTACGAGGCTATGAGGGACCTGCTCTCAACCTTCGCCGAGAAGCCTCCCCCCGACCTGGCTGGGAAGCCGGAGGAACTAGACCGCTCGACGGCCGCGAGCCCACAGGACAGGGGCGTCATCGCTCTCCCGTATCCGGGGTACCCGGACCCCGCCGCCTCACCACCGGAGCCGCCGAAGCCGCGTCCCGGAAAAGGACGAGGACGAGGTCGTCCCTGGGCGACCCAGTCTGCCGACCCGCCCGGCCGCACGGGCCTACCACCACCACCACCAGCGCCGAAGATCTCGCCCGAGGCGAGCCAGCCGCCACCGAGCCACGGGCCGAATAGCCAGCTCAGCCAACCGGGACCGTTCGAGCCCGACCCCCCGGAGCTGCTGAGCGAAGAGGAGCTAGCGGACCGCCAGCGGATTCTTGCGACCCAGTGGACAGGATCCGCGGTCTCCGCGCCGGCCCGCCGACTCAAGCCAAGAGGACGCGGGCGCCTCACCAACGAGTCGCTGCCACCGATGCCACCGTACGGGAGCGTGTGGTTCGACCCTCGTGCGCCACCCGGGCTGCCGGACGTCACGTTCCGGTTCCGGCCCCCCATTCCTCAGGCGACGCCGGTCAGCGTTCCGGTACCTCCCCCTAATTCCCCAACTACTCCACTTCCTAGGGGCTGCGCCCCCCTCCCGCTCACACGTCCTCGGGGCTCACGCCCCCCATCTCCGTGAGCATGTTGGAACTGTTGGAGCTTGGAGCATCGCTACTCCGACTGCCCGGCCCCACGGACCTGGTTTTGTTATGGGTGTGGACGACACGGTATCACCCTCCGCGAGTGTGAGGAGTGCGGATACCCCTATGCGCTAGGAATGCGCTCACCTCGTCACCACCCCTAATCCGTCCGGTCCAGCCTGGTTCCGTCTCCTTATCAAGTAGTATTCCGTTCCGTTTCCGTTTTCCTCCTAGCGTAGTGTTCCGTCCGTTTCCATTCCATCCAGTTTACTCACCGTTCCGACTTCCGTTAGACCACTGGTACCTTCGTTCCGTTTCCGTCTTTTATAATACTCCTGTTCCGACTTCCGTTCTCACACTTTTGGGCTTCCTGGCCCTACTCCGTTGTTACCTATTACCCATAGGCCAGGAGATTTTCCCTGTTATTCCTTCGTAGTGCCCTAAGTGTCTAAGTGTACCTGACAACCTACCAGTGTATCCTGAGGGGATTGAACCCCGCCGTACGTGCCTGTGATTTTCTAGCTTTACTAAATTTCGTCTAGTCCGTTCTCCTAGTCCGCCTTCCTTTGTCGCACTTCAGTATCTAACTTTCCGATGCCTACCAGAGACAGCTGATCACTTTTGTTTGCGCTCTGGATATTGGGCCGTTCCGTACGCTCCTCTAGCAATCCCGACTAAAATAGTGCCTATTAGCGTTGCTACCACTAACGTCGTTGTTTTGAGCCCGACCATCCCGAGTCTTGGGGAGGTTAGTTCTTTTTTTTCTTTCTGAGAGTAACTTTTTTTGAGGATTCTAGTTTTCTTACTGGCTATAGTTTTTTTTTTGAGTTCATCGATTATTCCAGAAATCTCGCGTTTAATTTCGCGTACCGATTTTGTCGTGGGAGTCCTTCCCGGCACCGTCGCCCTTTCGCGTTGACTTAGACTTGGTGCTTTTAGAATACGCGCGAAAGGCCTCACTACCGGTACGGTCTCCGCTACGGAGGGGGGAGTTGTGACGTGATTCTTCCGAATCTCGCCACAAAAATTACTAAACTGTTTTTTTTCACGCTACCTAAGCTCCGCACGACAATCCACCAGCGAAATTCCGTATGCTACGCTATTCTTAAGTTTTCCGTTTGTGAACGTCCACTATCGTCCTTGTTGTCAGTTCCGATTACGTTTCTTGCGATTAATTGTTATTTTGCTTCTATTACGTTATATGCAATCTCTACTCTCGAGTCTCTCGACAACGAACTACGGGCGTGAGGACAGGACCGACGCCTTGGAGATTTTTGAGGATTTTATGACGTCATGGCTGTTTGATGCCGCTTTTGGAGAATATTGGGCGACTCGACAAGGATGCCACGCCGCCTCCACCGAACAAGAGATGCCCGCCGGTCCCGCCGACCTGGAGGTCGCCGGGATCCTGCTGCTGCCACGATGCCGAAAGAAGCCCTGGAGCACCCGGGAGGGGGCTCCGCCGTTTCCGTCGGCCGGCGAGGGCTGCCCTCTGGGCCTATCCGCCGCCGATATGACCGGCAGGGATTTTCGGGGTTTTCCTCCCTGGGCCGCCTAAGGCCGGCTGACCGTCCATGACAGCGCCTCCGTCCGGCTGAGAAGCCGCCTGCGCCTCCTCAACCCGCAAGACCCAGCGTGCTTCGAGGACCGTGCCGTCAGGATCGCCGCTAGATCCCGTTCGGCCGCTTCCGTCGCGGCGCGTCGACGCTCGGGAGAGCTCGGCTACCCTCGTCAACGTTCGGCCAATTCCGGTGCCGTCCCGCCTCACCTACGCCCGCTCGCCAACGATCGTGGATCGAGGGATCATTGTCGTGCGAAGTATGTAAGCGAAAACACTCCGAGCTAATATCAAGCGCCACTAAGGGAGAAAGAGAGAGAAATAGAGATAAAGAGAGAGATAGAGACCGAAGGGATTATTGCCTTGAGGGCCTTTTGCATTTCCTGAGCTTGACGCTTTACGCTTTCTGTTTATTGTGGTGAGATCTTTCGCTTACTTAATATTGTCTGATTTTTGGTGATATTGAAGATTGTAGACACGGGCACGGCTAAACCGTCCGTCTAGCCGGTGACGAATTTCCTTTGTCGTATCAGGCGAATGTCTTTCCGCCTAATATCTTATAAAGGACGATAGTGCCGTTATTAGTGTTATTTTTGAGTTTTCCGATTTGGCGTTTTCTTATATGATTTATGCTTGCGACTCTTCTGTAATTCACAACTTTTCTGGAATCTTCGCTAAAGGAAACGTGGGAATCCGCCTGTTTGAACGCGTGACCCCGGGTTGACCGGCTTGGTTGTTCTTCAGCCAGATTCTCTCGCTGCCGATTTATTCTATTGTGCCTATTGTTATGAGATATCGATTGCCGTAAAAGTATGGTTTTTCTGCTTTTGTCTAATTATTGTGAGATTTTCGAACCTTAAGTTCCGTTAAAGTCAGTGGCGAGCCCACGCCGTATTTATTCTGATCTTTTCTATTCACACTGTTTCTATAATTTTCTTTGCGTTAACTGGGCTAAATTAATTAAATCTTTTCACTTGCTTCACGCTTTGATTTGCGACTTATGTTTCCGATTTTCATAATTCTGTTTTTGTGTGCGATACTTTCTATTGGACTTTCTGTGAATTATTGCTGGTGTTCTCATATTTAATTATCGTTGCTAAGCCTTAACGCATTTTTGGCCTCTTTCGCGGAGAACCCTTCGTGAATTTTACGTGTCGCGTACGTCCCTCTGACGTTGCGCGCCAGGCGCCCTTCGAGGCGACCTTCGTGTTTACGTTCCTCGACGCCGAGCCTTCAGCCGGTCTCGAAATTGTACTATCCGTTCCGAGAACGTCGGGCCGTGCAACCATAATTAAATCTTCGTTATAATATTCTATAATTTTCTAACTGTGATATATTTCTGGTGTGCCATATTCTGTATTACTTTATTGTGACTTTGCTAATTATTGTGCTATTTTCGTGTTCGCGATTTTCGTCGTGGTGTTAACGAACACGCGCGCATTATTCTTTTGTCGGGTTTCGTCGTATTATAATTTCTTTTGCGTGACTCTTTCGTATTCCGATTGTCGACCGCGGTTAAAATTCCACGCGTGCGAGGATTGGAACCGCGCAGTTCGTTCCGCTGCCGTTCCTCTGCCGTTCCTTGCGTTCCGATTTTTGTCATTCTCGTTATTTAGTTATTTTATTTACAAAACGAATTTGTTAGTTTATTCCGAGTCATTCGATACTTCCGACCATATTATTTCCCGTTGTCTAGAAGTATCGAGCCCGCGTGCCCGTAACTTCCTCGCGTGCGCGCTCACGCGTAGCGCCTTCGGTCATTATTTTCCGATAAGGATGCTGCGTCTATAATTTCCGAAATTCTAGTTATGGATTCTTATTTCTCTTTTGCATTGTATAGATTCCGATTTTGACTATCGATTAATGTGAATTAATTTTAAGACTTTTGTAAACTTGTGCTTGGCTTTCGCTCGCACCCTCACTAATGCTTGAGTTCACGCTTTGGTACTATTGCTATTGAGTTTATTGATCCATTGGGATTTTGTTTTGCCTAATACAGCTCTGGTGCGTTAACTAATTAATTTTGATTATTTTCTTGTAGTTTTGCGTATTACTTTCCTCTAAGTCCTTGGCCGAGTTCGTTCCTTCTTAACCTCTTGAACGCCGCGACGCTTCCGACGAGCTAGCCTCCGAAGCGGCGTGCCCGAGGACGGATAGTGGTCGAATTTAGTGATATCTTCTGAGTTCCGGGTAACCGTTAGGTTTAGTTACGTTTTATATTCTTTTTCTTGGCCGTGGTGCCCCTATCTGTTTTGAGTGGCCGTGGTGCCTTTAGGTTAGTTACGTTAGTATCTTTTCTTGGCCGTGGTGCCCCTATCTGATTTTGCGTGGCCGTGGTGCCTTTAGTTTTAGTTCGCCTGGTGGCTCCTTTAGGTTTAGTTTGCCTGGTGGCAATTGGTTACCCCGGACCGATAATCTCTCGCGATCTGTCTAGTATCGATAACGAGCCCCGAGCTCGTGGTGCTCCTTAGAGGGTACCTGGCGCCCAACAATAGCTTTTGAGTTTGCGGAGACCACTTCCGTTCCCGACTTCCGATTTTATTGCGTTTGGTTTTGCCGACGAGCGAAATATCGTCGCAACATTTACAGCTTTCGTTGAAAACTCATCTGTGTAAAAATAAAAAGTAAAAAAGTTGTAGACCCGCTGGAGGCTGCTGGCTACAACGACCACGGTGCACCGGGTAACGCACGGCAGCCGCAGGAGCACGACGACGCGGAAGAACCGGTGCTGTGGGTTCTCAGAAACGGCGTATACGAGGCAGCGGATGCCGACGAGGCGGCCGATGCATTAGCGGAGCACGATGAGGCCCAGAGCCCCGCCGATACCCTCGAAGAAGGTAACGTAGAAAGAGATATTCTTTAAAATTTAAAGTCGTCTTTGTCGAAATTGCTAACTTTAAAAATATAGGGGATGATGAAAACCGGTTAGACGTTGTATTCTCATACATCGAGTCGATGTTTAATCCTCGTGAGGAATGAGAAGCCAGTATGAGCCGAATACTCTTTCTTTTTTTGTTTAATAACAAAAAAAAATTATAAAAAACTCTTTTTCCAAACGCTAGATGTGGGCGCGCAATACCAGACCGGCGGGGGACCCCTTCTTCGGTCGCAGAGATGCGCCGACGAAGACACCCGCGACGAGGGAGTCAGCGATAACGACGTGTTACCACCAGGGCATAGGTTTACCGTACAAGCCGAAACGACGCGTCGCATAAATCGGTTTCGATTAGACGGACGCGAAATAACAATAGCTATCAGGCCACCGCCCCAAGATCCTGATACGAATACGGTGTCTTGGTTGCAGGGCGCAGTCCGGGATATACACGCGTACCTTACAAGCTCGTATACCGCGCAAGATTATATAGGTCTGACGATTAAATCAGAAAGTTTTGCGTGCGGGGCAGCATGGGTGTCGTACAGACCGGCTCGAGAACTTCTCGAAAACGATGTGTGGGGTGTGATATCGTCCGTCGCACAAAGCGCCCAGGCATTCCAAATAGATAGGTCTTTTGTCATCGAGTCGTGTATAGTCGAAGTACCGCGGGGTACGGGGCGCGTGCGATTAGCGCACGAATTTGTAAAAAAACACTCTATACTGACCATAGTGAATAGCGATAACCTCTGTCTACCTAGGTCGCTCGCTGTGGCGATGGTGCACGCTGAACGTGAGGAGGTGCGCTCTGGGGAGTTGCATAAGCGATGGAACGCGGTACGGTGTCAACGGGGTAAATTACAAAAACAATTAGCTCTCGAGCTTGTGACAAACGCCTGTGTAGACATACCGCCTGATGGTTGCGGTATTCCGGAAATTGATAAATTTCAAAGGCACCTTGCTCCGGATGGTATAGCCATTGTTGTTTACGAGTTTGACAGTATAGGCAGCGGTGAGAAACCACTGTACGACGGATCGCAGATAGTCGATAGCGCGTACGGTTCAGGGAAACCACGGCAAACGCTCCGCATTCTGTATTATAATAATTCGCAGCATTATCAACCTATTTTAAATATGCGGGGTGCGGTCGGTAGTCGTGGTTTTTGCGTACCATGTAACAAATCTTACATGTACGAGGCAGAGCATAAGTGCTCCCACAAATGCGCTAGATGTTTCGGAAAACCGCCCTGCGATTCGGTTCTCCCCACATTGTATTGTCGTGAGTGCCATAAGTACTTTTTTGGTCAAATCTGTTTCGATAATCATATAAATACGCTGATTAGTAAACAGAAGGGCAAAGAAAAGAGCGTGTGCCAGGCCGTTCGCAGCTGTCCGCAGTGTCCTAGACCTCTTCAAGGAACCTCTCGTAAGCACTCTTGCGATAAGGTGTATTGCAGCGTCTGCAGGAGTGTTAATGACGTTGGACATCGGTGTTATGTCAGGCCGGTAAAAAAGGCGCCCGTGGAAAAAAATATTCTGTACATCTTCTACGATTTTGAAACACAGCAGTTACAGAAGCTGCCCGGTGACGACGCGGTGCGTATCCACACACCAAACTTGTGCGTCGTTCATCAAGTGTGTACAGCATGCATAAATGATACAGATCTCGCGAGGGTATGCCCGTCTTGCGGTGTACACGAGTGCATCTTCGAAGAGGATCCCGTAAGGCAGTTTGTAGATTTCGCGTGCGATCCTAAAAGAAAATCGTTTCAGAGAGTGATCTGTGTGGCGCATAACGCTAAGGGTTTCGACGCGCAGTTTATACTGAAGCATATCGCGAAGCGTAAACGGAAAACTCTAAAACCACCGACGCTGATACTCAGTGGCACTAGTATCATAATGATGAAGACGTGTCGTGTAACATTCATAGACAGTCTTAATTATTTTCACATGCCTCTGAGTGCCCTGCCAAAAGCCTTCGGTCTCGTGGGCTCTGCTGGTTTGAAACAAAAAGGTGTCTTTCCGCATCTATTCAATACTCCCGAGAATCAGTATTACGAGTATATCGGTCCTCTACCGCCACTCGAGTTTTATTCGCCCGACACGATGCCTACGGCCCAGCGTAATCAATTCTTAGCATGGTATAACGAACAACGGTCTGCGGGCTACGTATTTAACTTTCGAACAGAGTTTATAGATTACTGTAGATCAGACGTTACCATTCTCAGGCAGGCTTGCGTTTATTCCGCGAAATGTTTCTTCAGCATCGCAGCGTTTGCCCTTTCTCGGAGAGCACCACCATAGCCTCAGCGTGTTCGAGAGTTTTTAGAAAAAACTTTTTGCGGGACGAACAGATAGCCATTGTACCACCGGGTGGATACCGATACGGTGATAAACAATCGCGTAAGCCTGTCTTATGGCTTCTTTCGCTGGAGCATCGTTTGGGCTGTGCCATAGTTCACGCAGGGCGCACTCGGGAGTATCGTCTACCGGATGGTACACCCGTCGACGGCTATTACATGGACACCGACACAGGCCTGCGACACGTATTCCAGTTTCAGGGTTGTTTCTGGCACGGTTGCCCAAAATGCTATCGTATAAACAGAGAAAGTCGTCTACACACGGGTGGATCCATGGACGCGCGCTTCGAGAGAACGCATGCTACGAACGATAAGATTCGGTATTTAGGTTACGAGCTGACGAAAATTTGGGAGTGCGAATTCGACCGCTGGATAAACGATTCTGAACAGGCCGATTTATACAGAGCGCTGAATGAGAACCCGCTGGTATCGCAGGCACCGCTCGAACCCCGCGATGCTTTCTTCGGTGGCCGTACAGGGAATACCGTCAGTTTTTACGAAGTCGAGGGGTCTGAGAGGATACACTACGTAGATGTGTGCTCGCTCTACCCCTTCATTTCGAAAACGGGGAAATTCCCTGTAGGTCACCCTACAGTGTACGTGGGCGACGACTGTCGCGAACTAACGGGTGATCGCAACAACATCGATAGCGTAGAGGGGCTGATTAAGTGTGTCGTGTTACCACCGCGAGATCTGTATCACCCCGTGCTACCGACATGCATGCACGGTAAATTGCTTTTTGCACTGTGTCGTTCCTGTGCAGAGTCAACGCTGCAGGGCTCGTGTCCTCACGAGAATCCTGAGGATAGAGTATTCGAAGGGACATGGGTTGTGGACGAGGTCAGACGCGCTGTACGTAAAGGATATCAAATAACGACGATACACGAAATATGGCAATATGAGATCACTCAGTACGATCCGGCGACGCGGACGGGCGGTCACTTTGCCAATTACATAAATACATTCCTGAAGATTAAGCAGGAGTCTAGCGGGTGGCCGCGTGAGTGCACCGACGACGAGTCCAAGAAACTGTATGTAGAGGAGTACGATCGGGTCGAGGGTATTCGACTAGACCCTGCTAATATAAAATCAAATCCCGGTCTGCGGGCAGTCGCCAAACTATGTCTGAATTCCTTTTGGGGTAAGTTCGGGCAGCGCGAAAATCTACCTAAAACGGAAATCGTAACCAGTCGTCAGAAGCTCGTGAGTTTGCTTACGTGCCCGGAGGTCGAAATTACGGGTATTCTACCCGTAGATGACGATATGCTCTACGTCAGTACGAGTAGTACGAGCGAATCGGTGATACCCACAGCGTACACAAACGTCGTTATAGCCGCATACACCACGGCTCAAGCTCGCCTTAAGTTATATGACTATGTCGAGAAATTAGATCGACGTGTACTATATTACGACACCGACTCGTGTATATACGTATCGGGTAGACGGCACGCCGATAACGCTTACGAGCCGCCGCTCGGCAGTCTTTTGGGCGATTTAACCGACGAGTTGGAGTCGTACGGTGTTGGTAGCTATATCACGTCTTTTGTCTCGGGAGGCCCGAAATTTTATGCGTACCGGGTACGTAAGCCAGACGGTCCTTACGCGGAGATCTGTAAGGTCAAAGGTATCACGATTGACCACGCGACGAGTCTGGCCATTAATTATAACTGGATACGCTCTTATGTGACGGGAGAGACCAGCGAGCCTGTTGTTTTACGCTACGACGCGATACGTCGTACGCCGTTTCACGACGTAGTGACGCGTCTAGAATCAAAAACGTGTAAACCGACAGAGCTTCAAAAACGGCGACGCGACGGTCGTTTCGGCTCTTTGCCCTACGGATTTATGTAATTAATATCACAAACAAAACTTGTATAAATGTATATACACCGCCTGTACAATAATAATAATAAAAACATATTTATTTGAAAAACAAAAAAAAACCTCTTTATCGATCTATTCCCGAAGGCTCCACCAACCCGCCCATGTTATTTATTTTTTCAGCGACGCTTCGGACATGCTAGCCGTGCACTATGGCTAGCTATGCGGTTGACACGCATACATGCCGACTATTAGCTCACAGGTGCATGATGAGCTCACCCGGACGAGAGGCTAGCAACGTCACCGCTAAGAGCTAGCAAGCGCGCGCGACGTCACGAGCTTCGCGCGTGCCGCGCGCCCGCCGCGGCCGGGCCCCGCGATGGAAGGGGGAGTGTGTAAAATCCAGCAGACTCTTTAACAGTATATTCGTAAAGAGCACCGCCAAATAGCCTCATTTGGCATAATGGACACACGGTGGAAGCACCCGTGGACGTCGATGGTCTGTGGGCCAACATGGTGCGGGATGACGTTTTTCGTAAAGAAATTCCTACGGTTCATCGAGGATATGAGTGACGTGCGATTCGCGCGCGTTCTCTTTTACTATGCAGAGTGGCAGGAGGGGTACATGGAGTACGGGAGCTCTATAGAGTTTCACGAGGGACTGCCACAAAACACCGATTACGGCAACGATCCACGCCCGAAACTCGTCATCATCGACGATCTCATGAGAGAATCGTCCAATAACACGGTGGTCGACCTTTTTACCAAAGGCAGCCATCATAAGGACATCAGTGTTATCTTCATTACGCAGAATCTCTTTCATCAGGGGCCCGGGCAGCGCGATATCTCGTTGAACGCCAACTACATCGTTGTATTTAAAAATCCGCGCGACAGAGCGCAGATACAACATCTGGCGAGACAGGTGTTTCCTGAAAATCTGCGCTTCGTACAGGAAGTCTACCGCGATGCCACCGCCGAACCGCACGGTTATTTACTACTCGATTTGAAGCAGACGACCCCCGATAACTGCCGCTTTCGCACGTGCGTGTTTCCTTCGGACCCGTTCCACTACGTGTACGTACCGCAAAAGGGTATAAAGGGTGGGTACGCCGATCGAGACGTACCAGTCATTCGGTTGTAATGGTATCCAGCGCACGCTGCTCTATAGGGCGGAAGCACGCCACAGTGTTAAAGGCTATTTGCCACCTGGACAGCAAACAACGCAGCGCCTTGTTACGAGCGGCCGACCCACGCCTCGTCAACTGTATATGCGAATGCGCTCTGAATATCCTTCGCGGCAACGTACCTCTCAAGCCGACTCACAAATGGCGCTTACGAAAACACGCACCGCTGCTGAGACGTTTATCCAGACCGGGTTCAGCAGTCAAAACTAGAAAACGCCTTATCGTTCAGAGTGGCGGTTTTCTACTTCTTCTGCTAGCACCCATACTGGGCACCGTCATATCAAAACTCATAGGTGGAGGCGGATAGGATATACGCAGCGCAGAGCGAGAAAGAGAGAGCGAGATGGAGCATGCGAAAAAGATGGTTCTCATCCCTCATGAGAGCGTGAATACCGTGCACCAGCAGTACCGCCGTGCAGCGCCTCATACGCACCAGCACAGTCAGGAGGGCATGGACACCGTTAACACCGTACAAAACCCTGGGACCCCCTTAAGCAGATTAGACGCGTCGATGAAGGAGATCCTACACTCGCCGAATTTCATTGACGAGCGCGAAAAGTGGAAGATGTACAACCAGGTGCTGCAGCGTTATCTACACTTTATCGAGGACCTGCGAAATAACGCCGACGAGGATAGGCGCGCCGATAGCAATAACAAGAAAAAAAATAACAATTCCGCGGAGGATAACGCCCGGAGCCCGACCGCCGATGCTGACGACGACGACGTCATTACCAGTGTACCCCAAAAGTACAGGACTAAGGCGCGGCTCCTACTAGGCAGGTTGCGTAACGCTGGCTCACCACACATTTCGTGGAGTAAACAGCGCGTTACGCGTATCGGTGGAGCCGTCGTGCAGGACGCCAACATCGTTGATTTAATCAATGACGCTATGCGTGAGAGAAAAACGGCGAGACCGGCGGGGAGTCGGCAGTTTGCGCGGTTCCTCCGTACTGCTGGTATACCGCGCGAATTTATTGGCAATCAGCGTCTATGGAAGGAGGGGAGCAACACTACGCCTCTCAGTAATCAGCCACGGCGCCGTGTAACAATCGTACCGCGCCCAATCGACACGACTCAGAGCTCGTCTACAGAGGAGGAATTTGGCGAGGTGTTTCAGGAAGTGTTTAGAGACTCCGGGGAAGAAGAGGCCGTGGGGAAAAGATATACACGATCCGTGTCGGCTAGTACAGCCAACGATACCGAGAAAAAGAAAAGATTAGAATGGTTAAGGCTGCCGTGAACCAGAAGAAGAAGAAGAAGAAGTCGGGTGATGACAGCCTTCTGAGGCGACTTTATTACACACCAGCAGAGCCGTCTTCGTACGCCGGTATCGGTAACCTCGAGCGAGCGGTTAAGGGTAGGGTAAAGCGAAATTCCGTCGTACATTGGTTAGAGGCGCAAGACGCGTATACGCTGCATAAGCCCGTACGCCGTACGTATCAGCGCCGCTCTTACGCCGCGCCGTCAGCAATATCGACGATGTTTGGTAGGCCGATCTCGTGGACCTTCGCTCGTTGAAGGAGTACAACGATGGTCACACGTATATCCTTGTAATAATTGATGTACTCAGCAAATACGCTTGGGTCGAGCCTTTACGCGATAAGTCCGGTGCAACGGTAGCAGCGGCATTCTGGCGGGTTTTGGCACGTAGTAAGAATAGGATACCCGTGTACCCGCAGACAGACAAAGGTAAAGAGTTTACCAATGGCGTACTGCAGCGTCTGCTCGAGGAGCTCGGCATAGGATTCCGCGTAGCGCGCAGCCCCGACGTAAAGGCAGCTGTCGTCGAACGCTATAATCGTACTCTGAAGGAGCGTATGTGGCGTTACTTTACACATAGAAACACGCGACGGTACATAGATATTCTTCAGAGCCTCGTGGAATCGTATAACAGGACACGCCACTCTGCGATAAGAATGCGTCCTGTCGACGTAACCATGTATAATGCCGCTACGGCACGGATGAACCTGTCCATGCGATACGCCACAGCGAGCCCGCGTATCCCTAAATACGGTGTCGGCGACCTGGTACGCATCAGTAGCGGTAGGAACCCTTTTGCGAAAGGTTACGAGGGGGGTTGGACTCGAGAGTTTTTTAAAATCATACGCCTAGGTACAACGAGAGAACCACCCGTCTACATCTTAGAAGATCTCGCCGGCGAGGAGATTGACGGTATTTTTTACGAGGAGGAGCTCGTTCGAGTCCGCAAGGACCTCGCAAAGGACACGTTTCTCGTCGATCGTGTGATAAAACGAAGCGATCGTGGGAAAGCCCAAAAAGTACTGGTCAGCTGGGTCGGTTACCCCGAGAAATTTAATTCGTGGATACCGGCTGCCCGCTTAAAGAACAATGAAGGACCAATTTTATCTCGTTCTGCCCAGTAACAGCAGTATGTCGTATTATCCCGAAAATAAAACTACCAGTTTTACCACGCATCTACCGCATCAGATCGATTTACACGGGGCATGGGCTGTTGCTCTGATCGAAATACAGATCCCTATGACCTTTCTTCACGTGCCCGCAGCGCTAAAAGACTGGGATCACGTGGGCGTGGTCACCACCCGCACCAAACCGCGGAAGAACCACAAAGAACCGATAGTGGGTCTTATGATGACGGGTTCTAACGTGGCGCACGGTGTTTATGACGACGTAAAGACACTCGTTGACGAAATAAACACTACCAGGTCTACGAAGGGCCGTCTGAAATTAGAGCTCTGTAGAGGCGATTACGCTAGCGTATCGCTCGTCTCTACCGATAACGATCTAGCCGACCCACACGAACTGAGACTCTGCCGGTCTCTGGCGCGCATCCTAGGTTTTCCCGAATCGGTCGTGGTATCGAAAGCACATCCCGTTGTGATGGCCGATCAGCCGATTAGCCTGATCAACGCCCTACCTAAGATGCTTTTTGTTTAGACCGATGTCTGCAAGCCGTATATCACCGGAGCCGTCCAAACACCCTTGCTTCGTGTGGTTCCCCTGCAAACGGATAACAAATACGCGTACGCAGCCATGAAAGTACTCTCGTTTTCACCGTTAAAGTATATACCGCTGCTCCGCACGACTTTTCAAACGATCGACATCGATATAAGAGATCAACTAGGTGAACCTATACCATTCGAATCAGGGACGCTCTCCGTAACACTACACTTTAAACGGCTAGACTGATGGCTCATTACACCGACTACTACGAGTCGCAGATCGGTGGGGGATATTCCACGAAATTTCGAGTATTCGCGGGGTCGCCTTATCAGCGAGGACATGATATTGGTAGCTTTCTCGGTGGTCTGTTTCGGCGTGTGTTACCTTTGCTATCGAGAGGAGCCCGAGCCGTCGGTAAGGAGGCGGTGCGCGCGGGCATGAATATCTTGACGGACGTCAGCGACGGCGGCGCTCCGCTGAAACAGGCATTTCGCGCCAGGGCCACCGAATCGGGTATGAATCTTAAACGTAAGGCGGAGGCGAAAATTGACGAGCTCATGAAAGGATCGGGCTATAAAGCTGTAAAACGATCACGCGGCGACCACTCTATCATCGGCGTCGCTGGAAGGAGCATCGCCTCAAGAACTGCTAACAAGCGTAAGAGACGTACGTGGAAGAAGGCTGCTCCGCGTCGAAAAAAAAGTAGTAAAAAAATAAAGTCAAAAACCAAGAAACCCAAAAATCGTCGTAGGATCGCTAGTAAGAAAGTAAAGCGGAGTGTGCTGGATATCTTCTCCTAAACGCTACCTCTATCATGGCCTTTCTACACGCACACTCCTGCGAGTGTATGAAATCGGAGCTCGAGCTCTTTACACTACCACCGACACAGACCACTATAGAGAGCGCTCAGTGGGTACACTACAAGCCCATCTCATCGCTGACCGATGACTCGCCCATTGAATTTTTCGTGCCGGGTAACGGCGACGAATACCTCGATCTAGCACACACCATGCTGAGTTTACGCGTGCAGCTACGATCTAAGGATGCGTTAGCCCCTGACGCTCTGGGCAAAGCAGCCCCTGTTAACAATCTGCTACACTCGCTGTTCAAGCAGGTGGACGTGTTTCTTAATCAGAAACTCGTATCACCGCCTAATAACGCGTACGCTTACAGGGCATACATAGAGACGCTATTAAATTATGGGCCAGCCGCCAAGGGGTCCCACCTCTCGAGCGTGCTCTGGTACGACGACACGCCCGGTCATATGGACGATACAGCGGGCAAGAATATGGGTCTCGTGAATAGGCAGGCGTTCGTCGGTAAAGACAAGGCGGTCGATCTGATCGGTCATTTGCATTGCGATGTGTTTAACCAGGAAAAATTTTTATTAAATGGTGTTGAGCTCCGTTTACGTCTCGTACGCACGAGAGACGGTTTCTCCCTCATGGATCCAAAGAGCGAGTGTTCTTTACATATAACGGAGGCCACGCTCCTCGTTAGACGCGCCAAAATAAGCCCCGGTATTCTAATTGCTCATTCTAAAATGCTATCAAAGACAACTGCAAAGTATCCACTTACGCGTGTAGATGTCAAGGCACTGACGATGCATGCCGGTTTGCACGGTGGCACTATGGACAACGTGATTCTCGGCCAATTACCTAAGCGTATTATAATAGGCTTCGTCGATAACAAGGCCTTCAATGGCAACTATCAACTCAACCCGTTCAATTTTAAAAACTATTATATTAATTTCCTATCGCTGTACGTCGACGGTGTTCAAGTACCCTCGAAAGCGCTGTAGACCGATTTCGGCAAATCCGGTCTTTACGTGGACGCGTATCATACCCTCTTCAGTGGCACGGGTATACACTTCCTCAACGAGGGTAATTCGATATCTAGGAACGCTTACGCAGACGGCTACTGCCTGTTCGTTCTCGATCTTACACCCGATCTCTCGGCAAACAGCAACACCCACTGGAACCTGATCAAGCACGGTAGTGTACGAATTGAGGTACGCTTCGACGAACCGCTGGCCACCACCGTGAACTGTATCGTTTACGCTGAGTAGGATAACGTTCTGGAGATCGACGCCTCGCGGCAAATCATCGTAGATAACGGCGGATAAACAATCGAAGAAAATACATAGATCAGCAATTTGGGGTATGCGTCATCGTCTTTTTGTGCACTAGGTATCACCTGTGATCGTCAGCATTGACGTTAGTTTCTCGTTGAACGCCTTCGAGTTAGCACCGCAGCGATGGATTTCGTGATCGAGATTGAGTACTTCAAAGACTCCGAGGGACGTCTGGCTCCGAAGGAGATCGGCGTTGTGGCTGTGGAAAGAAGATACATAGGCCACTGGATCGTTTCACCACCGTGCGATTTCAACGAATTATCACCGACGATCAGATGCGAGAACAACACCATGACCCGCTATCGACACGGTCTAGAGTGGTTCGACGGTGGTGTAACGTACAAGCAGTTATACGCCAATCTCCGAAATATAGCTGGTATTTCGCGGAGCATATACACGAGGGGCTCGGAGAGCGTGCTTTTTCTGCAGACCGTTATGGCCCGGGAGGTTATAAATTTGGATGAAACCCCCGATAACTCACCATACGAGGACTTCCCACCGAATCGTGACCATTACGAGTGTATCGTTCACACCTGTAAGGAAACCCGAGGATCGTTTACCTGTGCTCTGAACAACGCCTTGCGCCTTGAATTTTGGCTTCGGAATAACGGACCGCATATATGAACACGCTAGACCTTTACCTCGGTCTTCGCGGTATATCGGATCATACGACGGGTGTCTACGCAGCTGATAGAATACCCCGAAATTGGTCGAAGCCCGCTGCCATTGTCGCCAACACGGACGATCATACGAAACCAGGAGCGCATTGGGTTGCCATGTACGTGGACGCTGACGAAGACGGCTACTACTTTGATAGTTACGGATTACCACCGCTGAATCATCGCCATGCATCGAGACTACGACGGAACTGTCGATCCTTCCGATGGAACACTCAGCAGCTTCAGGTAATTTTGGGACTCCCTGTATACATGTTAGCAAAAAAAAATAGTGATAAATATATATGTATAAATAATTAAAATATAATAATAAAAAGGAATAACAGACATGATGTGCGTATATATATATATATATATATATATATATATCTAATCAATTATTTAGTAGGTAAGACAAAAAAGTAATTGTTCTTTTTTCTATCACATTTCTCTTATTCTTCTTTCCTCCTGCGTCGAGGGCGTATCCGTCGTCTTCCTCATCCGGACGGGAAAGCAAAATTAATGTACACCGATACGGATAGCTTGATATACCCCTTTAATGTTCCCAATGTATACGAATTAATTAAGCGCGATGTACACAGATTCGACACTTCAGACTATCCGTCGGCTAATATATACGGTATACCATTAGTCAATAAGAAAGTTCTAGGTCTCATGAAGGATGAAAATAATGGTAAAATCATGACTGGGTTTGTAGGACTGCGGGCGAAATTGTACAGTTTTCGAATTTTAGGCGAAACTAGGGATAAGAAGCGTGCGAAAGGAATCAAAGGATCTACGTTAAAGACCATAACCTTCGATGATTATCTACAGTGTCTCGAGTGTCGAAAAAATTTGATTAAACCTGAAAATTTGATTCGAAGCAAAAAGCCTGAGGTTTATACTGTTGAGCAAAAGAAAATAGCATTAAGTTGGAATGATGATAAGAGAGTGATTGTTTCTCATACGACGGATACCCTCCCATGGGATTATAATATATGTTAAAATATGTAACCGTGTGCGAGGAAAAAATGAATTTTTCATCATGACCTCAACACGTACCGATCACCTGGATGGCATCATCCAAATTTTTATTGTCCTTAGTGCAATATATACAATGGTCAAGTGGACCGTTCGTTCGTTCGTGTGTGCATTTAGATCCTCGTTTCTACGAACTACAAGTGGGGGTAAGCTGGAGCGATTCATCCGACTCGACTCGACTCATCCGTTCGACTCAGAGTTAGAACAGAAAAAGCAACCATGGCGCGACGACGACGAGGTGAAATACATGTGATAGTGAGTGTAGTGTCCTCTAAGTTTCTATTAATACACAAACTAAATATTTCAAAGAAGTTTTATTATATAACGTGTTGTTTATTTATTAAAGCTCAAAGGATATACAGGGTGATCCAGAATTACTTTCACACCCGAAAGTGGGTGATGGCTGGGGGTCCCCCGAGTACCCTCCTGCAAACCGTTTGCAAAAATTCGCGATAGTTTTTAAATGAGAAGCATTTAAGTGCGACCAATCAGAACGAAGGATTTCCGCGGATTCATTCGCGGATTCCAAAGATAGCTGCTTTGCAATAGCTTCCCACAAATTCCGCGCTTAGCAATTGTTTCATAGCTCGAGCGAGCGTCGTAGGATTTGTTGACTAACTACTAATATGGGCATGGGCGTGGCTTAGGCTGGCGCAGCAGCTACACGTGCAACGCGCGATCGGCAATTGTTTCGGGATACGCATTCAGCCAGACGAAAACCGGTACACGGTGTCCGAAACGTCATGCACTGAATTTTATAGCAGTCCTGAGGAAAACAGATTATTAAAGTGAGAGGGAGTTGGGAGGGTGGGTGGTGGGACTGATGCATTAAATTTAAAATGAATTGAAAACTAAGCATAAAACTATTAATTTTCGGTCCTGTGGATAGCCATATCGAATTTCCAAGACATCGCGATTGCTGATTTTAAAGTTATAGAGTACTCATCGATTCTGGAGACTGTAAAAAATACGTAAAATAGGAAAATAGATTAGGAGAGAAACGCAAAGACACGTATCCCTTCTTTTCGTCCCTAGAATGTTCACACCAAGTTGCAGCACGTTGCGACTTTCGGTGGCAACATTTATCGACTTTGAACTTTGCAAAAAATACATGAAATCGAAAAAATGATCTGGGAAAAAAATGCAAAAATACGTATCCCGTTTTTTCGTCCGTAGAATGTCCCCACCAAGTTGCAGCCTTTTGCGACTTCCGGTGGCAACGTTACGCAACACTTGTCGACTTTGAATTTTCAAAAAAATACGTCAAATTGACAAAATGGACTAGGAGAGAAATGCAAAAACACGTATCCCTTTTTTTCGTCCCTAGAAGTTGATCATAAGTTGAGAATACAAGTTGAGAATATATTGGGAACAAGTTGAGTATAAGTTGAGAACAAGTTGATCATAAATTGAGCATAAGTTGAGAACAGATTGGTAACAAGTTGAGTATAAGTTGAGAACAGATTGGTAACAAGTTGAGTATAAGTTGAGAACAAGTTGATCATAAGTTGATCATAAGTTGAAAACATGTTGGTAACAAGTTGAGTATAAGTTGAGAACAAGTTGATCACAAGTTGATTATAAGTTGAGAACATATTGGGAACAACTTGAGTATAAGTTGAGAACAAGTTGATCATAAGTTGATCATAAGTTGATCATAAGTTGATCATAAGTTGAAAACATGTTTGATTTGATGTGGCCATTCTAGGGACGAAAAAAAGGGATACGTGTTTTTGCATTTCTCTCCTAGTCCATTTTGTCAATTTGACGTATTTTTTTGAAAATTCAAAGTCGACAAGTGTTGCGTAACTTTGCCACCGGAAGTCGCAAAAGGCTGCAACTTGGTGGGGACATTCTACGGACGAAAAAACGGGATACGTATTTTTGCATTTTTTTCCCAGATCATTTTTTCGATTTCATGTATTTTTTGCAAAGTTCAAAGTCGATAAATGTTGCCACCGAAAGTCGCAACGTGCTGCAACTTGGTGTGAACATTCTAGGGACGAAAAGAAGGGATACGTGTCTTTGCATTTCTCTCCTAATCTATTTTCCTATTTTACGTATTTTTTACAGTCTCCAGAATCGATGAGTACTCTATAACTTTAAAATCAGCAATCGCGATGTCTTGGAAATTCGATATGGCTATCCACAGGACCGAAAATTAATAGTTTTATGCTTAGTTTTCAATTCATTTTAAATTTAATGCATCAGTCCCACCACCCACCTTCCCAACTCCCTCTCACTTTAATAATCTGTTTTCCTCAGGACTGCTATAAAATTCAGTGCATGACGTTTTGGACACCGTGTACCGGTTTTCGTCTAGCTGAATGCGTATCCCGAAACAATTGCCGATCGCGCGTTGCACGTGTAGCTGCTGCGCCAGCCTAAGCCACGCCCATGCCCATATTAGTAGTTTGTCAACAAATCCTACGACGCTCGCTCGAGCTATGAAACAATTGCTAAGCGCGGAATTTGTGGGAAGCTATTGCAAAGCAGCTATCTTTGGAATCCGCGAATGAATCCGCGGAAATCCTTCGTTCTGATTGGTCGCACTTAAATGCTTCTCATTTAAAAACTATCGCGAATTTTTGCAAACGGTTTGCAGGAGGGTACTCGGGGGACCCCCAGCCATCACCCACTTTCGGGTGTGAAAGTAATTCTGGATCACCCTGTATATGTATCAAACATATGTTGGAGAAGAGGAGCCAGCGTTGTGCTCGGAGTGTGTGGAGGAGCGAGCTCAACGGCTGGCTCCTCTTCGAGGAATTAGACTGGGGAGAAGATATTTTTGGATTGAGGCAGCTCTTTGGGCTGCCTCAAATTACAAATTATAATTGGTGCGTATTAATCAATTCTATATATGGAACACCATGTATGTGTGTCACACATGAATAGTAATATTATTATTTATTTTTTGCAGGGACTCTGACTATGATACGGATGACGAGCGCTGAGGAGGAGGAGGGAAAAAAAATAAATTTTTATATTTTTGTATTTTTTATATTAATAAGTTTTGTTTTTTAAATTTGTTGTATATTTTTATCTTTTTTATATTTCTTATGTTTTTTTTAGTAATATAAAATATTTTAAAATTTTTATATTTTGTATTTTTATATTTTATATTAATTAAGTTTTTTTTTCCTTCTAATAATAAATTTTATATATTAAAATTAAGTAAGTTGTGTTTTATTTCAAACTCCTTATGTCCCACTTATTAATCCAAGTATTATGCGAATCGGCAGAATCGGAGGACCAGGCCTTACCAATTAATCAAGATACGTTTTTACGACTTAAAGCAGATTCGCGTCAACAATACGGTAATAACCGAAAATGTATCACGCGCTACAGCTTTATAATATACATAATGTGTCTTACAAAATACGGTGTTCTATTTTACCACGTGTACACTTATCTCCTTAGGATAATTAAAAAGTTACCGACCGGCGGTCAATGCATAATTACCGACCGTGATAGGCCCCTGGGGGCATGCAAGGCCGCTGCTACTGAGTTTCGGGACTTAGGACCAGATCCGCATGGTGGGGGAGCTAGGCATAGGGCGGTGGTGGGGGAGAGCCGCCCACATGGGCGAGGGGGTGACGCCATAGTGCGGTGCGGGGGGCACAGCGCGATGCGCTCTATGACTCATAGGGGACAGTGGTGGGGGTTTGTTGTGACTCCCAGGAGTGGCCTGTAACTACTAACTACAACGGGGCAGCATCAGAACGTGAGAAGGTCCTTGCAAGGCCAAGCGGCAAGGGGAAAACAATGTTACAACTGCGGTAACGCCGGGCACATGGCACGAGATTGGAGGCGCAAGTCGAGTTGCGTCAGCCTACCGGCACCGCAACAGAACAAGGACGTCAACCAGGTCGACGTTGTTTGCACGTATTGCAAACTCAAAAAACACATTTAGAAGAAGTGTCGGAGGAGGTTAATGAGGAAACAAGAAAACTAACAGGAATCGACACGAGACCCACCCCGGTAAGACGTTGCCGAAAAGCGGAATGGTCTAAATCCCGTTCAAGCCTCCTCTAGCCGCGAAAATGCCGCCAAGCGAACATTGGGTACCTTAAGTCTCAATAGCATACAGAGGAAAGCATACCATCCAGAAAGCAACGGTACTTTAGAACGTTCGCATCGCACGCTCGCAGAATACCTTAAGAACTACATAGACGAGGAGCAGGGAAATTGGGATGAATGGCACAGATACGCAATGTTTACTTACAATACTACACCTCATACGGCGACCGGACTGTCACCTTATACGCTAGCGTTCGGTCAGGAGGCAGAACTCCTGACAGCCGTGAAACAGGAGCCGCGGAACTCCTACTCCTTAGAAGACTACGCACAGGAACTAAGGGAAAGGCTACGGGCCGCATGGACTGTAGCCGGGGCTAACGTACGTTACGCCAAGGAAAGGTCTAAACTGATCTACGACGCGAAAGCGAAAATTGAAGAATACCGGATAGGAGATTGGGTGCTACTCCATAATGAAGCCGTACGGCGTGAGCGTTCAGCGAAATTGATCCCGAAATCGATAGGCCCTTACGAAGTAATCGCGAGAAATTCGGCGATTAATTACACAATAAAAATGGGTCGGAATACCATGCTGGTCCACGCAAAACGCTTAAAAAACTTCGCGGAGCATAGAAAGGAAAAGGGATAAGGACGCACCCGGAGAACGAGCGGAAATTATTCAACAACGTGGCACTGGAATATAAGGAGCATAAACTATTTATTAAATTACGCCCTACACTCCTTGGCCACACTTCGCGCACACCTCTCAGAATAGCCGCCGAAGCCCCAAGAATTCGGGTGTGTCCTCGTCCCCAGCAAAGACACTAAGACTCCACAGGGCCTCCACCGTCCTTTGGCACATGAATCTCCTGCGCCTGATTTCCCTGAGAGTTCATATACCGGTCCTCTCGACCGAAAAACGACTATCCCTCTTTAAGGAGATTACCAGCTGGTCCTAAAGAACGAAAGATAAGCCATTAAAAGAGGATGCAGTGAACATCCCTTGTACACACGCGGAAAAGAGACTGTCGCCGATACTAACCAACCGACACAGCACGTCAGGCTCTAGCGCCGCCACTTCGCAGTAAATTGTTTCGTACATCCACTCTATTGCGTACGAATGACAAAAACGGAATGAGCTCTCGGGAGCCTGCCGCGACCGAAGCCAGGGAAAAGGGGAACCGAGGGAGGGCAATTATTTACATTGCATAGGCAATTCCTTGGTCAAGCCAGCTTTGGGTAACACACGATTCCTTTTGCAGAACTATGCTGCTGATAGTGAGCCGAGTAGACTTCAGAGAAGCGGGAAAAGGGTATATGGTGACCACCTTTGCCAGTAATCTGGAAATATTCTACGAGGAGATAGGAACCCTCTCGAAAGCCAAAATGACTTGGAGACTGGCAGTGACTATGGACTTCACGGCTGTGATGAAGCGAGAAGCAGACGCCAGCACTAATTTGCTCCGGAGTTTAGAGATATGCGACAAACAGGGAAAGAATGACCCTTTCTGTCTAGCCGTCGCAGATTTCGTGACCAGGATGGTGAAGAAAATAGAAGACGGAATGGGAACGGTCCAAAGCCTCGTGAAACCGGATGCAGCGCGTAAGCGCAGGGGATTAATCGACGGTTTAAGTTCGATCATAAAGTACATTACCGGAATGAATAGCCTGGAACTGAAAAATTGTAAACATTTCGCGGACCAGAATATATGCAATCCCCTGCATCCATCAATACCTCTTACAGGATTAGCACCATGCGAAGTACTGACATTCGCGATAATGGATACGGGCAGCGGCATTCACTGTCCAAAACGGGTCGGAACCCTGGACCATACTCTCGTAATCACCATGCATCAGCCGGGTAGATGGTTATATGTAGCGCCCACCGACGGACCTATTAGTGTAACTTGCGGGTGTTCAACGCGATATAGACTCGATTTGCGAATGGGCATTTTCAAACTGTTCATCTATTATTCCGACCAAAACTTGCTGTATGATTCTAGGCAGTGCGAGGTATATCAACCTGATCAATTCTAATAGCTTACCCTATCTCTACGCAGGCTGCACGCCTATCCCGTATTCCTCGTCTGTTAGGAATCTCGGACTAAATGTTGACAATGCTCTCTCCTGGAATGCTCACACGAATAATGTGTGTAAGCGATTTGCGAAGACCCTTTACCTGCTAAAGGTTAACTGAAATGTACTCACCTTGGGATTGAGAAAGCTTCTAGTCTCTTCCTTGATATTTCCGATCATTGACTATTGCTTTATCGTTTACGGAGCAACTTCAGTGTCTAATATTAATAGAGTCCAGGTTGCCTTAAATTCGTGCGTACGTTTCATTTTCGATGCGAAAACGGATGAGCATATCAACCCGTACTACGCGGAGCTTTATTGGCTTACGGTTAGAATGCGTCATCTTAAGTCCCTTGGCCTTTTATTATATTAGGTATTAAATACGGGCAGTCCCACCTACCTTGCGACATCGGCTGTACATGTATCCTCGGCTGGAGTGCGCACGGTGAGTAAGACAAATGATCTGACCGTTCCTGTCCATCGTACGGAGTTGTATAGACACTCTTTCCATATTTCTTCGGCTCTATTTTGGAACTCGCTTCCAAATGAGATTAGAAACTCTACCACTCTGCGCACTTTCAAGTCACGACTACATTACTACTTATTGCTATTAACGGCGCATGCGGGATCCCTTTGACGCGCAGTCCCCATTTGCTGCCGCGTCAGCTGTCTTTGTTAATGTATAATACAGGGTGTTCGTTATGAAGCGCACTGTAGTAACACCTTTGCATTCCTTGTCAAATTCTAATGAATACGTGTATTTTCATTTTTTATTTAATATATCAAAATTTCGAGATAATCAAGGTTGAAGATGCAGTAATGCGACCAATCAAAACGCGTTGAAATTGAGCGTAGATGACGTCGCAAGCCAGTCCGCAAGGCCTGCTTACACTAGGCCAATAACACTAAGAGTATCGTCGTAGTCTCCCTGTTTATCAGCATGTAATTGAGTAAGATACAAGAGACGATATTCTTAGTGTTATCGGCCTAGTGTAAGCAGGCCTTGTGGGTTCACTCGCGACGTCATCTACGCTCCGTTTAAACGCATTCTGATTGGCCGCATTACTGCAACTTCAACCTTGATTATCTCGAAATTTTGATATATGAAATAAAAAATGGAAATACACGTATTCCTTAGAATTTGACAAAGAATGCAACGGTGTAACTACAGTGCGTTTCATAACGAACACCCTGTATATGTAATTTATAATACAAGGTAATGTGTAATGTATACTACTACGATGGAATCGTTCAGTGTATGTTGAGATTGTTATTATTGTTATTATTAGATACTTATGTAAATGGTTATGTACAGAGTGTATCAGCAGAAATGCACGTTTGCGATTTGCGGTGAAACGGTGCAAAATTTTGAAAATCTGATGTCACAACCATTGAATATTTTTTGATAGCGCATCGAATGGGCATATTATTATTGTACGCTCAACTTCCGGTCGCAAATAAAAAAAATTATCTTCGCCATTTCAAATCATATTGAAACAAGTTAAATGCAAAAGTTGTAGAGCAAGAAAAAATAATAGAGATGAAAAAAAAATTCGAACGAATTGCACACTGTGACGTGATTCTTCCGAATCTCGCCACAAAAATTACTAAACTGTTTTTTTCACGCTACCTAAGCTCCGCACGACAATCCACCGGCGAAATTCCGTATGCTACGCTATTCTTAAGTTTTCCGTTTGTGAACGTCCATTATCGTCCTTGTTGTCAGTTCCGATTACGTTTCTTGCGATTAATTATTATTTTGCTTCTATTACGTTATATGCAATCTCTTCTCTCGAGCCTCTCGATAACGAACTACGGGCAAGAGGACAGGACCGTCGCCGTGGAGATTTTTGAGGATTTTATGACGTTATCGTATGGCTGTTTGATGCCACTTTTGGAGAATTTGGTGCGAGGGACAACTCGACCAGGATGCAGGCCGCCTCCACCGACCAGGAGATGCCCGCCGGTCCCGCCGACCTGGATATCGCCGGGATCCTGCTGCTGCCACGACGCCGAAAGAAGCCCTGGAGCACCCGGGAGGGGGCTCCGCCGTTTCCGTCGGCCGGCGAGGGCTGCCCTCTGGGCCTATCCGCCGCCGATACGGCCGGCAGGGAGATGAGGTTTTCCTCCCTGGCCCGCCTAAGGCCCGCCGATCGTCCATGACAGCGCCTCCGTCCGGCTGAGAAGCCGCCTGCGCCTCCTCAACCCGCAAGGCCCAGCGTGCCTCGAGGACCGTGCCGTCAGGATCGCCGCTCGATTCCGTTCGGCCGCTTCCGTCGCTGTGCGTCGACGCTCGGGAGAGCTCGGCTATCCTCGTCAACGTTCGTCCGATTCCGGTGCCGTCCCGCCTCACCTACGCCCGCTCGCCAACAATCGTGGATCGATAAATCATTGTCGTGCGAAGTTTTGATGCAAGCAGCCACGCGCTAAGATTATTACGAAGCCGAGCTAAAAGAGAGAGAGAAATATAAAGACCGAGAGAAAGAGAGAGATATTGAGGAATATTGCCTGGAGGGCTGAACCTTTGGGAAGCTGAACCTTTGCTTTGCTATTTTTGTGGTGAGATCTTTTGCTTTCCTTTAAAGTTTCTGATTTTTGGTGATATTGAAGATTGTAGGCACGTGCACGGCTAAACCGTCCGTTTAGCCGGTGACGAATTTTCTTTGTCGTTATCGGGCGAATGTCTTTCCGCCGAATCCATTATAAAGGACGATAGTGCCGTTAGTAGTGATATTTTTGAGTTTTCCGATCTTGTGTTTTCTTATATGATTTATGCTTGCGACTTTTCTGTAATTAATAACTTTTTTGGAATCTTCGCCAACGGAAACGTGGGAATCCGCCTGTTTGAACGTTTGACCCCGGGTTGACCGGCTTGGTTGTTCTTCAGCCAGATTCTCTCGCTGCCGATTTTATATATTGTGCCTATTGTTATGAGATATCGATTGCCGTAAAAGTATTATTTTTCTGATTTTGGTCTAATTAGTGTGAGATTTTCGAACTTTGAGTTCCGTTAAAGTCAGTGGCGAGCCCACGCCGTATTTATTCTAATCTCTTCTATTCATACTGTTCCTATAATTTTCTTTGCGTTAACTGGGCTAAATTAATTGAATCTTTTCACTTGACTAACGCTTTGATTTGCGACTTATGTTTCCGATTCTCATAATTCTGTTTTTGTGTGCGATACTTTCTATTGGACTTTCTGTGAATTATTGCTGGTGTTCTCGTATTTGATTATCGTTGCCAAGCCTTAACGTATTTTTGCCTCTTTCGCGGAGAAACTTTTGTGAATTTTACGCGTCGCGCACGTCCCTCTGACGTCACGCGCCAGGCGCCTTTCGAGGCGACCTTAGTGTTTACGTTCCTCGACGCCGAGCCTTCCGCCGTTCTCGAAATTGTACTATCCGTTCCGAGAACGTCTTGTCGAGCAACCATAATTAAATATTCGCTATAATATTTTATATTTTTCGGACTGTGATATATTTTTGTGGGTGCGATATTCTGTATTAATTTATTGTGACATTTCTAATTATTGTGCTATTTTCGTGTTCGCGATTTTCGTAGTGGTGTTAACGAATCCGCGTGTATTACCCTTTTTCGGGTTCGTCCGTACTTATAATTCGTTTGAGTGACTCTTTCGTATTACGATTGTCAACCGCGGTTATAATTTCGCGCGTGCGAGAATTGGAACCGCGCAGGTCGTTCCGCTGCCGTTCGTCTGCCGTTCCTTGCGTTCCGATTTTTGTCATTCTCGTTATTTAGTTCTTTTATTTCAAAACGAATTTGTTAGTTTATTCCGAGTCATTCGATTCCTCCGACCGTATTAGTTTCCGTGGATTGCGTCCGGTAGAAGTATCGAGCCCGCGTGCCCGTAACTTACTCGCGTGCGCGCTCACGCGTAGCGCCTTCACTCGTTAGTTTCCGCTAAGGATGCTGCGACCATAGTTTCCGAAATTCTATTTGGCGATTCTTCTGTCTCTTTTGCATTGTATAGATTCCGATTTTGAATATCGATTATTGTGGATTAATTTTAAGACTTTTGTACAACTATGTTTGGCTTTCGCTCGCACTCTCACTAATGCCTGAGTTAATGCTTTTGTATTATTGCTGTTGAATTTATTGATTAATTGGAATTTTGTTTGCTTAATACAGCTCTGGTGCGTTAACTACTTAATTTGAATTCTTTTCTTGTAGGTTTGCGTATTACTTTTCTCTAAGTCCTTGGCCGAGTTTGTTCCTTCCTAACCTCTTGAACGCCGCGACGCTTCCGACGAGCTAGCCTCCGAAGCGGCGTGCCCGAGGACGGATAGTGGTCGAATTTAGTAAAATCTTCGGAGTTCCGGGTAACCGTTAGGTTTAGTTACGTTTGATATTCTTTTTCTTGGCCGTGGTGCCCCTATCTGTTTTGAGTGGCCGTGGTGCCTTTAGGTTAGTTACGTTAGTATCTTTTCTTGGCCGTGGTGCCCCTATCTGATTTTGCGTGGCCGTGGTGCCTTTAGTTTTAGTTCGTCTGGTGGCTCATTTAGGTTCAGTTTGCCTGGTGGCAATTGGTTACCCCGGACCGATAATCTCTCGCGATCTGTCCGGTAGAGATAACGAGCCCAGAGCTCGTGGTGCTCCTTAGAGGGTACCTGGCGCCCAACAATTTTTTGAGTTTGCCGAGACCACTTCCGTTCCCGAATTCCGGTTTTATTGCGTTTGGTTTTGCCGACGAGCGAAATATCGTCGCAACACATAATAAGAGAGATATTTGCGTCCGAATTTTTCTCATTTTTTGACAAATTTCTGATACTGGAGGAACGCCTTAGCTTCGTGCAGCAGCTTCACGCCGAACTCACGATTCGCAATTGTTTTGAGGTAAGCGTTCAGTCAGATGCAAACCCGTACAAGGTGGCTAAAACATACTACAATGCTATCTTTCATTACAAGTTAGAAGCCAAACTATTCCTGCTGTAGATTTCCGTAATCCTGGAAGTAGGTTTTCGAGTCTTCGTCTTCCTGGACGTGGATTTTCGAGCCTTCGTGTTTTTCGTCGTAGATTTTGGAGTCTTCGTGTTCCTTTAGCCACCTTGTACGGGTTTGCGTCTGACTGAACGCTTACATCAAAACAATTGCGAATCGTGAGTTCGGCGTGAAGCTGCTGCACGAAGCTAAGGCGTTCCTCCAGTATCAGAAATTTGTCAAAAAATGAGAAAAATTCGGACGCAAATATCTCTCTTATTATCTGTGCAATCCGTCCGAATTTTTTTTCATCTCTATTATTTTTTCTTGCTCTACAACTTTTGCATTTAACTTGTTTCAACATCATTTGAAATGGCGAAAATAATTTTTTTTATTTGCGACCGGAAGTTGAGCGTACAATAATAATATGCCCATTCGATGTGCAATCAAAAAATATTCAATGTTTGTGACATCAGATTTTCAAAATTGTGCACCGTTTCACCGCAAATCTCAAACGTGCATTTCTGCTGATACACTCTGTATACCTTGCGTAGATGGTATTACTCCTGTCTGTTTCTTACCGTTTAGGATTAATTACTTACCGTCTTTCTTTCTCCTGTACTGAGGATTTACTATTAACTAGTAATAATGATAGCTTAACTTTACTTATAGCAATCTGCTTTATATCTGTCCTTTTCACTTTTTCTTGTATTCCGATTTACGGGACTTGAGCCCCAGATCGAATAAACTGATTTCTCTTTCTCCCCCCCCCCCCTGTGCGCAGATGGTTTGCGTCGGGGGGGGGGGGGGGCACTGGCGCACAGATAAATTGGACACAAATGACTTTTTATTACAAATTCTGTCCACTTTTAAAGAGATAGAATAGAATTAAGTACGAACGATATCTTATTATCTTATATTCTATGTGGTTTAACATTAGTTTATGCTAGGTTTGGTTAGATAAGGTTAGGATAGGGTGGAATGTTCAGATTTCGGACAGGGTAGGTTAAGTATCTGACTGAAGAGAACATTAAACGTTTGAAAAAATTCCGCCAGATAAAGATGACTTACAATATCGTTGAATTATTGATGGAATATCGCTCAGGAGACAGAAGTTCGCATTTGTGTCAAATTGGGTTTGTGTGCAACTGGGCATCACTCGTTTGGGTCCTACATCTGCGGTCTGACCCAAGCCACCCTTGACCTGGAAGGACGAACGTCGTCCCTCGTTGTTTGCGTCGTACATCCGGGAACTACCGAATGTAATTAATAATTGTAAGCACATGCTCTATGCCAATGACCTACAGATCTACGTGCACTGTAAGCTCGACGACCACTTCAGCGCTCTCGCACGCGATCCTGGGTTGCTTTAAATACATTAACCTCATTGACTTTCACTCTCTACCGTGACTGTGAGTAAACAATACGACAATTCCCTTCGTTTCTTTGGCTGTAAATCTCGGGGTGACCATTGATAGCGTTTTGTCCTGAAACGCGCATGCCCTGAGTGTGTGTAAACGTATTAGCATGCGTATGTGCTTCGCTTTTCGTCGATCTGAAGAAGCTACTGGTCTCCGCGCTTATTCTTCCAATTATTGATTACTACTGTATCGTTTGCGGTGGCGCGACTGACTTGGTCTTAAGGAAAATCCAGGTTGCCATGAATTCCTGCGTCCGATTTATTTTTGTTGTCAGGCTCGACCATCACATTTACCCATATTATCTGCAACTTGGATGGCTTAATGTCAAACAGCGCCGATTATTCTACCTCACCCTGCTAGCCTTTAAGATACTCAGGACGGGCATTCTCTCATATCTTATTCGATCCGCCGTTCCAGTTTCGAGTGCCGGTCACCGCACCGCACCGTGAGGAGGGAGGTTCATCTCGTTGTTCCCGCTCATCGCACCGTTTTCTATCAACATTCCTTCCATGTGTCTGCTGCTCTCTTGTGGAACTCCCTCCCATTGCACGTACGCGACACCGACTCATTTCCGCTCTTTAAGAATTGTCTGTTACCACCTGACCTAGATCTAGCCTCCATCCCTAGTCCTGCCGTCTCGCTTTATCGCTCGTTCGCTCAGACCCTGGCCATCCGTGTTCCGTTCAATATCTCTGCGTCTTGTACATGTCATACATATAGTTTACAAGTTACTTGTCATACCTGTATTTTTTTCCTACGGGGCACCTAATCCCTAATCGAATCTCTCTCTCACTCTCCCTCCCCCTCTCACTCTCGCACGCGCGCGCGCGCGCTCGCACACACACAAAATCCTTCACTTCGATGGTTGGTCCTCGTACACTGAGCGGCATTAATGGCGTCCCAGAGGAAGTTAGGGGAACAATGGCGAAGCGAGACTGGGAGCGGCCAGCAACCTTGAAGCAAGGCAGGCCGGAGCATAGTGGGGGTAGCTTTTTCCCCTCGCTCGGGACGCCATTCATGTCACAAGTCGGAGCAGTCCCGTATAAGAGCGTCTCTCTCACTCCTAGCGACAGTTTCCTATACGACCCTCTCACTCGTTGTTAGTGGTGGCTCTCCAAGTTTATCTAACGCGTATAGGAGCGTCTTGCTCACGCGTTCGCACCCTGCCTATAAGAGCATCTTGCTTCCACTCATAACCAGTATCGATGCTAGCAGAACACTATGCCGGACTTCAACACTTGATTGATAGATATAAAAATACAATTAGCAGGTATAATAAATAATACTAGTGCTAATTAGGTTTGCTTCATTTAACTTCAGTCATCAACCAGTTTATATTTACATTGTATTTAAGTTTAATTATATTTTTTTTTAAATAATTGGCTTGTCATAACAAATAATATTGTTTTTCTTAATAATTTAAAATATTTTTCGATTGAAAGAAGTCCCATAGAACAGTAGCATTGCTTCATAGTTTACATAGAACAACCATAGGAAAACTTGAAGGTCATATATGCAACGTTCTTAATACGTTTTTATAGGTAGGGAGCGAGCGCGTGAGGGAGGCGCTCCTATTCGCGCTACATAAACTCGGAGAGCCAACACTAACAACGAGTGAGAGGGTCATATGGGGAACCGACGCTAGGGATGAGAGAGACGCTCTTATACGGGACTATTTCGACTTGTGACATAAATGGCGTCCCGAGCGAGGGGAAAAGACTACCCCCACTATGTTTCGGCCACCCCATTCTTGTTTTGACTCATAGCCTGTTTGGCGCAACGTCCTTGACGGTTGCTAAGGATTGGTGAAAGCCAGAGAGCACATTGGTTTGAGTGAGACGCTCTTATCCGCAGAGAGCGAACGCGTGAGCAAGACGGTCCTATACGCGTTAGAGAAACTCGGAGAGCCACCACTAACAACGAGTGAGAGGGTCGTATATGAAAACGACGCTAGGAGTGAGTGAGACGCTCTTATACGGGACTGTTCCAACTTGCGACATAAATGGCGTCCCGAGCGAGGGGAAAGGCTACCCCCACTATGCTCCGGCCTGCCTTGCTTCAAGGCTGCTGGCCGCTCCCAGTCTCGCTTCGCCACTGTTCCCTTAACTTCCTCTGGGACGCCATTAATGCCGTTCAGTGTACATGGTCGTCGCAGGCTACAAGCAAGTGCCCTAGAGTGGGGGGGGGGGGGGGGGGGTGAAGGGAAGCGGGCCTCTTGTGCTAATTACAATAATCCTAAAACACTACAATATGCTATACAATTCGCAATAGATAACGCACGAAGGAAGTAGTGCCCTTGAGATAGGTGGCGAGGAGGAGTCTACAGTGACATTTTTCTTATAATATGTATTCACTTTCAAATGTGTAAAAGGGTTGGACGCATTAATTGAATTTACACTTTTACTGTGGATACATCGTACTGATTTAACATATACTGTAACGTGGCGTCCGCGGGACGGCTAGTTACATAAAAGCTTAGGCACACGGAGAGCCGTGCCACCGACACGAGCCGCCGAGAGAATGCCGACGACGCCGGAGGTTCGTGGCGAGAGGAAGCTGGGGAGAGACCGGCAGCGCCGAGTCCGAAGATCGGGCGGGCTCGGGTACGATCGGCGCCGCCGAAAGACTGGCGGGCTGTGAGCGCGGAAAAACGGAGAGCGGACCGAGGCGAGAGATAGCGCACGAGTTCGGGTGAACTCGGGATTCTTCGGGAATCCTCGGGCCGGGGGGCCGAAAAGGGGGTCACTTCGTTTTGAACCGTGAACCAGGCGTGAGCGTGTGTGAACGAGTGATTAGTGAATTTTGAATTGTGCAAAAAAGTGATTGGGACGGATTATCGAAAAGACGACTTGGCATTTTCCGACGGACCTCTTGATTTTTCGATCACGGCATCGCCCGAGGGAGCGAGCGAGAGAGCGAGAGAGAACGAGAGGGAGACCGAGGAAAAAAGCCAGGGATCACCAGGGAGAGACCGGAGAGTACCGGAAGTCCTGTTAAGTCCAGTCAAATTACTCGTTGCCCAGCGCAGCCGCGCGCCGGACGGGGATAAAGTGCATCCGCCGGTGCAGCGCGGCACGCGGAGTGGGGGCTACGGGCCCGCCACAGACCCACGCGCGAGAAGATTGCAGCCGCCCGGGAAGGTAGAAGAAGACTGCCGCGGCCGCGTCCCTTAATAGGATTGTATCGAGTCGCGTTCGTAAGACCACCAGACTGTACTCGTTTACTTAGGACGAAATAAATGTCTATTGTCGAAAGGAAATCTCACCGTGTCGATTATTACGAAAAGGCCGACCGATTCCTGCAAGGACTTGCCGCCCTCACGTTCCCCTCTACCACGTGCGAATAAGAGCTAGCGGGAAGCCCCGGTCGAGAGCACTCCCGGAAATGACGTGCCGCGCATTAGAAATTAAAGGCTGGATGCGTCGGGCTGGTGCGTGGATGCACCTGGCGCCCAAGGGATCCGCGGAATGCCACGTTGGGGCAGCAGATAGGACGTAGGACAGGAAATGCGTTACAATACATATTATTTATTTATTTTTTTTTTTTTAGTAAGTGAAATATCGTGAGTATCTGTTCACCAATTTTATTAGACTTTGAATGGATTACAGTTTTTCCGTTAATTCAGGCACAGCTTTAAATAGATCTGCAATTAACCCGTAGTCAGCGACTTGAAAAATGGGAGCTTCGGGATCCTTGTTGATAGCTACTATTGTTTTAGAATCCTTCATTCCAGCAAGATGTTGAATCGCCCCAGAAATTCCAACGGCTATGTAAAGGTCCTATAACATTTTTACATTCACACATTTAATAATAAAGGCGTTCACACAGTTTTCTGTGTCAATCGTACATGTCCACATAGTTAATAAAGAAATGACCTGGAAAACTATCTATGACCTAGAAATTTTGACATAATTAGTGACTAGATAGGGCGCATGTGTTACGTTTCTGGGACCCTACCATATTCTCGAAATCGTGTCACAATCGTGAGAAGACGCTTTGAGTACTTTCGGTTTTCACTGTTTCATTTATTCTGTTTTGAGAGTTATCACCGCATTCTTTCGGAAATTTTGAATTTGAAACCAAGCAGCAAAAAATGAGTCATAAAATATTATTGAATATTTATAATACTATAATTTGTATTGAAGTTTTATCACGGAAAAGCATTAGGGTTACATCAAATATTCATTATGAAGCGTTAAAAAGATTGGAACATTATTTGAGGTTAATATGTAATTAAAGTATTACGTATTTTCCATGATGATAACCCTTGAAGTTAGCATAAAATACATAGATGGTACTACTCAATCGTGAAACTTACCGAACGGCATTTACAGCGCAATCACAGTGATAACCGAAACTACTCAAAGTGGCATGTCACGATAGTGGCACGATTTTGAGAATAGGGTCCCTGATCGGGTGCTGAGTGGTTTTCCTAGTTAGCGCCCAGATAGAAATAGGGAAAAATGTCAAATAAGCTGGGTCCACCACATTCGATTTTTTCAACCGGAACTATTGCATAATTTAGGGCTTATTTAGGGCTAATTTTGGACCCCATATTTGATTTTAGAGCTCACCCCCGTAGGGGGTGGATGTGTGGTGGACCCAGCTTGGGCCCACTCACTCATCTGTAATGATAACCTCAACTTATTATACATCATATTTTTGGACTATTTAAGGGCTGTCGAATGCGCCTAGTCGCAATTAAATCGAACCACCCCTTCTGAAGAAACCACCCCCTTATATACTTTTCTTATGTTATTTCAAGTTTAATTGCTTTGGAAATTGTTCTCTATGCATTATAAAAATATATCATGCTATAAATTTCAATTTTCAAATCTTTGCGATTTTTGAGCTGCACCCCTAGGTCCAAAAAAACAATCCCCAGCACAATTAAATCGTAAACTATTCTCTGATTGCAACCAATATTAATTCCTTGAATTCCTTATTTACTTGGATCGCCAATTTATGAAGCATAGGCACTTGAAATTTTATATAAAGACAACAAATTTTCGAGCGTAGGAATTAAACTCTAGATTGCCCAGTTCAAAAACGCACGCAGTCACAGTCAAGCACAATTTGATGACCGATCTTCATAAGTAAATTAATAAACTGTTGTTTTTAACGTTGCATCAAAACCTGCGGAAATCGCCTATGCCTGTCCTAGATCCACTGATTTTTATTTGAATAGTTGAACTGTTATTGGCAGGTGATATTATATTTTTTTTTGCAATCGACTGAGTTTGTTTTTTTTTTGTGAAAGTTGTAGCTGATTAAAGAAAGTGAATGCTTGCAGCAAGTTCGAAAAGTATTGGAAAAAGAAATACATATAATCATATATGAATAAATATTTAATCACACACATAAAGAATATATAATGAATGTAACGAATATATAAACTATATTGAATATGATATATAACGAATAAATAAAGAATAATATAATCTATTTAAGTGTAGACAGTCAATTAAGATGTTCGGAGATATATTGCTAAATCTAGATTTACTTTGTGATTTTCGAGCACAATTTCTGATTTGGACTTCAAATCATCATATAGCATCCATATGCCCGTACGCCTAATGCACGCTGCTCTATAATGACCAGACGGTTGAATGTTCTTATAACGTTCTACATTCCTTCGTGTTCCTATCCTAGGTGGAGGAATCAAATCAATGATTCCTTTTAATTGACGGATTATTCCTTTAATTAACGGATTACCTCCCTTAGGATCCAATATGACGTCTCCTTCTCCTTTACGCTTAGGTCCCAATACACAGCGCGCGTCTCCACACACGCGCAGACGCACACGGATGAGTGGTATTTGGTACTATGAACCACTAGGCCCATAAGACCCAAACAAACTCAACACGGTTGCAAACTGTGGGTTAATACAGTAACAAGGACGATGCGGTCATTCATGAATAGAGAAATACTTCCCTATGCTTATACTTGTGTTGGGGGTTGTTTTTTTGGACCTAGGGGTGCAGCCCAAAAATCGCAAAGTGTTGGAAACGTAAGCCCTTAATTAATAATGATTTTTAAAGTCATTCAGAATAAGAAAGAACATGGCGGCACACGTCCAGACAATTAATTTGCGTTGGGGGTTGTTTTTTTTGGACCTAGGGGTGAGGCCCAAAAATCGCAAAGATTTGAAAATTAAAATTTATAGCATGATATATTTTTATAATGCATAAAGAACAATTTCCAAAGCAATTAAACTTGAAATAACATAAGAAAAGTATATAAGGGGGTGGTTTTTTCAGAAGGGGTGGTTCGATTTAATTGCGACTAGGCGCATTCGACAGCCCTTAAATAGTCCAAAAATATGATGTATAATAAGTTGAGGTTATCATTACAGATGAGTGAGTGGGTCCAAGCTGGGTCCACCACACATCCACCCCCTACGGGGGTGAGCCTTAAAATCAAATATGGGGTCCAAAATTAGCCCTAAATAAGCCCTAAATTATGCAATAGTTCCGGTTGAAAAAATCGAATGTGGTGGACCCAGCTTATTTGACATTAGGGAAAACTAACTTGTACCCGGCTACGGCCTATATACAATTTCTCTGAAAGCAGTAAAATCTCCATATTCGCGGATTCCGTGTATTTGTGGATTCCTCAATACAAACATTTTCTGTATTCGCATCTTTGAGTTTTCCTGATTACAGACCTAAACATCATCTAAAATGTGTTTCGATAATTCAAAATACAAAGCTTTTATGCGTGACTAAAAATCGTACCCATGAGATATGACTGCTTTATAATATTACTCCTTAATACTTACTTTCTTGTTACTTTAATAAATAAATAGTTTAGTTTCTTATGTAAGTATATTCATAAATAATTTTATTGTAGAAACTATTTCTTATAGTAACATATAGCGTTAGGCAATTCAAACGTAACAGGTGAGTAAATCGCCCCATGAACTTGATTTCTATAGTAAAATTAATCAATAAGAGATGCGTTAGAGCTGACTAGCACTGCATCCATACCTATATTTACGTTTTAAACTTCTATCAATATGTCACTCATTTTTCCGGAACCTAACCCCCCACAAATATAGAGATTTTACTGCATTATATTAATAAATGTTAAAAAGATATCTACCTAGACGAGATGTAAATCTTAAACTCATCTTTAGGATGTCTAAATAATAAATTTTGCAGCGTTAGATGTCTTATAGACGAATTTTGGACAGTATGTATTGTCTGGATATAATTCGAATAAAGTTAAATAAAACGATTCATTAGACTTTTTATTTTACAGCACAGATTCTTGATACACTTCCATTAGCTGTAGTAAAATAGACCAATGATCTCGCGTTCTTGTGCAACCGAAGTTTGATAGAAAAGGAGCTATACCGGAAGTGTATGAATTTGTGTCATAAAAGAAAAGCGCCTTATATTTTATGAAACACATCTTTTTAGAAGAATTCTTAAATTTGAAAGTAACTGTTAAACACAAGTTTTCAAAATAAGAAAAATAAGTTCCTAATTTACATTCCGCTGATATCTTAAGTAATTTTTAGGGTTCTACAGCCACTAGGAACTCTTGAAATTTCGTCATGTCCGTTCGTTCTTCTGTCACAGGGGCATAACACTGTTACATAAGCCGTAGTGCCTAGCGAGGCCTTTAAATTTGATAACAAAAATTTAGAATTAACCAAAAGAAAAGGAACGAACAGAGGTAACGTGAATAATATTTGAGTGAATTCCGAGCGGTAAGAATGCACCCAATGGTGGGTTCGCTGGTCGTTTAAGGTGTTGAAACACGCCTTGCTATTCCAACGTGGATAGATATTCCCTGAAATGTTTAACACGTTCCATGCCACGGCAATTTTTGAAGATTTTCCATTCAGGCCGCGTGGGGCGTATACCACCCACACTTTAAAGATTAAAAAAAGTCGTTTAAGACGTATGCCTTACATTTTTTCAGTACTACAAAGCTATAATTAGCAGGAAAAAGATATAAATTTTAATATGCATTAGACAACAAAGCAATAAATTTAATTTTTAAGGAATCATTTTAACAAACACAAGGTCGAACGTTTCCTCTACCAGACGAGTTGCAAGCTCCTACATGGCCTGGACGGAAAGTGCAGCGGGGGTCGTATACGCCCCACATTGCACGGAAGGTGTTAAGGATGGGTAATAGATATTTAAGACGCGAGTAAAATATAAATTTACGATATACTGTTAGAGATGATTTGGTAGTTTTCAATTGAATATTGTTGTGTACAGTGTTTCGGTTATGAGAAATACTGGGATAAAAATCGTGAAATTGGATTACAAAACCTGACTGTATGTGACGTTAAGGGATCTACCCACTTTAGAATTTTCCAAAAATCTATTTTTTAAAATTGCATTTGTCTGAAGTACATACTACTGTGGGCAAAAAATAGTAAGACTTTTGATGTTGACATTTCGCGGGGAATAGCTATGCTTCTATATTTTTTTTTGTAGGGTGGTAGCATTGTTAGTGACATCTGTGTGAAGTTTCATGTTCATATGTATCATATGTGTTGAGATACGCGTGGTTTTGTAATCACGAAAAAGTGCATTCGGCGATTTTTACAATGAGTGAAATTATTCAACAAAGGAGCGCGATTTAATTTTGTGTGCGAAATGAATATTCTGCTGCAAAAACGTTCAGAATGGTGCAAAAGGCCTTTGGCAACAATGCAATGTCCAGAGCAGGTGTTTTTGATTGATACAAATTGTTCAAAGAGGGTCGGGAACGCGTCGAAGACGAACCACGCTCTGGACGGCCATCAACATCAACTGACGATGCTCACGTCAATGAAATCAAGGATCTTGTGCTTGAAAATCATCGATTAACAGTTAGAAACCTTACTGATCTTGTTGGAATATCAGAAGGATCGGCGAAAACCATTTTGAAAGAGCATTTGGGCCTCAGACGCGTCAAATCTCGGTTGATACCGAAAACACTGAATTGTTTGGAAAAACAGCGTCGCATTGACGTCTCTGAAACAATGCTTTCTGATTAAAAATTCGACCCATATTGTCCCGCAGCCACCTTATTCGCCCGATTTAGCACCATGCGACTTCTGGCTATTCAGTAAATTCAAAAACCCACTCCGAGGGCACCATTTCGAGTCAATTGAGGACATTCGACGCGAATCGCTGCACGCTTTGAAAGCCATCTCGGAAAAGGACTATTCGGACTGTTTCGAGGATTAGAAAAAGCGTTGGCATAAGTGTATTGCATCGAAGAGGGACTACTTTGAAGGCGATGAATTTGATTTGGAAGAATAGATAAAGATTTTAGAAGTTATAACCAAAGTCTTACTATTTTTTTGCCCACAGTAGTATATTTGAAAATATCATACTAAAATTTTATGAAAATCGGAGCAGTCTAAGTGTACTTTTAGGCGCTATTTACTTAGCTACAGAGTTGTGAAAATTGTAATGTGAAAATAATGCATTATTTATTACGAAAAAAATGAATAATAGAATTCGGTTCCATTACCCATTACTTTATTAATGAGTAATGGAACTCAGATCCATTACCCATTACTTTTTTAATGAATAATGGAACTCAGATCGGTCACCCATTACTTTATTAATGAGTAATGGAACTCAGATCCATTATTCATTACTTTTTTAATGAATAATGGAACTCAGATCCATTACCCATTACTTCTTTAATGAATAATGGAACTCAGATCGGTCACCCATTACTTTATTAATGAGTAATGGAACTCAGATCTATTATCCATTACTTTTTTAATGAATAATGGAACTTAGATCGGTCACCCATTACTTTATTAATGAGTAATGGAACTCAGATCCATTATCCATTACTTTTTTAATGAATAATAGACCTCACATACATCACCCATTTTTTTTTAGTGGTTAACTATACTCAGATCCATCACCGATTTTTAAATCGGTAATGGATAATGTCTATGATAAAGAAATGGCTAATATCACGTTACTTCTGAAAATTCTGCTAAATAAATAAATAAATTGAAAAATCGTGCGAAAAACAAATAAATAGATAGATTAATTGAAAAATCGTTCAAAAAATAAATAAATAAATAGATAAATCGAAAAATCGTTCGAAAAATAAATAAATAAAATATCGAAGTCTGCGGTCCTATGCATATATGCGTAACTGTCAGGATGGGGATCACGTAAAATAGATTTCAAACCATTAATATCTTTAATAATAACATTTTAATATCACAGTTTATAATTTCTATTAATTTATATATTAATGTAAATATCCATAGTCTGTTAAATTTGGTATTTTTCACGAGAAGTGAAATCGCTTTTCACAAAACCAGCAATGAAGAAAAAAATAATTGTAACAGATAAGTAGCGATATCAAATATACAGGGTGTTTCTGTTAACTCTGCACATACTTCTAGGGTGTGTAGGGGCTGCTTAGACAAGCATTTTGACATAAGACACCCATGGTCGGAAACTCATCCTAACGGCTGTGGAGGACTTTGAAGGTTTTGATACCGCGTGCTTGTTCGTAGCGTAATGAATCAGATGTAATCACTTTCGACTCAACGCTTTACTCAGCCACAGAAAAGAGAACAACGTTGTTGTGTAAAATCAACAAAACGATAAACAATGAGAAAAATAACAAAATATTTTTTAGTTCAGAATATAATTCCTCGTCTTCAAACTGATCTTTTACAGTAGGTGTTCGAAGTGTCCGCCACCTTGAAGAAGGCACTCCATCGCACGTCTAGTCATTGCCTCAGGTATTTTAGCAAGCTCATCTCGAACGACGTCACCGGCAGCCACAATTCTTGCTACCAGGTCCATCTCCGTGGCCACAGGTCTACCGTTTACGGGGTACACTAGATCTTTCATTCTGCCCCAGAAATAAAAGTCCTACCTCTTCCAATCCACCAATCTGAGTACTTCTCGTTCAGGTACTCCCGCACAATGATATTGTAGTGGGCCGGTGCGATGGAGTGCCTTCTTCAAGGTGGCGGACACTTCGAACACCTACTGTAAAAGATCAGTTTGAAGACGAGAAATTATATTCTGAACTAAAAAATATTGTTTTGTTATTTTTCTCATTGTTTATCATTTTGTTGATTTTACATAACAACGTTGTTCTCTTTTCTGCGGGTGAGTAAAGCGTTGAGTCGAAAGTGATTACATCTGATTCATTACGCTACGAACAAGCACGCGGTATTAAAACCTTCAAAGTCCTCCACAGCTGTTAGGATGAGTTTCCGACCATGGGTGTCTTATCTCAAAATGCTTGTCTAAGCAGCCCCTACCCACCCTAGAAGTATGTGCAGAGTTAACAGAAACACCCTGTATATATATATATATATACAGGGTGTCCCAGAACTACCTGACCAACGGGGTATAGCGGTGTTCGGGAGGCACCACTGATCACGAAAATGACCTTCCTTTTGTCCGGAAGGTCATAGTTTTTAAATGGGAGCAGGTCAAAGTTGACCAATCAGAGGGAGGCGTCAAGAGAAATGTAGGCACCTGCGAACTCTGAGTTTTCTTCGCTCGCTTTTGTTTCTCGGTAACTTGTTCCTTGTTTCCAATATGTATGTCTTCGGCTGACGTCATCCTGCCCGAAGTACCGAGAAACAAAAGCGAGGGAAGAAAACTCAGAGTTCGCAGGTGCCTACGTTTCTCTTGACGCCTTCCTCTGATTGGTCAACTTTGACCTGCTCCCATTTAAAAACTATGACCTTCCGGACAAAAGGAAGGTCATTTTCGTGATCAGTGGTGCCTCCCGAACACCGCTATACCCCGTTGGTCAGGTAGTTCTGGGACACCCTGTATATATATATATATATATATATATATATATATATATATGTCGTAGGAGGTGATTGAGGGTGGTGATGCAAATCAAGCGGGTGCTCGCACATGTTATTATTTTATTTAGTACACTTCCTGTGGTTAACAAAAGTAGACTGAAAAATAAACTCTACCTCGGCCGTGTCGAGGTAGTTTTCCCCTAGAGAAAAGAAAGTGGGGGGGGGGGGGAATAGGGGCATCTTGCCCCGTTCCCGACACAAAACAAAACAAAACAAAAAAACAAAACTGAAATCGGCCTCTCCCGCCGACACGGCCATCCTGATGATCGCACGACCTCGTGTGGACCTACTCTGATCCTGTGTCATCTGAAACATTACCACAAATGAGGTGACCGCGAGGTTGTTCTGACATCGACAGTTTTAAGGGAGAGGTCTTCATTGCATTCGCTATCCGCAACCAGATGACTCCCTTCAGACGCCTTGACACGCGTCGGAGTCCGTACGGCAATACAGATCACTCATGCAATCGCTCATGCGATACCGACATGTCGCTGTGCACTCTGCTGCACTTATCGCCTCTGCGATCCACAATCCCTCGCCCGCTGTCACCTCGCGCCGTCTCCTCCCACGACGGTGGGGTAGGATTTTTGTGACTTGCGATTAACAAGCAGAGCGGGGATTCTGTCATAACATTTTTTTTTTTTTTTTTTTTTTGTTTTGAAACGCGTGGTAGGGAGCAACTCCAGCCGATCCAAACAGCTCCGAACTCAAATCAATTGCCAGTTTATGGGCTGTCCACCCATGTGAACGTACAACAATCACCACCACGTGTGGCCTTCTCAAGTCAGTCACACGACTCTTACTGCCCATGCAGTAACTGATTGCCCATCCGATCACCAGCGAACACCCATCGCTCGCCGTTACATCGCACCGTCTCCGTCCACAGAGGTGGGTTAGGATTTTTGCGACTTACGACTAATAAGCAAAGCGAATGGGTTTCGATTTTCACTCCCGTACATTGCAACTGTCACTTTGCTGCTCACCAACACCTTCCGGCCGTGACTCCAATTGTTCCTCCGAACACGAGTCAAGCTCAAGGGGAATATAACATTTGGGCATAGGCCGTAGTCGGTCATGTGCATACTTGTAAGTCCTGTTACAATTTAGAGCTCTCAAACAGTACCTATCATGATCTAACACTTCAATGACTTTAAAAGGACCCTTGTACTTGTGGTCTAACTTGGTTTGATTGCGCTCTTGATTCTCAATGAGCACGAAATCACCAACAACAAATTTAGAAACCCTGGCCTTGGTTTTGTCAAATCTTTCCTTATCCCTTTGAGCATTAGCTGCAATCGACTGAGCCGCCCGCTCTCTAACCTCGGAGATATCAACCTCTTCTTCCTGATCACAAATTGTCATTAAATCAAGTGGTCTTGCAACTCTACCTATCATCAACTCTAAGGGGCTAGCCTTTGTCACACGACTTGTTGCACTGTTAAGTGCCAACTGTACATCACCTAATGCGTCTTGCCACGACCTATCTTTTCCGGACTCAACTGATGTGAGCATATTCTTTAAGGTACTCATAACGCGTTCTACCTGACCATTGGCGCGACTAGTACCGGTAGCTATGAGATGAAGACCAATGTTACGGGAATCGCAGAAATCTCGAAAGTCCTTATTAGCGAAGCATCTACCCTGGTCTGCTATTACTCGCGACGGCGCACCGAACAATGAGACACTGCTTTTTAAAGCACCTATGGCACTGGGGGCGTCGATACGTAAGGAGTGCTGAAGAAACACGAACTTCGTGAAGGCGTCAATAATAACGAAAACATACTCCTTGACGTCCTTCCTTCCACTTAGCCTTCCTGTTGCATCGATATGTAAAGTATGCCAGGGCACACTAACTTTAGGTATTGGGTGGAGCTTAGCCTGCACACTGCCTGAGTTAGACTTGGAAAGCTTGCAGGTGATGCAATTATCAACAAACCGACGGACGTATTTGTTCATATTTGGGAACCAATAATGTTGATAAACCCTTTCCAATGTCTTTTCCCAACCTAAGTGCATTACCGACTCGTGAACGTGATTAATAACTGACCACTGGAAAGCTCTGGGTACTATCGGTAAACATCGGTCGCGATTGTTGTGTTGTATCTTTCGATACAAAACAGATCTTACTTCATAGGTCTTGGCAAGATCACTATCGAGCTCGTCATTTTCTAACTTAGATAAGATATCCCGAATCTCGTTATCTCTTTGTTGTTCGGCCAAGTTAACTTGTCTTTGTTCGACCTTGCAAGAGTCCCGATCACCGCCCTGGACCGGCAGTGGGTTACGCGACAGGAAATCTGCGTGACACATTCGTTTACCTTCACGGTAAACGATATCGAAGTCAAACGCCTGAAGAAATGCCCACCATCTATGCACACGGGGCGTCAGGTCTTTCTTGGTGCGCGAAGCCTTAAGAGAATTGCAGTCGGTGATCACCGCGAACTTCCTACCTTGCAAGAAATGACGAAAGTGTTTGATAGCGTTAACCACAGCCATAGTCTCGAGCTCATAAGAGTGATACCGCGACTCCGCGCCTACCGTCCTCCTACTATAGTAGGCAATAACGCGAGGCTTTCCGTCCACCTTCTGCATCAAAATCGCGCCGTAACCTTCCGAACTTGCATCCGTGTGCAGTTCAATAGGGTAACTAGGATCGAATATCATCAAAACCGGAGAACTAGTTAGTCGCGAGATTACTTCTTGACGTATTTCTTCGTACCGAGGCTTCCACTCAATTTTACCCTTACCAGACGTCAACCTGTAGAGTGGAGCGATAATTTGCAAAAATCGCGGAATGAACTGTCGAAAATAAGAAGCAAGACCGACAAACTGTCTAAGCTGCGTGACTGTTTGAGGAGGAGGAAGTTCGGTCAAAGCCGCGATCTAACGGGGATTAGGTCGAATTTCGCCTGAAGTAACTTCGTAACCCAGATACTCGACCCTGGTCTTGAGAAAAGAGCATTTTCTAAAATTTAACGAAAAGCCAGCATTTGCAAGTGCTTCCAAAACCGTCCTCAATTGTTGTAAACCCTCCTTGACAGTGCGCGATGGAATCATGACGTCGTCTAAATAGCAAACCGCAAAAGTATTTACCAATCCCGCAAGAGCCCTGTTGATTGAACGCTGAAACACGGAGGGTGCATTACGCAATCCAAAGGGCATGGACAGATACTCGTACTGACCGTCAGGAGTTACAAAAGCCGTACGCTCGATAGAATCTTTATGGAGAGGGATCTGGTGAAACCCAGAGGTCATATCAAGCGTTGTAAAATAATATGCACCGCTAAGCCTCTGGATCTGATCCCCTATGAGAGGTAAAGGGTACCTATCAGGTACAGTATTGCTATTAAGTTCCCGGTAATCCACGCACAAACGATCTGATCCGTCCTTTTTTTTTTTACAAGAAGAATTGGACTAGCGAAAGGCGAACAGCTGGGTCTTATGATACCAGCAGCTAAAAGTTCGTCCACTTTATCACGGACTACCCTACGCTCATCGGGGCCGAGACGGTATGGCCTACGCTGTACAGTACGATTAGGATCCACGAGTCTTATTTCTAATTCACCCGTTGTTACCCGACCCGTGGGTGCACCTTCAACGAAGGAAGACGAGAAATCATTTAGCACGGCAAGAAGCCTCGACCTGTCCTCACCGGAGATATCGGTGTTAATATTATTGAAATTATCAATCCTCTTTCCTACTTGGCAAGAATTTACGACATTCGTCCTTTTTAAAAAAAAATTGTTACAGGAAATTTCTACTGAAAAGCCTTGAGCCATTAAGTCGCGGCCTATTAGAATACCACTACTAAGATATTCATCGGGCACCACATGGAAGAGAAGCTCCACAGGGTAACAGTTAATAATAACCTCTGCTAAAACTTGAAGAGTACTGCGTACGCTAGATCCTCCTATACCCAACAGCATGACCAAAGCCTGAATCCGCTTTCCAGAAAATCTGCTAGCTACGGTTTGCCTAATAAGAGAACACTCGGCGCCAGTATCAAAGAAAAAATGGAAATTTCTCACCAGATTGAATCAATTGTGCAGACACCGGCTTGATGGTACACAGGTCTACTAGGAGCCGGGCTTCCCAAGGCTCGGATGAGCTCCATCATATTGCGATTCTGCATCTCAAACAACGCCCGCCAACCATCATCAGGAGTTCCTGCACTTTCCGAGCGATGTCCTGGACGTCCAGAATCCCCTTCTCGTCCAGAATCCTCTTCTTGTCCAGATCCCACTTCTGATGTCGTAGGAGGTGATTGAGGGTGGTGATGCAAATCAAGCGGGTGCTCGCACATGTTATTATTTTATTTAGTACACTTCCTGTGGTTAACAAAAGTAGACTGAAAAATAAACTCTACCTCGGCCGTGTCGAGGTAGTTTTCCCCTAGAGAAAAGAAAGTGGGGGGGGGGGAATAGGGGCATCTTGCCCCGTTCCCGACACAAAACAAAACAAAACAAAAAAACAAAACTGAAATCGGCCTCTCCCGCCGACATATATATATATATATATATATATATATATAATTGTAACAGATAAGTAGCAATAATTGTAACAATTGTAGCAATTATTTTTTTCTTCATTGCTGGTTTTGTGAAAAGCGATTTCACTTCTCGTGAAAAATACCAAATTTAATAGACTATGGATATTTACATTAATATATAAATTAATGGAAATTATAAATTGTGATATTAAAATGTTATTATTAAAGATATTAATGGTTTGAAATCTATTTTCCGTGATCCCCATCCTGACAATTACGCATATGCATAGGACCGCAGACTTCGATATTTTATTTATTTATTTTTCGAACGATTTTTGGATTTAGTCATATATTTATTTATTCATTTTTTGAACGATTTTTCGATTTATCTATTTACTTATTTATTTTTTGAACGATTTTTCTATTTACCTATTTATTTATCAATTTTTCGTACGATTTTTCAATTTTTCTATTTATTTATTTATTTTTTGAACGATTTTTCAATTAATCTATTTATTTATTTATTTTTCGCACGGTTTTTCAATTTATTTATTTATTTAACAGAATTTTCGGAAGTAATGTGATATTACCCATTTCTTTACCATAGACATTCACCGATTTTTACCATAGACATCCACCATTACCGATTTTTAAATCGGTGATGGATCTGAGTTCCATTACTCATTAATAAAGTAATGGGTAACCGATCTGATTTCCATTATTCATTAAAAAAGTAATGGATAATGGATCTGAGTTCCATTACTCATTAATAAAGTAATGGGTGACCGATCTAAGTTCCATTATTCATTAAAAAAGTAATGGATAATGGATCTGAGTTCCATTACTCATTAATAAAGTAATGGTTGACCGATCTGATTTCCATTATTCATTAAAAAAGTAATGGATAATGGATCTGAGTTCCATTACTCATTAATAAAGTAATGGGTAATGGAACCGAATTCTATTATTCATATTTTTCGTAATAAATAATGCATTATTTTCACATTACAATTTTCACAACTCTGCTTAGCTACCTGAAAAAAGCTGTGAGGGTTAATACCGTTGATAAATTTAAACATCCTCCTGCTCTCGCTAAAGATGTTCAAGAAGTTTTAAAACCAATACATGAAGATTTAACAAAGCAAGAACTACTTGAAAGATGTCTCAGTGGAAACACACATAATAATAACGAGTCCTTCAACAACTGTGTGTGATCAATGGCTCTTAAACACATCTTCAGCGGGGAAAAAATTGTTGCGATCGCCTGCCAAACAGGTGCTTGCGTATTTAATGAAGGATTAGAGCCAGTTCTGAAGATTTTAGAGGTAATGGGCGTCAAAATCGGACCGATGGCCGCACAGTTCGTCGCTGAACGTGACAGAGAGCGAATACGAGTTGCAAATCGCCGTAGCACTGAGGCCTCTAAGGATGCCAGAACAAAGCGCAGACAGACTATTTTGGATGAAACCGAGCATTATGAAGAAACTGAAAGCATAATGTACGGTGCAGGCGTCGCTGATTAAGCTCAAGTGAGATTTTTTTACGATTTTCCGTTAAAAAAAACTTTAAACGCGTTTTTCTCGAAACAACGTTTTTGGACGGCTTGTTGATAAAATCTCTGAAACTACTTAACCTTTTGAAATTTTGATTTTAACTACATTTTTTTTGCAAAGAAAAGTGAAAAAATACGTTTTTTTCTTACTTTTCAAAAAATGTCCGCCATTTTGTTAATTTCGAAAAAATAAAAAATCGTATGATATGCGCTATAGCTATTCATTTACTGAATCTAAAACTGTTTAATTTTTTTGTTTCAGATCATCCATCCCGGAGAAATCATCAACAGCGCACACCCTCCTTTTTTTTAGACCTTTTTTTTACCACCATTTTTATGCACCTGTTACGTAGGCCGTAGTGGCCAGCGAGGCCTTTAAATTTGATAACAAAAATTTAGAAGTAACCAAAAGAAAAGGAACGACCGGAGGTAACGTGAATAATATTTGAGTGAATTCCGAGCGGTAAGAATGCACTCAATGGTGGGTTCGCTGCTCGTTTAAGGTGTTGAAACACGCCTTGCTATTCCAACGTGGATAGATATTCTCTGAAATGTTAGAGGATGGGTAATAGATATTTAGAACGCGAGTAAAATATGAATTTGCGATATATTGTTACAATCAATATAGAAGTTTCAATTAAATGTCATGTACAGTGTTTCGATTATGAGAAATACTGGGATAAAAATATTGTGATATTGGATTACAAAACCTGACTGTGTGTGAGGTTAAGGCGAAAAGAAATTTGGTGGAACAGAAATCTATCAAATCTATGCGTTACTTGGAAAGACTAGTCTTTGGAGCTCAATTTTGCCCGGTAACCGATCCAGCTTGTTCCCTAGGGTATGTAATAACGAATCCGTACCTAGGCCAGATTGCGAATATTACACTGAATCTAATACTCTAACGGTTAGAGCCACGAGTGACAACGTGCAGTCCGATGTTTTACGCGTGAAACTGAATGATTTTCTGAGCGTCTCTGCCATGATTTTGGCTGCTTATATAGTCGATTTTTGCTGATGCTCTAGGTACGGTTAGGACGTTAGGAATGCACTCGGTTAACCAGCTGGGTAGGTGGCACGGGCAATGCACTGGGTAACGTGCTGAGTTTACAATTATGCTTTCTGTCGGCTACGTTATTCTTCTGTTCCGGAATGAAGGTCGATATACGTAACATCTCCCCTCTTAGACAAAACATCGTCTATTTGGGCGATGCTTTTGCATAAATTTATGTTTCGTTGTGTTTTCCCGTATTTCTCATTTACTCACTTAGTTATGCATCTTCGGAGATAGTTTTTGAAAATATCTCTTTATCGATGCGCGGCCATGCTGCCCTGATACAATAAGTCTTGGTTTCTTCCTCAGGGATTCCCCTGGTATGAAGTCGCGGATGGTGTTGTCAGTGATGTCCTCTGGTTCCGACACATCCTCTGTGTCATAGGGTTTCCAGGTTTCCTTGATGTTGCGGGGTTCCTCATCATCGGTGCTCGGTTCTCCAAACAGCTGTTGTGTGCGGATGGTGGTGAACAGACACTTTTCAGTCTGGGTGCATCTATTGGCTCTCCGGATTTTGGTGGTTTGAGTTCCTCGTCCCTTACTGGGTGCGTTCGGTAGGTCCCCTTCCAGGACCTAGCTTTTCGTATGGTTCCCTTCCTATGTTCTATCTCCCAAGTACCTCGTTCTTTAGTCTGGAGGATGATGGTACGGTATCCTTCTCTTGGTTCTGTGATAGTTCCCGTAGTTCTTTTGGTGGCCATTTTGGTGGTGGTCTGTACTTGTCCTAAGCTTGATTGCGACTGAAGTGGGTGGACAGGGTTTGGCGTTGTGTGCTATTTTGCTTACACTATTGAATTATTGCTGACGGAGGTGTTTGATGCCATGAGTTGAAGAGTCGACGGATATGTTACTTGTGGGATTGGCGGCGGTTTTTCAATGGGTGGATGCATAATTGTTATTTCTGGCCTATTTCTTCTGTATCTAACCACGTGTCTAGGTGCTTCGTAGGTCGGACGGTCCTTAATGCATTTTACATAGAAAGCGTAACCAATGATACTGAGTATGAGCATCGAAATCATCCCGAAGGATGAATAGGAAAGTATGTTATTCAGGCGCATTCCTCGCTGATGGGTCTCCAACTCCTTTGCTTGTGATTCTATTTCTTTGAGTTCGACAGCATTTTTGCTCGATTCCCAATCGTTTCCCGGATTTGTTTCTGGTATTTTCCTGATGGTTTTGAGGAGGTCGTTGGTGTTGGGTTGAGCTAAGATGGGAGCTATTGCTGAGATGTTAAGGGATATTGGTGGATCGAAATGAGAATAACCCTCTTCTATTATAGTTTGTTGCGCTGTTAATCTAGTTGTTCTTGTCACAGCTTGACAACCTGGTTTTAATTGGAGGATGCCAGTTCCAGTCAGTCTTTCGAATCCGATTCCTCGCCCTTGACAAATGATACGCAATTCTTCGATTTGTGAGGTAGAATATAGCCACGTGTTTGGAGTGTTGAGTTGTTCCCAATAAGCATCCGTGGTTTTAAGCAATCGGATATCACATTGGTCCCAAGCAGCATTGGCGGGGTTGGTTAATATAGATACTTCGCAAGTCTGCCTGGTGTCCGTCTGATATAATGGCAACCTTAATTTGCAGAGCAGTTGTCCTACGTGCTTATGGCAGGTCTGTAGGTAACCTTTAGTCGGGGTGAAGTAATATTTCTGGTCCAAGGAGGTGGCTAGGTACGTTGTTCGGGGAATAATATAAGCAGATATGTTGTAGTTGATTCCTAGTGGTTGCCTTGCTGGGCAAGTGTGAATTTGATAGAGATGGAATGGATCATGGTCTAAAAGAGGGATGGTGAGTGCTAGGATGAGACGGCCTTGTTTATAGGAGGTTTTCAGTGTGACAGTTTTTTGGAATTGTTCGGATAAAAGTTCGGTTGAGGATAGAGGGAACTCGTACTGGGTGTTTTGCCGAATCTTGTTTGCGGCGGAAACTAGCTGTCGTGGTGGTAGTACGGCGGGATGGATTATTCCTTGTTTAGCAAATATCACTGCGTTGGTGAGCAGTTCTAGGCCTGTTTGGTATTCGTTGACACTCCTTTCCAGGCTACGTAGCCACTTTAGAGATGATATTTCGTAGGCTTGTTCCTTCATGGCATTTTGTTGCTTGCTGAGTTCTGTGGCAAGTAGTTCGGTGGCGGCTTTGTTTCTATTGGCCAGTATCGTGAGATTCTGAAGGTGCTGATGTATATTTTGGAATTCTGATCGGACTATATGGGTCTGGTTTGCCAGTAGTTCCGACAGGTGATTTTGGTCCTTGTGTAGTTTGTCTAATTCGACATTGTAGTACTCAGCGTCGGCTTCTGTGAGGGTCCCAAAAAGAGCTTGACTTATAGTGCCTATGAATCCAAGTGGTGCACTGCGCTTCTGGCGTTTTCCTTCTTCCTTGATTTCTCCAACGATGCCTTGTAAGAGGTCCTCATCCTTACGGGAGTCAGCGAGTCTGGCCATTAGATGGGTTATTTCTTCGCGGGCTTCGCATGTCGTAATCTGCATAGATAAGCACTGTTTATTTGCTTCGAGTTTGTGTTCCTCTAAGCGTGGACGGTGCTTTAAGAATGTACTGATTTGTAGCGAGGTGACCAGATTCCATTCCACATGGTAAATGCGCATGTCATGGAGTTTCTCAAAGTGCAAGCCGATATTGTTCTTTAATGGAGAAATCTGATAGTCAGGTGCTTCCACTTGCAGAATTCCGTTGATCTGTGGTGCGCAGAATAAGGTTAGAATTATGCGCAACATCTTGTTTCTGGAAATTGAACAGCTTATTTTTAGCAAGGTTGATGATTCTGGATCGGTTTTTGGACAGAGCTCGCAGGTTTTAATTTGTCGAAATGCTTTATTTTGATTTTTCCCTTGTCGGTTTTTATAACTGCGTTGTTCAATTCTAATAACTGCAAAATCTCGTACGGGCCTTCATAATGTGGGTCGAATTTGTGATGTCTTGGCTCCTTTAAAACGTACACCTTATCTCCTGAATTAAATTTGATTGGCTTTATTTTCTTGTCGTATCGTTCCTTTGTTTTTTCCTTGGTCTGAACTAACGTATTGCGAGAAATGTGTCTGATTTTGTCCAGATGGGTGATTAGTTCTGTTAAGTAGTCGCCGTACGTTTTTAGATCATTTGTGTCCGGATACGATGAAGGTATTCTTGCAGGTTTTCCAAAGATGAGTTCATAGGGAGTGAAGTTTGTTGCTTCGTGTACCGAGGTATTATATGAAAACATTGCGAATGGTAGAAGTAATTCCCAGTCATCGTATGTATCCATGTAATGTTTCAGGTATTCCACGAGAACGTGATGGCTTCTTTCTAGTGCTCCGTTAGTTTGAGGTCGGTAGCCAGACGTAGTGATTAATTTTATTCGAAATATTTTTGCCAAATTTTTGAAAAGTTCGCTAGTAAAACAGGTTCCTTTATCCGTTAGGATGGCTTTAGGTGTTCCAAACTGACTTATGAAATGTCGTGCGAATGCGTCGGCAATAGTTGTAGCTCGTATATTAGGAATAGCTACTGCGAGACAATATTTGGTTAAATTATCCTGCAGGGTCAAAATGTACTTGTTCCCGTTAGGGGTTTCTGGTAAAGGACCTACTGTGTCGAGAGAGATTTTATGGAATGGTTCCACAGGTGTATCGGTGATAAGCATTGGTTCTCGCGTTTTTATGCGAACTAGCTTTTGCTTCTGACAGCTATCGCAACTCCGGATATATTCTTGAATTTGGTGGTGCATATCAGGCCAGTTAAAACGTTCTCGTATCCTTCGGTATGTCTTAGTGACGCCTTTGTGTCCCCCGGTGAGACTTTCGTGATGTTCCTTTATAATTTCTTGGCGGAGATCCGGTGGCGGTGTTTCGATGATTCCCGTGCAAAGAGTGATTTTACTTGCATAATCTTGAAATGCTATCTTTATGCACTGTATTAACGTTCCCATTGGCATTTCGTCGAGTCCGTTCCCTTTTGCGGGGATTCTAACATTGTCGACTTTGGATTTTCTCATAGCGACTTTTAATGCTTCCAGAGCTAATTGAACATCTTCTGTTGTTGGTTTCTCGTAGCAATAGTTCGTGTGTATAAGAGTGTAAATTCGCTTGATCCCTTGTCGGGAGATGAAAACATGTCCCCTTCTGGGTTTTTCTACCGATATTTTGTCCTGATCAAGGTAATTTAATTCCTTGAACGTTCGGTTTACTGGGTTCATTAATTGACCGTCGGCTGGTAGGAAGTGGACCAGGTTACCTTCTTTTCCTGTAAGAGCGGTCTCCGATATAATGATCTCGCAGTCAATGTCCGAGTCATCGCTTGAGGATGATATGTCAACCAGTGGTAGCATGACTCCTTTTTGTTGTGGTGATGATCCGTGGGTGTTATCTATGCAGGTGTCTATCACTGTCTCGGGGTTCTGATTTCTAGCTCCTGGTGTTGATTGCGCTGTTGGTTGTAGGCTACGTCGAGGAGTAGGCATGAAGGGTACTCTTCGTTGGGTGTGTTGTTTGTTCAATTTTGGCGTGCTGCCTGCAATGATTGTAGGATCCTGTAGGTTTTCGATGTTCTTCTTTGGTGGTGCTATGTTTTCCAAGGAAGGTAAGGTCTGAGATATTTCCTTAATTTTTTGCTTGGCTTCGTGCAGGGTTAAGTCCCCTAGGTCTTCATATATTTGCCTAGCTTCGTTCTCGTCCTGTGCAAAATCTGCCCTTTTTAATTCGTCTTGGGGAGATTCCATAGCCTTCCCGTCCCACCAGAAGGTATCTATTTGGGTTAGGTCCGTGTCTTCGTCGGATGATGTTTCTGATGCTGAGCCCAGTTCTATTATTTTTGGATCTTTAATGAATAGATGTTTCAATCTTCCTACTGTCAATTGTTCCTTCGTAGGTTCTGATTCGTCATCGCTATAGGTTTCTTCAAACAGACTTTGGAGGTCAAAGTTCCGCGAGGGGGATGATTCTTTGTTAGCCTCTTCGGTTTCCTCTTCTTCCAGTATTGTCTCGGTCAGTAGGGAAGGTAACATGCTTCTATTTCCAGTTTCTTCATGACACGTATCGTTGTCTGTATCTAGCGAGCTAGTAGATGACTCGTTGTAATTCACAGTTGGCCGTGATCTTGTTTTTATTCGTTTCCCAATTGTACTGTCTTCTAGGCTGATTTTCCTTTGATGTGGCAATGGCTTATATGGCCGGTCTCCTTCCTTAGGTTTTATTGGATAGGAGAGCACTGTTGGATTGCGGGATAGTGCGTCTGCATTTAGGTTGGTTTTACCCGACTTGTATGTGACCGTGTATTCGTAATCAGCTAGTTTAAGTCTCCATCGCATCAGTCTTGAACTAGGGTCCTTGACGGAGTGTAGCCAGACTAGAGGACGATGATCTGTTACCAAAGTGAATTTGTGACCGTATAGATAGGGTCGGAAGTATGCTACAGCGTAGATGATAGCAAGACACTCCTTTTCAGTTGTCGAGTAGTTGGTTTCTGCAGAGTTCAGAAGTCTTGAGGTGTATGCTATTGGCAGGTCTTGACCAATTTTTCCTTGACTCAGAATAGCTCCGATGGCATAGTCAGAAGCATCAGTTGTTACAATGAAGGGTTCATTGAAATTCGGGTATTGGAGTATGGGTTCTTGGCACAGCATATCTCTCAAGGTTTCAAAACCAGCTTGTTGTTCTGGTCCCCAATGAAAAGTGACTTCTTTCTTTAGTAAGCTTGTCAGAGGTTTAGCTATTTTAGAGAAATTTGCAATGAACCTTCGATAGTATCCTGCTAAACCCAGAAACTGTTTAATGTTCTTCTGATTTTTGGGTACGGGGAAATTTTTTACTGCTATCAGTTTCTTTGGGTCAGGCCGAACTCCTTCTTCCGAAAGTATGTGGCCTAAATAAGTGACTTCCTTACGTAGGAACTCGCATTTATCCGGTTGAAGTGTTAATCCATGTTCCTTCAGTCGTTGGAGCATAGCTCGGACCTTCTGTCCATGTTCTTCAAGGGATGATGCGAAGATGACGATATCATCTAGGTACACAAATAGCTCTGTTCCTTGTAGTCCAGTTAGAACTTGGTCCATTAACCTCTGGAATGTTGCTGGTGCGTTTTTGAGGCCAAAGGGCATTCGGATGTATTCGTAGTGCCCATTGGGTGTTGTAAATGCCGTTTTTGTTCTGTCCTTGGGATCCATTCCTATCTGGTGGAATCCACTGGCTAGGTCGAATACAGAGAAATATTTAGCGCTACCGACTTGGTCTAGTATCTCCGTGATGCAAGGTAGGGGATAACTATCTCCAATCGTTTTTTCGTTAAGCGCTCTGAAGTCGATCACCATTCTCCACCTTGGGTTCCCTTGTGAATCGGCCTTTTTGGGGACAATCCACAGAGATGAATTGTATGGTGATGTGGATGATTGAATGACGTCATTTTCTAAGCAAGTTCGTAATTTGACGTTTGATCTCCTTTTGATGAATTGGCGGGTACCGATACTGTTTAGTATGGGTCGGTGTTTCATCTATAGTAGGTATTGTATGAACGACTGTTTTTGAAATTCCTAATTTGTCACCGGTAAGGTGAAATTGATCCGGAAAGTCGTTGATAATCTCAGCTACGTGTTCTTGTTCTTCCTTATTAAGGTGATCCAACCTTAAAGCCTTCTGAATTTGGTTAAAACGTTCCTCGTGGTCCATGGTTGCTTCGTCATAGGAGTCTCCTGCTTCTGAGAGGAATTCGAAGGGTTCCAGTATCTGAGGATCCAATTCGAGTTCTTGATTTTTGTTGCTGACGTTTGTTGCAATAGTGTAGCAGATTCCTTGGCGATTGGTCACCAGATTTTCTCCGATTATAATATCTCGAGGACTTTTTATTCGAGGCAGGTATTCTTCCGTGATTTCTGTATTCGCTATCCTTATCGCAACTTGTTGTCGTGAGCGAGCCTTTATGACGTGCTTGGTTCTCTGTGCCGAATATGCTGCTGTTTTTATTTCTCCAGCTTGGGCAAATGGCTTTGGTCGTATCGGGTTGTCGTCTGTCACTATTGTTTTATGGTGGAAAGATATTTCTGCATTATCTTGCGTGAAATATGCGACTCCAAGTATTCCGCTGTATGGCCAAGAAGATCCTTTGACCACATAGAAGAATACTTTTCGATTACCGATGGTTAGTAACACGGCTCCCACAGTGGTGACGAAATGTCCTGATACACCTTCAACATCAATTATTTCCTTGTATTCTAACTTTGCATCATCGTTAAGACTTTCCAGTTGGATTAAGTTGACTGAGGATCCCGAATCGATTAGAAAGGTATTTTCCTTTCCTCTTAGCTCGGGGACTTGGAGGATGATTGTCGGTGGAGGAGCTTCCTTGACGTAGTATTCCGGTCTTCCTTGGGTGTTGTTCTGTCCGTGAACCTCACGGTCTTTCCTTCGTCCTTCGCTTTGGATTTGTTGTCGCTCACCGTGTGTGGAACGCGGTGAGCGCCTTGCGAGTTTAAAGAACCGGTGGATTCGGTAGAGGATGATCTATGGCGATCGGATCTTCGATGATTTCTCTCCCTACTAGGTGATGGGGATTTTGCTCGAGATTTCCGACAAGTTTTTCCGTCGTGACCCTTGCTGTCGCATTTCCAGCAAAATAATTTTTTTCGCTGCTTCCTACGTTCGGGCGTTTTCTCTCTATTCCGATCGCGAGACCTGGATGTGTCGGTGGATGCTGAGGAGGAACGATACCTCCTGACATGCATTCCGTAAGTGCGATGGTGATTGACTCTTTCGTCATCACTGGATTCAGAAGTAGAGCTCGCGCTTGAACTTGAACTAGAGACATCTCGGTAATGTTTTCTGTGATACCTATCGTAAGGGCTTGGAGAGTTTGGGTACGAAACTCGTTTGTGTGATTGCCTACTCGAGTAGTTTCTTCTGGACCTCCGATGGTCATCTGGCGAATCACTGTCATAATTATTGCGAGCTCGCTTATGATTTTTTATTTTCCTTTCTAGTTCCATGACTAGGTCGAATCCAGCGTCTAACGATTTTGGATTTTTTATTACAACCTCCTGGCGTATCTCACGAGGTAATCCGTATAGAAAATTTTCGAGAGTGTGTTCTTCTAATTCCGCTTTCCTTTCCTTATCGTTGCGATATTTGTCAAGTTGAGCAGCTCGTGCCCTTTGATATAGTTTCGTTGTTCTATTTATATATTTTCTAAGACTTTCCGTCTTTCCTATTCTCAGTCTTCCTATTTCACTAAGGAAGGAAGATAAATTCCTTCCTGGAGCGTATCGCTTCTTTAGGTGTTCTACTAGATCGTCAAGTGTGGTGAAATTTTTCTCTTCTACGCTAGCTCGCGCGGCTCCACGAAGTTTGTTTAATACTTGGAGCAGGTATCGCGTTTCTTCGCCAGCTACTAACTGTTGTGCTCCGGTTTTTGCAGCGCGTACAAAATTTGTAAGTGAGGTTGTCTCACCGTCGTATTTGGGAATTTCTAATGCTGCGTTTTGTATTCTAGCTTGCGATGTTGTGAAGTTAAATGCTTCTATTAGGGATCTAGATAAATCTGCATCTGCCATGTTGGAGTAACAAGTTTGAGCAGTTCCGAAATGGTTATTTAACAAACGTCCAATATGTATATGTGACTGAACTCGTTCGTGGTACCAACTTGATTAGGATGGTTTGAATTGATAGGATTTCCAAGATGACAATGGGGAAGTTGACCCGAAGTCCAACTTCCTTAGTCACGCTTAGAAAGGATGGGTTACTTCAAAAATAACAATGGGGAAGTTGACCCGAAGTCCAACTTCCTTAGTTGATTTCTGAAGGCGGTTAAGGTGCTCAAGAATAACAATGAGGAAGTTGACCCGAAGTCCAACTTCCTTAGTCGGTTCTTGAAAGACAGGACTTCAAAAATAACAATGGGGAAGTTGACCCGAAGTCCAACTTCCTTAGTCGGTTTTTGAAGAATGAGGGACTTCAAAATAACAATGGGGAAGCTGACCCGAAGTCCAGCTTCCTTAGTCGGTTTTGAAGTATGGAGATCTTCGAAAATAACAATGGGGAAGTTGACCCGAAGTCCAACTTCCTTAGTCGGTTTTCGAAGTTGGATAAGATAGGTGTTGGTATTTCAGGTTGAGTTAACACTAGTTCGGAGGGTATCCCACCGCTGTCACCAATTCTGTTACGTAGGCCGTAGTGGCCAGCGAGGCCTTTAAATTTGATAACAAAAATTTAGAAGTAACCAAAAGAAAAGGAACGACCGGAGGTAACGTGAATAATATTTGAGTGAATTCCGAGCGGTAAGAATGCACTCAATGGTGGGTTCGCTGCTCGTTTAAGGTGTTGAAACACGCCTTGCTATTCCAACGTGGATAGATATTCTCTGAAATGTTAGAGGATGGGTAATAGATATTTAGAACGCGAGTAAAATATGAATTTGCGATATATTGTTACAATCAATATAGAAGTTTCAATTAAATGTCATGTACAGTGTTTCGATTATGAGAAATACTGGGATAAAAATATTGTGATATTGGATTACAAAACCTGACTGTGTGTGAGGTTAAGGCGAAAAGAAATTTGGTGGAACAGAAATCTATCAAATCTATGCGTTACTTGGAAAGACTAGTCTTTGGAGCTCAATTTTGCCCGGTAACCGATCCAGCTTGTTCCCTAGGGTATGTAATAACGAATCCGTACCTAGGCCAGATTGCGAATATTACACTGAATCTAATACTCTAACGGTTAGAGCCACGAGTGACAACGTGCAGTCCGATGTTTTACGCGTGAAACTGAATGATTTTCTGAGCGTCTCTGCCATGATTTTGGCTGCTTATATAGTCGATTTTTGCTGATGCTCTAGGTACGGTTAGGACGTTAGGAATGCACTCGGTTAACCAGCTGGGTAGGTGGCACGGGCAATGCACTGGGTAACGTGCTGAGTTTACAATTATGCTTTCTGTCGGCTACGTTATTCTTCTGTTCCGGAATGAAGGTCGATATACGTAACACACCTATATTCACTAAAATTAATTTTAAAAACCTTTTTTCATGTATTTCGAGAGTTTATTTATTGAATGTAACACCTTATATATCAATATCTATAATTTAAACCTACGAAAAAAGTTTTAGAAAATAGCCTTATTTTTGCGCGTCTAAAGTGGGTAGACCCCTTAAGGCGAAAAGAAATTTGGCAGAACAGAAAATTATCTAGTATATGCGTTACTTGGAAAGGCTAGTCTACGCAGCTCAATTCTGCCCGGTAACCGATCTAGCTTGTTCCCTAGGGTATGTAATAACAAATCCGTACCTAGGCCAGATTGCGAAACAAACAAAACAGTGACCGGTGGATACGTAAACGAATATAGGAATGTAAATAAACAAAAGAGTAACGGAAATAAACAAAAGAATAATGCAAAATGTTTTTTTGGGGAAATAAATGATTGGCTATCCCCAATGGGAGGAGACTGAGGAAGAGTTATCAGTTCTCACGCGCTTATGATTGGCTTACTTTAATTCGTAATAATTAATAAACTAATTAAAAATTCTGAATATTGTTGACGCCAATATTTTTATTTTTTCACGCCGGATCTAACGGTATATCTCCTGTCCGGTGCTTAAGAAACACCCTGTATAGTCGTTTTTCGCTGATGCTCTTAGGTATGGTTAGGACCTTAGGAATGCACTCAACGAAGCAGCTGGGTAGATGACACGGCCAATACACTGGGTAATGTGCTGAGTCTGCAATTCTATTGACTGTCGGCTATGTTATTATTCTGTTTCGGAATGATAACCGATATACGTAACAACACCTACAGTTCATAATAAATCGGGATGAAATTTTATAGGTAGATGCTTCTTTGATACGTAAACTCAGGCAGTAAAAAATTAATTTAAATTTTAGGTTATCTTCCAATATATGTAAATGAGTAATGAAAAAAAATGTTCGCGTACCCCATCGAATGGGGTATTGTGGGATAGGAGATTCAAAATCCTACTCAACACTTTTTTAAAAAATTGTTTACGCCGCCCCATTCGTGCACCGTGATCCTCCAAAATCATTAACAGAGCCTCACCCTCCTTTATTCTTGTGACTCTTTGGTTTAAAAATCTGAAGTAATTCTAAAATATAGAACTTATTGAGTATTTTCAAGTAAAATTATGGTGGTAATTCTAAAGCCATTTAAGAAAAATCTCTTTATAATTTGATAAGATTTTATCTCTGCACCCACACAGCACACTACATTTCGAAAACATTACAACAATATTTCCAATATTTCATTGCGACAGCAATGTTGTTGATGTCTTTATGTCAAATATTGCACAATATTTCAGGGCAATATAATAAATAAAACTTTCTGATATATTGCTGAAATCATAGACAGTTTTTATAGGTGGCAGAAATATTGTAGAACAGTACCTATAAAATGATTATTTTTTATTATTTAAAAAATATTTAGCAAATATTCATTCGAACATTTTCTTTCCATATTAAAAGCGATTGCTTTTTAATATTTTTGTAACATTTGAAATGATTCCATATCATTTTTTTCAAATATTTTAAAAGGTTATGGTAACATTTTTTAAATAAAATGCTGCTAATAAAAAAAATGATTCCTGAAACGTATTATTAAAATATTCGGACAAAACTATGCAATATGCAGGATACATATGTTATAAATAATTAATATTGCGAACTGATATTTTACAAATATTGACCAGCAATATTATATTATGTTTGCAACGTCCTTTGCGTGTTTGCGAGCGCATTGCAAGTATTCGGAAATATTCAAGAAATATTACAGTAATATTGCAATACATTTCAATAATATGCAAGTTCTGTCTGAGTTATACACTGTTAAAAAAGTTAAGAAATTTACAACACAAAAGATGAAACTTACTACATAGGTGCATATAATATTTAGAATATAGGTAACGCAAATGAGTATTAATGTACACCCGGCTCAAACGATTCTGACGCATAAAAAACTTGGCTTGAGGAGAAGGCTTCCCCTACTCAGCACGTTATTCAGTCCTACGTCATATACTGCGCGTTGTAGATGCGCATAGAATCAGATTACCGCTGGCCGTTCAAAGTAGCAGACAATAATACCTCCGTTATGTTTAGGTATATATTGAGTTTTATAAATGTATTGTGCAACATTATGCTAGATCGCATAAGTTGCTACGAAAATTAAGACGACAATTTTTTTCAATCCTACTAAAAAACAATGATTTAAATTTTTAATTTCAACTTACTCTCTAACTATTGACAAAAATTTATATTATTCTTCAATAATATGTAATAATTATAGGTTTAGGTGTAATGATATATTCATGATAACTTATGTGATATTGTGTTTTGAAATGTCAATTTTATTTAATGCAGTTTTCTGCAAGTGAAAATAAACGAAAATAATGTAGACGGTCGTCCTAATAATCTGTCCAATAACCATTCCTATTAATTACTTGATTTAATCGATTCTGGACAGATTCACCTAAGTTAGAAAAAAATTCAGGTCTGCGTCTCAAATTTTCCCACACATCCCTAGAGTGATGGATAAGAGCTGCCCTTGTTCTTATGTGCTCTGTAGGTTGCCAGCACCTGACAATTTCTGCCCATACATTCTCAATTAAATTTAGGTCTGGCGATTTAGCAGGCCACTGCACAACGTCTATCTCAGGATGATTTCCCAGCCACTCTTGTGTTATAGCTGATTTATGGACTGCGCTATTGTCCTGGACCAACCTGACCACCGGCATATCTTCTTCTGAATATACTGCACGAAGACTAGGTAAAAAAGCGTTCTCCAGAATATCTATGTATTCCACAGAGTTCATGTGCGGTGATACTTCCACCAGTTCTCCAGGGCCATGAACACTTATCCACCCCCACATTCCACATGTAATACGTCCACTATTGGTCCATGGAACTACATATTTTGAATCGTATCTGCTTGCTTCGGTCGGTCGCCATACATGCAGCATATTATTATCGGAAGAAGAAAATACTTTCTCATCTGTGTATATTGTAATATCCTGCTCAGCCTGTGAAACTAGCAGCTCCTGTAGTGCAAAGGCGACGCGATCCTCGCGATGTGTTTCTGTTAACGCTATTTTACGTGCAGGCCGACGACAGCGGATGCCAGCCTCTCGCAAACGATTTCTTATTGTATTTGCGGATACTGACAAATCCAGCGTTACAGGCACATTTGACGCTGCAGCAAAAGGATCCTCTGTCATTTCATTGACTATGGCAACATCTTGATCTTCCGTTGTCTTTCGTTTTCCCGAATTTTGATAACGACGATCTGTCAGACCTTCTGTGCCCATTTCTTGAAATCTTTTTATGTATCTTCTTACTGTCGATTCTGAACAATTCACTGCGGCCGAAATATCGCACGTTCTTCTTCCATTCTGCCACATGCCAATTATTTGTCCTTTGGTAATAGCGGTTGTATCGCGAGAAGCACACATTTTGAATTAACATCGGTTTATGAAACTTCAATGAATTAAGGTAAATAAACGGAGGTCAAATTTTGTAAATAAGTCGAAAGAAATCTCAGGTTTTTATGAGCATATTGCTGACCGTAACAAATTTGTTCGACAATTATGCCGACAGTAAGAAGTTAATTCAAAATGTGTGCTTCTCGCGATACAACCGCTATTACCAAAGGACAAATAATTGGCATGTGGCAGAATGGAAGAAGAACGTGCGATATTTCGGCCGCAGTGAATTGTTCAGAATCGACAGTAAGAAGATACATAAAAAGATTTCAAGAAATGGGCACAGAAGGTCTGACAGATCGTCGTTATCAAAATTCGGGAAAACGAAAGACAACGGAAGATCAAGATGTTGCCATAGTCAATGAAATGACAGAGGATCCTTTTGCTGCAGCGTCAAATGTGCCTGTAACGCTGGATTTGTCAGTATCCGCAAATACAATAAGAAATCGTTTGCGAGAGGCTGGCATCCGCTGTCGTCGGCCTGCACGTAAAATAGCGTTAACAGAAACACATCGCGAGGATCGCGTCGCCTTTGCACTACAGGAGCTGCTAGTTTCACAGGCTGAGCAGGATATTACAATATACACAGATGAGAAAGTATTTTCTTCTTCCGATAATAATATGCTGCATGTATGGCGACCGACCGAAGCAAGCAGATACGATTCAAAATATGTAGTTCCATGGACCAATAGTGGACGTATTACATGTGGAATGTGGGGGTGGATAAGTGTTCATGGCCCTGGAGAACTGGTGGAAGTATCACCGCACATGAACTCTGTGGAATACATAGATATTCTGGAGAACGCTTTTTTACCTAGTCTTCGTGCAGTATATTCAGAAGAAGATATGCCGGTGGTCAGGTTGGTCCAGGACAATAGCGCAGTCCATAAATCAGCTATAGCACAAGAGTGGCTGGGAAATCATCCTGAGATAGACGTTGTGCAGTGGCCTGCTAAATCGCCAGACCTAAATTTAATTGAGAATGTATGGGCAGAAATTGTCAGGTGCTGGCAACCTACAGAGCACATAAGAACAAGGGCAGCTCTTATCCATCACTCTAGGGATGTGTGGGAAAATTTGAGACGCAGACCTGAATTTTTTTCTAACTTAGGTGAATCTGTCCAGAATCGATTAAATCAAGTAATTAATAGGAATGGTTATTGGACAGATTATTAGGACGACCGTCTACATTATTTTCGTTTATTTTCACTTGCAGAAAACTGCATTAAATAAAATTGACATTTCAAAACACAATATCACATAAGTTATCATGAATATATCATTACACCTAAACCTATAATTATTACATATTATTGAAGAATAATATAAATTTTTGTCAATAGTTAGAGAGTAAGTTGAAATTAAAAATTTAAATCATTGTTTTTTAGTAGGATTGAAAAAAATTGTCGTCTTAATTTTCGTAGCGACTTATGCGATCTAGCATAATGTTGCACAATACATTTATAAAACTCAATATATACCTAAACATAACGGAGGTATTATTGTCTGCTACTTTGAACGGCCAGCGGTAATCTGATTCTATGCGCATCTACAACGCGCAGTATATGACGTAGGACTGAATAACGTGCTGAGTAGGGGAAGCCTTCTCCTCAAGCCAAGTTTTTTATGCGTCAGAATCGTTTGAGCCGGGTGTACATTGTTTTGTAAAATTGTAATCAAGCATTAATTTTATTATGCGTTTAGCGAATATAATATATTCGATTCTGATTATTAATAAGAGGTTGAAGAATTTTCAATCAACCGCAATGTAATCATACATTCAGAACTGAAAATTACAATACTTGAATAGAAATAGTTCCTTGATAAATACGTCATTGAATAATGCATAGTCGTAGTCATTTTTCATATCAATGTGATGAAAAATACAATATACATATGATAAAAATTACTACACATATATTTTTTTTTACAAAGTTTTTCTTTGTATGATGGGATACAGTGCAGAAGATCACTATTCATCTACATGGTATCGATAAATTCATAACCGACTAGAAATTTCGGTATACTCTGTGACAAGAGTCCCTAACCAGACACGGAGTATCCGAGCGAACACTAGTTCACTGCCGCGCCACTAAGTGGCTAACAGTCGTATTCATAGTCCGTCCTTATCTCAAGGATGAAGGACGCCTTGATGAAGGCTTCCTTCAATCTCCAAGGCGTCTATGTTTCACAGTCACACCTCGGCTCTTCCTTCCAGAAGGACGGTATATTTAGAGACATACAATTGCCTATGGTGGCAAGACTGGCCGCCACCTCAGTCCCTCTTTGTCTATTCGAGCGGCTTTTTTTCGAAGAGTTTGAAATAGGGATCGCGTAGTCTATACTATAAGCCAAGCCAAGATACACCTTAAATTTTCTTTCCAGATGTTGACTTTACGCAGCCCGGGTAAAATTTAAAAAAAACAACAATGCGTATTTCTTTTACGTTTCGACCCTCATTGGGATCATCTTCAGAAAGGTTTTATTACTAGGTAAACATGTATGAACTGTTGAACAATCATTGGTTAGATTGTGTAAAAAATAGTAGGCCAAACCTAAAGCCATAATTAATAGATCAGCTATGGCTCTTTTTAACTTTTGGCTAATCCTGGCTTTACATGTAACACACAAACTCTTGTTGGTTTAGCCTACTATTTTTTACACAATCTAACCAATGATTGTTCAACAGTTCATACATGTTTACCTAGTAATAAAACTTTTCTGAAAATGTTCCCAATGAGGGTCGAAACGTAAAAGAAATACGCATTGTTTTTTTTTCTTTATTTTACGTGACTGCGTAAGGTCAACACCTGGAAAGAAAATTGATGATTAAAACCAGCCGACAATTTCAATAACTGATAAGATACATCTTTGCTGCCTGAGCCGGGCTAGTTGCTAACTCGGGCCGCTTGTGGCGCTAGGCATATCAAACGAAACAGCTAATCACAGAGCAGAAGGTTTCCTCAAGGAAGCTCGAGACCTTCCTTGAAATAAGGAGGCCAATAAGGCTCCTTGTTCTGTAAAGAAAGGTCTATGAAACGCGAAACGAGGAATAAGGGATCCTTATTCCTCAAGGAACGACTATGAATACGGCTATAAGGCAACTCGCATGAAAAAACGTAGGACCGGGTAAATAATTAATCCGTCGATTTTGCGGTTTCCATCTTCGCCGTCGATATATACTTTTGTATCCTGCATGTAAAAATTACATGTGAAATTATTGCATTTGTATAGAGTATTTAAAAATACAACCGAGGTATTTAAGGAGGTATATGCAACCTGCCCAAAGGAACCCCCACGATACATTGCTGGCATTGGAATTTATTCTCAGCCGCTTAATGCATCATTGTTATCATTTACATGTCGTATCATTAGTACGACATTTATACTGCAATATTTTGCAGCAGAGTGAACGGTGTAAGATTACAGTAATATTCAAGAAATATTGCAATAATATTGCAATACATTTTAGCAATACGCAGGTGCTATCTGGGTTATATTTTATTAATATTATGCATTGATATTTCCGAAATATTGACCGGCAATATTATAGCAATATTATGATTGCAACGTGCTGAGCGGACATTGCAAGGTTCCTGCAACATTCCAGAAATATTTTAAACAATTTTCACTATATTTCCGTAATATTGCATTATTTCAAGAGAAATTTTCCGCAATGTTGATAAAATATTTCTGTGCTGTATGGGCAGTTACGTCCGGAAAAGAATCTTTGCTCGTATTACTAAGAATCTTTATAAATCGCCGCCGTGACTTGTAAGTTTCGACACCCATCATTCCCACTTCGCTGACAGGAAACCATACTAAGAATATTATATAGCGTTAGTTTTCTCAGAGTACCGGTTGATCATTTTTCTAGTTATGTTTCCTATATGGTATAAAAAGTTCTCGTTTATGTAGTTCTCGCGTTGCTCTCGTTATATCCAGAAAATTATTTTGATTTTGCTCTCTGTTTCCGGCACTATTTACCCCACACTTACTGCGACCCCATCTACCTCAACCGAGCAGTCTGAGAGACCGTGCATTTCTATAACCGTCGGCTCCCGTTCGTGCTTCCAATTGCGTTTACTAATTTTACGCGACTCCAAAGATCAGCACCTACGGTTGCGTTTCTCGATTTTACGCATCCCCAAAAATCGACAGGATCCCTTAATCTATCGTCTCTTCTGATAGGTTCCGTCAGTGCTCTCGTTTTTCCGGAGTTGAGACATTTTAAAGAAGAGGGCACCTGGACGTAATCTGAAGACAAAAATAACACAACCTGCCGAATTTTCTGATCTGGAAGAGTACGTTTTGAGGGGGTTTAAACCGTGTAGAGACAAAAGCGTTAATGTAAGAAAACTGTTAGTAAAAGAAAAAGGCGAGGAATTTGCTAGATCACTTGGTCATGAAAATTTCGGAATAGTATTCGGAGCGAAGGGAAAAGGCTACTCCCACTATGCTCCGGCCTTGCTTGCTTCTAGGCTAGTGGCCGCCCCCACTCTCATTTCGCCACTGTTACCCTAACTTCTCTCTTGAACACCATTAATGCCGTTCAATGTACATTCGCGCAGTCTTGTAATCCAAAGAGCTTCGGAAATCGCTGAAATCGATTCTGAACATTAAATTTCGAAATTCAAAATAACAGATTCTATAAAAGTTCTAAGTTTCTAGTTCTAAAGTTCTAAAGTTTCTAATTCTTGTTATTTCCAGAAAATTGTGGAAGATGAGAATTATAGGTGGCTACCATTCACATACAACAGCTCTTATACCATTTAAGAAGTAAAAGATTTCCTAATGCGTAGGAACAAGAAAAATGTAAATAAATTATGTTGCCTAAGTATTAATCTTATTTATTTGCTACAATACATTCACGAATTTGTACAATGTGCGCCAGAAAGTAACTCCTACTCTTCACAAGATTATCGATTTCAATTCGAACTTAAAATTGTTGTGGTCGGTTTAATTGTGTAGTCATCGTGTGCAGCTGAAGTTTAATCAATTTTCGTAAGTTTTGAGTGCATTGTTTATCCCTTAGCTGCCGCATTGTGACGTACAGAGGCGTTAATACACGCCTAGCAAAGTTAATTTTCCGAAATAAGCGTGACAGTTTATATTTATTTTTGTATAGGGTAAGTTTTTAACTGCCGTCCTATACAAACCCGGTTCCTTAGATGATCATAGGATGATCTCTCTCTCTCGTGTTTGATCTCGCTATCACTCATTCATACTCACACAGATGAACTATCGACGTGTAACTATAGACGCCCTCACTGCCTCGATGTTTGCACTCTGTTGTTGCAACAGCTGCACTATATTGCTCGTGACAGAAAACTCAAAGTACTTACATCTAATCTCCCATTGGCTGACAACGCTACGCGAACAACTCTTTGGGCTCGATACGACTTTATCGACTTATAAACAGCGATATGTAACAGAACGCAGAACTCCCATGAGAATGATAGCCGCCACGCGATCCAATTGTAAAGAGCTACTCCAGCCCGAACTAAGCGTTCTAATGTGTATCTGAAGACTGATTTGCTCTCACTGTTCCATCCTACTTTCTGCTGAAAGTCGGTGAACAGACGGGAGCAAATCTTACATATTCAGCGGCTTTGCCTTCGCAAGTAAATGCTGAATTTTTTGGTTCACACATTCCAAGCACATTGCGACGCGATAAGACCGGAAGGTAGCTTCCTCACATAATACTATTATGTATAGCGTCGGTTATCATTTCCGAAACAGAATAACATAGCCAACAGTCAATAACCTTACTAGAAATGCAGACTCAGCGCATTACCCAATGCATTGCCCGTGTCACATGCTCATCTGCTTAGTTGACTGCATTCCTAAGGTTCTAACAATACCTAAAAGCATCAGTAAAAAATGACTATAAAAGCAGTCAAGTTCATGATATTAGTGCTTAGAAAATCGATTAACTTCACGCTTAAAAGAGCGGACTGCACATCTTCACTCGTGGCTCTAACCGTTAGAGTATTAGATCCGGTGTAACATTCGTAATCTACCCTAGGTACGGATTCCTTATTACAAACCCTAGGGAACAAGCTGGATCGGTTACCAAGCAAAATTGAGCTGCATAGACTAGTCTTTTCCAAATCAAGTAACGCATATACTGGATATTTTATGTTCCACAAAATTTCTTATCACCTTAACCTCACATACAGTCAGGTTTTATAATTCAATATCACGATCTCTACCCCAAATTCTCATGACTCATAATAAATAAACACTGTAAACAATAATCATTTATCGAAACGAATCAATTAATTCGCAACAATATATTGCAAGTTCAAATTTCCTCGCGTATTAAATATCTATTACCCATCCATAAGAATTTCAGGGAATATCACTCCACGTTAGCATACCAAGGCATGTTTCAACATCTTAAACGAGCAGCGAACCCACCACTAAGTATACTTTTACCGCTCGGAATTTACTCAAATTGTATTCACATTACCTCTGGTCGTACCTTTTCTTTTGGTTACTTCCAAATTTCTATTATCAAATTTCAAGGCGTTACTAATCACAACGACCTACGTAACAATACCACAGTTCGCATTTTTGAACTCGCGAGATTCCTTTGTTATACAACCTTATCTTATAAAATTTCTTCTAATTGTGCTCGAGAGCGGGCACAACAGGTCTGTGTCTTTAGCAGACTCCAAGGTCCCAAAAAGCGCCTTTCTCGAATCAGATTCTCTCGAAGACTGTCTAAAAACCCGGCCCCGCCAAAGCGGCTCCCCTCACGGGAAAAGGAAAGGGCTCCTTGTCCGCGTCCGATCACGTTTACAAAATAATGGAAACTAAAAAAACTATTTAAACTAAACAAATTATTGTTGTCCGGCATTTATATTCCGACATATATATCAGGAAGCAAAAATATATGACGGAGATGGCACTGAAGATTCCCCACTCTCGACCATTTCGAACATAAGCAGTTTCAGGAAGATTCCTCGCCTCTTGCTGATCACAGCCTAATCCTCGTCCTATATATTGTCCTCCGATCACGTTCAAAAGTTCTCCCTTCCCCCCGACCCTATTCAAGTGCCGATCAATCCGGTAATCAGTGGAAGGTCGTGCACTTGACGCCTTGTATCAGACAAAATATTGTCAGCTACAACATATAAATATTTGAAAAACGAAGAACAAATTTTAGAATATCTCACTCTCTTTGATACTATGCTCTCATCTATAGATTTTCAGCTGACAAGGAGAGGGTGTCAACTTGGGATCGCTGAATTGGATGATTTTTTTTGTTGTAAACTATAGTTTGGTACCCCAAGAGTATAATATCAAAATAGCAGGACCTACCTCTCCAGCATTGCTGAGAAAATCGAGTTTAAATTACCGCATAACTTATATACATGCTCCATAAATCACTGTTGCAGTGAGGCTGCGTAGCTAAGGGAGTAAGCGCTGAACTAGTTCACTGCCAATCCGGTTTCGATTCCGTTTACCAGATATTTTCTTTTTAATTTAAGTGTTCCTTATGAAAGAACGTTCATTGACGTAAAATTTAATTAATTCGTAAATTATATTTATTTCCTTAAATTTTCACTGTTTAAAGACTTTATTTCCATTTTACTTAAAAAAAATTGATCTTTTTTTTTAAATTTGTTACCTTATACAGGGTGTCCCAGAATTACTTTTGGACCGGAAAGTGGGCGATACCTGGAGGTGCCCTGAGTACTCTCCCGCAAACCGTTTGCCAAAATTCGCAATAGTTTTTAAATGAGAAGCATTTAAGTGCGACCAATCAGAACGAAGGATTTCCGCGGATTCATTCGCGGATGCCAAAGATCGCTGCTTTGCAATAGCTTCCTACAAATTCCACGCCTAGCAATTGTTTCATAGCCCAAGCGAGCGTCATAGGATTCGTTGACAAACTCCCAATATGGGCATGGGCGTGACTTAGGCTGGCGCAGCAGCTACACGTGCAACGCGCGATCGGCAATTGTTTTGGGATACGCATTCAGCCAGACGAAAACCGGTACACGGTGTCCAAAACGTCATGCACTGAATTTTATAGCAGTCCGGAAGAAAACAGATTATTAAAGTGAGAGGGAGTCGGGAGGGTGGGTGGTGGTACTGATAAATTTAACATGAATTGATAACTAAGCATAGAAGTATTATTTCTTCGTCCTGTGAATAGCCATATCGAATTTCCAAGACATCGCGATTGCTGATTTTAAAGTTATAGAGTACTCATCGATTTTGGAGACTGTAAAAAATACGTAAAATAGGAAAATAGATTAGGAGAGAAACGCAAAGACACGTATCCCTTTTTTTAGTTCCTAGAATGTCCACACCAAATTACAGCCCTTTGCGACTTCCGGTGGCAAAGTTACGCAACACTTGTCGACCCCGGATCTTGTGAAAAATACGTCAAATTGAAAAAATGGACTAGGAGAGAAATGCAAAAACACGTATCTCTTTTTTTCGTTCCTAGAATGCCCAAACCAAATTACAACCCTTTGCGACTTCCGGTGGCAAAGTTACGTAACACTTGTCGACTTTGAATTTTCAAAAAAATACGTCAAATTGAAAAAATGGACTAGGAGAGAAATGCAAAAACACGTATCCCTTTTTTTCGTCCCAAGAATAGGTATACCAGTTTGCAGCCTTTTCCGACTTCCGGTGGCAAAGTTACGCAACACTTGTCGACCCCGGATCTTGTGAAAAATACGTCAAATTGAAAAAATGGACTAGGAGAGAAATGCAAAAACACGTATCCCGTTTTTTTGTCCCAAGAATCGGTATACCAATTTGCAGCCGTTTGCGACTTCCGGTGGCAAAGTTACGCAACACTTGTCGACCCCGGATCTTGTGAAAAATACGTCAAATTGAAAAAAATGGACTAGGAGAGAAATGCAAAAACACGTATCCCTTTTTTTCGTCCCAAGAATCGGTATACCAATTTGCAGCCGTTTGCGACTTCCGGTGGCAAAGTTACGCAACACTTGTCGACCCCGGATCTTGTGAAAAATACCTCAAATTGAAAAAATGGACTAGGAGAGAAATGCAAAAACACGTATCCCTTTTTTCCGTTCCTAGAATGTCCACACCAAATTACAGTCCTTTGCGACTTCCGGTGGCAAAGTTACGCAACACTTGTCGACTTTGACTTTTCAAAAAAATACGTCAAATTGAAAAAATGGACTAGGAGAGAAATGCAAAAACACGTATCCCTTTTTTTCGTCCCAAGAATCGGTATACCAAATTGCAGCCTTTTGCAACTTTCGGTGGCAAAGTTACGCAACACTTGTCGACCCGGATCTTGTGAAAAATACGTCAAATTGAAAAAATGGACTAGGAGAGAAATGCAAAAAAACGTATCCCCTTTTTTCGTCACTCGAATGAGTATGCAAATTTTCAGACCTTTGCCAGTTACGATGTCAAAGTTACAGAGAGATAGCCAATTATTTAGTCGACAAGTGTTGCGTAACTTTGCCACCGGAAGTCGCAAAGGACTGTAATTTGGTGTGGACATTCTAGGACCGAAAAAAAGGGATACGTGTTTTTGCATTTCTCTCCTAGTCCATTTTTTCAATTTGACGTATTTTTTTGAAAATTCAAAGTCGACAAGTGTTACGTAACTTTGCCACCGGAAGTCGCAAAGGGCTGTAATTTGGTTTGGGCATTCTAGGAACGAAAAAAAGAGATACGTGTTTTTGCATTTCTCTCCTAGTCCATTTTTTCAATTTGACGTATTTTTTTGAAAATTCAAAGTCGACAAGTGTTGCGTAACTTTGCCACCGGAAGTCGCAAAGGACTGCAATTTGGTGTGGACATTCTAGGAACGAAAAAAAGGGATACGTGTTTTTGCATTTCTCTCCTAGTCCATTTTTTCAATTTGACGTATTTTTTTGAAAATTCAAAGTCGACAAGTGTTGCGTAACTTTGCCACCGGAAGTCGCAAAGGGCTGTAATTTGGTTTGGGCATTCTAGGAACGAAAAAAAGAGATACGTGTTTTTGCATTTCTCTCCTAGTCCATTTTTTCAATTTGACGTATTTTTTTGAAAATTCAAAGTCGACAAGTGTTACGTAACTTTGCCACCGGAAGTCGCAAAGGGTTGTAATTTGGTTTGGGCATTCTAGGAACGAAAAAAAGAGATACGTGTTTTTGCATTTCTCTCCTAGTCCATTTTTTCAATTTGACGTATTTTTCACAAGATCCGGGGTCGACAAGTGTTGCGTAACTTTGCCACCGGAAGTCGCAAAGGGCTGTAATTTGGTGTGGACATTCTAGGAACTAAAAAAAGGGATACGTGTCTTTGCGTTTCTCTCCTAATCTATTTTCCTATTTTACGTATTTTTTACAGTCTCCAAAATCGATGAGTACTCTATAACTTTAAAATCAGCAATCGCGATGTCTTGGAAATTCGATATGGCTATTCACAGGACGAAGAAATAATACTTCTATGCTTAGTTATCAATTCATGTTAAATTTATCAGTACCACCACCCACCCTCCCGACTCCCTCTCACTTTAATAATCTGTTTTCTTCCGGACTGCTATAAAATTCAGTGCATGACGTTTTGGACACCGTGTACCGGTTTTCGTCTGGCTGAATGCGTATCCCAAAACAATTGCCGATCGCGCGTTGCACGTGTAGCTGCTGCGCCAGCCTAAGTCACGCCCATGCCCATATTGGGAGTTTGTCAACGAATCCTATGACGCTCGCTTGGGCTATGAAACAATTGCTAGGCGCGGAATTTGTAGGAAGCTATTGCAAAGCAGCGATCTTTGGCATCCGCGAATGAATCCGCGGAAATCCTTCGTTCTGATTGGTCGCACTTAAATGCTTCTCATTTAAAAACTATTGCGAATTTCGGCAAACGGTTTGCGGGAGAGTACTCAGGGCACCTCCAGGTATCGCCCACTTTCCGGTCCAAAAGTAATTCTGGGACACCCTGTATAATTCATTTTACTCCATGTAAATTAATTCAAATAAATCATAACGATATAAAATAGAATCAAAGGCCCTTACTCATACCTCTCTTTTAGCGTTAAGAGACGTCTATTAGTCGTTAAAAGACAGCAGATAGCAGTCGATAAAAGACGTCTCTTAACGTTAAAAGAGAGGTATGAGTAAGGGCCAAAGTCTATAAATAGTGAACATTTAAGAAACAAATATAATTAAAGATTAAATTAATTAAACTTTACGTTAACGAACGTTCTTTCATAAGGAGCATTTAAATTAAAAAAAAAACATATATGGCAGACGGGATCGAACCCGAATCGGCAGCGTAATAGTTAAGCGCTTACAATTAGTCCTTGAGCTACACCGCCTTGTTAAGCCTTAGCTAGTGAAACTGCTAGGGCGTAGATATATCTAATTGTGGGCTACCATTTAACGCTAGGCGTATCTGTTTCCTGCGGAATTGGGGAATGTAATGCCAACGAATGAGAGCGACGTGTAGGTATGTAGGTTGATTATTTATTATAGGTAGGATAAATTGACTTACAATGATTGATAAGTTGAAACAGTTGATATGGCACTTCACTGAGTTCTTTCGGGGGCAATCCGACGTCTGCCGTTACACTCGCGGTAGATTGAATAGAACGCTCACCGCGATGACTTCCCTGACCCTCGGGTGGGAAGGCTTGGTCACAAGGATCCGAAGACACGTAAAATACTACCAGCGGAGGAACAAGCAAGACTCGATGATTTAGACGGTGACTCTTAGAGGAGTTCCGTCTGTTGCCAGGATTCACGAAAGACTGCCTATTGGCCCCGAATACTGTAGGTGCGTTAGCTCTAATTTTGGGGATCATGCACCGCAATATTGATGATCTTGCAAAAGGAGTCTTGCTTCATTCCTCGCGCTGGCATGTAGTGTGAGCGCGTGGCCTGCTACTCAGCGTTCTAGGAATTACATGAGGCAATCGAAAAGTTCGATGTGCCGAAAAGAATTTACCGATTGCATTTACTTGAGTAGATCCGCTTTGGGATGTAACACCCCCCTTGTTAGATTGAAGCTCGGGGATGTAATCTCCGCGGTTCAACAATGATAATGGATCTACGACAAGACCGAAAAAGCGCGTGAAAAATTATATAATTTGGCTGAGTTGCTGGCGAGGCGCTTTCACTGTATCTCTTACGTAACAAGTGTCACCGCGTGCATAGGGTCATATGGGGGTTGTGCTGGGATGGCTGGTGCAATTCGGCTGGGTTCTATGGCAAGCTGCAGGGGTTGTCGGATGTCCATTGGGAAACTGATGTTATCTTGCCTTGATCTGCTGACGGGTTCTCGGCGTGTTCTGCGGCGTGTGCAGCAGCTCAGGAGCAGTCCTGGTATACTATTCCGAAGTGCGTATAACGCCAGTCCTGCTGTCGTTGCCAGTGATATGCCAATGCCTCCATATGCCCAGGTTCCTGTGCGGTGATACCATTTTATCGCCTTTTGCTCTTTGGCCAATTGATCCAGATGAGTTTCGATGGCGTCCAAGCTTATGTCCGCCTGCTGTAATTGTCCCCCTATAGAGGGTTGCCGTGCTGCGAGGACCAGGGGGTCGAGCTCCTTGCCGTATGTCTCGGCTATCGGGAGTGACAGCTCGCTGATGTTGAGAATGGTGGGTGGCTGGTGAACTCGGTCAATTGACGATGGAATCATACTGGATGACGGGAGTGTGATGGTTGAGGAGTAGCCTGTGCATCCTGGATTCAGCTGGAGGACTCCGGTACCTTCAAGGGTGACCGTGGCTGCAGTGCCGTCGCGACATTGAATGCGCACACTGTCAGACGTTTCGAGTGAGTAAAGCCATCCATAAGTATTCTCCAGAAACGTCCACTGGACCTGATGGTTGCGGGCTATTCTGATGTCACACCTGCGCAGCGTATCGCTGTTCGGTGAGACGAGCAGGCGTGCTTCGCAAGAATCGTCCTCATGGACGTCTCGCAGGGCCATGTGCAATGGGCATGCGTAGTTGTTTGGAAGGTGGTAACACTTCTTCAAGTATGGTTCATCAAAAGTGAAGTACTTCCCTTGCTCGTTAGACCACGCCATATATGGTTGCTTAGGCTGGATGTAGGCCGTGCCCTTGGTGGTTCCGTTGAAGTTCTGGGGCCGAAGGCATGGGTAGAGCCTATATAGTTGGAAAGGCTTTGCTTCCAGTAACGGCAATGTGATGCTCACCAGGAGACGACCCTCCTGATACTTGGTAGTGATGCGACTGATAGTTGAGAGATCTGTCGCTCGCAAGTCAGTCATCGTAACAGGAAACTCGAGAGATGCCGTAGATTCCCTTACATGGCGAGCTGCGGTAGTAAGCTGCTCGACGGAGAGTAAATCGGGGTGCAGGATTCCGAGTTGCGCGTAGCGAATGGCGTCCACGAAGCGTTGCAAGGTGTCGATATAAGCATCAGCAGCGTCCATCATGCTGTTCGATAGGCTGATAAGATGCATAGTATAATTGAGGCGATGGATGTCTTGGAGCTTCCAACGTAAGGTGTTTTGGATATCGACAGTAGCGTTGGCGATCCGTTGAATGTCCATATCGAGAGCGTGTACGTGTGAGCCTATCACATTTATCTCGCCTCGAATGATATGGGTGGAGTTCTTCACGAGGTGCGCCAATTCTTGGCCCTTTTTTTCAAGTTCGGTGATTTCGTGGCCGTATTGCTCCGCATCGTCTTCCGTGAGAGTCCCGAATAGTGCGTGCGAGATGGAGCCGATGAATCCCAGGGGCGCTCCGCGAGTGGCCTGTTGTCTGGGGCCGTTGTCTTCCTTCTCGGGTGATACGAGGAGTCGAATTTGTGTTTTCAAATCTTGAATCTTCTTCTCACGGCGATCAAGTCTGGTTTTGGATAGGAAGCTGATGCACTGAGCGGCGCTAAGGTGATTCTTACACTCGTACATAATGCTCCCCATCTGTTGGATGCCCCAGGGCTGCAGTGATAGATGCCACTCGAGGTCGAGGTAGGTGATGATTTTCCAGTCGGTGGTGGTCACGCGTATGTCCGGAAGGCGCTCATAAAAGATGCCAGGATGGTCCGGCATTGGCCGCGTCTGGTATGCCGTGGGGGTAGCGCCAATAGTTGTCAGAATTAATGTCAGAGTCGTCCCAAATGATATTAACATTTTGCCACGTGCCATATCTGTAACAAGAAATGACCTCGTCGGTGCGATTACTAATTGGCCAATTTTAATTTATTAGGATGTTTAGTTTCGAGCCGCCCAGCCTTATTTGCATACGTCACATTTCCTTTTTCCGTGATATCGACGACCTCGTAGGGCCCATGATATTGAGGGCTAAATTTTCCCTTTCGCGGTTCTTGGAGGACATAGATGTCGTCTCCAATTTTGAAATTTACGGGGTGAGCATCGCGGTCGTATTGTTGCTTTGACCGTTCCTTTGCCGAGATGAGGTTGCTCGTCGCTACTCGATGGATTTCGTCGAGTCTGGTCACCAAATCAACCATGTATTGGGTGTACGTCTCGATTTTTTCGACAGGCGGAAACGCGGAAATCGCGCGCGAGATCTTCCCGTACATAAGTTCATATGGACTAAAACTCGTTCCCGAATGAACTGAGGTGTTATATGCGAGCATCGCGAATGGCAGTAGCTCATCCCAATCATCGAAACGAGAGAGGAATGCTTTCAGATATTCGGCAAGTACTATGTGGCTACGCTCGAGGGAACCGTTAGATTGTGGGCGGTACGCGGAAGTGGTAAGGGTTTTAACTCGGAAGATCTCGGCTAGTTGTTGAAAAAGCTTACTAGTGAAACATGCGCCACGATCAGTAAGAATAGTCTTAGGAGGCCCGTAAAGCGCGATCCAGTGCTTCGCGAAGGCTAACGCGACGGTTTCTGCTTTGATATTCGGTACAGGGACGGCAGCGCAGAATTTCGAGAAATTGTCCTGCATCGTGAGAATGTACCGATTCCCGGAGGGCGAAATGTCCAAGGGGCCAACGGCGTCAATCGCTACTTTTTCAAAGATGTCAGAGGGCGTATCCGTTATCTGCATGGGCTGTCGAGTTTTGATACGAGCCAGTTTTTGCTGTTGGCAGATTTTGCAGCGGCGCACATAGGTTTCTATCTGTTGTTTCATTCCCTTCCACTGAAATCTCTCTCTTGTACGCCTGTAGGTTTTTGTAATGCCCTTATGGCCACCGACGAGACTCTCGTGGTTTTCTCGGAGTATTTCTTCCCGTTGGTCCAGAGGAGGTTCGTTTTGAACGATACCGTTGCACATGGTGATGGTGACCGATACGCCCTTGAAGATGGTCTCCAGCATGTCCTTAAGGACATAGTAGGGAATATCATCAAGTCCATCTCCTAACTTGGATATTCGGAGAGCACGAATCTGATAGCGCTCGGCTGCCTGACGTAGTGCATGCAAACCGAGGACTAAGTCTTCGGGCGTCGCTCTATCGAAATGGCGCTCCTTGATAATAACGCTGAAAGTTTTATACTGTCCCTTTGAAGAGACGGCAACGTACCCTTTTTTCAATGGACTGCTCTTAAGGGCATCCTTATCTATTCGTTCGAGATCGGCTAGCAGTTGGGCGACTGGGCTGGTGGTTTCGCAATTGGCGCTGAGGAAGTGTGCTACGTGGTTCCTATCGTAGGTCAGCGACTCACGGCTTTGTTCAACGACGCACGTGCCCTGATTGTTGTAGGGTGGTCCGGTTCCGGATTTCATTAGCGGTTCCTCTTCTTGGGATTCGTCCGAAGAGTCATCTACGTAAGGGGCTTGAATTCCCGTTGTTTCGACGCAACTTGATGGGCGTGACCTGGTCGTTGCCGTGGGTTGTATTATTATTTCTGTTCTGTTTGCTATAGCCACGTCCCTAGGGTCGAGGTTCGGTGTTTCCAAGATTCGAGGTATACCATTCGTTTCAGGACGAGGGCTCGATCTAGCTATGGGTTCCCGAGACGGTAGAGGTGTTGGGATTGTCGATCTTCTTCCAATGTGCATAATTTCGGAACCTTCCGAGCCGACGTCGCGATTTTGCACCAATTTAGTAATGGGTTCACTGAACACCGAAGGGGTATTCTCGGGATCGTGCGCTTTGAGTGCTCGGCTGAGATCTCGCATGCATTGGTGACCCATATCAATTAGTTCCGACAAGTCATAGGGGGAGGACTGACTATCTGCAGAATTATCGGGGGAAGGCTGGACGGTTTCTGGCGTGGGAGATGTTGGTTCCTCCGTAGGGCCATCTATCTCATCGTTACGCAGACGCAAAGATTCGTCGAATTGAGAGAACGATCGACGCAGATCCTCTAAGAAATTCCGAGCCATTGGATCGCGAGGTTCTTCTGCGGCCAGCGGTTGTTTCTCTGGCGTCAACGTCCTTTCTGCGGGTACGTCGGTTTCACTCTCACTAGATTCCTTCGGAGCAAGTTCTATGACTGCCACCTCTGGTCTTTGAGGCTGTGACTCCACTGTGGGCCCTTCGTCTGGTTGGAAAACTTCGTCCTCGATGACCTCGGCGGGCGGTTCATTTGTCTCCAGTGCGTCCGAAGTATTGGGTAACATACTTCGGTGACTGACTCGAAGAGGTGGTACTTGTTCTGTTGATGATTCGTCCCCCGTGGTGTCAGAGTCCGGTTCCTTATAGGTTACTCGTTTTGCCGTAGGTCTTATGTCTTCTCGACGCTTGACTCTGGATCCGATGGAGTTGGTGTCGAGACCTGTCGCCTTCGGTGGTTTTTCTACCTTCTTGGGGCGATTATTCATGCTCTGTGTCCGGTTTTGAGGTCGGGGAAGGATCGAGGATGGTGGTGCGGTAGCGGAAGCGGTTCGAGGGCGCGTAGTTGTAGCCTTGGGGATGGGATAAGCGGTGACGGTCGCGATACTTCCAACGGGGTTGCGCGATAGAGCATCTGCATTCTGGTTCAGCTTCCCCGGGCGATATTTGATGACAAAAGTATAATTTCCCACTTTAGTTCTCCACCTTGCTCTACGGTTCGATTGGTCCGTCATATTGTGTAGCCATGTTAGCACCTGGTTATCAGTGATAAGGGTAAAAGGGCGGCCATATAAGTATGGTTTAAAATACCCGATTGCCCACACAGCGGCGAGGCACTCCTTGTCGTTGCTATGGTATCGGGTTTCTGCTGGCTTCAGAGAACGAGAAGCGTAGGCTATAGGGCGCTCTTCTCCGTTGATAGTTTGGCTAAGCACAGCTCCAAGTCCTGCGTCTGATGCGTCAGTGGCGAGGACGAAGGGTTGACTGAAATCCGGATACTGTAAAACAGGTTGCTCACACAGCGCATCACGAAGGTCTTCGAAGCTCTTTTGCTCCTTCTCGGTCCACTCGAATTTACGGCCCTTCCTTAGCAGGTCACTTAGGGGTTTGGCCAAAATAGCGAAGTCCTTAATGAAGCGACGATAATAATTGGCAAATCCGTGAAATTGCCTCACTTCGGTGACGTTAGTAGGAGGTGGATATTTCTTTACAGCTTCTAGTTTCATTGTGTCGGGTCTCACTCCATCGCTGGATATAATGTGTCCGAGATACGTCACATCCAAGCGAAGGAATTGGCACTTCTCTGTTTGGAGCGTCAGGTTGACTTGCCGAAGTCGCGTCAGCAAATTCCTAACTCTGCGTCCGTGTTCTTCGAGAGTGGGTGCGTAGACGATGATGTCGTCCAGATAAACGAAGAGTTCGATGCCATGGAGTCCGGAAAGTGCAATGTTCATGTGTCGCTGGAAAACGGGCGGTCCGTTGCGAAGTCCAAACGGGAGGACGGTGAACTCGTAGTGCCCTTCCGGTGTCGAGAACGCGGTTTTAGGTCGGTCTTTAGGATCCATCTCAATTTGATGAAACCCGCTGGCAAGGTCAAAGATGCTGAAATATTTCGCTCCTCCCAGCTGGTCTAGGATGTCAGTGATATTGGGAAGAGGATATGCGTCCGGAAGAGTTTTTTCGTTCAGCGCTCTGTAGTCGATGACCACACGCCATTTGCGGTTTCCGTTGGCATCCGGTTTCTTCGGAACAATCCATAGAGGAGAGTTATAAGGTGAAGCGCTCGGTTGGATTTTTCCGTCCTTCAGGAGTTTGTCCATCTGTCTGTTAATCTCCTCCTTGTGAACAACGGGGTACCGATATTGTCGGGTGTTAATTGGGACGTCGTCGACAGTAGGAATCGTGCAACGCATCAAATTTGAACGGCCCAGTTTGTCGCCTGGTAGGTTAAAGCGATCGGGGAACGCAGTCACTAGTGTGCGCACGTGTTCTTGTTCCTCGGTATTGAGGTGGTCAGTGCTCAGTACAGCTAACACGGCGGAAACCCGATCTTTCCCGGCGATAGTCGTTTCGTCGACTGAATCGGAGTCAGAAATTTCTTCCGGTGGGCCACGATACTCAAACGGAATTAGTTGTTGAGGAGGGATGGAGATTTCCACGTCTTGCGTCGTAGTGTTGACTGCCATGACGTAGGCGATTCCATCATGGTGGCAGCTTCGCCTATGAAAATGCCTTCTTCCATCGAAAGCCGAGGGAGATAACCTTCTTTGATTTTGGAATTCCTTACGTTTATTGATATTGGCTGGCGTGTTCGAGCGGGAACTCGCACCGTACAATCCGAGCGCACGTGATCAACTGCTGGCGCAGCAGTATCAGGTGTTGACACGGTCATTCCTTTCTCGGCGCCGGTAGTGTATCCTCCAGAGATAAAATAACTCCTGTCACAAATGAATGGAATGGGACGCGTGGGTCGACTTGCGATAAGTAGAGCATTGTGGTTGTAGGGAATTTCGGCCTTTTCTTGTTCTAGATATTCCTCTCCCAGCAGACCCACACCAGGCATGGGGAGGGTGCCCTGGAAGACATAGAACTTCACTGGTTGTGAGAACAACTCGATTGTCGCGGTCCCTATTGCTTGCAATCGTACTGATGACTCGTTGTCCGAAATTCCGTGCACTCGTACGCGCTCATCCTCATTGATCATGACGTTTCCGCGAAGAGCGTTAACCTCGATCATGTTTACTACCGCCCCGGAATCGGTTAACAGCTTGGGTTTTGCGGCTCTTAAGTCCGGTGATTCCGCTTCGATGACTGCCTTGGGCTGTCTGGCGATTCGCTGCAGATTGACGGTTAGGACTGGAATTTCGTTGCAGGGGTTAGACGCGGTTTCGAAGGATTGGTCGCGGACGCGTCGTTCGAGCGACCAGCTTCCTCGTTTAAAGAAGGGAGCTATGTGAACTTGGCACCCGACTTTGGAAAATCACATTTTTTTTTTTATAGACTTATAGATTTAGGTATGTAGTTGTTTGTAGTACCAATTTTTTCGTTTGTAGTAGACCCAAAAAAAAGTTATAGCATCATAAAAAAAGCCCATCCACCGACTTTGAAAAAAATAAAATCTAATCACTGGTTCCTGCAGAGAATCGTTTGTAGTTGATTGTAGTGAAAAAATTTCCGTTTGTAGTAGCATAGAAAAAAAGTTAGAATTTTTTTTTTCTTTCATTTTTTTTTTTCGTTTGTAGTAGCTTCATTTCGTTTGTAGTTGTTTGTAGTAACGTCTATTTCGTTTGTAGTAGCTTCGTTTCGTTTGTAGTAGCGTCTATTTCGTTTGTAGTAGCTTTGTTTCGTTTGTAGTTGTTTGTAGTAACGTCTATGTCGTTTGTAGTAGCTTTGTTTCGTTTGTAGTTGTTTGTAGTAACGTCTATTTCGTTTGTAGTAGCTTTGTTTCGTTTGTAGTTGTTTGTAGTAACGTCTATGTCGTTTGTAGTAGCTTTGTTTCGTTTGTAGTTGTTTGTAGTAACGTCTATTTCGTTTGTAGTAGCTTCGTTTCGTTTGTAGTAGCGTCTATTTCGTTTGTAGTAGCTTTGTTTCGTTTGTAGTTGTTTGTAGTAACGTCTATGTCGTTTGTAGTAGCTTTGTTTCGTTTGTAGTTGTTTGTAGTAACGTCTATTTCGTTTGTAGTAGCTTTGTTTCGTTTGTAGTTGTTTGTAGTAACGTCTATTTCGTTTGTAGTAGCTTTGTTTCGTTGTAGTAACGTCTATTTCGTTTGTAGTAGCTTTGTTTCGTTTGTAGTTGTTTGTAGTAACGTCTATTTCGTTTGTAGTAGCTTTGTTTCGTTTGTAGTTGTTTGTAGTAACGTCTATGTCGTTTGTAGTAGCTTTGTTTCGTTTGTAGTTGTTTGTAGTAACGTCTATTTCGTTTGTAGTAGCTTTGTTTCGTTTGTAGTTGTTTGTAGTAACGTCTATGTCGTTTGTAGTAGCTTTGTTTCGTTTGTAGTTGTTTGTAGTAACGTCTATTTCGTTTGTAGTAGCTTTGTTTCGTTTGTAGTTGTTTGTAGTAGCGTCTATTTCGTTTGTAGTTGTTTGTAGTAACATTTGTTTCGTTTGTAGTTCCTCGAACTCCAAGAGGGAGGAAGGGGCTCACTTACGATTCGTACTCAAAATATATTATCGTCAAGAAAGTCCTTCTTTGCCGTCCTAGTATATAATATACTATTTCGCGAAAACAAAAATGAAATAAACGCTACTGCATAAAATTAAAAATTATGTTAAACGTTCAGCTCATATCAAATTGTTTTTATATATTGTCACCAGATGCTACAAACGAAATAGACGTTACTACAAACAACTACAAACGAAACAAAGCTACTACAAACGACATAGACGTTACTACAAACAACTACAAACGAAACCAAGCTACTACAAACGAAATAGACGTTACTACAAACAACTACAAACGAAACAAAGCTACTACAAACGAAATAGACGTTACTACAAACGAAACAAAGCTACTACAAACGAAATAGACGTTACTACAAACAACTACAAACGAAACAAAGCTACTACAAACGACATAGACGTTACTACAAACAACTACAAACGAAACCAAGCTACTACAAACGAAATAGACGTTACTACAAACAACTACAAACGAAACAAAGCTACTACAAACGACATAGACGTTACTACAAACAACTACAAACGAAACAAAGCTACTACAAACGAAATAGACGCTACTACAAACGAAACGAAGCTACTGCAAACGAAATAGACGTTACTACAAACAACTACAAACGAAATGAAGCTACTACAAACGAAAAAAAAAAATTGAAGAAAAAAAAAATTCTAACTTTTTTTCTATGCTACTACAAACGGAAATTTTTTCACTACAATCAACTACAAACGATTCTCTGCAGGAACCAGTGATTAGATTTTATTTTTTTCAAAGTCGGTGGATGGGCTTTTTTTATGATGCTATAACTTTTTTTTGGGTCTACTACAAACGAAAAAATTGGTACTACAAACAACTACATACCTAAATCTATAAGTCTATAAAAAAAAAATTTGATTTTCCAAAGTCGGGTGCCAAGTTCACATAGCTAAAGAAGGGTTCCTGTCGTTGCTCGTCTTGGTAGGAGGGGTAGGGTCCCTAAAGCGTAGGGATTTACGTTCCGGTGTTCGCCTGTCAGCTGAACTATCTCTACGGCGATTTCTTTCACGCGAACTACTGTCTCCTCGACCTCTGATTCGCGGCTCACGCTGTTGAGGTCGACAAGCACATTCGCGGCATGCCTTGCATAGAGAGCGGTCGGCACCGATCGTGTATACCCGTCGACGCGGCGAGAAACCTCTATCACGCGACGTGGAACGATATTCGCCTTCCGAAGAACTGTCGTTATACTGACCCGCGTGCGACATCCTTTCGTCCCGAGGTGTACTTTCTTTGCGCCGGGAACGAGCGCGGGAACGTTTTTCGTCCTTTAATGCGAGCTCCCAGGCATCCTTCAAGGTCGCCGGATCACGGCTGTGAACGTATGGTCTTATTCCGTTCGGCAGGCCATCTATATACACATCAAGAGCACGAGCCTCAAGTCGTCTCTTGGTGCTGGCTGCCTCATTGGCACCATCTGTTTCTTCGACTTCGCTAACAGCTCGTCGAATATAGCGTTGAAGACGCGAGTAGAAATCAGACACGTCTTCGTCGCTTCTCATTCGGGCATCTAGGAGTCGGCTGCGATAATGTTCGTAGTCATGGTCAGGAGCAAATTTTTCTCTTAGACTTTTTAAAAGGGATTTGACTGTGACGAAAGATTTGCCTTCTACATGGGTCCTAGCCCGTCCTCGCAGGCGGCCAAGGATTCCATTGATAAGCCTTGTCTCAGCTCCGGCGGGTAAGCCCTGCTGTAAGGCTTTAATTTCGGTATCGAAATCCCCGAATCTATAATTTTTGCCATCGTATTTCGGTATTTTATCAATGGCATCTTTAGTTGCTAAATAGTCCAGATATGCCGAACTGTCAAGAGGGTTAGTTAGATTGCCAGGGTGTGTAGTATCGTCTGGCATTTTTGGTTATATATAAATTGGGCAGAAAACAGTTATGGTATCCCACCGCTGCCACCAATTTGATAAGCCTTAGCTAGTGAAACTGCTAGGGCGTAGATATATCTAATTGTGGGCTACCATTTAACGCTAGGCGTATCTGTTTCCTGCGGAATTGGGGAATGTAATGCCAACGAATGAGAGCGACGTGTAGGTATGTAGGTTGATTATTTATTATAGGTAGGATAAATTGACTTACAATGATTGATAAGTTGAAACAGTTGATATGGCACTTCACTGAGTTCTTTCGGGGGCAATCCGACGTCTGCCGTTACACTCGCGGTAGATTGAATAGAACGCTCACCGCGATGACTTCCCTGACCCTCGGGTGGGAAGGCTTGGTCACAAGGATCCGAAGACACGTAAAATACTACCAGCGGAGGAACAAGCAAGACTCGATGATTTAGACGGTGACTCTTAGAGGAGTTCCGTCTGTTGCCAGGATTCACGAAAGACTGCCTATTGGCCCCGAATACTGTAGGTGCGTTAGCTCTAATTTTGGGGATAATGCACCGCAATATTGATGATCTTGCAAAAGGAGTCTTGCTTCATTCCTCGCGCTGGCATGTAGTGTGAGCGCGTGGCCTGCTACTCAGCGTTCTAGGAATTACATGAGGCAATCGAAAAGTTCGATGTGCCGAAAAGAATTTACCGATTGCATTTACTTGAGTAGATCCGCTTTGGGATGTAACAGCCTTACTGCAACTATGATTTATAGAGCCTATAGAGGGTGTTCCGAAATTACCTGACCAACGGGATATAGCGGTGTTCGGGAAACACCATTGATCACGAAAATGACCTTCCTTTTCTCCGGAAGGTCATAATTTTTAAATAGGAGCAGGTCAAAGTTGACCAATCAGAGGGAGGCGTCAAGAGAAACTTAGACACCTACGAACTCTAAGTTTTCTTCCCTCGCTTGTTTCTCGGTGGCTTCTTTCTTGTTTCTTGTTTCCAATAGGCATATCATGGAGACTAGAGTACAGGAGGCCGAACGTATACGGAAAAATGCCGAATTTTTGGTTGAAGAATCGTGTACCGGTAAGCTTCAAAAATGTACCATAAGCGTCGCTCTAGTCACGCGACCGAAGTGAAGTTGACAATTGGTGGTACAAGTGAAGTGAGCTAAGAATGGTTTGAAAAAGAAGAAGAGTAACAGCAAAGAACATATTTGTTCTCTGTAACTAGAGTCCCTCTAGTAAGAGTCCGGCCAACGGTGGGCCTCTTACTGATTGGCTCCGCCATTTGTAGGGCTCTTTCCGGAATAGGATGTGTGTGTGTGTGAATACATATATCGGAGGGATTCGCATTGTTAGTGGGAGTAGTGTTAAGCCCTGTATGGCGGGTTGCCTGTACCTGCGCGCAATGTCATGGCGGCTTCAAACGAGCCCTAAACATGGCGTCCCTTCCGGGTATTGGCCGGATTCTTACTAGAGGGACTCTATCTGTAACGATTTATTAGCGCCCATTACACGTGTGCGGTGCTGAATTCTTTCTCCGTGAAAACAAGAGGTTCGTGACGGAATCGGTGGCAGGGGGATACGAGAAGGTAAACAAAAAAAATTCTCTTTTCATAATTCCCGCTAGAAGGCGTGTGTATAACGAAGTTATCTCGGTCTCTCTAACTTCTCTGTCTGTCTTTCTCTAGGTCGCTTGACTACAGCGCCACCATGATGTGCAACTGACGTTACTGTACACCGTTTCGGGACCACATCCAAAGCATTGCGTTCGGCCTCCTTTACTCTAGTCTCCATGAGGCACATCTTCGGCTGACGTCATCCTGCCCGAAGCAACTGAGAAACAAAAGCAAGGGAAGAAAACTCAGAGTTCGTATGTTCCTACGTTTCTCTTGACGCCTCCCTCTAATTGGTCAACTTTGACCTGCTTCCATTTAAAAACTATGACCTTCCAGAGAAAAAGAAGGTCATTTTCGTGATCAGTGGTGCCTCCCGAACACCGCCATACCCCGTTGGTCAGGTAATTTCGGAACACCCTGTATAGAACTTCCGCGGTAATTTAAAATCGATTTTTCTCAAGAATGCCGAAGAATTGGGTCCTACCATTTTGCTATTGTACTCTTGGATTACCGAACTACAATAAAGAAAAAAAAACCATTTCGGTGACCCCAAGTTGGCGCCCTCTCCTTGTGAATGAATGTCCCTGAGTATTTTGTTATATACGTATTTATCTTCGTTTACAAAAAAAAAAAATGCAACAAGCCCAATATTTTATATAGTTGCATTGAGTAAAGTTGCAATCTTAGAAATGCGTTTAGTATATCGGCACGCGTGGGCTGACGGAAATTATCTTATAAACTCGTGTGGCAGTCTAAGTATTGCATAAATTTTCCGTCAATTACATGTAATGAAGTGTTTAAAAGTGAAGTATATTAAATACTATTTTGTAACAAAAATGAAGGTTCAAAACTTCGCAATAATTTCGTAAGCGTACAAGAAATGCTGCCAGACGGAAGTCCGAATATGAAGAGGTGGTTTTTGTAAAAAAATGCAACCGAATGTTATTGAAACGAGTAACCTCCTTAATTTACGCATTCAAAACATTATTGTAATAATTGGAAAGGCAAATTTAAGCAAGATAATTTTATAATTTCACTTCATCAGAATCGAACAAATTGCATTTTTGTATTATTCGCCATAAGCATTATTCTCCAATTGGTTTCATTTAAATACCTCAACAGGAGGTATACAAAACTGCGAAACTACCGTTGGAGGTACTCAACTTAGGAAGTTGATTTTGTCCTTTAATATTTTTTTCCACTAATAAAAAAACACATATCACTTAGATTTCAGTGAAGAATAACATATCTCAAGATGAACAAAATGGGAAAGGGATACCAGAAACGATTTCCTTGCTTACAACCACCTGCTCTTATATTATTCCATTATGAAAATAAGTAATAGTATACATAGAAGTACTACATACCGGTGCCACAATCTTCCCGGTTTGTCCCACTTGCAAGTCATTAGGTACAAAACCAGCGTCAACAGCAGCTCGAGATGCACCGACAGCTGCATTCAGTTTATCAGCCAATACATACAGTAGTTTGAAGTTATCACCAGATTTCATTCCACGTCCTCCCGAAATAACTATTCTGGCAGATGTAAGATCTGGTCTGTCAGAGCTACTAAGTTCTTGTTTAATAAATTCGACTGAGTCAGTCTTATAATCTCCAGTTGGCGCTGGTTCAATTGCAGCATTACCACCTTCTAATGATGCTGGTTCAAATGATGTGCCTCTAAGTGTTACTACTGATATATTATCTTTCACCTTTATCGTTTGAAAGGCATTTCCAGCATAAATAGTGCGGATAAAAGTATCTGGAGATTTAATTCCAATAATATCACTTACTGGTGAGACATCCAGTTTAGCTGCAACCTATAATTATAATGTGCATTAATAATGATTTTTTAAATCTATACTAATGACTGTCACTTAACATTTTCAAAAAATCAATATTTATTGCGTCTAAAAACGATTACACATAAAAACATTAAGAATCTAAAATGAATATAAAAAATATATCAAACTTTTAATATAAGCTGAACTAATATTTACACTACTTTCAAAGGTAGTCATTACTGATTTCTAAAATATTATAATATAGTACTATTGAATTGTATCAAATAAGAATAAGAGATTATGAAACGAGTAAATTAAAAAATATTAAAGTTAACAAAATTGAAATATAAAATTCAAATGAAACAGTGAAACGAAATAAAAATTTGTGTAAGATTAAAGATTTCTGCCCTCCCAGGTCAGTCGGACTATTCATAATATTGGATAAACTGATGTAACTAGACTACTCATTACTAATATTTCAAATTTTCCAACTTTTCAACCCACATGTAATTCAATCAATTAATTATGTTAAATTCCTGAAAATCCAGACTTAGGTATTGGTTATTTCAAATCTTCACAAAATATATATCACTTTAAAAATATCATTCGATATTTTAACTTAAATGTATTGCATAAAAACAATAAGAATAAATATAGTACTATTTCAATTATTTCAATTATTAATTAAAAAACTAAAATGTTATAACTTATTAATTTGTTATATTTTCACTATGCTGGAATTACAATGAACAAATTACCCTAACACTTAAAAAATGCTAATTATGTTTATTAATTTTATACAAACTATATATGAAAACATTATTCAATATCATGAATGTCATGTATCACGCACTTCGTTAGTAATGTTTTAGGATATACAAATATTGTAATGTATACATCGTTAATAGTACAGATCGCCAATATAGAACTTGGCTTACCTGAATAACCTTATACATATAAACAATATTAAATAGGGATCGTGACGCGGGTGAATACCGCACTCCTCAGGTCACCTCGCCCACAATCTCAGGGTATATACAGGGCACCAAAATCAGAGTCGAGGCATTCGATCATTAGCGTTTAGCTAGTCTAGAGCAAGTATAAACGAGCAAACCGTTTCGAGCAAAGGAGGTAAACCGACCCCTTTGCTATTACTCTGTAAACATACTACTTTTCGCAATACACGCAAACTGGGTGGAGCAAGGTGGCAAACCGACACCTCTCAACTTCTTTTCAGTGCATTTAGACTGGGACTCTACAGTGTCTTATTATCGTCACTTGTATCGCTTCCGTCGACATATGCCGTTCATTTTATTAGTATTATCATTAACCATCTATCATACAATCTATAATAAAATTTTTCTATTCTTCTCGTCATCCCTTTGACCACATCCAAAGCTATTGGAAGTTGCTTGTTAGCATGACCATTAACTTAGCCAACAAGTTAACTTGGTGACCATATTCAGGAATATCCGATATTGTTCACTGGCGCAACTTTTATACAATCTGAATCAACCCTTTTGACCACAGTCTATATTGTAGCAGATGTTTATTGGCACGATTTAGGGCACATTAACAAATTGACTCTTGAACCATATTCTGGAAGCCAAGCATGGTCCTCGATACGACTCAATATTCTTAGTCTCTCAGAACGGCTTTAACCCTATCGTAAATTACGGGGAACTACATTAATAACGTTTATCTCAACATGCAACTAGAAGTACCTAATAGGTTTCTGTATCCCGATATATTTAATATTTCTGTATCCCGTTAACGTATTTATATCTCTTTATACAACTTTAATACCGTACACTAATACTAACATCCAATATCTGTCAGGCTGAACCTACGTTAACACTCTCTGTATACCATTAAGGACAATATATTCTTTTGTTTCATTATTTTTGTAAACAAAATCTCATCTTTATTTCTTTCACTCCGCCTATCATCTTGACTAAAATTCATAAAAACCGACATTGGCTCACACCCGCCTAGCTCACACGAGCTGGAAAACCACCTCGTGTGTAGAAGAAAAAGGTTACAATATAATTATTTTGAATGTTTTGATTACATTATCCATTACTTTGTTATCTGTTCTTATGATATTAAGTATACAAAAAATAATACTGACCCTTGGCAATAAAGTTTTACCAAATGCACTAGCTCCAGCTAAAATGTGACTGAAATTAAATTGTTTTTGAGTTGCTAGAATTAGAGGTGTTAAAGCCTCTGCACTAAGTCCTGTAAATGCATTATTCTCAGCCACAAGAACCTTGGTTACACCATTTGCCTTACTCACATCTTGAACAACTGAACTACATTTCACACCAGCAACTAGTACTGTGATATCACTACCAATTTTTTTTGCACCTGTTAATACATTTTGAGTAATTGGCAGTAACTTTTCATTATTGTGTTCAGCAATAACCAAAGTTGATTGAAATCGTTGATATAATATATGAAGCTGGAAAAAATAATACTTACGTAAGATATAAAATTCATAACTATCAATTTATAAAGAAGTTGTAAATTGTATTGCAGTGCAAATAATCCTCATACATTTTGTAAATACAATTCATAAATTATATAAAAATGTTTACTAATTAAACAAGTCATATGGAAAATATTATACTACCCAGCAAACGCTTTCATAAATGTAAGATAATAGTAATTGAAACCACTTATAATAGATGAAGAAACATGGTTAGTACATGCACGTTAAATGCAACAAGCAATTTTCTATCTAATAAATATTACCAATATGTCATTCTGATGTAACGTGTTACAAAAACACATACATTATTACAATAATATAATAATATTACAATGTAACTACAGTGTATATAATTCAGATGTTTACTGGAATAGTGCATCTATGTAGTTCTAATTTAATTTATCATACAATATTTAGATTCAGTGTTATAGTAATATAATATAACATAACTATATCAAATATCAATTTTAATGGGAATAACATGGAGATATTGTTATTGTGACAATGATAGCATTATAAAATCACGATGTTACCTTACCACATTATGCATATGAGTATGATTTTAGTTACTATTACTACATAAGTAATATTGGCTGTTTTCTACCAGAGTCAAGTGAGAGATGAAATACGTGTTGCATATCTACGCATTAGTGAACTATAGATATACATAGATACAATCTATTTCAACTCATTCAATTCTCGTGAAAACATAGCCATTGTAAACTACTTTATTCTTGTCATATAGAAAATAAATAATTTATCGAACTCTATAATATCTTTACTTACTTGCACATTACGTCTTAAGATTCTAGAGTAAGTAGCAAGCATGTTTAATCAAATACTTTCTGCTTTGTGTAATAATAATAGGTTTCCAATGCAGACGAACAGCACTAGGAAAGTCACCTTCACAGCTTTGTAGAATAATTGAGAACGATTCATATCACAGTAAAATCCCTGAACTATACTCAACATGAAACGCGCCCACTGTAGTATAAGCAGAGATCTTCTTCTTCTTTGTATAGATGGCACCAGACGGGCGTTTAGCCTTTACAAGCGGCCACAGGTTTTTAGCTGTATAAAGTTAGCCACCCAACATTAATTAAAATGTTTTTTATTAACTTTATCCGATTGGTGGTCGTTTGGTGGTCAATGGTAGTGTAATAAAATCGTTTGGTGGTCAGTCGTTTAATTACAAAAACTAATTCAAAAAATAAGGCCCAAAGTTAGCCCAACAATTTTTTTCTTCTTCAAAATCACTTCAATGAGGGCTTAATCGATGCAGAATCGTTTGGTGGTCAAGATTAATATAAGACAATCGTTTGGTGGTCAGTCGTTTCGCCATTAAATACAAAAAACCGAAACCGAGATCCCAGTGAAATTGCGCATACGCAATTCGGCATTGGTGGTGCTGCTCATGTCCTTGCGGTGGCATCATGAAACCTCAGATTTACTTCATATACAGCTGATTCAATGTAGAATCGTTTGGTCGTCAGTCACGAACAGTGTGATTAATGAAATTTCTCGCCAGTTAAGCGGAGCAGATTTTTTGTTAAGATTAGCAATTAAAAGTTATCCATTGATATAATTACAGTTACCAACATTTTCGTCTCCAGCAACATTCAAAAGTGACATGCCTGTCCTGACTGTAACATTCTTCAAAATCTGCTCCGCTTAACTGGCGAGAAATTTCATTAATCACACTGTTCGTGACTGACGACCAAACGATTCTACATTGGTGGTGCACCAATGCCCAATTGCGTATGCGCAATTTCACTGGGATCTCGGTTTCGGTTTTTTGTATTTATTGGCGAAACGGCTGACCACCAAACGATTTTCTTATATTAATCTTGACCACCAAACGATTCTGCATCGATTAAGCCCTCATTGAAGTGATTTTGAAGAAGAAAAAAATTGTTGGGCTAACTTTGGGCCTTATTTTTTGAATTAGCTTTTGTAATTAAACGACTGACCACCAAACGATTTTCTTATATTATTCTTGACCACCAAACGATTCTGCATCGATTAAGCCCTCATTGAAGTGATTTTGAAGAAGAAAAAATGGTTGGGCTAACTTTGGGCCTTATTTTTTGAATTAGTTTTTGTAATTAAACGACTGACTAATTGCGTGCGTATGCGCAATTGCACTGGGATCCCGGTTTCGGTTTTTTGTATTTATTGGCGAAACGACTGACCACCAAACGATTTTCTTATATTATTCTTGACCGCCAAACGATTCTGCATCGATTAAGCCCTCATTGAAGTGATTTTGAAGAAGAAAAAAATTGTTGGGCTAACTTTGGGCCTTATTTTTTGAATTAGTTTTTGTAATTAAACGACTGACCACCAAACGATTTTATTACACTACCATTGACCACCAAACGACCACCAATCGGATAAAGTTAATAAAAAACATTTTAATTAATGTTGGGTGGCTAACTTTATACAGCTCAGGTTTTTAAGTTTTATATGTGTTGCAATAGGGCGTCTGGCGTGAATATCCCGCGACGATCTGAAACACAGTAAGGAATGCCACGGCGACGGATCACCGAGGCGCTCCAAGCGACCAGTGTCGGAGGCTCACAGACCCCTCTTGGGAGGAAGCTTCAGGCAAGGGAGCCAATGGAGGAGGGAGCGGTTGGAGTAGGATTGGAGCAGTTCCATTGGAGCGAGCAAGCAAGCAGGCAAGCAGGCAAGCAAGCAAGCAAGCAAGCAAGAAAGTAAGCAGGCAAGCGGCAAGCAAGTAAGCAAGTAAGCAAGTAAGCAAGTGAGCAAGTGAGCAAGTAAGCAAGCAAGCAAGTAAACAAGTAAGCAAGTAAGCAAGTAAGCAACCAGCAAGCAAGTAGAGGTGATGGATTAAAGCAAGCTTTAGAAAGAACGGAGGGTGTATAGCTATGACAGTTTTGCAGTGACTTTGAGGAGGTATAGGTTAGTTTAAATAGATAAGCTAGCGTCAGAGAAGAAGCGGTGCAGGATTTTTAGTATCCTGGGATGCATTAGTTTAAAGTAAGAAGCAATCGAATAGGTAATTGGGAGTTTAGCTTTGCGAATGGAGAGGAGAAGACCAGGCCTGAGGTGTGAAAAACGGCAACAGCGCCATAGGATATGGTTGACTGTTTCGGAGTCGTTACCGCACGGGCACAGATCGGAGCCTACAATATTTTTCCGGAAGAGACTCTCGGCTAAAGAGTGATGGTTTGATCTGATTCTATTGAAGGTTGATATAATAGAGCGGTCGAGTTTTGTGTTATGGAACCAGGGTGATTTGGATTCAGAGTAACAGTGCTGGAAATAGAAGAGGCCCTTTCCGTCTTGGTGATTGGAGTAGAATGCCAAACAGGTTTTTGATGTCCAAGTGGAGACCGTGGAGAGAAGATCAGTGTACGGAAGACTATGATTGAGGAAAGTGCCAATAGTTATGGCTTGCTTGGCAAGCAGGTCTGCCGTCTCATTCCCTTGAAGGTTTGAGTGGCCCGGTATCCAAAAAAGGCGAACGGATTGGTTGTTTAGGGAGGCTTGTCTAAGCTTTTCCCTGATGAGGTAGATGACGTACGAGTGGGACTGATCAAGTCTAAATGATTGAAGAGCATTCAAGACACTCTGTGAATCCGAGAAGATGGTTGACGAAGGTAGCTTTCTATCTAGAATGAAGTATACCGCGTGGAGAATTGCTAAGGCTTCTGCGGAGAAGATTGAGGCATGGCAATCTATTTTGCCCTGGAAGTGTATGCGTAAAGAAGGGCAGAAAATGCTGAGGCCGGTATGAGGGCTATCGTGGGTTTTTGAACCATCAGTGTAGAAGCAATGGGATGAATGGAGGAGTTGGTTGAAGCAGCTGTTGAATTCACTTGATGGGTCTTTGGAGTTCTGGATGGAAAATCCTTCCAGTAGGCTGATTTTTGGAGAGAAAAGTTGAACCGCATAGTCAAAGTGGTAGGGGAGAGGGCAAGGAGAGTTATAGATAATGTTGATGTAATTCCGAGAAGCAGAGAAGGCTTTATAGAGAATGTAGTTTTGCTTGATTTTGAAGGTTTTACTGTTGTACGGTAGGTGGCGTAAGTTTGAAAGAAGCGGAATGACTGGGTAGTTGGAGTGGGATAGACATTTTAGTATGTACTTTTTTGTAAGTTGTTTGAAGCGGATGAGTAAGGGCGGTTCTTTAGTTTCAGCGAGCAGAACGCGGATGGGAGTGGACATCCTAAGGCCTAGTGCGAGCCGGAGGGCACTATATTGGATTCTGTTTAACTTCGTGAAGACGTTATTATCAGAAGGTAGTAAAGCCTGACAGCCATATTCTATTGCGCTCCTAATTAAGGATTTGTATAGGATGAGCAGAGTTGCAGGATGCGCGCCCCACCATGTGGTTCTGAGGGCTTTAAAGATGTTAAGCAACCTATTGCATTTATTGATGACGGATTTGAGGTGGGAGTTCTAGTTCAGCTTTCTGTCGAAGGTCATGCCCAGGTACCTAGCCTCATTGGAAGCATGAACCCGGTGAGTATCAATCCTAATGGAATAGTCAAAGAAGTCCTTCCTCCTTTTAGAGAAGATAACTAGCTTAGTTTTAGCAGGGGAGATAGATAAACCTTTGTTTCTCAGATAAGCACAGATGGAGTTGACGCTGGATTGGACGTTATTGATGCAATCGACTAAGTTTTTGGATCTCGACAGGATTAAGACATCATCCGCAAACTGCGTAGCAGTACACTGTGGATGAAGGTGGTTGTTAAGCTCCCTTATGTATAGAGAGAAGAGAATGGGGCTGAGGGTGAGGCCCTGAGGTAAGCCCTTGTGGGATGTCCTTGGACCACATAGACTTCCATTAATTTTGAAAAACACGTTTCTTTCAGCTATAATGTGGTAGATAAATCTGCAGATAGATTCTGGGATACCTAAAGAGCACAAATCTTGAATTAGAATAGAGGGGACGACCTCGTCGAACGCCCCCATGATGTCGACGAAGACTGCGACTGTGAATTCATCCTCAGCGAAACCATTGTAGATTTCAGATGACAGCAAGACTAAATTGTCGGTGGTGGATCTGGCTTTGCGAAAGCCAAATTGTGAAGATGGAAGAAGAGAGCGGTGTTCTGCCCACCACGACAGCCTGGCGAGGAGGAGACGTTCAAACAATTTGAGTAAGCATGAAGCTAAGGCTATGGGACGAAATTTGCCTGGGGTTGATTTGGGAATGAAAAACAGGAGAAATTGGTTCCAACTTTTAGGGAATATGGATTCCCTAAGGAAGTCGTTGAAGACGGCTAGAAGAGCGAGGCGAACATTGTGGGGTAACCTGTAAATGATGTCATTGCTAATCCTGTCAAGGCCTGGAGAAGACTTGCGCTTAAGTCTTTCAATGGCAAGCTCAAGTTCTGCCATCGTGAAGGGTTCCTCAAGAAAGGGGGATTTTTTGAAGAGGTGAGCAGGTGGGAAGCAGTTGTGAAGCACTGAGTTTGGGCAGATAGATTCTGCTAACTCTTGAAGCTTGTTCACGACCTCGATATCCGATGAGCAAGGTGGATCTGGGTTGAGCTGCCTATGACGATATCTTTTGACTTGGTTCCAGACCGAAGAGATGGAGGAGTTGGGTGATACCGATTCGCAGAAGGATCTCCAAGATTGTTTCTTGGCTACTGCGAAAGTGCGTTTTGCCAATGCGTCTGCTTTTTTATAAGCTACGAAGTTCGTGTGGTTATATGAACGGCGAAGTTGGCGGAGGGCTTGCTTCCTAGTACGGACTGCCGCATCACAGCTGGCATTCCACCAAGGAGAATGGCCTTTCTCCCTAGATGGATTTGATGAAGAGTTGGAGTCAGGGATAGCATTGGGACAAGCCTCAATAACCGAGTTGGTGATGGTGTCGACGATGGTGTTGTATCTACTCAAGGCGTCTTGTGAAGAACAAAGGGCAGAAAAAGGAGAAGGTGCAGCTATAGGTGGGGCCAGAAATGTGGAACCGGTCAGTGAAAAAATTGGGGAGTCGCAAAGGTTGGCCGTAAATGTTGACCAGTCCATGTTCTTGAGTCTGAATTTGTGGTTGAAATAGTTGTTTTTTGGGATTTGGACGTTCAATGAAGTTGAGATGGGGAGGTGATCGCTACCCAGGGAATCCTTTAGGACTTCCCATGTGGCCAGTGGAGCAATGTTTTCAGAAACCAGAGTTAGGTCAAGACAGGAGGGTTGTTGATCTGGTCTGTTTAGGAATGTTGGTGACCCATCATTTAAGAGAACCAGATTGCTATTCAGCAAGTGCGAGTGAAGGAGGTTACCCGTTGAGCAAGCGTGAGAAGAACCCCAAGCTTCGTGATGACAATTGAAGTCACCACCTATGAAGACATTTTGGTTGGGGAGAGAATCGAAGAAGCTCACCCAATCGTTTGGGTGGGAGCCAAATGAGGATCCGGGGATTCTATAGGCTGCGACTATGGTCAAGGGGTTAGGCGAGAGGGAAATGGAAACAGTTAGTGACTCTAGGAGGTGCGGTTTGTAAAACGTATTATTGAACTTTGTAAAGGATAAGTGCTTCCCGATGCAAATGGCTATGCCACCACCCTTGTTGGAGGGTCTGTCCTTCCTAATAATGTTGAAATTTTTCAGGGAAACTGATTTGCTTGGCGAAAGCCAAGTTTCAAGAAGAATGATTACATCATAGTTTGAGGAGATGATGGAAAGATCCCCTACTTTATTGCGAAGACTGCGACAATTCCAATGTAAGATATTCAGGGAGTCTTTGGTAGCCATGGAGGACATGATAGGATTGGTTTGGAAGGGAATGAGTGGAGATGAGAGTGTCGTAGAGGATTGATGGATGTAGAATGTTGGGGCTTCACGGCTGAACGCAGGTGAGTCTGCTGAAATCAATGTTAGAGAGTTTATCTAGTAAGTTATCTAATTTTTCTAGGCGCTGAAGTTGAGGAGCAAATTGCTCTAGGATGAGAGTAGCTGAGCTGAGAAGGGATTCAAGAGTGGAGATGGCATTTTCAATGTATTCAGGGTCAACGTTGGAGGTAGCCGGAAGAGGACTAGGAGTGCAAGAACGTAAGGCAACACCATTGCGAGATGGGATGCGAGATTCTTGTGTGTGCGGAAACTCGGCCGAGGTTGATGAACGAGTTGGTTTGGGAGTAGAAGCCCTAGTAGATGGATTTGGTAGCGAGGAACGACGCATAGAAGGCTTGAACGGAGGTGCGGACACCGAAGCGTAGGAAGGGGTTGGGGCCCTTGTAGCAGAATAAGAGTGAGAAGTCGCTGTTGCCGCATCTGTTAATGGGATATCACCAAGGCTGGGATATTCCGAGAAGGTGGGAAAGCTTCATTCCGCAGAGAAGAAAGAGCCTGAGAGATGACCTCTTCAGAGCCTGCTGTTCCCGGAGGAGGCGATGGTCCCGGGTCCTCCAGCTCCATGCCGACAAGCGACATGTCCGGCCGTGGGCGGCCGGACCGGCCTAAGCCGTACACGTCGGTTGGAAAAAGCGAGGACAAGAAATATAAATTAAAAAGAAGTTAGAAATAGATAAGATAACACCTAAATAGCGATAAGAAGGCGTGAGAAAGCGTGGCGATATGTTATTGTTAAGCAGCAAGCGTGAGGTTAACACGTGGTTGCCGCCAAAAAATGGCGGCAGTTGCGTTAGGCTAGAGTTCTGGACCTATGTGTTATTTTGCTATTTGAAATAAAGGAATGAGGAAAATAAAGGAAGGATAGTACCTTGCCCGAAACCACAAGCCCAAGTGCAGGAAGCCTATCCCCAAAGCGATGAAGACGGTGGCTTTTTGCGTCAGTAAGTATCACAGCTAAGCATAACACGTCCGCGCGCACTGAAGGTCCTGACAGAACTCCATAAGCAGAGATGAGTGGGGAGATGCACAACGCTCCGGTTTTAGGCGATACCAAAAGCATGGCGTTAAATCGTAGCGGCGAGTCCGGGAGTAGGATTTCGTGTTCATCGCCTCTGTCGATGTTACAGATTCCGCGTAGCTGCGCGGGCCATGATCATCGTTCCAGCCGATATTGCAGTCAGCGAAAATGAATGGATTGCTCGATGGTGGGGAAAACGTTGCCGCCCCTCACAAACCGTTCTTGAGAAACACGCGGTGCAGCAAGGTCTTCCGTCCAACCGAACGCTGCTGGTTACGGGTTCGATACCCCATGAAGAACTCTTTTTTCATTTTTTTTTTTTTCCATTTTACTACAAACATTGTTCAAGGTTCCTCTCTTTTAAGGACGTTGTTCGGTGACAATCTCACCAAAAAGTTATACCGTACCGCTAGCATGAATGCCATTGCGCGTAGTACGACGAACAGTACAAACTTTTGTTTCGGATTGGTCTAAACACACGCACAAATGGTGTGCACCGACAAGCACACACTAATACGGTAAACGAGCTGGCAACATCGGACTGCCCCATTACGCTCAGCGACCAAACAGCCATAGGCATATCTACAAGTAACGCGCTGTCCCCTCCACCGACCCAGCTACGCTGTTGCCACGTCGCGAGCGTTCCCCCAACCACACACCTCATACTAAAAGTTGCCGTCCCTCACAAACCGTTCTTGAAAAACACGCGGGGCAGCAAGGTTTTCCGTCCAACCGAACGCTGCTGGTTACGGGTTCGATCCCCCATGAAGAACTCTTTTTTCATCTTTTTTTTTTTTCATTTTACTACAAAAATTGTTCAAGGTTCCTCTCTTTTAACCTTTTTAGGTTGCCCAAACTTTTTTTTAAGTTTATATATATTTTTTTTTTAATTTTATCTATGACAGAATCGACTAATATTTTAAACGCCCGCTCGTGCCGCGCGACCGGCGACTTGAGCGATTGCGGGTCCTCTCTCCCTGAGGGGTCTGCTATTGCTGTTACTGCTGCCGCTGGTTCTTATAATCTTGTAAATACTTTTTTATTTGCAATCTTCAGTTCCAGCCCCCAGTGTAAACTCAATAAGATTTACTATGAGAAAATAATTAGCTCACTTCATTACCTGGAATCAATAATCTTGAGAAGCAAATATGGAAATGAGCATTATCTCTGGCTGTAATTGTTCGTCCACGTGGAGAAGGGCGGCGCAAAAGTTCCTAACTGGTGTGCGTCTTCATATTATTCTGCTTATATGTAAAGTAAGCGAAACGACAATAGTAAGCAGTTGAATAAACGATCAAACTCTAGAAATACAACTTCCGAAACAAGTAAAACAAATAGATGTTTCTGGCGTCTGGCTAGTGCACCCGGTTACGAATCGGGAGGTCTATGGTTCGAGACCCATCTACGGAGAGTATTTTTTTACAAAAAAATGTGCTTTTGCTAATTGGAGTAACAGATTAAAGAGTATATCCAATTAATCTATTTATCTTAGTACAATACAGGCATAAACAACGACAACCTGCGGGCTTCCACATCACCCAAGAGGTGCCGCAGTCGATGCGTTCCCATTATTTAACGTAGCGGGTCCCCAGTAGGCCTATACTACAATCGGCCTATACTATTTTTCAAGGTTCCTCTCTTTCAAACTTTCTCGGTTGCCCAAACTTTATTTTAACCTTATATAAAATATTTAAAAAAAAGGTTGTCATCGGGATCGAAAATCATTTTCTATTAACTCACAATATTCTCTCTCTGCTGCCTGTACGACTGTGAACGACCTGTCGCTGCAGGCCCCAATGTGTATTGCTAGTAGCGCGACAGTTAGCAACATTGTTGCAGACGCCCGATCAGGTTAGATTCGTCAGATTCCTAGACTGTTGTGTTGGAGTCGCCAGTACGTGATCTCAATAGACCGATATGCTATTCTTCCCAATTGTCCTTTTCTCAATTTCTCTTACTTTTAGATATTTACACGCGTCATGTTTGTGTGAAATGTAATGTAAAATAATTGTCGTAATTATCTTCAATGAAGAAACTTTATATTTGAGTGCAGAATTCCTATTGCCATTCGCTTATACTTTAATTACTTAAATAGATCGTTTGTGTAATGTTGATATCGCCGATCGTAGTATAGGCCTAGTGGAGACCCGCTACGTTAAATAATGGGAACGCATCGACTGCGGCACCTCTTGGGTAATGTAGAAGCCCGCAGGTTGTCGTTGTTTATGCCTTTATTGTACTAAGATAAATAAATTAATTGGATATACTTTTAATCTGTTAATCCAATTAGCAAAAGCACATTTTTTTTTTGTAAAAAAATGCTCTCCATAGAGGGGGGTTCGAACCATAGATCTCCCGATTCGTAACCGGGTGCACTAGCCAGACGCCAAAAACACGTGTATGTTTTACTAGTTTCGGAAGTTGTATTTCTATAATTTCATCGTTTATTCAACTGCTTACTATTGTCGTTTCGCTTACTTTACACATAAGCAGAATAATATAAAGATGCACACCAGTTAAGAACTTGCGCGCCACCTTTCTCCACGTGGACGAACAATTACAGACAGAGATAATGCTCATTTCCATATTTGCTTCTCATGATTATTGATTCCAGGTAATGAAGTGAGCTAAGTATTTTCTCATAGTAAATCTTATTGAGTTTACACTGGGCGCTGGAACTGAAGATTGCAAATAAAAAAGTATTTATAAGATTATAAGAACTAGCGGCAGCAGGAACAGCAATAGCAGACCCCTCAGCGAGAGAGGACCCGCAATCGCTCAAATCGCCGGTCGCGCGGCACGAGCGGGCGTTTAAAACATTAGTTGATTCTGTCATAGATCAAATTTAAAAAATATGTATAAACTTAAAATAAAGTTTGGGCAACCTAGAAAGGTTAAGGACGTTGTTCGGTAAAATGAAAGATCCAACAGAGGATTGAAACTTTCACCAAATATTCTTCGAATTATTAAAAAAATATTTCTCCTCAGGCAAAAATCGTTTTGCCGTCCGGAATTGGTAAAAAATGTCATTGAAATTGATGATTTTAATACGCAAAGCATAGACGCATGGCCTATATTAATTTTTTGACATCGATGGAGGTCTAACACATGCATGAAACTTTGCTAACATTAAAAGACTCTAAAAGACATATTCTAAAAAAAAATGAAATTTTTTGACCGTCTCGATCCATGTTTATTTTGACGAAAACTGTAAAATTTTCGATAGTATGAGGTATGTGGTTGGGGGAACGCTCGCGACGTGGCAACAGCGTAGCTGGTTCGGCGGAGGAGACAGCGCGTTACTTGTACATATACATATGTCTGTTTGGCCGCTGAGCGTAATGGGGCAGTCCGATGTTGCCAGCTCGTTTACCGTATTAGTGTGTGTTTGTCGGTGCACACCATTTGTGCGGGTGCGTAGACCAATCCGAAACAAAAGTTTGTACCGTTCGTCGTACTACGCGCAATGGCATTCATGCTAGCGATACGGTATAACTTTTTGGTGAGATTGTCACCGAACAACGTCCTTAAAAGAGAGGAACCTTGAACAATGTTTGTAGTAAAATGAAAAAAAAAAAAAGATGAAAAAAGAGTTCTTCATGGGGGATCGAACCCGTAACCAGCAGCGTTCGGTTGGACGGAAGACATTGCTGCACAGCGTGTTTCTCAAGAACGGTTTGTGAGGGGCGGCAACTTTCTTCCCACCACCGAGCAATCCATTCATTTTCGCTGACTGCAATATCGGCTGGAACGATGATCATGGCCCGCGCGCAGGGACTGCAACCGTAACCGAAACCGGAACCGAAAACCGATAAAAACCGAAAAAAATTAGGAACCGAAACCATAACCTTTAACCAAAATTTCGAAATTGTTATATTCCACACCGTAACCGGTATTCGAAATAATTGAAATGAAAAACCGAAACCAAAACTGTTAACCGAAATGTAATGTTTCGAGGAAAAAAAATAATTTAAAACGGATAATGGTCTAGTTTACACCGTACAGTATTTAAAAAGAATTAACCAATCTCGTTCGTTTATTCTGTTTTAAACCTTGCACGTCATTGGTTAGACTTCTCTATAATTCTTGCGACGATATTTCTCTCGTCGACAAAACCAAACGCAATAAAATCGGAAGTCGGGAACGGAAGTGGTCTCCGCAAACTCAAAAGCTATTGTTGGGCGCCAGGTACCCTCTAAGGAGCACCACGAGCTCGGGGCTCGTTATCGATACTAGACAGATCGCGAGAGATTATCGGTCCGGGGTAACCAATTGCCACCAGGCAAACTAAACCTAAATGAGCCACCAGGCGAACTAAAACTAAAGGCACCACGGCCACGCAAAATCAGATAGGGGCACCACGGCCAAGAAAAGATACTAACGTAACTAACCTAAAGGCACCACGGCCACTCAAAACAGATAGGGGCACCACGGCCAAGAAAAAGAATACAAAACGTAACTAAACCTAACGGTTACCCGGAACTCAGAAGATATCACGAAATTAGACCACTATCCGTCCTCGGGCACGCCGCTTCGGAGGCTAGCTCGTCGGAAGCGTCGCGGCGTTCAAGAGGTTAAGAAGGAACAAACTCGGCCAAGGACTTAGAGGAAAGTAATACGCAAAACTACAAGAAAATAATCAAAATTAATTAGTTAACGCACCAGAGCTGTATTAAGCAAACAAAAGTCCAAATAATCAATAAATTCAACAGCAAGATTACAAAAGTATTAACTCAGGCATTAATGAGGGTGCGAGCGAAAGCCAAGCATAAGTTTACAAAAGTCTTAAAATTAATTCACGTTAATCGATAGGCAAAATCGGAATCTATACAATGCAAAAGAGAAATAAGAATCGCCAAATAGAATTTCGGAAACTATAGTCGCAGCCTCCTTAACGGAAAGTAACGACCGAAAGCGCTACGCGTGAGCGCGCACGCGAGGAAGACACGGGCACGCGGGCTCGGTACTTCTACAAGACGCAATCCACGGAAAATGATACAGTCGTAATTATAGAATTCCTCGGAATAAACTAACAAATCCGTTTTGAAATAAAATAACTGAATACGCTAACAACCGAAAATCGGAACGCAAGGAACGGCAGAGGAACGGCAACGGAACGATCTGCGCGGTTCCAATTCTCGCACGCGTGAAATTATAACCGCGGTCGACAATCGTAATACGAAAGAGTCACGCAAAAGAAATTATAATATGACGAACCCGACAAAAGAATAATGCGCGCGGGTTCGGTAACACCGCGTCAAAAATCGCGAACACGAAAGATAGTACAATAAATAGAAATAGCACAATAGATCGAGATAGCACAATAAATTAATACGAACTATGGCACACACAAAAATATATCACAGGCAGAAAAAATACGGAATATTATAACGAATATTTAATTATTGTTGCACGGCACGACGTTCTCGGAACAGATAGTACAATTTCGAGGCCGGCTGAAGGCTCGGCGTCGAGGAGCGTAAACACTAAGGTCGCCTTGAAGGGCGCCTGGCGCGTGACGTCAGAGGGACGAGCGCGATACGTGAAATTTACCAAAAAGGTTCTCAGCGAAAGAGACAAAAATACATTAAGGTTTGGCAACGATAATTAAATACGAGAACACCAGCAATAATTCACAGAAAGTCCAATAGAAAGTATCGCACACAAAAACAGAATTATGAAAATCGGAAACATAAGTCGCAAATCAAAGCGTGAAACAAGTGAAAAGATTTAGTTAATTCAGCCCAGTTAAAGAAAAGAAAAGTTATAGAAACAGTGTGAATAGAACTAATCAGAATAAATACGGCGTGGGCTCGCCACTGACTTTAACGGAACTCAACGTTCGAAAATCTCACAGTAATTAGAGAAAAGCAGAAAAATAATACATTTACGGTAATCGATAGCTCATAACAATAGGCACAATATTATAAATCGGCAGCGAGAGAATCTGGCTGAAGAACAACCAAGCCGGTCAACCCGGGGTCAAGCGTTCAAACAGGCGGATTCCCACGTTTCCGTTAGCGAGGATTCCAGAAAAGTTAATCACAGAAAAGTATAAAGCATAAATCAGATAAGAAAGCGCAAAATCGGAAAACTCAACACTATCACTAATAACGGCACTATCGTCCTTTATAATATATTCGGCGGAAAGACATTCGCCCGACAACGACAAAGAAAAATTCGTCCCCGGCTAAACGGACGGTTTAGCCGTGCACGTGTCTACAATCTTCAATATCACTAAAAATCAGAAACTGTAAAGGAAAGCAAAAGATCTCACCACAAAAATAGCAAAGCAAAGCGTAAGACTTCCCAAAGATTAAGCCCTCCAGGCAATACCTCTCAATATCTCTCTCTTTCTCTCGGTCTTTAGATTCTCTCTCTCTATCCTTCTCTTTTTCGGGTCGGGTTCGCAGAGATTTTACAGCGCGTGAATTCGCCTTGATACTTCGCACGACAATGGTTTATCGATCCTGGATCGTTGGCGAGCGGGCGTAGGTGAGGCGGGACGGCACCGGAATCGGACGGACATTGACGAGGATAGCCGAGCTCTCCCGAGCGTCGACGCACAGCGACGGAAGCGGCCGGACGGAATCGAGCGGCGATCCTGACGGCACGGTCCTTGAAGCACGCTGGGCCTTGCGGGTTGAGGAGGCGCAGGCGGCTTCTCAGCCGGACGGAGGCGCTGTCGTGGGCGGTCAGCCGACCTTAGGCGGCCCAGGGAGGAAAATCTCGTCTCCCTGCCGGTCGTATCGGCGGCGGATAGGCCCAGAGGGCAGCCCTCGCCGGCCGACGGAAACGGCGGAGCCCCCTCCCGGGTGCTCCAGGGCTTCTTTCGGCGTCGTGGCAGCAGCAGGTTCCCGGCGACTTCCAGGTCGGCGGGCATCTCTTGTCCGGTGGGGGCGGCAGGGCATCCTTGTCCGCTTGTCCAAAATTCTCCCAAAAGCGGCATCAAACAGCCATAACGTCATAACGTCACGAAATCCTCAAAAATCTCCACGGCGACGGTCCTGTCCTTACGCCCGTAGTTCGTTGTCGAGAGACTCGAGAGTAGAGATTGCATATAACGTAATAGAAGCAAAATAATAATTAATCGCAAGAAACGTAATCGGAACTGACAACAAGGACGATAGTGGACGTTCACAAACGGAAAACTTAAGAATAGCGTAACATACGGAATTTCGCTGGTGGATTGTCGTGCGGAGCTTAGGTAGCGTGGAAAAAAACAGTTTAGTAATTTTTGTGGCGAGATTCGGAAGAATCACGTCACAACTCCCCCCTCCGTAGCGGAGACCGTACCGGTAGTGAGGCCTTTCGCGAGTATTCTAAAAGCACCAAGCCTAAGTCAACGCGAAAGGGCGACGGTGCCGGGAAGGACTCCCACGACAACATCGGTACGCGAAATTAAACGCGAGTTTTCTGGAATAATCGATGAACTCAAAAAAAACTATAGCCAGTAAGAAAACTAGAATCCTCAAAAAAAAAGTTACTCTCAGCAAGGAAAAAAAAAGGAACTAACATCCCTAAAACTCGAGATGGTCGGGCTCAAGACAACGACGTTTAGTGGTAGCAACGCTAATAGGCACTATTTTAGTCGGAATATCTAGAGGAGCGTACGGAACGGCCCAATATCCAGAGCGCAAGCAAAAGCGATCAGCTGCCTCAGGTAGGCATCGGCAAGTTAGATACTGAAGTGCGACAAAGGAAGGCGGACTAGGAGAACGGACTAGACGAAAGTTAGTAAGACTAGAAAATCACAGGCACGTACGGCGGGGTTCAATCCCCTCAGGATACACGAGGAGGTTGTCAGGTACGCTTAGACACGTAGGACACTACGAAGGAATAACAGGGAGAGTCTCCTGGCCTATGGGTAATAGGTAACAACGGAGTAGGGCCAGGAAGCCCAAAAGTGTAAGAACGGAAGTCGGAACAGGAGTATTATACTAGATAAAACGGAAACGGAAGGATATATTATGATACGAGGAAAACGGAAACGGAACGAAGATATTCTGATTGACGGGAAGAAGCAAACAAAAACAAAAAGAAAAACGAGGAAAAGGAATAGACGGACGGAAATAGGCACGGGACGGAACGGAACGGAACAGAACTATACGCAGAAAGTCAAAAAAAAAGGAAAGCAAACAAGAAAATTAGTCCCAGGTCATGCCAAGCAAGGGCAGATAGTCGTGCAAATGCAAATCACCGCAGATAGGCAGGTGTTAAGATTTTTCGGCGGAGGTGCGATAGGCTTTGAGATTCTTTATGTGACTCTTTCCTATTACTTTTCCCGCGCTGTCGGATAGCTCGTATACTACCGCGGATAAAACTTTCGAGATGGTAAACGGACCGGCGAATTTAGGCGCTAACTTAGCGGAGACTCCCAAGGCAGCGGACGAGAAAACGGTCTGCTTTTTGAGAACCTGGTCGCCCACGCGAAATCGGACGTCTCTACGATGGCGGTTGTAGTATTTCGCCTGCTTCTGGTGTGCGTCGCTCACCTTTTGGCGGGCGAGATCTCGAAGCGTCTCGAGTCGGAGCAATCTGTCCGTCCATGTCTTTGGGTCCTGTGGTTCGACGGCGTCAACGGAAGTCATCGCGCGTCGGAGCGTGTTCACAGGCTCTAATTCGCGACCGAAATTTAGAAATGCGGGCGTAAAACCAGTCGAGCTATGGGTGGCGGTGTTCACCGCGAACGCGAAATCATGAAGATGTTTATCCCATTCGCGATGGTCCTGATCGATGAAGGTAACGAACATGGTTTTGAGAACGCGATTTACTCGCTCGACGGGATTTGCTTGTGCATGGTACGGCGGAATAGTGCTATGGGTGATTCCATATTTCCCTGTTAGTTCTTTGAACGTTTTATTTACGTACTCCGTACCATTGTCGGTAAGCAAAACTTGCGGAGCTCCCCATCTCGCCAACACAAGTTCTTCGAACGCACTCGCGATTTCTGGACCGTTGGCTTTCTTTAATACACGACACTCGATCCAACGTGTGAAAAGGTCTTCGAACACGACGATATACGCGGCTCCGGCTTTGCTGCGAGGGAATGGTCCCATGACGTCGGACGCTACGACCATCCAGGGGGTCTCCACGACTCGGTTTCCGAGGAGCCCAGCAGGCGCAGTTTGATCGGGTTTGCACCGCTGACAACGGTCACACGCGCGTACAAATTTAACAACGTCCGGATGTAAAGTCGGCCAGTAATATGATCGAGCTAGGCGCAGATAAGTTTTTTCTATGCCTAAGTGTCCGGCTTGCGGGGTGGCATGCGCTTCGGAAAGGACTTTCGGACGTAAGGCGGCTGGTAACACGAGTTTCCAGGCGTCCAAATCAGTGATTAGCTCCTCATACGCGGGAGCTGGACGATGGAAATATAAGCGCTCGTCTACGATTTTCCAATTCGGAAAGCGAGACGGAAATTTCTGAACTAACTCAAAACGCGAGCTATACCATGAATCTGTCGGAACGCGGAAAGCGGGGTCTTCGGTGATCGCGTTGAGACCGGACTCGTTCATTCTAGACAACGCATCGGGCACGTGATGCAGCGCACCTTTGCGATGTACGATTTCGTAATCAAATTCTAATAATTCGAGTCCCCAACGAGCGAGACGTCCAGTTGGATTTTTCAGCTGATATAGCCACCGAAGGCTGCTGTGATCGGTAATAACAGTAAAACGATAACCCTCTAAGTAACAACGGAACTTCTTGATACCCCATACTACAGCAAGGCATTCTTTCTCAGGCGCGGAATAATTTCGCTCAGGCGCGGTAAGCGATCTGCTGGCATACGCGATTACATGTTCTTCGTTATTTTGCACCTGAGTTAGCACTACACCTAAGCCACTGTCACTAGCGTCCGTTTGTAGAAGGAAAGGAAGCGAAAAGTCGGGACAAGCCAAAATCGGTGCAGAGGTCAACGCAGATTTTATCCGTTCAAATGCCCTCTCCTGATCTGATCCCCATTCCCACGCATGGCCTTTCTTTAGCAATAGGTTTAGGGGCGTGGCAACTGAGGAATACTCATTTATGAACCTTCGGTACCATGACGCCATACCTAGAAACCTACGTAATTGTTTAAGGTTACGCGGAGCAGGATATTCGAGAATAGGCCGGACCTTCTCCGGGTCAACTTGCAATCCGTGTTCATTCACTAAAAAGCCTAGGTATCTAACCTGAGAACGGCAAAATTCGCACTTATCCGGATTAATTTCTAAACCGGCAGTGGAAATAATCGTGAGAACTTTCTTCAGCCACTCCAAATGTTCGTCAAAGGTCTGCGTGACTACGATGATATCGTCTAAGTAGGAGAATACACGTGGCTCCATCGCGGGCCCTAGAAGTCTATCGACTAGGCGCTGGAAGGTAGCCGGCGCGTTCGTCAAGCCGTATGGCATGCGGCGGAACTGAAATAGTCCTTTACCAGGAACGGTGAACGCGGTGATTTCCTTACTATTTTCCTCCAACGGTATCTGGAAGTAGGCTTGGCTAAGGTCTATCGTCGAGATGTACTTGGCGGAACGCAATTTGTCTAAAATACTGGACATGTACGGCAAAGGGTAGGCATCTTTTTTCGTAACGGAATTTACTTTACGGAAATCTAAACAAAATCTATATTGGCCGGAAGCTTTCTTGATCATCACAATAGGACTTGACCAGTCGCTTGTAGAAGGCTCAATAATATTTGACTCTAACATTTTATCTACTTCAGCATAGATGGCTTCTTGAACTTTAGGGGATACCGGGTAATATCTCTGCTTGATTGCGCGGTGTCCCTGCACATCGATTATATGTTCGGTAAGATTGGTTAAGCCAGGCTTCTCTAAAGTAGCAGGTAAATGCTCTTTTAAAAATTCTTTTAACTGATTCGACTGTTCGGAAGTAAGGAGAGAGAGTCCGGTGCTGTCTTTGGTACGGGAACCGGAAGGCGAGACGGAAGAAATCGGATTTTGGGGTTTACAGGAAGCGGAAGCGGAACGGAACGAATCGGCAAGATTCTCGAAGGGATAGAGGATTGGTGAGGTAGGATTGTCGGGGGTATTGGGATCGGGAGGTCGGAATCGCCAAAGGTTGCGCGCAAAGTCTATCACCATTCCGAAACGTTTAATCGCGTCGAGACCCAGTAGGCAGGGTACATTCAGCTTCGGCAGCAGGCGGACTTTAATCGTGTCGGTTCGGTCCTGAATAGTGACAGTTAAGTCAGTTTCCCCATCGGCTTTTCCGCGCGAGCCATCAGCGTATACTACCACACTCGCAGGGGTTTCGCGGATGGCGCACTTGAGATCTCTAAGAAGAGCGATGCCTTCTGGCCCTAAATAGGTGCGCGAAGAACCCGAGTCAACTAACGCTAGGAGAGGTCGGTCCTGAATGAGAACGGTTACGTATAGACGATCTTCGGAACGTGTACTAAAGATGGGATCGCATGATTCCGGAATAAATAATTCGGACACGTTAATAGTCGCGGAAGAGGTCGAACCATTCGCGGGAGTAGGGTTAGGCGGTTGGACCCTAGTCGTCTGACCCTCTACGCGTTTCCCGAACAATTTGGGCACTGCACGGACGTATACCCGGGGTTACCACAGCGGTAGCAGAACACTTGTCGCGCGTAAGTGCACTCGTTATGACGGTGACCGGGCTGGTTACAGTTCCAGCATTTGAAATTGGTGGTTCTATTAGCTGGTGTATTCGCGACATTATTTCCTGTGTTCGCGGCGGCGATGTCCTCCTCAGCAGCGGCTACCGGTTGTGCGGGCGCGGACGAAGTTGTCGACGCATTCGGACGCGGTGCATTCGGGTGGCGCACAGGAGGAGCGCGACTACGGTTTCCCGGTGGTCGCTGGGGCGCGGAGGTAGGAGGTTGGCTGGCAGGAGATGGAAGGCCAGGATATGGCGGAACGGGATAAGGATACGGCGGGAACGGATAGCCATAAGGCGGCATCATCGGACCATAGGGCGGAAATCCATAAGGGGGATAGGAGGGTACCGTAGGAACGGAAGGATGAGTCCCGATAGCGGCGGTGCTAGTTGGGTTCTCCGGGACGGGAGCGGAACGATCCGCAGAGGCAGGATTGTTCTTCGGAGGAGCTTTATTCTTTTTCGGCCGCGTCGCGGTTGTAGTATTCGCGGTTGTGGTGGTTGCCGCGATATCCTCCTCAGGGGATTCCTCGGCTTCGTCGACGGCGGAGACGCCTGGTCGGTTCGGTGGTACGCGTCGCGGTGGCAAGGTTTTCGATCCGCGGTACGCCAGATCGGGGGCGACGCACTGTTCGATCGGAACCGGTGGCAATTCACGCCTCTGAGAATTTACGATCGCATCATATTCCCGAATTAGTCGCTCGAGGTCGTCGAGATCCAAATAGTCGAAAGGACGGATGTACTGTCGGTATTCATCGCGAAGTCCGGAATGCGCGAGTCGACGTTCCTCTTCATTGGTTAGCGGCGGGAGAATTCTCGCGAATAAGACGCGCAGCTTGGTTAGGTACTCGAGAGGGCTTTCCTTAGGTCCTTGTATTCTGCGGCGGGCTTCCTCGCGTAACCGATATTGATAGTCCTCGCGACAGTATCGCTTGCGGAAGTCGTAAGCGAATTCATTCCACGTTTGCCAATGTCGGTGGCGTAATCGGAACCACGGAACCGCTTCTTCGATGAGCATAAACGGGAGACAGAACAATAAATCCTCGCCAGTTAATCGCGATCGCGTACGGCAGTCATCGATTCGCATCAGGAACTCGTCGGCGTTAGAGTCGGATTTCCCGATGAATCTCAAATTCCATTTGCTGACGACATCCCACGCGTTGCGTCCGGACGGGGTATCGTGTTCGTGACGCCGGTAACTTTCGCGACGTTGTAGGTTCGGCGCGTTCTCGGACGGTTGGATAGGGGATTGGTGCAGGTTAGGGAGCGAACGCCCCGGCGGCGGGTGAGCGACCGTCGAATATGGATTTTGGCGAATCGGCGGTGGCGGAGGAATACTCGCGGCGGTGTCCGTCGACATCCCATGGCCGGCGGTGGGCTCGTGATCCCTGGAAGGTTCCGAAGGCGCGTCGGCGGGGCCTCCTTCCGCGGCCGGAATCTGTGTAATAGGATCCGACAGGTCCGTCATAGAATACACGGCGTTCAGATAGTTCACTAACCGAGCGCGACGTTCAGGAATCGCTCCTCGGGAATCAAGTCGAAAATAATTCAGCCAATAAACTAGCGCGCGAGGTAATATTGAGTATACCCAAGCCGAGTGGGAATACGGGTCGGACATATACTAGTACACGAGGGCGAAAAAGAAAGGGAACGGAAAAATAAGTCGAAAGAATGAAAAGGTAGGGTACGGAATATAGGAAATGTGAAAGGCAACGGAATACCGAATTTAATATAACGGTTAGTCGTCAGTCGAATCAGGGGATTATAGTTAATCCGCAACCTAGCAGTAACGATACGCTAAGAAAACAAAACAAAGGATTAGTCGCCAAGACGAATAGTCGCGCGGTCGACTATTCCAACGCGAATATCGGAATCGTCCAAGCTATACTGAAGAAATTCAAAAATATTTTAAATTAGCTCGTAGGTGCGCAACAAATAGCTAACGTTAACTCTATCCACGAAAATTTCTCAAAGATCACGATAGACTTCGCCAACACAACACAGCAAAGCGATACCGACGGTACGAAACTCAAAAAGAACGACGAAAGGCAAATTATTATTTCCGACTGAAAAACAAAAATTTCTAATTCTCAAATAGATTTCCTCAAGCCTTGGCTAGCTTGGGAGGTAGGTCCTAAGCCTCTTCGGGCCCCACGTTGGGCGCCAAATTTGCGTCGATAGTCGTAAATGGCCAACAACGTGGAGGCTTTCCTAAACCGAGCAAAGAATTCTCAAAAAAAAAACGTCAAGCGAAAGGAATCAAAAAAGGAAATGTGAGTTCGACCTATGCCTCTCGGGCCCCACGTTGGGCGCCAAATTTGCGACGATATTTCTCTCGTCGACAAAACCAAACGCAATAAAATCGGAAGTCGGGAACGGAAGTGGTCTCCGCAAACTCAAAAGCTATTGTTGGGCGCCAGGTACCCTCTAAGGAGCACCCCGAGCTCGTGGTGCTCCTTAGAGGGTACCTGGCGCCCAACAATAGCTTTTGAGTTTGCGGAGACCACTTCCGTTCCCGACTTCCGATTTTATTGCGTTTGGTTTTGCCGACGAGCGAAATATCGTCGCAAATTTGGCGCCCAACGTGGGGCGGTCAGCCGACCTTAGGCGGCCCAGGGAGGAAAATCTCGTCTCCCTGCCGGTCGTATCGGCGGCGGATAGGCCCAGAGGGCAGCCCTCGCCGGCCGACGGAAACGGCGGAGCCCCCTCCCGGGTGCTCCAGGGCTTCTTTCGGCGTCGTGGCAGCAGCAGGTTCCCGGCGACTTCCAGGTCGGCGGGCATCTCTTGTCCGGTGGGGGCGGCAGGGCATCCTTGTCCGCTTGTCCAAAATTCTCCCAAAAGCGGCATCAAACAGCCATAACGTCATAACGTCACGAAATCCTCAAAAATCTCCACGGCGACGGTCCTGTCCTCACGCCCGTAGTTCGTTGTCGAGAGACTCGAGAGTAGAGATTGCATATAACGTAATAGAAGCAAAATAATAATTAATCGCAAGAAACGTAATCGGAACTGACAACAAGGACGATAGTGGACGTTCACAAACGGAAAACTTAAGAATAGCGTAACATACGGAATTTCGCTGGTGGATTGTCGTGCGGAGCTTAGGTAGCGTGGAAAAAAACAGTTTAGTAATTTTTGTGGCGAGATTCGGAAGAATCACGTCACATTCTGTATGAGGTAAATTAGACTAATGGTATAACCATGGGCTATGCTTCCAATGTTTAATACCAGTGTAAATTTACATACTCACTTTTTTTTTCTATTACCTGATGGACTGAATGATAATCTCGTCATGGAAACATCTGGAGTTCGATACTCTGCCATGTACTTCCAATTTTTAATATTTTTCTCTATTCTTTGTTTCAATTCAATGCCAAATTTTTGTGACAATGTACCACGTTAAAGCAACATATGTATACAACAGAAAATATATTTTAAGTAGAATAAAAAAAGTCATGGAAAGGGGAATCGAACTGGAGTACTTTACATCATGAAACTATCATTCTACCCACTTAGCTATAAAGGATAAATTAGTTAATTGTTACCAAAAACTATCTCTCGTTAAAACCGAAACCGAAACCGAAATATATTAAGTTTAAAAACCGAAACTGAAAACCGTAAACAAAAAATTATGAATTAGAAACCGAAAACCAAAACCTAAAACCGGAATTCAAGCTTTTACCATTCCGAGCACCGTAACCGAACCGTTATTTCTTTCGGTTGCAATCCCTGCCCGCGCGGCTACGCGAAATCTGTAACATCGACAGAGGCGATGAACACGAAATGCTACTCCCGGACTCGCCGCTACGATTTAGCGCCATGCTTTTGGTATCGCCTAAAACCGGAGCGTTGTGCATCTCCCCACTCATCTCTGATTCTTGAAACCAATTTTATTTTGGAGTAAACACGCCACCTGAGCGGAGGGCCGTCGAACCATACCCACGTTTATGATTGGTCAAGTATATATAGATATACTACGCGGGATATTCCTGAGCTCCGTGAGACGCATGGATTATACCGGGTGGCACTGTAAAGCGTGTCTTTTCTATTATCGACGCGTCACCTGGACGGAGAAGCTTCAAACCATACCCACGTTTTTGATTGGTCAAGCGTATGTATCAGAGTACTCTAGCAAACTCCAAACGTGTATAACAACTGAAATACAGTTTTCCCAATCTGTACGTTACGGTAACTGAATATCATACGTGCATGGTAACGAGTCAACGTGCGAGAGTCTCGGGTTTGAGACTCGATTATTATTACTTTTCTTTTATTCATGAACAATAATTATTGAATCTATTAATTAACTACTTAGAATGTAGCACCGCACTTTTTTAAAAATCAAAAATAATTCAACAATAGGCTTTTTCAATAGTTCTCGAGGAGTTCTATAGTTCCTGATAGGTTTTAACAATAGTTCTGCTATGTAACATCGTTAAAATAGCAATTTTCCAAAATATGAGGCGCTACACGGGTGTCAGCACCGCACTTTTTTAAAAATCTTAAAAATGATTCAACAATTGGCTTTTTCAATAGTTCTCGAGGAGTTCTATAGTTCCTGATAGGTTTTAACAATAGTTCTGATACGTAACATCATCAAAACACAAATTTTCCAAAATATGAGGTGCTACACTGGTGTCAGCACCGCACTTTTTTAAAAATCTTAAAAATGATTCAACAATAGGCTTTTTCAATAGTTCTCGAGGAGTTCTATAGTTCCTGATAGGTTTTAACAATAGTTATGCTGCGTAACCTCGTCAAAACACGAATTTTCTAAAATATGAGGTGCTACACGGGTGTCAGCACCGCACTTTTTTAAAAATTTTAAAAATGATTTAACAATAGGCTTTTTCACTAGTTCTCGAGGAGTTCTATAGTTCCTGATAGGTTTTAACAAGAGTTCTGCTACGTAACTTCGTCAAAACACGAAGTTTCCAAAATATGGGGTGCTACACGGGTGTCAGCACCGCACTTTTTTAAAAATCTTAAAAATGATTCAACAATAGGCTTTTTCAATAGTTCTCGAGGAGTTCTATAGCTCCTGATAGGTTCTAACAATAGTTCTGCTACGTAATATCGACAAAACACGAAGTATCCGAAATATGGGGTGCTACACGGGTGTCAGCACCGCACTTTTTTAAAAAATCTTAAAAATGATACAACAATAGGCTTTTTCACTAGTTCTCGAGGAGTTCTATAGTTCCTGATAGGTTTTAACAATAGTTCTGCTACGTAACTTCGTCAAAACACGAATTTTCCAAAATATGAGGTGCTACACGGGTGTCAGTACTGCACTTTTTTAAAAATCTTAAAAATGATTCAACAATAGGCTTTTTTTAGGGGTGTCAGCACCGCACTTTTTTAAAAATTTTAAAAATGATTCAACAATAGGCTTTTTCAATAGTGCTGGAGGAGTTCTATAGTTCCTGACAGGTTTTAACAATAGTTCTGCTACGTAACCTCGTCAAAACACGAATTTTCCAAAATATGAGGTGCCACACGGGTGTCAGCAACGCACATTTTTTTAAAAATCTTAAAAATGATTCAACAATAGGCTTTTTCACTAGTTCTCGAGGAGTTCTATAGTTCCTGATAGGTTTTAACAAGAGTTCTGCTACGTAACTTCGTCAAAACACGAAGTTTCCAAAATATGGGGTGCTACACGGGTGTCAGCACCGCACTTTTTTTAAAAATCTTAAAAATGATTCAACAATAGGCGTTTTCACTAGTTCTCGAGGAGTTCTATAGTTCCTGATAGGTTTTAACAATAGTTCTGCTACGTAACTTCGTCAAAACACGAATTTTCCAAAATATGAGGTGCTACACGGGTGTCAGTACCGCACTTTTTTAAAAATCTTAAAAATGATTCAACAATAGGCTTTTTTTAGGGGTGTCAGCACCGCACTTTTTTAAAAATTTTAAAAATGATTCAACAATAGGCTTTTTCAATAGTGCTGGAGGCTATTGTTGAATCATTTTTAAGATTTTAAAAAAAAAGCGGTGCTGACACCCGTGTAGCACCGCATACTTTGGAAAATTGCTATTTTAACGATGTTACGTAGCAGAACTATTGTTAAAACCTATCAGGAACTATGGATCTCCTCGAGAAATATTGGAAAAGCCTATTGTTAAATCATTTTTAAAATTTTTAAAAAAGTGCGGTGCTGACACCCGTGTAGCACCTCATATTTTGGAAAATTCGTGTTTTGACGAGGTTACGTAGCAGAACTATTGTTAAAACCTATCAGGAACTATAGAACTCCTCGAGTACTATTGAAAGTCTATTGTTGAATTATTTTTAAGAGATTTTAAAAAAGTGCGGTGCTGGTGCTACACACCCGTGTAGCACCTCAATTTTTGGAAAATTCGTGTTTTGTCGATATTACGTAGCAGAACTATTGTTAGAACCTATCAGGAGCTATAGAACTCCTCGAGAACTATTGAAAAAGCCTATTGTTGAATCATCATAAGATTTTTAAAAAAGTGCGTTGCTGACACCCGTGTAGCACCTCAATTTTTGGAAAATTCGTGTTTTGTCGATATTACGCAGCAGAACTATTGTTAGAACCTATCAGGAGCTATAGAACTCCTCGAGAACTATTGAAAAAGCCTATTGTTGAATCATTTTTAAGATTTTTAAAAAAGTGCGTTGCTGACACCCGTGTAGCACCTCATATTTTGGAAAATTCGTGTTTTGACGAGGTTACGTAGCAGAACTATTGTTAAAACCTATCAGGAACTATAGAACTTCTCGAGTACTATTGAAAGTCTATTGTTGAATTATTTTTAAGAGATTTTAAAAAAGTGCGGTGCTGGTGCTACACACCCGTGTACACCTCAATTTTTGGAAAATTCGTGTTTTGTCGATATTACGTAGCAGAACTATTGTTAGAACCTATCAGGAGCAATAGAACTCCTCGAGTACTATTGAAAAAGTCTATTGTTGAATTATTTTTAAGAGATTTTAAAAAAGTGCGGTGCTGGTGCTACACACACGTGTAGCTCCTAAATTTTTGAAAAATTCGTGTTTTGACGATGTTACGTAGCAGAACTATTGTTAAAACCTATCAGGAACTATAGAACTCCTCGAGAACTATTGAAAAAGCCTATTGTTGAATCATTTTTAAGATTTTTAAAAAAGTGCGGTGCTGACACCCGTGTAGCACCGCATATTTTGGAAAATTGCTATTTTAACGATGTTACGTAGCTGAACTATTGTTAAAACCTATCAGGAACTATGGAACTCCTCGAGAACTATTGAAAAAGCCTATTGTTGAATCATTTTTAAGATTTTTAAAAAATTGCGGTGCTGACACCCGTGTAGCACCTCATATTTTGGAAAATTCGTGTTTTGACGAGGTTACGTAGCAGAACTATTGATAAAACCTATCAGGAACTATAGAACTCCTCGAGTACTATTGAAAGTCTATTGTTGAAACATTTTTCAGAGATTTTAAAAAAGTGCGGTGCTGGAGCTGACACCCGTGTAGCACCTCAATTTTTGGAAAATTCGTGTTTCGTCGATATTACGTAGCAGAACTATTGTTAGAACCTATCAGGAGCTATAGAACTCCTCGAGAACTATTGAAGAAGCCTATTGTTGAATCATCATAAGATTTTTAAAAAAGTGCGTTGCTGACACCCGTGTAGCACCTCAATTTTTGGAAAATTCGTGTTTTGTCGATATTACGCAGCAGAACTATTGTTAGAACCTATCAGGAGCTATAGAACTCCTCGAGAACTATTGAAAAAGCCTATTGTTGAATCATTTTTAAGATTTTTAAAAAAGTGCGTTGCTGACACCCGTGTAGCACCTCATATTTTGGAAAATTCGTGTTTTGACGAGGTTACGTAGCAGAACTATTGTTAAAACCTATCAGGAACTATAGAACTTCTCGAGTACTATTGAAAGTCTATTGTTGAATTATTTTTAAGAGATTTTAAAAAAGTGCGGTGCTGGTGCTACACACCCGTGTACACCTCAATTTTTGGAAAATTCGTGTTTTGTCGATATTACGTAGCAGAACTATTGTTAGAACCTATCAGGAGCAATAGAACTCCTCGAGTACTATTGAAAAAGTCTATTGTTGAATTATTTTTAAGAGATTTTAAAAAAGTGCGGTGCTGGTGCTACACACACGTGTAGCTCCTAAATTTTTGAAAAATTCGTGTTTTGACGATGTTACGTAGCAGAACTATTGTTAAAACCTATCAGGAACTATAGAACTCCTCGAGAACTATTGAAAAAGCCTATTGTTGAATCATTTTTAAGATTTTTAAAAAAGTGCGGTGCTGACACCCGTGTAGCACCGCATATTTTGGAAAATTGCTATTTTAACGATGTTACGTAGCTGAACTATTGTTAAAACCTATCAGGAACTATGGAACTCCTCGAGAACTATTGAAAAAGCCTATTGTTGAATCATTTTTAAGATTTTTAAAAAATTGCGGTGCTGACACCCGTGTAGCACCTCATATTTTGGAAAATTCGTGTTTTGACGAGGTTACGTAGCAGAACTATTGATAAAACCTATCAGGAACTATAGAACTCCTCGAGTACTATTGAAAGTCTATTGTTGAAACATTTTTCAGAGATTTTAAAAAAGTGCGGTGCTGGAGCTGACACCCGTGTAGCACCTCAATTTTTGGAAAATTCGTGTTTCGTCGATATTACGTAGCAGAACTATTGTTAGAACCTATCAGGAGCTATAGAACTCCTCGAGTACTATTGAAAAAGTCTATTGTTGAATTATTTTTAAGAGATTTTAAAAAAGTGCGGTGCTGGTGCTACACACACGTGTAGCTCCTAAATTTTTGAAAAATTCGTGTTTTGACGATGTTACGTAGCAGAACTATTGTTAAAACCTATCTGGAACTACAGAACTCCTCGAGAACTATTGAAAAGCCCATTGTTGAATCATTTTTAAGAGATTTTTAAAAAAAGTGCGGTGCTGACACCCGTGTAGCACCTCATATTTTGGAAAATTCGTGTTTTGACGAGGTTACGTAGCAGAACTATTATTAAAACCTATCAGAAACTATAGAACTCCTCAAGTACTATTGAAAGTCTATTGTTGAAACATTTTTCAGAGATTTTAAAAAAGTGCGGTGCTGGAGCTGACACCCGTGTAGCACCTGAATTCTTGGAAAATTCGTGTTTTGACGAGGTTACGTAGCAGAACTATTGTTAAAACCTATCAGGAACTATAGAACTCCTCGAGAACTATTGAAAAAGCCTATTGTTGAATCATTTTTAAAATTTTTAAAAAAGTGCGGTGCTGACACCCCTAAAAAAAGCCTATTGTTGAATCATTTTTAAGATTTTTAAAAAAGTGCGGTACTGACACCCGTGTAGCACCTCATATTTTGGAAAATTCGTGTTTTGACGAAGTTACGTAGCAGAACTATTGTTAAAACCTATCAGGAACTATAGAACTCCTCGAGAACTATTGAAAAAGCCTATTGTTGAATCATTTTTAAGGTTTTTAAAAAAGTGCGGTGCTGGAGCTGACACCCGTGTAGCACCTCATATTTTGGAAAATTCGTGTTTTGACGAGGTTACGTAGCAGAACTATTGTTAAAACCTATCAGGAACTATAGAACTCCTCGAGTACTATTGAAAGTCTATTTTTGAAACATTTTTCAGAGATTTTAAAAAAGTGCGGTGCTGGAGCTGACACCCGTGTAGCTCCTAAATTTTTGAAAAATTCGTGTTTTGACGAGGTTACGTAGCAGAACTATTGTTAAAACCTATCAGGAACTATAGAACTCCTCGAGTACTATTGAAAGTCTATTGTTGAAACATTTTTAAGAGATTTTAAAAAAGTGCGGTGCTGGAGCTACACACCCGTGTAGCACCTCAATTTTTCGAAAATTCGTGTTTTGTCGATATTACGTAGCAGAACTATTGTTAGAACCTATCAAGAGCTATAGAACTCCTCGAGAACTATTGAAAAAGCCTATTGTTGAATCATTTTTAAGATTTTTAAATGAGTGCGGTGCTAACACCCGTGTGGCACCGCATATTTTGGAAAATTGCTATTTTAACGATGTTACGTAGCAGAACTATTGTTAAAACCTATCAGGAACTATAGAACTCCTCGAGTACTATTGAAAGTCTATTGTTGAAACATTTTTCAGAGATTTTAAAAAAGTGCGGTGCTGGAGCTGACACCCGTGTAGCACCTCAATTTTTGGAAAATTCGTGTTTGGTCGATATTACGTAGCAGAACTATTGTTAGAACCTGTCAGGAGCTATAGAACTCCTCGAGTACTATTCAAAAAGTCTATTGTTGAATTATTTTTAAGAGATTTTAAAAAAGTGCGGTGCTGGTGCTACACACCCGTGTAGCACCGCATATTTTGGAAAATTGCTATTTTAACGATGTTACGTAGCAGAACTATTGTTAAAACCTATCAGGAACTATGGAACTCCTCGAGAAATATTGAAAAAGCCTATTGTTGAACCATTTTTAAGATTTTTAAAAAAGTGCGTTGCTGACATCCGTTTAGCACCTCATATTTTGGAAAATTCGTGTTTTGACGAGGTTACGTAGCAGAACTATTGTTAAAACCTATCAGGAACTATAGAACTCCTCGAGAACTATTGAAAAAGCCTATTGTTCAATCATTTTTAAGATTTTTAAAAAATTGCGGTGCTGACACCCGTGTAGCACCTCATATTTTGGAAAATTCGTGTTTTGACGAGGTTACGTAGCAGAACTATTGTTAAAACCTATCAGGAACTATAGAACTCCTCGAGTACTATTGAAAGTCTATTTTTGAAACATTTTTCAGAGATTTTAAAAAAGTGCGGTGCTGGAGCTGACACCCGTGTAGCTCCTAAATTTTTGAAAAATTCGTGTTTTGACGAGGTTACGTAGCAGAACTATTGTTAAAACCTATCAGGAACTATAGAACTCCTCGAGTACTATTGAAAGTCTATTGTTGAAACATTTTTCAGAGATTTTAAAAAAGTGCGGTGCTGGAGCTGACACCCGTGTAGCACCTCAATTTTTGGAAAATTCGTGTTTTGACGATGTTACGTAGCAGAACTATTGTTAAAACCTATCAGGAACTATGGAACTCCTCGAGAAATATTGGAAAAGCCTATTGTTGAATCATTTTTAAGATTTTTAAAAAAGTGCGGTGCCGACACCCGTGTAGCACCTCATATTTTGGAAAATTCGTGTTTTGACGAGGTTACGTAGCAGAACTATTGTTAAAACCTATCAGGAACTATAGAACTTCTCGAGTACTATTGAAAGTCTATTGTTGAATTATTTTTAAGAGATTTTAAAAAAGTGCGGTGCTGGTGCTACACACCCGTGTACACCTCAATTTTTGGAAAATTCGTGTTTTGTCGATATTACGTAGCAGAACTATTGTTACAACCTATCAGGAGCAATAGAACTCCTCGAGTACTATTGAAAAAGTCTATTGTTGAATTATTTTTAAGAGATTTTAAAAAAGTGCGGTGCTGGTGCTACACACACGTGTAGCTCCTAAATTTTTGAAAAATTCGTGTTTTGACGATGTTACGTAGCAGAACTATTGTTAAAACCTATCAGGAACTATAGAACTCCTCGAGAACTATTGAAAAAGCCTATTGTTGAATCATTTTTAAGATTTTTAAAAAAGTGCGGTGCTGACACCCGTGTAGCACCGCATATTTTGGAAAATTGCTATTTTAACGATGTTACGTAGCTGAACTATTGTTAAAACCTATCAGGAACTATGGAACTCCTCGAGAACTATTGAAAAAGCCTATTGTTGAATCATTTTTAAGATTTTTAAAAAATTGCGGTGCTGACACCCGTGTAGCACCTCATATTTTGGAAAATTCGTGTTTTGACGAGGTTACGTAGCAGAACTATTGATAAAACCTATCAGGAACTATAGAACTCCTCGAGTACTATTGAAAGTCTATTGTTGAAACATTTTTCAGAGATTTTAAAAAAGTGCGGTGCTGGAGCTGACACCCGTGTAGCACCTCAATTTTTGGAAAATTCGTGTTTCGTCGATATTACGTAGCAGAACTATTGTTAGAACCTATCAGGAGCTATAGAACTCCTCGAGTACTATTGAAAAAGTCTATTGTTGAATTATTTTTAAGAGATTTTAAAAAAGTGCGGTGCTGGTGCTACACACACGTGTAGCTCCTAAATTTTTGAAAAATTCGTGTTTTGACGATGTTACGTAGCAGAACTATTGTTAAAACCTATCTGGAACTACAGAACTCCTCGAGAACTATTGAAAAGCCCATTGTTGAATCATTTTTAAGAGATTTTTAAAAAAAGTGCGGTGCTGACACCCGTGTAGCACCTCATATTTTGGAAAATTCGTGTTTTGACGAGGTTACGTAGCAGAACTATTATTAAAACCTATCAGAAACTATAGAACTCCTCGAGTACTATTGAAAGTCTATTGTTGAAACATTTTTCAGAGATTTTAAAAAAGTGCGGTGCTGGAGCTGACACCCGTGTAGCACCTGAATTCTTGGAAAATTCGTGTTTTGACGAGGTTACGTAGCAGAACTATTGTTAAAACCTATCAGGAACTATAGAACTCCTCGAGAACTATTGAAAAAGCCTATTGTTGAATCATTTTTAAAATTTTTAAAAAAGTGCGGTGCTGACACCCCTAAAAAAAGCCTATTGTTGAATCATTTTTAAGATTTTAAAAAAAGTGCGGTACTGACACCCGTGTAGCACCTCATATTTTGGAAAATTCGTGTTTTGACGAAGTTACGTAGCAGAACTATTGTTAAAACCTATCAGGAACTATAGAACTCCTCGAGAACTATTGAAAAAGCCTATTGTTGAATCATTTTTAAGGTTTTTAAAAAAGTGCGGTGCTGGAGCTGACACCCGTGTAGCACCTCATATTTTGGAAAATTCGTGTTTTGACGAGGTTACGTAGCAGAACTATTGTTAAAACCTATCAGGAACTATAGAACTCCTCGAGTACTATTGAAAGTCTATTTTTGAAACATTTTTCAGAGATTTTAAAAAAGTGCGGTGCTGGAGCTACACACCCGTGTACACCTCAATTTTTGGAAAATTCGTGTTTTGTCGATATTACGTAGCAGAACTATTGTTAGAACCTATCAGGAGCAATAGAACTCCTCGAGTACTATTGAAAAAGTCTATTGTTGAATTATTTTTAAGAGATTTTAAAAAAGTGCGGTGCTGGTGCTACACACACGTGTAGCTCCTAAATTTTTGAAAAATTCGTGTTTTGACGATGTTACGTAGCAGAACTATTGTTAAAACCTATCAGGAACTATAGAACTCCTCGAGAACTATTGAAAAAGCCTATTGTTGAATCATTTTTAAGATTTTTAAAAAAGTGCGGTGCTGACACCCGTGTAGCACCGCATATTTTGGAAAATTGCTATTTTAACGATGTTACGTAGCTGAACTATTGTTAAAACCTATCAGGAACTATGGAACTCCTCGAGAACTATTGAAAAAGCCTATTGTTGAATCATTTTTAAGATTTTTAAAAAATTGCGGTGCTGACACCCGTGTAGCACCTCATATTTTGGAAAATTCGTGTTTTGACGAGGTTACGTAGCAGAACTATTGATAAAACCTATCAGGAACTATAGAACTCCTCGAGTACTATTGAAAGTCTATTGTTGAAACATTTTTCAGAGATTTTAAAAAAGTGCGGTGCTGGAGCTGACACCCGTGTAGCACCTCAATTTTTGGAAAATTCGTGTTTCGTCGATATTACGTAGCAGAACTATTGTTAGAACCTATCAGGAGCTATAGAACTCCTCGAGTACTATTGAAAAAGTCTATTGTTGAATTATTTTTAAGAGATTTTAAAAAAGTGCGGTGCTGGTGCTACACACCCGTGTACACCTCAATTTTTGGAAAATTCGTGTTTTGTCGATATTACGTAGCAGAACTATTGTTAGAACCTATCAGGAGCAATAGAACTCCTCGAGTACTATTGAAAAAGTCTATTGTTGAATTATTTTTAAGAGATTTTAAAAAAGTGCGGTGCTGGTGCTACACACACGTGTAGCTCCTAAATTTTTGAAAAATTCGTGTTTTGACGATGTTACGTAGCAGAACTATTGTTAAAACCTATCAGGAACTATAGAACTCCTCGAGAACTATTGAAAAAGCCTATTGTTGAATCATTTTTAAGATTTTTAAAAAAGTGCGGTGCTGACACCCGTGTAGCACCGCATATTTTGGAAAATTGCTATGTTAACGATGTTACGTAGCTGAACTATTGTTAAAACCTATCAGGAACTATGGAACTCCTCGAGAACTATTGAAAAAGCCTATTGTTGAATCATTTTTAAGATTTTTAAAAAATTGCGGTGCTGACACCCGTGTAGCACCTCATATTTTGGAAAATTCGTGTTTTGACGAGGTTACGTAGCAGAACTATTGATAAAACCTATCAGGAACTATAGAACTCCTCGAGTACTATTGAAAGTCTATTGTTGAAACATTTTTCAGAGATTTTAAAAAAGTGCGGTGCTGGAGCTGACACCCGTGTAGCACCTCAATTTTTGGAAAATTCGTGTTTCGTCGATATTGCGTAGCAGAACTATTGTTAGAACCTATCAGGAGCTATAGAACTCCTCGAGTACTATTGAAAAAGTCTATTGTTGAATTATTTTTAAGAGATTTTAAAAAAGTGCGGTGCTGGTGCTACACACACGTGTAGCTCCTAAATTTTTGAAAAATTCGTGTTTTGACGATGTTACGTAGCAGAACTATTGTTAAAACCTATCTGGAACTACAGAACTCCTCGAGAACTATTGAAAAGCCCATTGTTGAATCATTTTTAAGAGATTTTTAAAAAAAGTGCGGTGCTGACACCCGTGTAGCACCTCATATTTTGGAAAATTCGTGTTTTGACGAGGTTACGTAGCAGAACTATTATTAAAACCTATCAGAAACTATAGAACTCCTCGAGTACTATTGAAAGTCTATTGTTGAAACATTTTTCAGAGATTTTAAAAAAGTGCGGTGCTGGAGCTGACACCCGTGTAGCACCTGAATTCTTGGAAAATTCGTGTTTTGACGAGGTTACGTAGCAGAACTATTGTTAAAACCTATCAGGAACTATAGAACTCCTCGAGAACTATTGAAAAAGCCTATTGTTGAATCATTTTTAAAATTTTTAAAAAAGTGCGGTGCTGACACCCCTAAAAAAAGCCTATTGTTGAATCATTTTTAAGATTTTTAAAAAAGTGCGGTACTGACACCCGTGTAGCACCTCATATTTTGGAAAATTCGTGTTTTGACGAAGTTACGTAGCAGAACTATTGTTAAAACCTATCAGGAACTATAGAACTCCTCGAGAACTATTGAAAAAGCCTATTGTTGAATCATTTTTAAGGTTTTTAAAAAAGTGCGGTGCTGGAGCTGACACCCGTGTAGCACCTCATATTTTGGAAAATTCGTGTTTTGACGAGGTTACGTAGCAGAACTATTGTTAAAACCTATCAGGAACTATAGAACTCCTCGAGTACTATTGAAAGTCTATTTTTGAAACATTTTTCAGAGATTTTAAAAAAGTGCGGTGCTGGAGCTACACACCCGTGTAGCACCTCAATTTTTGGAAAATTCGTGTTTTGACGATGTTACGTAGCAGAACTATTGTTAAAACCTATCAGGAGCAATAGAACTCCTCGAGTACTATTGAAAAAGTCTATTGTTGAATTATTTTTAAGAGATTTTAAAAAAGTGCGGTGCTGGTGCTACACACACGTGTAGCTCCTAAATTTTTGAAAAATTCGTGTTTTGACGATGTTACGTAGCAGAACTATTGTTAAAACCTATCAGGAACTATAGAACTCCTCGAGAACTATTGAAAAAGCCTATTGTTGAATCATTTTTAAGATTTTTAAAAAAGTGCGGTGCTGACACCCGTGTAGCACCGCATATTTTGGAAAATTGCTATTTTAACGATGTTACGTAGCTGAACTATTGTTAAAACCTATCAGGAACTATGGAACTCCTCGAGAACTATTGAAAAAGCCTATTGTTGAATCATTTTTAAGATTTTTAAAAAATTGCGGTGCTGACACCCGTGTAGCACCTCATATTTTGGAAAATTCGTGTTTTGACGAGGTTACGTAGCAGAACTATTGATAAAACCTATCAGGAACTATAGAACTCCTCGAGTACTATTGAAAGTCTATTGTTGAAACATTTTTCAGAGATTTTAAAAAAGTGCGGTGCTGGAGCTGACACCCGTGTAGCACCTCAATTTTTGGAAAATTCGTGTTTCGTCGATATTACGTAGCAGAACTATTGTTAGAACCTATCAGGAGCTATAGAACTCCTCGAGTACTATTGAAAAAGTCTATTGTTGAATTATTTTTAAGAGATTTTAAAAAAGTGCGGTGCTGGTGCTACACACCCGTGTACACCTCAATTTTTGGAAAATTCGTGTTTTGTCGATATTACGTAGCAGAACTATTGTTAGAACCTATCAGGAGCAATAGAACTCCTCGAGTACTATTGAAAAAGTCTATTGTTGAATTATTTTTAAGAGATTTTAAAAAAGTGCGGTGCTGGTGCTACACACACGTGTAGCTCCTAAATTTTTGAAAAATTCGTGTTTTGACGATGTTACGTAGCAGAACTATTGTTAAAACCTATCAGGAACTATAGAACTCCTCGAGAACTATTGAAAAAGCCTATTGTTGAATCATTTTTAAGATTTTTAAAAAAGTGCGGTGCTGACACCCGTGTAGCACCGCATATTTTGGAAAATTGCTATGTTAACGATGTTACGTAGCTGAACTATTGTTAAAACCTATCAGGAACTATGGAACTCCTCGAGAACTATTGAAAAAGCCTATTGTTGAATCATTTTTAAGATTTTTAAAAAATTGCGGTGCTGACACCCGTGTAGCACCTCATATTTTGGAAAATTCGTGTTTTGACGAGGTTACGTAGCAGAACTATTGATAAAACCTATCAGGAACTATAGAACTCCTCGAGTACTATTGAAAGTCTATTGTTGAAACATTTTTCAGAGATTTTAAAAAAGTGCGGTGCTGGAGCTGACACCCGTGTAGCACCTCAATTTTTGGAAAATTCGTGTTTCGTCGATATTACGTAGCAGAACTATTGTTAGAACCTATCAGGAGCTATAGAACTCCTCGAGTACTATTGAAAAAGTCTATTGTTGAATTATTTTTAAGAGATTTTAAAAAAGTGCGGTGCTGGTGCTACACACACGTGTAGCTCCTAAATTTTTGAAAAATTCGTGTTTTGACGATGTTACGTAGCAGAACTATTGTTAAAACCTATCTGGAACTACAGAACTCCTCGAGAACTATTGAAAAGCCCATTGTTGAATCATTTTTAAGAGATTTTTAAAAAAAGTGCGGTGCTGACACCCGTGTAGCACCTCATATTTTGGAAAATTCGTGTTTTGACGAGGTTACGTAGCAGAACTATTATTAAAACCTATCAGAAACTATAGAACTCCTCGAGTACTATTGAAAGTCTATTGTTGAAACATTTTTCAGAGATTTTAAAAAAGTGCGGTGCTGGAGCTGACACCCGTGTAGCACCTGAATTCTTGGAAAATTCGTGTTTTGACGAGGTTACGTAGCAGAACTATTGTTAAAACCTATCAGGAACTATAGAACTCCTCGAGAACTATTGAAAAAGCCTATTGTTGAATCATTTTTAAAATTTTTAAAAAAGTGCGGTGCTGACACCCCTAAAAAAAGCCTATTGTTGAATCATTTTTAAGATTTTTAAAAAAGTGCGGTACTGACACCCGTGTAGCACCTCATATTTTGGAAAATTCGTGTTTTGACGAAGTTACGTAGCAGAACTATTGTTAAAACCTATCAGGAACTATAGAACTCCTCGAGAACTATTGAAAAAGCCTATTGTTGAATCATTTTTAAGATTTTTAAATGAGTGCGGTGCTAACACCCGTGTGGCACCGCATATTTTGGAAAATTGCTATTTTAACGATGTTACGTAGCAGAACTATTGTTAAAACCTATCAGGAACTATAGAACTCCTCGAGTACTATTGAAAGTCTATTGTTGAAACATTTTTCAGAGATTTTAAAAAAGTGCGGTGCTGGAGCTGACACCCGTGTAGCACCTCAATTTTTGGAAAATTCGTGTTTGGTCGATATTACGTAGCAGAACTATTGTTAGAACCTGTCAGGAGCTATAGAACTCCTCGAGTACTATTCAAAAAGTCTATTGTTGAATTATTTTTAAGAGATTTTAAAAAAGTGCGGTGCTGGTGCTACACACCCGTGTAGCACCGCATATTTTGGAAAATTGCTATTTTAACGATGTTACGTAGCAGAACTATTGTTAAAACCTATCAGGAACTATGGAACTCCTCGAGAAATATTGAAAAAGCCTATTGTTGAACCATTTTTAAGATTTTTAAAAAAGTGCGTTGCTGACATCCGTGTAGCACCTCATATTTTGGAAAATTCGTGTTTTGACGAGGTTACGTAGCAGAACTATTGTTAAAACCTATCAGGAACTATAGAACTCCTCGAGAACTATTGAAAAAGCCTATTGTTCAATCATTTTTAAGATTTTTAAAAAATTGCGGTGCTGACACCCGTGTAGCACCTCATATTTTGGAAAATTCGTGTTTTGACGAGGTTACGTAGCAGAACTATTGTTAAAACCTATCAGGAACTATAGAACTCCTCGAGTACTATTGAAAGTCTATTTTTGAAACATTTTTCAGAGATTTTAAAAAAGTGCGGTGCTGGAGCTGACACCCGTGTAGCTCCTAAATTTTTGAAAAATTCGTGTTTTGACGAGGTTACGTAGCAGAACTATTGTTAAAACCTATCAGGAACTATAGAACTCCTCGAGTACTATTGAAAGTCTATTGTTGAAACATTTTTCAGAGATTTTAAAAAAGTGCGGTGCTGGAGCTGACACCCGTGTAGCACCTCAATTTTTGGAAAATTCGTGTTTTGACGATGTTACGTAGCAGAACTATTGTTAAAACCTATCAGGAACTATGGAACTCCTCGAGAAATATTGGAAAAGCCTATTGTTGAATCATTTTTAAGATTTTTAAAAAAGTGCGGTGCCGACACCCGTGTAGCACCTCATATTTTGGAAAATTCGTGTTTTGACGAGGTTACGTAGCAGAACTATTGTTAAAACCTATCAGGAACTATAGAACTCCTCGAGTACTATTGAAAGTCTATTGTTGAAACATTTTTCAGAGATTTTAAAAAAGTGCGGTGCTGTAGCTGACGCCCGTGTAGCACCTCAATTCTTGGATAATTCGTGTTTTGACGAGGTTACGTAGCAGAACTATTGTTAAAACCTATCAGGAACTATAGAACTCCTCGAGTACTATTGAAAGTCTATTGTTGAAACATTTTTCAGAGATTTTAAAAAAGTGCGGTGCTGGAGCTGACACCCGTGTACACCTCAATTTTTGGAAAATTCGTGTTTTGTCGATATTACGTAGCAGAACTATTGTTAGAACCTGTCAGGAGCTATAGAACTCCTCGAGTACTGTTGAAAAAGTCTATTGTTCAATTATTTTTAAGATATTTTAAAAAAGTGCGGTGCTGGTGCTACACACCCGTGTAGCACCTCAATTTTTCGAAAATTCGTGTTTTGTCGATATTACGTAGCAGAACTATTGTTAGAACCTATCAGGAATTATAGAACTCCTCGAGAACTATTGAAAAAGCCTATTGTTGAATCATTTTTAAGATTTTTAAAAAAGTGCGGTGCTGACACCCGTGTAGCACCGCATATTTTGGAAAATTGCTATTTTAACGATGTTACGTAGCTGAACTATTGTTAAAACCTATCAGGAACTATGGAACTCCTCGAGAACTATTGAAAAAGCCTATTGTTGAATCATTTTTAAGATTTTTAAAAAATTGCGGTGCTGACACCCGTGTAGCACCTCATATTTTGGAAAATTCGTGGTTTGACGAGGTTACGTAGCAGAACTATTGATAAAACCTATCAGGAACTATAGAACTCCTCGAGTACTATTGAAAGTCTATTGTTGAAACATTTTTCAGAGATTTTAAAAAAGTGCGGTGCTGGAGCTGACACCCGTGTAGCACCTCAATTTTTGGAAAATTCGTGTTTCGTCGATATTACGTAGCAGAACTATTGTTAGAACCTATCAGGAGCTATAGAACTCCTCGAGTACTATTGAAAAAGTCTATTGTTGAATTATTTTTAAGAGATTTTAAAAAAGTGCGGTGCTGGTGCTACACACACGTGTAGCTCCTAAATTTTTGAAAAGTTCGTGTTTTGACGATGTTACGTAGCAGAACTATTGTTAAAACCTATCTGGAACTACAGAACTCCTCGAGAACTATTGAAAAGCCCATTGTTGAATCATTTTTAAGAGATTTTTAAAAAAAGTGCGGTGCTGACACCCGTGTAGCACCTCATATTTTGGAAAATTCGTGTTTTGACGAGGTTACGTAGCAGAACTATTATTAAAACCTATCAGAAACTATAGAACTCCTCGAGTACTATTGAAAGTCTATTGTTGAAACATTTTTCAGAGATTTTAAAAAAGTGCGGTGCTGGAGCTGACACCCGTGTAGCACCTGAATTCTTGGAAAATTCGTGTTTTGACGAGGTTACGTAGCAGAACTATTGTTAAAACCTATCAGGAACTATAGAACTCCTCGAGAACTATTGAAAAAGCCTATTGTTGAATCATTTTTAAGGTTTTTAAAAAAGTGCGGTGCTGGAGCTGACACCCGTGTAGCACCTCATATTTTGGAAAATTCGTGTTTTGACGAGGTTACGTAGCAGAACTATTGTTAAAACCTATCAGGAACTATAGAACTCCTCGAGTACTATTGAAAGTCTATTTTTGAAACATTTTTCAGAGATTTTAAAAAGGTGCGGTGCTGGAGCTGACACCCGTGTAGCTCCTAAATTTATGAAAAATTCGTGTTTTGACGAGGTTACGTAGCAGAACTATTGTTAAAACCTATCAGGAACTATAGAACTCCTCGAGTACTATTGAAAGTCTATTGTTGAAACATTTTTCAGAGATTTTAAAAAAGTGCGGTGCTGGAGCTGACACCCGTGTAGCACCTCAACTTTTGGAAAATTCGTGTTTTGACGATGTTACGTAGCAGAACTATTGTTAAAACCTATCAGGAACTATGGAACTCCTCGAGAACTATTGGAAAAGCCTATTGTTGAATCATTTTTATGATTTTTAAAAAAGTGCGGTGCCGACACCCGTGTAGCACCTCATATTTTGGAAAATTGGTGTTTTGACGAGGTTACGTAGTAGAACTATTGTTAAAACCTATCAGGAACTATAGAACTCCTCGAGTACTATTGAAAAAGTCTATTGTTGAATTATTTTTAAGAGATTTTAAAAAAGTGCGGTGCTGGTGCTACACACCCGTGTGGCACCGCATATTTTGGAAAATTGCTATTTTAACGATGTTACGTAGCAGAACTATTGTTAAAACCTATCAGGAACTATAGAACTCCTCGAGTACTATTGAAAGTCTATTGTTGAAACATTTTTCAGAGATTTTAAAAAAGTGCGGTGCTGGAGCTGACACCCGTGTAGTGTTACGTCCGACGCATCGCAGCCCCATCGCCCCCCCCCCCCCCCCTCAGCACCCCTCAGTACCCCTTTAGCAAAGGTCAGAGATCACGATAGATGTAACCGATCCTCCACGAACATGGGTTAATCATTATAAACCATAGATTACGTATATATATATTAATAATTCAGGGATATCATTTTATATTATACTTTACACGATACCTCATACTCTCACACACTTCCGTAAATCACACCAACACCGCGATATTGCAGGTGGATGAGCAGGAAGAAAGAGAGAGCACAGGAGAACGAAGAACGAGAACGGCACGCGCAACAATGTTGAGCAGGATACCTAGAATTGAGGTGCTTAAAGAGCATTTTACCACAGTACCGCGAATACCGCACACAGCAGAACTCCTACCCATCACCTTCGCACCCTCCTCACCACCAAGATAATCCTGACCATGCACTAATCCAACGAAGAATCCGCGATCGAAGGCCCGTAATGAGAATTCGATCGAACAACAGGGTTCAATCGCCCCGATCATGCCGCAATACCTATCCAAATTCCCCTGACGTTGCATTCAGTCCCCTCCCAAACTCAAAATCTTCCTCATGAATTCCAATACCGATCACCGGCAGTTACTAATCAATCCTCTGGTAGAGCAGTATCCCTTCTGGAGTCTTGAGCCGATTGTCCGCGTCAGTTAAGTGTTGTGCCGATCAGATACCTTAGGGCCTATTTTGATCTAGCTTGCCTTAGGGCCCAAGCGAAAAGTGCATCACCTCAGTGCCGGGCGTCCACGCGAAAAGAACTCATTTCTTGGCATATTGTAACGCATTCGTCTAGGCGAGTGTCCACCTTAGGGCTGGACCAAGAATCTCCTGTTCAACCACATCAATTTCACTATTCACGAGTACCGAGCTCTCTCTCTCTCTCTCTCTCTCTCTGCTCACCCACCGGTAAGTAACTCACACTCTTACACCTTAATATATATATCTTTGTAATTCAAAAAGCTGACGATCACACCTACAATAGTATTCAGATTTCATCTAGTTAGTAGATCAATGTACACTCACTACCATATATAACTGTGACAGTTACTTGTACTCCCGCTTATCATTTCATTATATTGAGTTAATCTATATTTTTCTTCTCTTGATTTCAAACCCTTTAAACCTATTACCCAGTAGCTTCAACCAGACTCCCGTAGAAGGAGTGAGTTTTCCGAATCAACATACCTAGTATCTAGCTGTGATCCTCATCTTAGCTATCGATCAAGAGACATAAACGCAAATAGGCGTGCTTTAGCACCTTAAAGTGGCAAGGACCCAATACCTTTTACGTGATCTTTGATCGCAACACCTATGCTAGCTCCCTGATGCTCCTGCAAACGGTCGCTCACGCATAGGACGTAACAAATTTGGTGGCAGCGGTGGGATACTTGCCGTCAACTATTGCCTTTCTGCCACTTGGTCGGACAACGAAATAAAACCCTATAGTATAATTGTAAGATAATTAAGCGAGCCTTCGAGTTTCGTAAATTGCATCAGAAATCGAAACGTAGTTATGGCACTACATGAAACCACAGTAGGCGCCAACCAAAGTATGGCTGACGCCATGAATTCGAGGATAGAATACTTTTCCGTGCAAAATGCAGTTCGATATGTACCATTTTTCGATGGGAGAAACATCCCACTTAAAGATTTTGTTTTGGATATTGAAAACGGAGGGGCCTTATTGCCCGACGCTTGTGAAACTGCCTACCTACGCGGAATTTTAGCGAAACTCAAAGGCCCAGCACGAGTAAGCACGGAAGGGAAGACCTTCCATACAATTAAGGATCTTGTCAGCCACCTGCGCGAATGCTTTGCACCCAGCAAAGACTATATGGACTACCATGCAGATATCATAGCTGCCCGAATGTACCGCAATGAAAGTGTACGCGAGTATTATGCGCGCATAGCACAGCTTGTTCGACGTTGCCTTAAGACCGCCGAAGAGGAGTTAGGAAAAACGAGCGCAGATGCTCTTCGTACAGCTATAGAAAAATTGGCGATCACTAGCTTTCGCAAAGGGCTCCCAGACGAATTAAGATACGCCGTGGCTCTAAGATCTCCAGAAACTCTGGACGAAGCCTTCCAATATATAGTAAACCTCGAACGTAATTTAGACAAGGACGAACAGACGTACGCTTACGGACGACCCTCGCGTAGAACACGCTTTGAAGACGAACTTCCGGCACGAGCCTCATACAGGTCGCCCGAGCGCAAATATGGGGACCCGTACTACAATAATAGAGATAGTACCCGATACTCTGACGAGCCGTCTTATCGCCGGTACACGAGTCCGGAACGCGATACGGAGCGCGCTGTGTCCCCGAGATACAGCATTTTAAAAAGAGACCATACTACTCAGCAGTCATACCGGCCAGACAAGGAGCGTGCATCTCCGTACAGTGAACCTCAATCGCGGAACGCACGTGACCTAGAACCAAGCGGTAGACCAAATTACGAACGAAAACTTTACGATCCAGATGAAAGACGAGACACCCGCTATACAGATAACAGACCTTCGTACGCACCTAGGAGCGAACGTTATCGTTCCGATAGGTCTCCGACTTCGCAAAGAAACCCCATTGCATCCATCGACATGGAGCATTTAAACTTGAACGAGGCACGTCGCGTGGACGCAGCGACGGGCCCAAAGACGACCAAGCGCCCAGAACAAACCGTAAAATTCGTGGAAGCAGCTCAATTCCCCCGGACGGTACTTCAACGTACGAGGCACCCTTCATCTCTGTCCGAGGACGTGAGTTACGAAAGGGATCAGGAAGATTCCTGGTGGACACCGGATCAACAGTAAACATCGTATTACTCTCAGCATTACACCCCAGAGCTCCGATTGACACAGAGGAATCAATTTGCATAATTGGAGTCGGGAACGCTAAAACCTATACCTTAGGCACAACCGTAGTACACGCTTTCGGAACACCAGTCAAATTCCACGTTGTCGATGCCGAAGCACCATTCTATGGAGACGGAATACTCGGGGTAGAATTTCTAAAACAGGAAAAGGCCGAAATATCATTCCATCACGACACGTTGGTCACACAGAGCCATCCAGTACGTCCGCGACCATTCCTACGAGACATACCCGCGACAACGGACGGAGGAATCTACGCAGTCTCGCTTCTGCGAGCCCGCAGTAGAACCCCCGTACCCATACTAGTTACCTCAACAGAGATCAAAGAAGGATACCTTCCTCGACTCGAATTCGAAGAAGGCATATTCCTAGGAGATGCTGTAGTAACTAATCGCGAGGGAATTGCCGTCGCACTAGCTATTAACACCTTGGCAGAGGACGTTGAAATACATATTGGGCCACAGAATCTATACCCATATCTTTTGATAGGAGAAGACAGCGATACGTCGGAAGGAGACGACAAGGAACAAATGATAACCGAATCCCGTGAAGAGCGAATCCGGAGGGTAATAGAACAACTACGACTAGAACACCTTAGTCCAGAAGAACATGAACACGTGATAGACATTATCAAGGACCACCCGGATCGGTTTTACCTTCCCGGAGATGAGTTACCATCCACTAGTTTCACAGAGCACACTATACCCACGACGGACGACATACCTGTTTCCACTAGACAATACAGACACCCACCAATACACAAAGACGAAATAGAAAAACAAATAGGGAAATTACTGAACACTGATATCATTAAGCCCTCGACTTCCCCGTACAATTCACCCTTATGGATTGTACCCAAGAAACCGGGATCGGATGGAAGCAAACGTTGGCGCATGGTGATAGATTACCGAGAACTGAACGAAAAAACGGTCGGAGACGCCTATCCACTCCCTAACATCACGGAAATCCTAGACCAACTAGGAGGCGCAAAATACTTCTCTGTATTCGATCTGGCCAGCGGATTCCATCAGATCAAGGTCCGAGCGGAAGATAGACCAAAGACAGCATTCACCACTCCCCACGGACATTACGAATTCCTTAGAATGCCTTTCGGACTAAAGAATGCCCCAGCGACATTTCAACGCTTGATGGACGCTGCATTGACAGGACTTCAGGGGTCTGAGCTCTTCGTTTACCTAGACGACGTTGTAGTATACTCCGCCTCACAGACGGAACACGGTGTGAAGGTTAGAAGGCTCCTTAACAAATTGCGCGAAGCCAACCTTGCGCTACAACCGGAAAAATGCGAGTTCCTAAGAACTGAGGTAATATACCTAGGACATACCATCACTAGCGAAGGAGTCAAACCCGACCCCCGACTCATTCAAGCTACTAAGGAGTTCCCTACTCCCAAGAACGCAACGAACTGCAAGCAATTTCTAGGCCTCACTGGTTATTACAGACGATTCATACAAAATTACTCGAAACGAGCTAAACCGCTAACTGACTTGTTAAAGAAAACCGCCAAATTTGAATGGACTGACCTACAACAGAAGAGTTTTGAAGACCTACGTGACGCCATATGTCAACGACCTATACTACAGCACCCCGACTTTACACGACCATTCATCCTAACCACGGACGCGTCAGGTTACGCGCTCGGTGCAGTGCTGAGTCAAGGGCCTGTCGGACAGGATCTCCCCATAGCATACGCCTCTCGTATACTCAATGGCGCAGAATTAAATTATTCTACTACGGAGAAGGAATGTTTGGCCATGGTATATGCTGTGAAACACTTTCGACCCTACCTATACGGACGAGAATTCACGTTAGTAACAGACCACCGACCACTAGTATGGTTACACTCCGTGAAAGACCCAACATCTAGGCTGATGCGATGGAGAATGAAGCTTGCAGAATACAATTACCAGGTAGTGTACAAAACCGGCAAAACAAACTTAAATGCCGACGCCCTGTCAAGAAACCCAGTCACTGACGCCGAGGAGATCAACATAGCTCCACTGACGGGTTCAGGAAACACAAAACGCGGTAGGGGTAGACCTCCGAAAGATTCTAATAAGAACCAGGGAATTAACCCGACAACTAAGCCAGGCACTGAGTCGCGTCTCAAACGAGGTAGAGGAAGACCCAAAATCTTGCGATCTTCCGCGTCACCATCAGTCGAAACGATACCCGAACAAAGCAGTGAAGACGAGTCTTCTTCGGAAGACAACGACATTGCCAGTTCCGACCAAGAGTATCGCCCGCCGATATACCAGCGAAGAAAGAGTATGTTACCCAGCTTGACAGAAGGTATTAACACACGAAGTAGAAGTAAGAGAGCTCTCGACGCAGGTCCAAGCAGTGCTCCCCCTATTTTAAATACGGAGGAAAACTTCTCGGATTGGCAACCACCAAAAACAACCGCAAGGGAAACGGAATCACGAAAACCTGAACCGCAGCAAGAAATCGTGGAACTATCATCAAACCCCGAAGACACTGATTCGGATGACGAAAACACTGATTTGGAGGACTCTCGAGAGAAAGAACCACCAACCAGCGGCGAATCATCGAAACAACAAAATCAACCTCCGATCCACAAGAGGAGAGGTTCGATGTTACCCAGGGTACTCGAAACGGAAATGGAACGATATCGGAAACAGAACGAGGATGCATCACGACCACCAAGAAGTGCACCCCCAGGAAGTGGCAACTTCTTCCTTACGGGAGGAGAAGACGCTGACGAACTGGCCGAGAAAATAAATTCCGAGATTGAAACGCTACATAAGATTTGGAAACAAGGGCAGATCGATCGGACACCCCCACGGGCACCTAAGAAGAGAAAGGAGTCTACCAATGACATCCTCCAAGACCTCGATAACTTCTGCGTAGAGCAAAGGGGACAAATCAACGACGCCGAACAAAGTCTTCAGAGGATTAGGGAAAGTTTAACAAAGATGGGAATAGTCTCTGATGAGAGTTCGGAAGATGAAGAAAATGGAAGTGAACCAGAAAACAATACGGGCTTGCATAAGTCCTACCTACCAACACCGCTTCCGAACCTTCCACCAAAGGCACGATCGACACCTCAGGTTCAAGCCAGAGATACCACTGAACAGCGATACGAACAGGTGCTCCCGGATAAGATAAGCTCAAATAACAACAGCACGGAACCGAGGCGGGAGAGCGTCCCAACACACCCAGGTAACCGACCTGATGCCACCATGGACCTAGGAATCAACATAGACTGGCCCTCAGAGAAGGATTGGGATAAGACAATCCCTATGATAAATATCAGAAGCAGTCGCGAATGCATGACTTTCGAAAAAGATAATTACGCACATTTCATCTCAGCTGACTGTGAACTAACAACGCCTATAGGGAAGCTAATGGTAGACTTAGGCATCATAGATCTGGAAGACTTCAGAGATCGGAATCCTCAGAAAGGGCAAGTCCTGATCAGTAAAAGAGGGAAATACCGGATTTTCAGCATAGTATGTAAAATATATCATTTCGACCGGATTACGGCAGAGGATATACGCACGGGGTTGGACAACTTGCATCTGGCTTTGTTGGAAACGAACACCAAGACCTTGCGCATGTCATGCGTAGGTGACGAGCCAAGCGCTTTACCTCCTAACACACTGCGCGAATTGCTGCATAAGGCATTCCCCGACAGTGACGTCACCATCACGCTCTGCTACGGGCAAGTACAACTACCTCCGAAAGAACTGAGGAGGGAGATAATCCAAGAGTACCACGATAGCCTGGTAGGAGGACACAAGGGCGTAACCAAAACATACAAACGGATACGCGAACGCTATTATTGGCCAGAATTAAAACATGATGTCCAGGAATATGTTAGAGCCTGTAGGAGTTGTCAAGAACAAAAACTAGTTAGAGTAAAAACAAGAGAACCAATGGTCATAACGGATACACCTTTAGACGCTTTCGAGAAAATATCCATAGACACCGTAGGACCCCTCCCTATCACACCTAGTGGGAATCGTCACATACTAACAGTGCAGGATAACCTTACAAAATATTGTATAGCGGTCCCCATACCAAACGTCAGCGCAATAACAGTAGCCGACGCCCTTGCAAGGCATGTAATCGCAAACTTCGGCGCGCCTAAGATTATCCTTACCGATCGTGGAGGATGTTTTGTTAGCAAACTACTTCGCAAGGTCGCCAAAATATTTAAGATCAAGCATGTAACTACATCGGGATACCATCCCCAAACCAACGGATCATTAGAACGAAGTCACCACGTGCTAACAGAATATCTGAAACATTATTTACACAAGTACGACGATTGGGATCAGTTGATCTCTTTTGCAATGTTCTCTTATAACACTTCCGTTCACGAAAGCACTAACTTCACGCCATACGAACTAGTATTTGGAAAACTAGCGAGGTTACCGTCATCACTACCTTCAGACGAAAAACTCGAGACATACGGAACGTACCTGACCGAACTCATTACCAAATTGAATGACCTCAGACAGATAGCCGGTCAAAATCTAGTGAACGCCAAATACCAATCCAAAGAGCGGTACGATAAAAAGGTAAATCCCCGCCGTTACCAAATAGACGATATGGTGTACGTGCTTAAGGAACCTCGAACAAGCAAATTCGATAGTCATTATACCGGCCCATACAAGGTGGTTGACATCACCGATCATAACAATGTCATTCTAGAAACCCAGCAAGGAGACCGATTTCTAAAACATACGGATAAGGTAAAACTAGCTATCCAACGGAGCGAGAATGACGGTCCGACCCACAACCAGCTTCCAACATAAAGTTAGAGGAGGTGGTGGATGTTGCCATCATCAGCAAAAGCATAACCACACTGTGCAAGTAACACGTACTTCGAAGCACACATAACCAACATTGTAATTTACACTATACCCGCGAACACTACCACGAAACTATGTTACACCATCGAAAACGGGGAAATTATCACTGATCTCCCCCGAAGATGAAGAACGCATGCCGATTCGTGAGGATTGGACATAGGAAATTGTAACGCCCACCACACCCACCTCTGACCCTGACCCGCTTCAAGAAGATGCCACTGTCTACATTCAACAACCAGGAAGGATGACCACCACCAAATCCACCCGGAGGGACGAGAGGAAGCATCACCAAAAGGGCGATGTTCCATCTGAGGAGGGAGATGTTACGTCCGACGCAACGCAGCCCCATCGCCCCCCCCCCCTCAGCACCCCTCAGTACCCCTTTAGCAAAGGTCAGAGATCACGATAGATGTAACCGATCCTCCACGAACATGGGTTAATCATTATAAACCATAGATTACGTATATATATATTAATAATTCAGGGATATCATTTTATATTATACTTTACACGATACCTCATACTCTCACACACTTCCATAAATCACACCAACACCGCGATATTGCAGGTGGATGAGCAGGAAGAAAGAGAGAGCACAGGAGAACGAAGAACGAGAACGGCACGCGCAACAATGTTGAGCAGGATACCTAGAATTGAGGTGCTTAAAGAGCATTTTACCACAGTACCGCGAATACCGCACACAGCAGAACTCCTACCCATCACCTTCGCACCCTCCTCACCACCAAGATAATCCTGACCATGCACTAATCCAACGAAGAATCCGCGATCGAAGGCCCGTAATGAGAATTCGATCGAACAACAGGGTTCAATCGCCCCGATCATGCCGCAATACCTATCCAAATTCCCCTGACGTTGCATTCAGTCCCCTCCCAAACTCAAAATCTTCCTCATGAATTCCAATACCGATCACCGGCAGTTACTAATCAATCCTCTGGTAGAGCAGTATCCCTTCTGGAGTCTTGAGCCGATTGTCCGCGTCAGTTAAGTGTTGTGCCGATCAGATACCTTAGGGCCTATTTTGATCTAGCTTGCCTTAGGGCCCAAGCGAAAAGTGCATCACCTCAGTGCCGGGCGTCCACGCGAAAAGAACTCATTTCTTGGCATATTGTAACGCATTCGTCTAGGCGAGTGTCCACCTTAGGGCTGGACCAAGAATCTCCTGTTCAACCACATCAATTTCACTATTCACGAGTACCGAGCTCTCTCTCTCTCTCTCTCTCTCTCTCTGCTCACCCACCGGTAAGTAACTCACACTCTTACACCTTAATATATATATCTTTGTAATTCAAAAAGCTGACGATCACACCTACAATAGTATTCAGATTTCATCTAGTTAGTAGATCAATGTACACTCACTACCATATATAACTGTGACAGTTACTTGTACTCCCGCTTATCATTTCATTATATTGAGTTAATCTATATTTTTCTTCTCTTGATTTCAAACCCTTTAAACCTATTACCCAGTAGCTTCAACCAGACTCCCGTAGAAGGAGTGAGTTTTCCGAATCAACATACCTAGTATCTAGCTGTGATCCTCATCTTAGCTATCGATCAAGAGACATAAACGCAAATAGGCGTGCTTTAGCACCTTAAAGTGGCAAGGACCCAATACCTTTTACGTGATCTTTGATCGCAACACCTATGCTAGCTCCCTGATGCTCCTGCAAACGGTCGCTCACGCATAGGACGCAACAGTAGCACCTCAATTTTTGGAAAATTCGTGTTTGGTCGATATTACGTAGCAGAACTATTGTTAGAACCTGTCAGGAGCTATAGAACTCCTCGAGTACTATTCAAAAAGTCTATTGTTGAATTATTTTTAAGAGATTTTAAAAAAGTGCGGTGCTGGTGCTACACACCCGTGTAGCACCGCATATTTTGGAAAATTGCTATTTTAACGATGTTACGTAGCAGAACTATTGTTAAAACCTATCAGGAACTATGGAACTCCTCGAGAAATATTGAAAAAGCCTATTGTTGAACCATTTTTAAGATTTTTAAAAAAGTGCGTTGCTGACATCCGTGTAGCACCTCATATTTAGGAAAATTCGTGTTTTGACGAGGTTACGTAGCAGAACTATTGTTAAAACCTATCAGGAACTATAGAACTCCTCGAGAACTATTGAAAAAGCCTATTGTTCAATCATTTTTAAGATTTTTAAAAAATTGCGGTGCTGACACCCGTGTAGCACCTCATATTTTGGAAAATTCGTGTTTTGACGAGGTTACGTAGCAGAACTATTGTTAAAACCTATCAGGAACTATAGAACTCCTCGAGTACTATTGAAAGTCTATTTTTGAAACATTTTTCAGAGATTTTAAAAAAGTGCGGTGCTGGAGCTGACACCCGTGTAGCTCCTAAATTTTTGAAAAATTCGTGTTTTGACGAGGTTACGTAGCAGAACTATTGTTAAAACCTATCAGGAACTATAGAACTCCTCGAGTACTATTGAAAGTCTATTGTTGAAACATTTTTCAGAGATTTTAAAAAAGTGCGGTGCTGGAGCTGACACCCGTGTAGCACCTCAATTTTTGGAAAATTCGTGTTTTGACGATGTTACGTAGCAGAACTATTGTTAAAACCTATCAGGAACTATGGAACTCCTCGAGAAATATTGGAAAAGCCTATTGTTGAATCATTTTTAAGATTTTTAAAAAAGTGCGGTGCCGACACCCGTGTAGCACCTCATATTTTGGAAAATTCGTGTTTTGACGAGGTTACGTAGCAGAACTATTGTTAAAACCTATCAGGAACTATAGAACTCCTCGAGTACTATTGAAAGTCTATTGTTGAAACATTTTTCAGAGATTTTAAAAAAGTGCGGTGCTGGAGCTGACGCCCGTGTAGCACCTCAATTCTTGGAAAATTCGTGTTTTGACGAGGTTACGTAGCAGAACTATTGTTAAAACCTATCAGGAACTATAGAACTCCTCGAGTACTATTGAAAGTCTATTGTTGAAACATTTTTCAGAGATTTTAAAAAAGTGCGGTGCTGGAGCTGACACCCGTGTACACCTCAATTTTTGGAAAATTCGTGTTTTGTCGATATTACGTAGCAGAACTATTGTTAGAACCTGTCAGGAGCTATAGAACTCCTCGAGTACTGTTGAAAAAGTCTATTGTTGAATTATTTTTAAGAGATTTTAAAAAAGTGCGGTGCTGGTGCTACACACCCGCGTAGCTCCTAAATATTTGAAAAATTCGTGTTTTGACGATGTTACGTAGCAGAACTATTGTTAAAACCTATCAGGAACTATAGAACTCCTCGAGAACTATTGAAAAAGCCTATTGTTGAATCATTTTTAAGATTTTTAAAAAAAAGCGGTGCTGACACCCGTGTAGCACCGCATACTTTGGAAAATTGCTATTTTAACGATGTTACGTAGCAGAACTATTGTTAAAACCTATCAGGAACTATGGATCTCCTCGAGAAATATTGGAAAAGCCTATTGTTGAATCATTTTTAAGATTTTTAAAAAAGTGCGTTGCTGACACCCGTGTAGCACCGCATATTTTGGAAAATTGCTATTTTAACGATGTTACGTAGCAGAACTATTGTTAAAACCTATCAGGAACTATGGATCTCCTCGAGAAATATTGGAAAAGCCTATTGTTGAATCATTTTTAAGATTTTTAAAAAAGTGCGTTGCTGACACCCGTGTAGCACCTCATATTTTGGAAAATTCGTGTTTTGACGAGGTTACGTAGCAGAACTATTGTTAAAACCTATCAGGAACTATAGAACTCCTCGAGTACTGTTGAAAGTCTATTGTTGAAACATTTTTCAGGGATTTTAAAAAAGTGCGGTGCTGGAGCTGACACCCGTGTAGGACCTGAATTTTTGGAAAATTCGTGTTTTGACGAGGTTACGTAGCAGAACTATTGTTAAAACCTATCAGGAACTATAGAACTCCTCGAGAACTATTGAAAAAGCCTATTGTTGAATCATTTTTAAGGTTTTTAAAAAATTGCGGTGCTGACACCCGTGTAGCACCTCATATTTTGGAAAATTCGTGTTTTGACGAGGTTACGTAGCAGAACTATTGTTAAAACCTATCAGGAACTATAGAACTCCTCGAGTACTATTGAAAGTCTATTGTTGAAACATTTTTCAGAGATTTTAAAAAAGTGCGGTGCTGGAGCTGACGCCCGTGTAGCACCTCAATTCTTGGAAAATTCGTGTTTTGACGAGGTTACGTAGCAGAACTATTGTTAAAACCTATCAGGAACTATAGAACTCCTCGAGTACTATTGAAAGTCTATTGTTGAAACATTTTTCAGAGATTTTAAAAAAGTGCGGTGCTGGAGCTGACACCCGTGTACACCTCAATTTTTGGAAAATTCGTGTTTTGTCGATATTACGTAGCAGAACTATTGTTAGAACCTGTCAGGAGCTATAGAACTCCTCGAGTACTGTTGAAAAAGTCTATTGTTGAATTATTTTTAAGAGATTTTAAAAAAGTGCGGTGCTGGTGCTACACACCCGCGTAGCTCCTAAATATTTGAAAAATTCGTGTTTTGACGATGTTACGTAGCAGAACTATTGTTAAAACCTATCAGGAACTATAGAACTCCTCGAGAACTATTGAAAAAGCCTATTGTTGAATCATTTTTAAGATTTTTAAAAAAAAGCGGTGCTGACACCCGTGTAGCACCGCATACTTTGGAAAATTGCTATTTTAACGATGTTACGTAGCAGAACTATTGTTAAAACCTATCAGGAACTATGGATCTCCTCGAGAAATATTGGAAAAGCCTATTGTTGAATCATTTTTAAGATTTTTAAAAAAGTGCGTTGCTGACACCCGTGTAGCACCGCATATTTTGGAAAATTGCTATTTTAACGATGTTACGTAGCAGAACTATTGTTAAAACCTATCAGGAACTATGGATCTCCTCGAGAAATATTGGAAAAGCCTATTGTTGAATCATTTTTAAGATTTTTAAAAAAGTGCGTTGCTGACACCCGTGTAGCACCTCATATTTTGGAAAATTCGTGTTTTGACGAGGTTACGTAGCAGAACTATTGTTAAAACCTATCAGGAACTATAGAACTCCTCGAGTACTGTTGAAAGTCTATTGTTGAATTATTTTTAAGAGATTTTAAAAAAGTGCGGTGCTGGAGCTGAAACCCGTGTAGCACCTCATATTTTGGAAAATTCGTGTTTTGACAAGGTTACGTAGCAGAACTATTATTAAAACCTATCAGAAACTATAGAACTCCTCGAGTACTATTGAAAGTCTATTGTTGAAACATTTTTCAGAGATTTTAAAAAAGTGCGGTGCTGGAGCTGACACCCGTGTAGGACCTGAATTTTTGGAAAATTCGTGTTTTGACGAGGTTACGTAGCAGAACTATTGTTAAAACCTATCAGGAACTATAGAACTCCTCGAGAACTATTGAAAAAGCCTATTGTTGAATCATTTTTAAGGTTTTTAAAAAATTGCGGTGCTGACACCCGTGTAGCACCTCATATTTTGGAAAATTCGTGTTTTGACGAGGTTACGTAGCAGAACTATTGTTAAAACCTATCAGGAACTATAGAACTCCTCGAGTACTATTGAAAGTCTATTTTTGAAACATTTTTCAGAGATTTTAAAAACGTGCGGTGCTGGAGCTGACACCCGTGTAGCTCCTAAAATTTGAAAAATTCGTGTTTTGACGAGGTTACGTAGCAGAACTATTGTTAAAACCTATCAGGAACTATAGAACTCCTCGAATACTATTGAAAGTCTATTGTTGAAACATTTTTCAGAGATTTTAAAAAAGTGCGGTGCTGGAGCTGACACCCGTGTAGCACCTCAACTTTTGGAAAATTCGTGTTTTGACGATGTTACGTAGCAGAACTATTGTTAAAACCTATCAGGAACTATGGAACTCCTCGAGAACTATTGGAAAAGCCTATTGTTGAATCATTTTTAAGATTTTTAAAAAAGTGCGGTGCCGACACCCGTGTAGCACCTCATATTTTGGAAAATTCGTGTTTTGAGGAGGTTACGTAGTAGAACTATTGTTAAAACCTATCAGGAACTATAGAACTCCTCGAGTACTATTGAAAAAGTCTATTGTTGAATTATTTTTAAGAGATTTTAAAAAAGTGCGGTGCTGGTGCTACACACCCGTGTAGCACCTCAATTTTTCGAAAATTCGTGTTTTGTCGATATTACGTAGCAGAACTATTGTTAGAACCTATCAGGAGCTATAGAACTCTTCGAGAACTATTGAAAAAGCCTATTGTTGAATCATTTTTAAGATTTTTAAATGAGTGCGGTGCTGACACCCGTGTGGCACCGCATATTTTGGAAAATTGCTATTTTAACGATGTTACGTAGCAGAACGATTGTTAAAACCTATCAGGAACTATAGAACTCCTCGAGTACTATTGAAAGTCTATTGTTGAAACATTTTTCAGAGATTTTAAAAAAGTGCGGTGCTGGAGCTGACACCTGTGTAGCTCCTAAAATTTGAAAAATTCGTGTTTTGACGAGGTTACGTAGCAGAACTATTGTTAAAACCTATCAGGAACTATAGAACTCCTCGAGTACTATTGAAAGTCTATTGTTGAAACATTTTTCAGAGATTTTAAAAAAGTGCGGTGCTGGAGCTGACACCCGTGTAGCACCTCAACTTTTGGAAAATTCGTGTTTTGACGATGTTACGTAGCAGAACTATTGTTAAAACCTATCAGGAACTATGGAACTCCTCGAGAACTATTGGAAAAGCCTATTGTTGAATCATTTATAAGATTTTTAAAAAAGTGCGGTGCCGACACCCGTGTAGCACCTCATATTTTGGAAAATTCGTGTTTTGAGGAGGTTACGTAGTAGAACTATTGTTAAAACCTATCAGGAACTATAGAACTCCTCGAGTACTAGTGAAAAAGTCTATTGTTGAATTATTTTTAAGAGATTTTAAAAAAGTGCGGTGCTGGTGCTACACACCCGTGTAGCACCTCAATTTTTCGAAAATTCGTGTTTTGTCGATATTCCGTAGCAGAACTATTGTTAGAACCTATCAGGAGCTATAGAACTCCTCGAGAACTATTGAAAAAGCCTATTGTTGAATCATTTTTAAGATTTTTAAATGAGTGCGGTGCTGACACCCGTGTGGTACCGCATATTTTGGAAAATTGCTATTTTAACGATGTTACGTAGCAGAACTATTGTTAAAACCTATCAGGAACTATAGAACTCCTCGAGTACTATTGAAAGTCTATTGTTGAAACATTTTTCAGAGATTTTAAAAAAGTGCGGTGCTGGAGCTGACACCCGTGTAGCTCCTAAAATTTGAAAAATTCGTGTTTTGACGAGGTTACGTAGCAGAACTATTGTTAAAACCTATCAGGAACTATAGAACTCCTCGAGTACTATTGAAAGTCTATTGTTGAAACATTTTTCAGAGATTTTAAAAAAGTGCGGTGCTGGAGCTGACACCCGTGTAGCACCTCAACTTTTGGAAAATTCGTGTTTTGACGATGTTACGTAGCAGAACTATTGTTAAAACCTATCAGGAACTATGGAACTCCTCGAGAACTATTGGAAAAGCCTATTGTTGAATCATTTTTAAGATTTTTAAAAAAGTGCGGTGCCGACACCCGTGTAGCACCTCATATTTTGGAAAATTCGTGTTTTGAGGAGGTTACGTAGTAGAACTATTGTTAAAACCTATCAGGAACTATAGAACTCCTCGAGTACTATTGAAAAAGTCTATTGTTGAATTATTTTTAAGAGATTTTAAAAAAGTGCGGTGCTGGTGCTACACACCCGTGTAGCACCTCAATTTTTCGAAAATTCGTGTTTTGTCGATATTACGTAGCAGAACTATTGTTAGAACCTATCAGGAGCTATAGAACTCCTCGAGAACTATTGAAAAAGCCTATTGTTGAACCATTTTTAAGATTTTTAAAAAAGTGCGGTGCTGACACCCGTGTGGCACCGCATATTTTGGAAAATTGCTATTTTACCGATGTTACGTAGCAGAACTATTGTTAAAACCTATCAGGAACTATGGAACTCCTCGAGAAATATTGAAAAAGCCTATTGTTGAACCATTTTTAAGATTTTTAAAAAAGTGCGTTGCTGACATCCGTGTAGCACCTCATATATTGGAAAATTCGTGTTTTGACGAGGTTACGTAGCAGAACTATTATTAAAACCTATCAGAAACTATAGAACTCCTCGAGTACTATTGAAAGTCTATTGTTGAATTATTTTTAAGAGATTTTAAAAAAGTGCGGTGCTGGAGCTGACACCCGTGTAGCACCTCAATTATTGTAAAATTCGTGTTTCGTCGATACTACGTAGCAGAACTATTGTTAGAACCTATCAGGAACTATAGAACTCCTCGAGTACTATTGAAAGTCTATTGTTGAAACATTTTTCAGAGATTTTAAAAAAGTGCGGTGCTGGAGCTGACACCCGTGTAGCACCTCAACTTTTGGAAAATTCGGGTTTTGACGATGTTACGTAGCAGAACTATTGTTAAAACCTATCAGGAACTATGGAACTCCTCGAGAACTATTGGAAAAGCCTATTGTTGAATCATTTTTAAGATTTTTAAAAAAGTGCGGTGCCGACACCCGTGTAGCACCTCATATTTTGGAAAATTCGTGTTTTGACGAGGTTACGTAGTAGAACTATTGTTAAAACCTATCAGGAACTATAGAACTCCTCGAGTACTATTGAAAAAGTCTATTGTTGAATTATTTTTAAGAGATTTTAAAAAAGTGCGGTGCTGGTGCTACACACCCGTGTAGCACCTCAATTTTTCGAAAATTCGTGTTTTGTCGATATTACGTAGCAGAACTTTTGTTAGAACCTATCAGGAGCTATAGAACTCCTCGAGAACTATTGAAAAAGCCTATTGTTGAATCATTTTTAAGATTTTTAAATGAGTGCGGTGCTGACACCCGTGTGGCACCGCATATTTTTCGAAAATTCGTGTTTTGTCGATATTACGTAGCAGAACTATTGTTAGAACCTATCAGGAGCTATAGAACTCCTCGAGAACTATTGAAAAAGCCTATTGTTGAATCATTTTTAAGATTTTTAAATGAGTGCGGTGCTGACACCCGTGTGGCACCGCATATTTTGGAAAATTGCTATTTTAACGATGTTACGTAGCAGAACTATTGTTAAAACCTATCAGGAACTATAGAACTCCTCGAGTACTATTGAAAGTCTATTGTTGAAACGTTTTTCAGAGATTTTAAAAAAGTGCGGTGCTGGAGCTGACACCCGTGTAGCACCTCAATTTTTGGAAAATTCGTGTTTGGTCGATATTACGTAGCAGAACTATTGTTAGAACCTGTCAGGAGCAATAGAACTCCTCGAGTACTATTCAAAAAGTCTATTGTTGAATTATTTTTAAGAGATTTTAAAAAAGTGCGGTGCTGGTGCTACACACCCGTGTAGCACCGCATATTTTGGAAAATTGCTATTTTAACGATGTTACGTAGCAGAACTATTGTTAAAACCTATCAGGAACTATGGAACTCCTCGAGAAATATTGAAAAAGCCTATTGTTGAACCATTTTTAAGATTTTTAAAAAAGTGCGTTGCTGACATCCGTGTAGCACCTCATATTTTGGAAAATTCGTGTTTTGACGAGGTTACGTAGCAGAACTATTGTTAAAACCTATCAGGAACTATAGAACTCCTCGAGTACTGTTGAAAGTCTATTGTTGAATTATTTTTAAGAGATTTTAAAAAAGTGCGGTGCTGGAGCTGACACCCGTGTAGCACCTCATATTTTGGAAAATTCGTGTTTTGACAAGGTTACGTAGCAGAACTATTATTAAAACCTATCAGAAACTATAGAACTCCTCGAGTACTATTGAAAGTCTATTGTTGAAACATTTTTCAGAGATTTTAAAAAAGTGCGGTGCTGGAGCTGACACCCGTGTAGGACCTGAATTCTTGGAAAATTCGTGTTTTGACGAGGTTACGTAGCAGAACTATTGTTAAAACCTATCAGGAACTATAGAACTCCTCGAGAACTATTGAAAAAGCCTATTGTTGAATCATTTTTAAGGTTTTTAAAAAATTGCGGTGCTGACACCCGTGTAGCACCTCATATTTTGGAAAATTCGTGTTTTGACGAGGTTACGTAGCAGAACTATTGTTAAAACCTATCAGGAACTATAGAACTCCTCGAGTACTATTGAAAGTCTATTTTTGAAACATTTTTCAGAGATTTTAAAAAAGTGCGGTGCTGGAGCTGACACCCGTGTAGCTCCTAAAATTTGAAAAATTCGTGTTTTGACGAGGTTACGTAGCAGAACTATTGTTAAAACCTATCAGGAACTATAGAACTCCTCGAGTACTATTGAAAGTCTATTGTTGAAACATTTTTCAGAGATTTTAAAAAAGTGCGGTGCTGGAGCTGACACCCGTGTAGCACCTCAACTTTTGGAAAATTCGTGTTTTGACGATGTTACGTAGCAGAACTATTGTTAAAACCTATCAGGAACTATGGAACTCCTCGAGAACTATTGGAAAAGCCTATTGTTGAATCATTTTTAAGATTTTTAAAAAAGTGCGGTGCCGACACCCGTGTAGCACCTCATATTTTGGAAAATTCGTGTTTTGAGGAGGTTACGTAGTAGAACTATTGTTAAAACCTATCAGGAACTATAGAACTCCTCGAGAACTATTGGAAAAGCCTATTGTTGAATCATTTTTAAGATTTTTAAAAAAGTGCGGTGCCGACACCCGTGTAGCACCTCATATTTTGGAAAATTCGTGTTTTGACGAGGTTACGTAGTAGAACTATTGTTAAAACCTATCAGGAACTATAGAACTCCTCGAGTACTATTGAAAAAGTCTATTGTTGAATTATTTTTAAGAGATTTTAAAAAAGTGCGGTGCTGGTGCTACACACCCGTGTAGCACCTCAATTTTTCGAAAATTCGTGTTTTGTCGATATTACGTAGCAGAACTTTTGTTAGAACCTATCAGGAGCTATAGAACTCCTCGAGAACTATTGAAAAAGCCTATTGTTGAATCATTTTTAAGATTTTTAAATGAGTGCGGTGCTGACACCCGTGTGGCACCGCATATTTTTCGAAAATTCGTGTTTTGTCGATATTACGTAGCAGAACTATTGTTAGAACCTATCAGGAGCTATAGAACTCCTCGAGAACTATTGAAAAAGCCTATTGTTGAATCATTTTTAAGATTTTTAAATGAGTGCGGTGCTGACACCCGTGTGGCACCGCATATTTTGGAAAATTGCTATTTTAACGATGTTACGTAGCAGAACTATTGTTAAAACCTATCAGGAACTATAGAACTCCTCGAGTACTATTGAAAGTCTATTGTTGAAACGTTTTTCAGAGATTTTAAAAAAGTGCGGTGCTGGAGCTGACACCCGTGTAGCACCTCAATTTTTGGAAAATTCGTGTTTGGTCGATATTACGTAGCAGAACTATTGTTAGAACCTGTCAGGAGCAATAGAACTCCTCGAGTACTATTCAAAAAGTCTATTGTTGAATTATTTTTAAGAGATTTTAAAAAAGTGCGGTGCTGGTGCTACACACCCGTGTAGCACCGCATATTTTGGAAAATTGCTATTTTAACGATGTTACGTAGCAGAACTATTGTTAAAACCTATCAGGAACTATGGAACTCCTCGAGAAATATTGAAAAAGCCTATTGTTGAACCATTTTTAAGATTTTTAAAAAAGTGCGTTGCTGACATCCGTGTAGCACCTCATATTTTGGAAAATTCGTGTTTTGACGAGGTTACGTAGCAGAACTATTGTTAAAACCTATCAGGAACTATAGAACTCCTCGAGTACTGTTGAAAGTCTATTGTTGAATTATTTTTAAGAGATTTTAAAAAAGTGCGGTGCTGGAGCTGACACCCGTGTAGCACCTCATATTTTGGAAAATTCGTGTTTTGACAAGGTTACGTAGCAGAACTATTATTAAAACCTATCAGAAACTATTGAACTCCTCGAGTACTATTGAAAGTCTATTGTTGAAACATTTTTCAGAGATTTTAAAAAAGTGCGGTGCTGGAGCTGACACCCGTGTAGGACCTGAATTCTTGGAAAATTCGTGTTTTGACGAGGTTACGTAGCAGAACTATTGTTAAAACCTATCAGGAACTATAGAACTCCTCGAGAACTATTGAAAAAGCCTATTGTTGAATCATTTTTAAGGTTTTTAAAAAATTGCGGTGCTGACACCCGTGTAGCACCTCATATTTTGGAAAATTCGTGTTTTGACGAGGTTACGTAGCAGAACTATTGTTAAAACCTATCAGGAACTATAGAACTCCTCGAGTACTATTGAAAGTCTATTTTTGAAACATTTTTCAGAGATTTTAAAAAAGTGCGGTGCTGGAGCTGACACCCGTGTAGCTCCTAAAATTTGAAAAATTCGTGTTTTGACGAGGTTACGTAGCAGAACTATTGTTAAAACCTATCAGGAACTATAGAACTCCTCGAGTACTATTGAAAGTCTATTGTTGAAACATTTTTCAGAGATTTTAAAAAAGTGCGGTGCTGGAGCTGACACCCGTGTAGCACCTCAACTTTTGGAAAATTCGTGTTTTGACGATGTTACGTAGCAGAACTATTGTTAAAACCTATCAGGAACTATGGAACTCCTCGAGAACTATTGGAAAAGCCTATTGTTGAATCATTTTTAAGATTTTTAAAAAAGTGCGGTGCCGACACCCGTGTAGCACCTCATATTTTGGAAAATTCGTGTTTTGAGGAGGTTACGTAGTAGAACTATTGTTAAAACCTATCAGGAACTATAGAACTCCTCGAGTACTATTGAAAAAGTCTATTGTTGAATTATTTTTAAGAGATTTTAAAAAAGTGCGGTGCTGGTGCTACACACCCGTGTAGCACCTCAATTTTTCGAAAATTCGTGTTTTGTCGATATTACGTAGCAGAACTATTGTTAGAACCTATCAGGAGCTATAGAACTCCTCGAGAACTATTGAAAAAGCCTATTGTTGAATCATTTTTAAGATTTTTAAATGAGTGCGGTGCTGACACCCGTGTGGCACCGCATATTTTGGAAAATTGCTATTTTAACGATGTTACGTAGCAGAACTATTGTTAAAACCTATCAGGAACTATAGAACTCCTCGAGTACTATTGAAAGTCTATTGTTGAAACATTTTTCAGAGATTTTAAAAAAGTGCGGTGCTGGAGCTGACACCCGTGTAGCTCCTAAAATTTGAAAAATTCGTGTTTTGACGAGGTTACGTAGCAGAACTATTGTTAAAACCTATCAGGAACTATAGAACTCCTCGAGTACTATTGAAAGTCTATTGTTGAAACATTTTTCAGAGATTTTAAAAAAGTGCGGTGCTGGAGCTGACACCCGTGTAGCACCTCAACTTTTGGAAAATTCGTGTTTTGACGATGTTACGTAGCAGAACTATTGTTAAAACCTATCAGGAACTATGGAACTCCTCGAGAACTATTGGAAAAGCCTATTGTTGAATCATTTATAAGATTTTTAAAAAAGTGCGGTGCCGACACCCGTGTAGCACCTCATATTTTGGAAAATTCGTGTTTTGAGGAGGTTACGTAGTAGAACTATTGTTAAAACCTATCAGGAACTATAGAACTCCTCGAGTACTATTGAAAAAGTCTATTGTTGAATTATTTTTAAGAGATTTTAAAAAAGTGCGGTGCTGGTGCTACACACCCGTGTAGCACCTCAATTTTTCGAAAATTCGTGTTTTGTCGATATTACGTAGCAGAACTATTGTTAGAACCTATCAGGAGCTATAGAACTCCTCGAGAACTATTGAAAAAGCCTATTGTTGAATCATTTTTAAGATTTTTAAATGAGTGCGGTGCTGACACCCGTGTGGCACCGCATATTTTGGAAAATTGCTATTTTAACGATGTTACGTAGCAGAACTATTGTTAAAACCTATCAGGAACTATAGAACTCCTCGAGTACTATTGAAAGTCTATTGTTGAAACATTTTTCAGAGATTTTAAAAAAGTGCGTTGCTGGAGCTGACACCCGTGTAGCACCTCAATTTTTGGAAAATTCGTGTTTGGTCGATATTACGTAGCAGAACTATTGTTAGAACCTGTCAGGAGCAATAGAACTCCTCGAGTACTATTCAAAAAGTCTATTGTTGAAGCATTTTTCAGAGATTTTAAAAAAGTGCGGTGCTGGAGCTGACACCCGTGTAGCACCTCAAATTTTGGAAAATTCGTGTTTTGACGATGTTACGTAGCAGAACTATTGTTAAAACCTATCAGGAACTATGGAACTCCTCGAGAACTATTGGAAAAGCCTATTGTTGAATCATTTTTAAGATTTTTAAAAAAGTGCGGTGCCGACACCCGTGTAGCACCTCATATTTTGGAAAATTCGTGTTTTGAGGAGGTTACGTAGTAGAACTATTGTTAAAACCTATCAGGAACTATAGAACTCCTCGAGTACTATTGAAAAAGTCTATTGTTGAATTATTTTTAAGAGATTTTAAAAAAGTGCGGTGCTGGTGCTACACACCCGTGTAGCACCTCAATTTTTCGAAAATTCGTGTTTTGTCGATATTACGTAGCAGAACTATTGTTAGAACCTATCAGGAGCTATAGAACTCCTCCAGAACTATTGAAAAAGCCTATTGTTGAATCATTTTTAAGATTTTTAAATGAGTGCGGTGCTGACACCCGTGTGGCACCGCATATTTTGGAAAATTGCTATTTTAACGATGTTACGTAGCAGAACTATTGTTAAAACCTATCAGGAACTATGGAACTCCTCGAGAAATATTGAAAAAGCCTATTGTTGAACCATTTTTAAGATTTTTAAAAAAGTGCGTTGCTGACATCCGTGTAGCACCTCATATTTTGGAAAATTCGTGTTTTGACGAGGTTACGTAGCAGAACTATTATTAAAACCTATCAGAAACTATAGAACTCCTCGAGTACTATTGAAAGTCTATTGTTGAATTATTTTTAAGAGATTTTAAAAAAGTGCGGTGCTGGAGCTGACACCCGTGTAGCACCTCAATTATTGGAAAATTCGTGTTTCGTCGATATTACGTAGCAGAACTATTGTTAGAACCTATCAGGAGCTATAGAACTCCTCGAGTACTATTGAAAAAGTCTATTGTTGAATTAGTTTTAAGAGATTTTAAAAAAGTGCGGTGCTGGTGCTACACACACGTGTAGCTCCTAAATTTTTGAAAAATTCGTGTTTTGACGATGTTACGTAGCAGAACTATTGTTAAAACCTATCTGGAACTACAGAACTCCTCGAGTACTATTGAAAGTCTATTGTTGAAACATTTTTCAGAGATTTTAAAAAAGTGCGGTGCTGGAGCTGACACCCGTGTAGCACCTGAATTCTTGGAAAATTCGTGTTTTGACGAGGTTACGTAGCAGAACTATTGTTAAAACCTATCAGGAACTATAGAACTCCTCGAGAACTATTGAAAAAGCCTATTATTGAATCATTTTTAAGGTTTTTAAAAAATTGCGGTGCTGACACCCGTGTAGCACCTCATATTTTGGAAAATTCGTGTTTTGACGAGGTTACGTAGCAGAACTATTGTTAAAACCTATCAGGAACTATAGAACTCCTCGAGTACTATTGAAAGTCTATTTTTGAAACATTTTTCAGAGATTTTAGAAAAGTGCGGTGCTGGAGCTGACACCCGTGTAGCTCCTAAATTTTTGAAAAATTCGTGTTTTGACGAGGTTACGTAGCAGAACTATTGTTAAAACCTATCAGGAACTATAGAACTCCTCGAGTACTATTGAAAGTCTATTGTTGAAACATTTTTCAGAGATTTTAAAAAAGTGCGGTGCCGACACCCGTGTAGCACCTCATATTTTGGAAAATTCGTGTTTTGACGAGGTTACGTAGTAGAACTATTGTTAAAACCTATCAGGAACTATAGAACTCCTCGAGTACTATTGAAAAAGTCTATTGTTGAATTATTTTTAAGAGATTTTAAAAAAGTGCGGTGCTGGTGCTACACACCCGTGTAGCACCTCAATTTTTCGAAAATTCGTGTTTTGTCGATATTACGTAGCAGAACTATTGTTAGAACCTATCAGGAGCTATAGAACTCCTCGAGAACTATTGAAAAAGCCTATTGTTGAATCATTTTTAAGATTTTTAAATGAGTGCGGTGCTGACACCCGTGTGGCACCGCATATTTTTCGAAAATTCGTGTTTTGTCGATATTACGTAGCAGAACTATTGTTAGAACCTATCAGGAGCTATAGAACTCCTCGAGAACTATTGAAAAAGCCTATTGTTGAATCATTTTTAAGATTTTTAAATGAGTGCGGTGCTGACACCCGTGTGGCACCGCATATTTTGGAAAATAGCTATTTTAACGATGTTACGTAGCAGAACTATTGTTAAAACCTATCAGGAACTATAGAACTCCTCGAGTACTATTGAAAGTCTATTGTTGAAACATTTTTCAGAGATTTTAAAAAAGTGCGGTGCTGGAGCTGACACCCGTGTAGCACCTCAATTTTTGGAAAATTCGTGTTTGGTCGATATTACGTAGCAGAACTATTGTTAGAACCTGTCAGGAGCAATAGAACTCCTCGAGTACTATTCAAAAAGTCTATTGTTGAATTATTTTTAAGAGATTTTAAAAAAGTGCGGTGCTGGTGCTACACACCCGTGTAGCACCGCATATTTTGGAAAATTGCTATTTTAACGATGTTACGTAGCAGAACTATTGTTAAAACCTATCAGGAACTATGGAACTCCTCGAGAAATATTGAAAAAGCCTATTGTTGAACCATTTTTAAGATTTTTAAAAAAGTGCGTTGCTGACATCCGTGTAGCACCTCATATTTTGGAAAATTCGTGTTTTGACGAGGTTACGTAGCAGAACTATTGTTAAAACCTATCAGGAACTATAGAACTCCTCGAGTACTGTTGAAAGTCTATTGTTGAATTATTTTTAAGAGATTTTAAAAAAGTGCGGTGCTGGAGCTGACACCCGTGTAGCACCTCATATTTTGGAAAATTCGTGTTTTGACAAGGTTACGTAGCAGAACTATTGTTAGAACCTATCAGGAGCTATAGAACTCCTCGAGAACTATTGAAAAAGCCTATTGTTGAATCATTTTTAAGATTTTTAAATGAGTGCGGTGCTGACACCCGTGTGGCACCGCATATTTTTCGAAAATTCGTGTTTTGTCGATATTACGTAGCAGAACTATTGTTAGAACCTATCAGGAGCTATAGAACTCCTCGAGAACTATTGAAAAAGCCTATTGTTGAATCATTTTTAAGATTTTTAAATGAGTGCGGTGCTGACACCCGTGTGGCACCGCATATTTTGGAAAATTGCTATTTTAACGATGTTACGTAGCAGAACTATTGTTAAAACCTATCAGGAACTATAGAACTCCTCGAGTACTATTGAAAGTCTATTGTTGAAACATTTTTCAGAGATTTTAAAAAAGTGCGGTGCTGGAGCTGACACCCGTGTAGCACCTCAATTTTTGGAAAATTCGTGTTTGGTCGATATTACGTAGCAGAACTATTGTTAGAACCTGTCAGGAGCAATAGAACTCCTCGAGTACTATTCAAAAAGTCTATTGTTGAATTATTTTTAAGAGATTTTAAAAAAGTGCGGTGCTGGTGCTACACACCCGTGTAGCACCGCATATTTTGGAAAATTGCTATTTTAACGATGTTACGTAGCAGAACTATTGTTAAAACCTATCAGGAACTATGGAACTCCTCGAGAAATATTGAAAAAGCCTATTGTTGAACCATTTTTAAGATTTTTAAAAAAGTGCGTTGCTGACATCCGTGTAGCACCTCATATTTTGGAAAATTCGTGTTTTGACGAGGTTACGTAGCAGAACTATTGTTAAAACCTATCAGGAACTATAGAACTCCTCGAGAACTATTGAAAAAGCCTATTGTTGAATCATTTTTAAGATTTTTAAAAAATTGCGGTGCTGGTGCTACACACCCGTGTAGCACCTCAATTTTTCGAAAATTCGTGTTTTGTCGATATTACGTAGCAGAACTATTGTTAGAACCTATCAGGAGCTATAGACCTCCTCCAGAACTATTGAAAAAGCCTACTGTTGAATCATTTTTAAGATTTTTAAATGAGTGCGGTGCTGACACCCGTGTGGCACCGCATATTTTGGAAAATTGCTATTTTAACGATGTTACGTAGCAGAACTATTGTTAAAACCTATCAGGAACTATGGAACTCCTCGAGAAATATTGAAAAAGCCTATTGTTGAACCATTTTTAAGATTTTTAAAAAAGTGCGTTGCTGACATCCGTGTAGCACCTCATATTTTGGAAAATTCGTGTTTTGACGAGGTTACGTAGCAGAACTATTATTAAAACCTATCAGAAACTATAGAACTCCTCGAGTACTATTGAAAGTCTATTGTTGAATTATTTTTAAGAGATTTTAAAAAAGTGCGGTGCTGGAGCTGACACCCGTGTAGCACCTCAATTATTGGAAAATTCGTGTTTCGTCGATATTACGTAGCAGAACTATTGTTAGAACCTATCAGGAGCTATAGAACTCCTCGAGTACTATTGAAAAAGTCTATTGTTGAATTAGTTTTAAGAGATTTTAAAAAAGTGCGGTGCTGGTGCTACACACACGTGTAGCTCCTAAATTTTTGAAAAATTCGTGTTTTGACGATGTTACGTAGCAGAACTATTGTTAAAACCTATCTGGAACTACAGAACTCCTCGAGTACTATTGAAAGTCTATTGTTGAAACATTTTTCAGAGATTTTAAAAAAGTGCGGTGCTGGAGCTGACACCCGTGTAGCACCTGAATTCTTGGAAAATTCGTGTTTTGACGAGGTTACGTAGCAGAACTATTGTTAAAACCTATCAGGAACTATAGAACTCCTCGAGAACTATTGAAAAAGCCTATTATTGAATCATTTTTAAGGTTTTTAAAAAATTGCGGTGCTGACACCCGTGTAGCACCTCATATTTTGGAAAATTCGTGTTTTGACGAGGTTACGTAGCAGAACTATTGTTAAAACCTATCAGGAACTATAGAACTCCTCGAGTACTATTGAAAGTCTATTTTTGAAACATTTTTCAGAGATTTTAGAAAAGTGCGGTGCTGGAGCTGACACCCGTGTAGCTCCTAAATTTTTGAAAAATTCGTGTTTTGACGAGGTTACGTAGCAGAACTATTGTTAAAACCTATCAGGAACTATAGAACTCCTCGAGTACTATTGAAAGTCTATTGTTGAAACATTTTTCAGAGATTTTAAAAAAGTGCGGTGCCGACACCTGTGTAGCACCTCATATTTTGGAAAATTCGTGTTTTGACGAGGTTACGTAGTAGAACTATTGTTAAAACCTATCAGGAACTATAGAACTCCTCGAGTACTATTGAAAAAGTCTATTGTTGAATTATTTTTAAGAGATTTTAAAAAAGTGCGGTGCTGGTGCTACACACCCGTGTAGCACCTCAATTTTTCGAAAATTCGTGTTTTGTCGATATTACGTAGCAGAACTATTGTTAGAACCTATCAGGAGCTATAGAACTCCTCGAGAACTATTGAAAAAGCCTATTGTTGAATCATTTTTAAGATTTTTAAATGAGTGCGGTGCTGACACCCGTGTGGCACCGCATATTTTTCGAAAATTCGTGTTTTGTCGATATTACGTAGCAGAACTATTGTTAGAACCTATCAGGAGCTATAGAACTCCTCGAGAACTATTGAAAAAGCCTATTGTTGAATCATTTTTAAGATTTTTAAATGAGTGCGGTGCTGACACCCGTGTGGCACCGCATATTTTGGAAAATTGCTATTTTAACGATGTTACGTAGCAGAACTATTGTTAAAACCTATCAGGAACTATAGAACTCCTCGAGTACTATTGAAAGTCTATTGTTGAAACATTTTTCAGAGATTTTAAAAAAGTGCGGTGCTGGAGCTGACACCCGTGTAGCACCTCAATTTTTGGAAAATTCGTGTTTGGTCGATATTACGTAGCAGAACTATTGTTAGAACCTGTCAGGAGCAATAGAACTCCTCGAGTACTATTCAAAAAGTCTATTGTTGAATTATTTTTAAGAGATTTTAAAAAAGTGCGGTGCTGGTGCTACACACCCGTGTAGCACCGCATATTTTGGAAAATTGCTATTTTAACGATGTTACGTAGCAGAACTATTGTTAAAACCTATCAGGAACTATGGAACTCCTCGAGAAATATTGAAAAAGCCTATTGTTGAACCATTTTTAAGATTTTTAAAAAAGTGCGTTGCTGACATCCGTGTAGCACCTCATATTTTGGAAAATTCGTGTTTTGACGAGGTTACGTAGCAGAACTATTGTTAAAACCTATCAGGAACTATAGAACTCCTCGAGAACTATTGAAAAAGCCTATTGTTGAATCATTTTTAAGATTTTTAAAAAATTGCGGTGCTGACACCCGTGTAGCACCTCATATTTTGGAAAATTCGTGTTTTGACGAGGTTACGTAGCAGAACTATTGTTAAAACCTATCAGGAACTATAGAACTCCTCGAGAACTATTGAAAAAGCCTATTGTTGAATCATTTTTAAGATTTTTAAAAAATTGCGGTGCTGACACCCGTGTAGCACCTCATATTTTGGAAAATTCGTGTTTTGACGAGGTTACGTAGCAGAACTATTGTTAAAACCTATCAGGAACTATGGAACTCCTCCAGAACTATTGGAAAAGCCTATTGTTGAATCATTTTTAAGATTTTTAAAAAAGTGCGGTGCCGACACCCGTGTAGCACCTCATATTTTGGAAAATTCGTGTTTTGACGAGGTTACGTAACAGAACAATTGTTAAAACCTATCAGGAACTATAGAACTCCTCGAGTACTATTGAAAGTCTATTGTTGAAACATTTTTCAGAGATTTTAAAAAAGTGCGGTGCTGGAGCTGACACCCGTGTAGCACCTCAATTTTTGGAAAATTCGTGTTTTGACGATGTTACGTAGCAGAACTATTGTTAAAACCTATCAGGAACTATGGAACTCCTCCAGAACTATTGGAAAAGCCTATTGTTGAATCATTTTTAAGATTTTTAAAAAAGTGCGGTGCCGACACCCGTGTAGCACCTCATATTTTGGAAAATTCGTGTTTTGACGAGGTTACGTAGCAGAACAATTGTTAAAACCTATCAGGAACTATAGAACTCCTCGAGTACTATTGAAAGTCTATTGTTGAAACATTTTTCAGAGATTTTAAAAAAGTGCGGTGCTGGAGCTGACACCCGTGTAGCACCTCAATTCTTGGAAATTCGTGTTTTGACGAGGTTACGTAGCAGAACTATTGTTAAAACCTATCAGGAACTATAGAACTCCTCGAGTACTATTGAAAGTCTATTGTTGAAACATTTTTCAGAGATTTTAAAAAAGTGCGGTGCTGGAGCTGACACCCGTGTAGCACCTTAATTTTTGGAAAATTCGTGTTTTGTCGATATTACGTAGCAGAACTATTGTTAGAACCTGTCAGGAGCTATAGAACTCCTCGAGTACTATTGAAAAAGTCTATTGTTGAATTATTTTTAAGAGATTTTAAAAAAGTGCGGTGCTGGTGCTACACACCCGTGTAGCACCTCAATTTTTCGAAAATTCGTGTTTTGTCGATATTACGTAGCAGAACTATTGTTAGAACCTATCAGGACTTATAGAACTCCTCGAGAACTATTGAAAAAGTCTATTGTTGAATTATTTTTAAGAGATTTTAAAAAAGTGCGGTGCTGGTGCTACACACCCGCGTAGCTCCTAAATTTTTGAAAAATTCGTGTTTTGACGATGTTACGTAGCAGAACTATTGTTAAAACCTATCAGGAACTATAGAACTCCTCGAGAACTATTGAAAAAGCCTATTGTTGAATCATTTTTAAGATTTTTAAAAAAAAGCGGTGCTGACACCCGTGTAGCACCGCATACTTTGGAAAATTGCTATTTTAACGATGTTACGTAGCAGAACTATTGTTAAAACCTATCAGGAACTATGGATCTCCTCGAGAAATATTGGAAAAGCCTATTGTTGAATCATTTTTAAGATTTTTAAAAAAGTGCGTTGCTGACACCCGTGTAGCACCTCATATTTTGGAAAATTCGTGTTTTGACGAGGTTACGTAACAGAACTATTGTTAAAACCTATCGGGAACTATAGAACTCCTCGAGTACTATTGAAAGTCTATTGTTGAATTATTTTTAAGAGATTTTAAAAAAGTGCGGTGCTGGTGCTACACACCCGTGTAGCACCTCAATTTTTGGAAAATTCGTGTTTTGTCGATATTACGTAGCAGAACTATTGTTAGAACCTATCAGGAGCTATAGAACTCCTCGAGAACTATTGAAAAAGCCTATTGTTGAATCATTATAAGATTTTTAAAAAAGTGCGTTGCTGACACCCGTGTAGCACCTCAATTTTTGGAAAATTCGTGTTTTGTCGATATTACGCAGCAGAACTATTGTTAGAACCTATCAGGAGCTATAGAACTCCTCGAGAACTATTGAAAAAGCCTATTGTTGAATCATTTTTAAGATTTTTAAAAAAGTGCGTTGCTGACACCCGTGTAGCACCTCATATTTTGGAAAATTCGTGTTTTGACGAGGTTACGTAGCAGAACTATTGTTAAAACCTATCAGGAACTATAGAACTTCTCGAGTACTATTGAAAGTCTATTGTTGAATTATTTTTAAGAGATTTTAAAAAAGTGCGGTGCTGGTGCTACACACCCGTGTACACCTCAATTTTTGGAAAATTCGTGTTTTGTCGATATTACGTAGCAGAACTATTGTTAGAACCTATCAGGAGCAATAGAACTCCTCGAGAACTATTGAAAAAGCCTATTGTTGAATCATTTTTAAGATTTTTAAAAAAGTGCGGTGCTGACACCCGTGTAGCACCGCATATTTTGGAAAATTGCTATTTTAACGATGTTACGTAGCAGAACTATTGTTAAAACCTATCAGGAACTATGGAACTCCTCGAGAACTATTGAAAAAGCCTATTGTTGAATCATTTTTAAGATTTTTAAAAAAGTGCGGTGCTGACACCCGTGTAGCACCTCATATTTTGGAAAATTCGTGTTTTGACGAGGTTACGTAGCAGAACTATTGTTAAAACCTATCAGGAACTATAGAACTCCTCGAGAACTATTGGAAAAGCCTATTGTTGAGACAATTTTAAGAAATTGCGGTGCAAATTTTACTTTAAAATTGCAAAAAAAAATATTTAGGCAATATCTAATGAGCGGCCTCGTTCTAAGGGTTGCTCTAGGAACCAGCGGTAAGTTGCGGAGAACCTCTACCTGCCAAGCTACACGTTCATGATTACTTTCAGCTCAGCTACGGCGGGATATGCATTATCAACGGAGGAGAGGGTCACAGAATCCGACTCTCAGACTCGCCGCTACGGTTTGGCGCCATGTTTTTGGTATCGCCTAAAACTGTAGCGTTGTGCATCTCTCTACTCATCTCTGACAAGGGGAGGACGCGAGCTTGGGGTCACGGATTTAGGAGTCCTTTTGTGGTAGGAAAGTACTTTGTAATAACAAACTGTAGGCCAAGAGGCAGGACGCAACTCGGACCCGTTTTCGAGAAAAACCGATTTGAAAAACGCAGTACTACTCATATACCTGCACTGTTGCCAATATTTTCGAGAAGGCGGCGTAGCTCGGTGGCAGCGCGCCTAACTACCACCTGAGCGGCCAGGGTTCGATTCTCCCATCACACGTATATTTCTTTATATTAATTCTTTTTTTTTACTACCCGACAAGCCATGTTTATCTATTAACAATTTTGTCAATTTACGTACGAAATGAGTGCATGGGAACACTATTATTTTTCATTATCAGACACTGCTTTATATCACGCATCAGTAGTTACAGGCCACTATGGGGAGACACAACAAACCCCCCACCACTGTCCCCTATGAGTCATGGAGCGCGCAGCGCTGTGTCCCCCGCACCGCACTACGGCGCCACCCCCTCGCCCATGTGGTCGGTTCTCCCCACCACCACCCTACGCGGCACTCCCCCCACCACGCTGCCCCGGTCCTAAGGCCCGAAACTCAGTAGTAGCGGCGTTGCATGCCCCCCCCAGGGGCCTATCGCGGTCGGTAATGACGCATTGACCGCCGGTCGGTAACTTTTTTTAATTACCCTAAGGAGATAAGTGTACCCGTGGTAAAATTGAACACCGTATTTTGTAAGGCCCATTATGTATATTATAAAGCTGTAGCGCGTGATACATTTTCGATTATTACCGTATTGTTGACGCGAATCTGCTTAAAGGCGTAAAAATGTATTCTGATTAATTTGTAAGGTCTGGTCCCCGATTCCCAAACCGCGTGACTTTAAGAATGTTATGCTCAAGGCATTCTCCGAACAATGACATAATCATGGTTCAGATCGCCTCTGAAGAATGTCTTTATCTCAGCGAGAATCCCTGCAGGTGTGCGATGGCGTCGTATAACACTCATTTCCAATGATGAACATCGTGCAGAGGAAAAGATATAGGGAGATTGAGGTGTAGGAGACAAAACAAGAAAAAAGTTTTAAATAAAAATATATTATAAGCATATTGCAGGATACATCAATCATACAGGTTTATTAAGAAAATAAGTGTTATGCATGGCTGTTCTGGTCCTCCATGGTGCTCCGCACGAAGGAGAGGTACTCGTGGTTATACAGGGAGAGCAGCTCCACTAATAATTGGTAAAGTACCGGTGACCACAGGCCTTTCTTCTCCAGAGTCAGTCGAAGATCGCCCAATATGCTGTCCCTGGAAGAGGCGTCATCTCCGCGACGGTCGAGTTCCGCAGTCAACGTGTCTTTACAGTTGTTAGCACTGTCGGTAATCGCACGTAGCCTGGTTATTTGAACGGTCACGCAGCGCAAGACCCTCTGGAGATTGAGGTAGGACACCCTCTTCATCACAACAGTAGGTGTGTAGGCCCTAGCTCTTTTAACACCAGAGCCATCGTTGTCCGTAGACGCAGGGATTGCCGGCTTGATAATAATTGCCCGCTCACCGTATGAGTACGTGAAGACTATCTCATGAGTGGTCATGAGAATAGGATTGTTAAAAGCCTCGGGTACCTCCTTGATGTTATCCTCGGCGGTGAAGAACTTGTCGATGACGGGGAAGTGGTCGGTGATGATGGACCATTCGGTAGGTTCGAACTCCACGCCGGAATAATCTTGATTAACGATGCGTATGACAGTTGATAAGCTTCCCGAACGATTTAGAGAGAGGCCGGTGATCACTTGCTTCGAAAATGATCGGTTTAGACCGTACACAGCGGGCAGCAGTACTTGCTTCTTGTACATGATTATAGTAAATGCTATTATACGATCGGCACGAGGGTCTGAGCAGTACTGTCTAAGGCAATATCTAAAAAGCAGGTCATCGAAATATTGGCGATCATGTCCCCCCACCATCACCATAGCCACATCCCGTTTTCATAGGATGCAGCGAACAAAGAGCCTATGGCCATGATACTGCTGATATCGCAGGATGTATCAAAGATGACGAAATGCTGATATCCTATAGCGAGTGATTCACGTGAATTACTGTACTGCTGGGTGTATCTGCATCAGCGTTAAGATGATCCTGTGAAAAAGGAAACACGCTGCTGGGGCACGCGCGAGCAGGCAGCGATGTACAGTCTAAGAAAAGCAGTAGAATCGTTACAGTGAAAAATTTACCGACAGACGCCGTAGAAAAAAATGGCCATTTCCCCCACCATCGCCATACCCACACCCCGTTTTCATAGGATGCAGCGAACAAAGAGCCTATGGCCATAATACTGCTGATATCGCAGGATGTATCAAAGATGACGAAATGCTGATGTCCTATAGCGAGTGCTTCACGTGAATCACTGTACTGCTGGGTGCATCTGCATCAGCGTTAAGATGATCCTGTGAAAAAGGAAACACGCTGCTGGGGCACGCGCGAGCAGGCAGCGATGTACAGTCTAAGAAAAGCAGTAGAATCATTACAGTGAACAATTTACCGACAGCCACCGTAGAAAAAAGAAATGGCTCACTACGACGACGACGACAACGACTTTTTGAGGCATAGAGATGTGCAGTGGGCGAAGACACGAGCCCTCTATCAGTACGCAAATCCCGAGTACGATCCAAAGAAAGAGGCCGTACGGGAGTGGCTGAGATTGGGACATTTAACGGGTGTACCGCTAGCCTCAATATACATGACGAAACCGGGAGCACTGAACATTGAAGACATAGGCGTTGATAACCCCGACATGATCTGTCGTAAGGGCTGGCCGTCGGGTGTAAGACCCGTGATACTACCCGAACTGTCTATAGCAACGATACTGGATAAAGGACACCGTGATTTCACACGTTGTAGCGTAACGCTGGGTTTTATTTCCGATCAGCGTTCTAACGATAGCCCTTACGCGCAGCGCATATGTACCAATGGGTGGTTTGCGAAACATGAATGGTGCATGTCCGACGATAGTAATCCCAAATGTCGCATCACGTATCGGCGCCCTATGGCCAAATCAGAGCTAACGATATTGAGGAAAAGGTGGGGCAGGCCCACACCGGAAGAACTACCGCGTCGTGCACCTATGCGTCTGGAGTCGCAGGCCTGGTTAGCGGCATTCAATCATCTTGAGAGATTACGCGAAAGCTGCGTCACACTGTGGTGCCTGAGGGCTATGCGTGCATACGAGACAGCGCTACGTACTCTGGAGAAACGATGCAGTTTGACAGAGTTTATTGGGTGCGTTACTCTGACGACGCGGGATGGTCCACCGCTCCTACACTACAAGGAATGCCGAACAAGCGTGGTCAGCATGCCTCACGGCCTTTACGCGTACCTGGAGGCACTCGACGATGCGTGGGAAACCTATACACCCCATGATGTTTACAACGATGCGGAGGGGGAACACGCCGAAGGATCGAGCAATTTGACGTACTACGCAATGGACACACGAACAGCATCCCGACGCAACATACGGCATATACGGTGTATGGCAATTTTTCGCGACGAGAGCTGCGAAACACTGCTGCGGGATGACCGTGGCGGAAAAGATATCGGTGTACAGCTTATCGGTGGTGATATCGACGAGTTCGATGCTGTAAAAGATTGGTATGATCTTTTGGTACCAGTCGATTGTAATTGATAAATATAAATAAAGTAAAAAAAAAATACCTATGTACACAGCGTAGTATGATTCGCATCTCTAACCCTACACTACGACGACGAGATGCTGATGCAACCTCGAACGGTGTGCGTCAGCAGATCGCTGCATCTTTCGACGCAACACCTCTATACAGGGTTTTTTTTATCCGTATTATGGATACGTAATATTTAGCGATCGGCGAACGAGCGATCAATAATATGTAATCCATTTTTACGATTAAAACGCTTCTAGCCGATTTTTGACGAATAACGCTTCTATAAGAAAGTCGTGCCATTTTTTGCTGATTCAGATGTATCGCATGGTATTGTTTTGAAATTAATATCGCCGTGGCTGTAAGATGTCTGCGGACTGGACGTACCCTGTTTTAGTTCGTATCGCGACGTCTTGGCAGATAGTCTGATAACTTACATCAATCACCAACTCTAAGCAAAGAAAAAAAATGTCATCTTTGGGGAATATTCGCGATTGTATCCTCGATTTCGTCAGGACACGTCGTTTGAATAACCCTAGAAACCCGAGATTATTCTCACCGGAGTGGTGTCGCGAGTTAAGATATTTCGGTTTTCGCACGTTAACGCGTAGATTAAAAAGTGTGTTTGCCCATTGTTCTCTGCGTGTGCTAGCGAGAGGGCATGAAAGAGGATACTTCAAGAACGATCCGTACATGCTCTCGCTAGCCGCAGAGTGTATCAACAAACGCGGAGTGCGCGATAGCCATATCACCAGGGCTATTATAACCGACCATCTGTTTCACGAAGGTATGTATCTGTCGCTTGCCAGCAATAGCTCCTACACAAATTACCCTTTTTAAAAAAAATAAAAAATCAAATTTTACAAGAATTGACGCGCTTTCATCACGAAGTCGTCCCCGAGGAGGAGGAGCAGTTGCTTCTAGGGTGCCTCGATTGTATAGAGGATGTTTACTCGGAGCCCCGCACCAGCACGTCGACAGTGATGCAGCGTACTAGCGGTAAAACATACCTTTTTAAAAAAAAAAAGATTACGGCTAATTTACGTTTTATTTTTAAAAAAAAAAAGTGGCAGGCCCATCGACAGCGCTGGATATACAGTCGATGGAGGAAGAAGAAGAAGAAGAAGAGGCCGAAGAATCGTTCCACGATACGTGGGGTATGCGTTAAAACAGTATCGGAAACAAAAGGGGAAAAAAATGCAATTTGCTTCATAATTTTCTTTACAGATGAGATCATGTCAATAGCATCGGCCGTTAGCGACCACAGTGACCATGACAATGGTGATGAGGATGACCACTCCACAATATCCAGCGCTTCTAACGAGAGCTATCAATGTAATAATTATAAATTTACAGATATCGTTGAAAACTCATCTGCGTGAAAATAAAAAGTAAAAAAAAAGTTGTAGATCCGCTGGAGGTTGCTGATTACAATGGCCGCGTTGCACCGGGTAACGTACGGCCGCTGCAGGAGCACGACGACGACGACGACGACGACGACGACGTGGAAGAACCGATACTGTGGGTTCTCAGGAACGACGTGTACGAGGCAGCGGATGCCGACGAAGCGGCCGATGCATTAGCGGAGCGCGATGAGGCCCCGAGCGCCGCTGATACCCTCGAAGAAGGTAGCGTTGAAAGAGATATTCTTTAACATTTAAAACCTTCTTTGGCGAAACTGCTAACTTTAAAAAATGTAGGAGATGATGAAAACCTGGTAGGCGCTGTATTCTCATACATCGGGTCGATGTTTAATCCTCGTGAGGAATGAGAAGTCAGTATGAGCCGAATACTCTTTCTTTTTTTTATTTAATAACAAAAAAATAATAAAAACTCTTTTTCCAAACGCTAGATGTGGGCACGCAATACCAGACTGGCGGGGGACCCCTTCTTCAGTCGCAGAGATCCGCCGACGAAGACGCCGACAACGAGGGAGTCAGCGATAACGACGTGTTACCACCAGGGCATAGGTTTACCGTACAAGCCGAAACGACGCGTCGCATAAATCGGTTTCGATTAGACGGCCGCGAAATAACAATGGCTATCAGGCCACCGCCCCAAGATCCTGATACGAATACCGTATCTTGGCTGCAGGGCGCCGTCCGAGATATACACGCGTACCTTACAACAGCGTGTACCGCGCAAGACTATATAGGGCTGACGATCAAATCAGACAGTTTTGCATGCGGGGCAGCGTGGCTGTCGTACAGACCGGTTCGAGACTTTCTTGAAAACGACGTGTGGAACGTTATATCATCCGTCACACAAAGCGCCCAGGTATTCCAGATAGATAGGTCTTTTGTCATCGAGTCGTGTATAGTCAAAGTACCGCGGGGTACGGGACGCGTACGATTAGCGCACGAATTTGTAAAAAAACGCTCTATACTGACCATAGTGAATAGCGATAACCTCTGTCTACCTAGATCGCTCGCTGTGGCGATGGTGCACGCTGAACGTGGAGAGGTGCGCTCTGGGGAGTTACATGAGCGATGGAACGCGGTACGCTGTCAACGGGGTAAATTACAAAAACAATTAGCTCTCGAGCTTGTGACAAACGCCCGTGTAGACATACCGTCTGATGGTTGCGGTATTCCGGAAATTGATCAATTTCAAAGGTATCTTGCTCAGGATGGTATAGTCATTGTTATTTACGAGTTTGACAGTATAGGCAGCGGTGAGAAACCACTGTACGACGGATCGCAGATAGTCGATGGAGCGTACGGTTCAGGGAAACCACGGCAAACGCTCCGCATTCTGTATTATAATAATTCGCAGCATTATCAACCTATTTTAAATATGCGAGGGGCAGTCGGTAGTCGTGGTTTTTGCGTACCATGTAACAAATCTTACACGTACGAGGCAGAGCATAAGTGTTCCCACAAATGCGCTAGATGTTTCGGAAAACCGCCATGCGATTCGGCTCTCCCCACATTGTATTGTCGTGAGTGCCATAGGTACTTTTTTGGTCAAATCTGTTTCGATAATCATATAAACACGCTGATTAGTAAACAGAAGGGAAAAGAAAAGAGCGTGTGCCATACCGTTCGCAGCTGTCCGCAGTGTCTTAGACCTCTTCAAGGAACCTCTCGTAAGCACTCTTGCGATAAGATGTATTGCAGCGTCTGCAAGAGTGTTAATGACGTTGGGCATCGGTGTTACGTCAGACCGGTAAAAAAGACTACCGCTGAAAAAAATTTTCTGTACATCTTCTATGATTTTGAAACACAGCAAATACAGAAGCTGCCCGGTGACGACGCGGTGCGTATCCACACACCAAACTTGTGCGTCGTTCAGCAAGTGTGTACAGCGTGCATAAATGATACAGATCTCACGAAGGTATGCCCATCTTGCGGTGTACACGAGTACATCTTCGAAGAGGATCCCGTAAGGCAGTTTGTAGATTTCGCGTGTGATCCTAAAAGAAAATCGTTTCAGAGAGTGATCTGTGTGGCGCATAATGCCAAGGGTTTCGACGCGCAGTTTGTACTACGGTACATCGTGAAGCGTAGAAGAAAAAGCCTAAAGCCGCCGATGCTGCTACTCAGCGGTACGAGCATCATAATGATGAAGACGGGCCGTGTAACATTCATAGACAGTCTTAATTATTTTCATATGCCGCTGAGCGCACTACCGAAAGCCTTCGGCCTCACGGATGCGGTCGGTTTGAAACAAAAGGGCGTCTTCCCGCATCTGTTCAATACACCTGAGAATCAGCTATATATCGGTCCGTTACCAGCGCTCGAGTTTTATTCGCCCGATACGATGTCGTCGAATCAGCGTAATCAGTTTTTAGCATGGTACAACGAGCAGTGCTCTGAGGGATACGTATTTAACTTTCGAACTGAGTTTATAGATTACTGTAGATCAGACGTTACCATTCTCAGGCAGGCTTGCGTTTCTTTCCGCGAAATGTTTCTTCAGCATGGCAGCGTTTGCCCTTTCTCGGAGAGCACAACCATAGCCTCGGCGTGTTCGAGAGTTTTTCGGAAAAACTTTTTGCGGGACGAACAGATAGCTATTTTACCACCGGGCGGGTACCGATACGGTGACAAACAATCGCGTAAGGCTGTCTTATGGCTTCTTTCGCTGGAGCATCGTTTGGGTTGTGCCATAGTTCACGCGGGGCGCACTCGGGAGTATCGTCTACCGGATGGTACACCCGTCGACGGTTACTACCTGGACACCACCACAGGTTCGCGACACGTATTCCAGTTTCAGGGTTGTTTCTGGCACGGTTGCCCAAAATGCTATCGTATAAACAGAGATAGTCGTCTACACACGGGTGGATCCATGGACGCGCGCTTCGAGAGAACGCAGGCTACGAACGATAAGATTCGGTATTTAGGTTACGAGCTGACGGAAATTTGGGAGTGCGAATTCGACCGTTGGATAAACGATCCTGAACAGGCCGATTTATACAGATCGCTAAATGAGAACCCGCTGGTATCGCAGGCACCGCTCGAACCCCGCGATGCTTTCTTCGGTGGCCGTACAGGGAATACCGTCAGTTTTTACGAAGTCGAGGGGTCTGAGAGGATACATTATGTAGATGTGTGCTCGCTCTACCCCTTCATTTCGAAAACGGGGAAATTCCCTGTAGGTCACCCTACAGTGTACGTGGGCGACGACTGTCGCGAACTAACGGGTGATCGCAACAACATCGATAACGTGGAGGGCTTGATTAAGTGTGTGGTGTTACCGCCGCGAGATCTGTATCATCCCGTGTTACCGGTGCGTATGCACGGTAAATTGCTTTTCGCACTGTGTCGTTCCTGTGCAGAGTCAACGCTGCAGGGTTCGTGCCCTCACGAGAATCCCGCGGATAGAGTATTCGAAGGGACATGGGTTGTGGACGAGGTCAGACGCGCTGTACGTAAAGGGTATCAAATAACGACAATACACGAAATATGGCAGTATGAGATTACCCAGTACGATCCTGCGACACGGACGGGTGGCCACTTTGCCGATTACATAAACACGTTCCTAAAGATCAAGCAGGAAGCTAGCGGCTGGCCGCGCGAGTGTGGCGACGACGACGAGGCCAAAAAACGGTATATAGAGGAGTACGATCGGGTCGAGGGTATTCGTCTGGACCCTGATAATATAAAATCAAATCCCGGTCTGCGGTCAGTCGCAAAATTATGTTTGAATTCGTTTTGGGGCAAGTTTGGGCAACGTGAAAATCTGCCAAAGACGGAAATCGTGACCAGTCGTCAGAAACTCGTGAGTTTGCTTACGTGTCCGGAGGTAGAGATTACAGGTATTCTGCCCGTAGATGATGAGATGCTCTACGTCAGTACGCGTAGTACAAACGAATCGCTGATACCCACGGCGTACACAAACGTCGTTATAGCTGCGTACACCACGGCTCAAGCTCGCCTTAAGTTATATGACTATCTCGAGAAATTAAATCGACGTGTACTATATTACGACACCGACTCGTGTATATACGTATCGGGTGGCCGCTACGTCGATAACGCTTACGAGCCGCCGCTCGGCAGTCTTTTGGGCGATTTAACGGACGAACTGGAGTCGTACGGTGTTGGTAGCTATATCACGTCTTTTGTCTCGGGAGGCCCGAAATTTTATGCGTACCGAGTGCGTAAGCCAGACGGTTCTTACGCTGAGGTCTGTAAGGTCAAAGGTATCACGATCGACTACGCGACGAGTCTGGCCATTAATTACAACTGGATACGCTCCTATGTAACGGGAGAGACCAGCGAGCCTGTCGTTTTACACTATGACGCGATACGTCGTACGCCGTTTCACGACGTAGTGACGCGTATGGAATCAAAAACGTGTAAACCGACAGAGCTTCAAAAGCGGCGACGCGACGGTCGTTTCGGCTCTTTGCCCTACGGATTTATGTAATTAATATTACAAACAAAACCTGTATAAATGTATATACATCGCCTGTACAATAATAATAAAAACATATTTATTTGAAAAAAAAAAAAAAAAATCTCTGTATCGAGCTATTCCCGAAGACTCCACCAACCCGACCATGTTATTTATTTTTCAGCGACTCTCCGGACATGCTAGCCGTGCACTATGGCTAGCTATGCGGCTGACACACATACATGCCGACTATTAGCTCACAGGTGCACGATGAGCTCACCCGGACGAGGGGCTAGCAACGTCACCGATAAGAGCTAGCAAGCGCGCGCGACGTCACGAGCCTCACGCGTGTCGCGCGCCCGCCGCGGCCGGACCCCGCGATGGAAGGGGGAGCGTGTAAAATCTAGCAGACTCTTTAACAGTATATTCGTCAAGGACACCGCCAAATAGTCTCATTTGACATAATGGACACGCGGTGGAAGCACCCCTGGACGGCAATGGTCTGTGGGCCAACAGGGTGCGGGAAGACGTTTTTCGTAAAGAAATTCCTACGGTTCATCGAGGACATGAGCGACGTGCGATTCGCGCGCGTTCTCTTTCACTATGCAGAGTGGCAGGAGGGGTACAGGGAGTACGGGAGCACTATAGAGTTTCACGAGGGACTGCCGCAAAACACCGATTACGGCAACGATCCACGCCCGAAACTCGTCATTATCGACGATCTCATGAGGGAATCGTCCAATAACACGGTGGTCGACCTTTTTACCAAAGGCAGCCATCATAAGAACATCAGCGTTATCTTCATTACGCAGAATCTCTTTCATCAGGGGCCCGGGCAGCGCGATATCTCGTTGAACGCCAACTACATCGTTGTGTTTAAAAATCCGCGCGACAGAGCGCAGATACAACATCTGGCGAGACAGGTGTATCCCGAAAATCCACGCTTCGTGCAGGAAGTCTACCGCGATGCCACCGCCGAACCGCACGGTTATTTACTACTCGATTTGAAGCAGTCGACCCCCGATAACTGCCGCTTTCGCACGTGCGTGTTTCCTTCGGACCCGTTCCACTACGTGTACGTACCGCGAAAGGGTATAAAGGGTGGGTACAGCGATCGAGACGTACCAGTCATTCGGTTGTAATGGTATCCAGCGCACGCTGCTCTATAGGGCGCAAACACGCCGCAGTGTTGAAGGCTATTTGCCACCTGGACAGCAAACAACGTAGCGCCTTGTTACGAGTGGCCGACTCACGACTCGTCAACTGTATATGCGAATGCGCTCTGAACATCCTTCGCGGTAACGTACCTCTCAAGCCGACTCAGAAACGTCGCTTACGGAAACACGCACCGCTACTGAGACGTTTATCCCGACCGGGTTCAGCAGTCAAAACTAGAAAACGCCTTATCGTTCAGAGCGGCGGTTTTCTGCCTCTTCTGCTAGCACCCATACTGGGCACCGTCATATCAAAACTCATAGGGGGAAGCGGATAGGATATACGCCAAGATGGAGCATGCAAAAAAGATGGTTCTCATTCCTCATGAGAGCGTGAATACCGTGCACCAGCAGTACCACCGTGCAGCGCCTCATACGCATCAGCACAGTCAGGAGGGTATTGACACCGTTAACACCGTGCAAACCCCGGGGACCCCCTTAAGCAGATTAGACGCGTCGATGAAGGAGATCCTACACTCGCCGAATTTCATCGACGAGCGCGAAAAGTGGAAGATGTACAATCAGGTGCTGCAGCGTTATCTACACTTTATCGAGGACCTGCGAAATAACGTCGACGAGGATAGGCGCGCCGATAGCGATAACAAGAAAAAAAATAACAATTCTGCGGAGGATAACGCCCGGAACCAGAGCACCGATGCTGACGACGACGACATCATTGCCAGTGTACCCCAAAAGTACAGGACTAAGGCGCGGCTCTTACTAGGCCGGTTGCGTGGCACTGGCTCACCACACATTTCATGGAGTAAACAGGGCGTTACGCGTATCGGTGGAACCGTCGTGCAGGACGCCAACATCGTTGATTTAATCAATGACGCTATGCGTGAGAGAAAAACGGCGAGACCGGCAGGGAGTCGGCAGTTTGCGCGGTTCCTCCGTACTGCTGGTATACCGCGCGAATTTATTGGCAATCAGCGTCTATGGAAGGAGGGGAGCAACACGACACCTCTCAGTAATCAGCCACGGCGTCGTGTAACAATCGTACCGCGCCCAATCGACACGACTCAGAGCTCGTCCACGGAGGAGGAATTTGGCGAGGCGTTTCAGGAAGTGTTTAGAGACTCCGGGGAAGCAGAAGAGGTCGTGGGGAAAAGACATACACGATCCGTGTCGGCTAGTACAGCCAACGATACCGAGAAAAAGAAAAGATTAGAATGGTTAAGGCTGCCGTGAAACAGAAGAAGAAGGCGGGTGATGACAGGATTCTGAGGCGTCTTTATTACACACCAGCAGAGCCGTCTTCGTACGCCGGTATCGGTAACCTCGAGCGATCGGTTAAGGGCAGGGTAAAGCGAGATTCCGTCGTACATTGGTTAGAGGCGCAGGACGCGTATACGCTGCATAAGCCCGTACGTCGTACGTTTCAGCGCCGCTCTTACGCCGTCAGCAATATCGACGATGTTTGGGAGGCCGATCTTGTGGACCTTCGTTCCTTGAAGGAGTACAACGATGGTTACACGTATATTCTTGTAATAATTGATGTACTCAGCAAATACGTCTGGGTCGAGCCTTTACGCGATAAGTCCGGTGCAACGGTAGCAGCGGCATTCCGGAGGATTTTGGCATGTAGTAAGAATAGGATACCCGTATACCTACAGACAGACAAAGGTAAAGAGTTTACCAATGGCGTACTGCAGCGTCTGCTCGAGGAGCTCGGCATAGGATTCCGCGTAGCACGCAGCCCCGACGTAAAGGCAGCTGTCGTCGAACGCTACAACCGTACTCTGAAGGAGCGTATGTGGCGTTACTTTACACATAGAAACACGCGGCGGTACATAGATATTCTTCAGAGCCTCGTGGAATCGTACAATAGGACACGTCACTCTGCGATAAGAATGCGTCCAGTCGACGTAACCATGTATAATGCCGCTACGGCCCGTATGAACCTATCCATGCGATACGCCACAGCGAGCCCGCGTATCCCTAAATACGGTGTCGGCGACCTGGTACGCATCAGTAGCGCTAGGAACCCTTTTGCGAAAGGTTACGAGGGGGGTTGGACTCGAGAGATTTTTAAAATTGTACGCCTAGGTACAACGAGAGAACCACCCGTCTACATCTTAGAAGATCTAGCCGGCGAGGAGATTGACGGTATTTTTTACGAGGAGGAGCTCGTTCGAGTCCGCAAGGACCTCGCAAAGGACACGTTTCTCGTCGATCGTGTGATAAAACGAAGCGGTCGTGGGAAAGCCCGAAAAGTACTGGTCAGCTGGGTCGGTTACCCCGAGAAATTTAATTCGTGGATACCGGCTGCCCGCTTAAAGAACAATGAAGGACCAATTTTATCTCGTTCTGCCCAGTAACAGCAGTATGTCGTACTATCCCGAAAATAAAACTACCAGTTTTACCACGCATCTACCTCATCAGATCGATTTACACGGGGCATGGGCTGTTGCTCTGGTCGAAATACAGATCCCTATGACCTTTCTTCACGTACCCGCAGCGCTAAAAGACTGGGAGCACGTGGGCATTGTCACCACACGCACCAAACCGCGGAAGAACCACAAAGAACCGATAGTGGGTCTTATGATGACGGGTTCTAACGTGGCGCACGGTGTTTATGACGACGTAAAGACACTCGTTGACGAAATAAACGCTACCAGTGCTATGAAGGGCCGTCTGCAATTAGAGCTCTGTAGAGGCGGTTACGCTAGCGTATCGCTCGTCTCTAACGATAACGATCTAGACGACCCACACGAACTGAGACTCTGCCGCTCTCTGGCGCGCATCCTAGGTTTTCCCGAATCGGTCGTGGTATCGAAAGCACAGCCTGTTGTGATGGCCGATCAGCCGATTAGCCTGATCAACGCCCTACCTAAGATGCTTTTTGTTTACACCGATGTCTGCGAGCCGTATATCACCGGAGACGTCCAAACACCCTTGCTTCGTGTGGTTCCCGTGCAAACGGATAACAAATACGCGTACGCCGCCATGAAAGTACTCTCGTTTTCACCGTTAAAGTATATACCGCTGCTCCGCACGACTTTTCAAACGATCGACATCGATATAAGAGATCAACTAGGCGAACCTATACCATTCGAATCAGGGACGCTCTCCGTAACACTACACTTTAAACGGCTAGACTGATGGCTCATTACACCGACTACTACGAGTCGCAGATCGGTGGGGGACATTCCACGAAATTTCGGGTATTTGCGGGGTCACCTTATCAACGAGGACATGGTATTGGTAGCTTTCTCGGTGGTCTGTTTCGGCGTGTGTTACCTTTGCTATCGAGAGGAGCCCGGGCCGTCGGTAAGGAGGCGGTGCGCGCGGGCATGAATATCTTGACGGACGTCAGCGAGCGCGGCGCTCCGCTGAAACAGGCGTTTCGCACCAGGGCCACCGAATCGGGTATGAATCTTAAACGTAAGGCGGAGGCGAAAATTGACGAGCTCATGAAAGGATCGGGCTATAAAGCTGTAAAACGATCACGCGGCGCCCACTCTATCATCGGCGTCGCTGGAAGGAGCATCGCCTCAAGAACTGTTAACAAGCGTAAGAGACGTACGGGGAAGAAGACTACTCCGCGTCGAAAAAAAGTAGTAAAAAAAATAAAGTCAAAAACCAAGAAACCCAAAAATCGTCGTAGGATCGCTAGTAAGAAAGTAAAGCGGAGTGTGCTGGATATCTTCTCCTAAACGCTACCTCTATCATGGCCTTTCTACACGCACACTCCTGCGAGTGTATGAAATCGGAGCTCGAGCTCTTTACACTGCCACCAACACAGACCACTATAGAGAGCGCGCAGTGGGTACACTACAAGCCCATCTCATCGCTGACCGATGACTCGCCCATTGAATTTGTCGTGCCGGGTAACGGCGACGAGTACCTCGATCTAGCACACACCATGCTGAGTTTACGCGTGCAGCTACGATCCAAGGATGCGTTAGCCCCTGACGCTCTGAGCAAAGCAGCTCCTGTTAACAATCTGCTACACTCGCTGTTTAATCAGGTGGACGTGTTTCTTAATCAGAAACTCGTATCACCGCCTAATAACGCGTACGCTTACAGGGCCTACATAGAGACACTATTAAATTATGGGCCAGCCGCCAAGGGGTCCCACCTCTCGAGCGTGCTCTGGTACGACGACACGCCCGGTCATATGGATGATACAGCGGGCAAGAATATGGGTCTCGTGAATAGGCAGGCGTTCGTCGGTAAAGACAAGACGGTCGATCTGATCGGTCATTTACACTGTGATGTGTTTAACCAGGAAAAATTTTTATTAAATGGTGTTGAGCTCCGTTTACGCCTCGTACGCACGAGAGACGGTTTCTCCCTCATGGATCCAAAAAGCGAGTGTTCTTTACATATAACGGAGGCCACGCTCCTCGTTAGACGCGCCAAAATAAGTCCCGGTATTCTAATCGCGCATTCTAAAATGCTATCAAAGACAACTGCAAAGTATCCGCTTACGCGTGTAGAGGTCAAGGCGCTGACGATGCATGCTGGTTTGCACGGTGGCACTATGGACAATGTGATTCTCGGCCAATTACCTAAGCGTATTATAATAGGCTTCGTCGATAACAAGGCATTCAATGGCAACTATCAACTCAACCCGTTCAATTTTAAAAACTATCGTATTAATTTCCTATCGCTGTACGTCGACGGTGTTCAAGTACCCTCGAAAGCATTGCAGACAGATTTCGGCAAAGCCGGCCTTTACGTGGACGCGTATCATACCCTCTTTAGTGGTACGGGTATACACTTCCTCAACGAGGGTAATGCGATATCTAGGAACGCTTACGCAGACGGCTACTGCCTGTTCGTTTTCGATCTCACACCTGATCTCTCGGCAAATAGCAACACCCACTGGAACCTGATCAAGCACGGTAGTGTACGAATTGAGGTACGCTTCGACGAACCGCTGGCCACCACCGTGAACTGTATCGTTTACGCTGAGTACGACAACGTTCTGGAGATCGACGCCTCGCGGCAAATCGTCGTAGATTACGGCGGATAAACAATCGAAGAAAATACATAGGTCAGCAATTTTGGGTATGCGTCATCGTCTTTTGTGCACTCGGTATCGCCTGTGATCGTCAGCATCGCCGTTAGTTTCTCGTTGAACGCCTTCGAGTTAGCACCGCAGCGATGGATTTCGTGATTGAGATTGAGTACTTCAAAGACTCCGAGGGACGTCTGGCGCCGAAGGAGATCGGCGTCGTGGCTGTGGAAAGAAAATACATAGGCCACTGGATCGTTTCACCGCCCTGCGATTTCAACGAATTACCACCGGCGGTCAGAAGCGAGAACAACACCATGACCCGCTATCGACACGGTCTAGAGTGGTTCGACGGTGGTGTAACGTACAAACAACTATACAATAATCTCCGAAATATTGCCGGTATTTCGCGGAGCATATACACGCGAGGCCCGGAGAGCGTACTTTTTCTGCAGACCGTTATGGCAAGGGAGGTTATAAATTTGGATGAAACTCCCGATAACTCACCATACGAGGACTTCCCACCGAATCGTGACCACTACGAGTGTATCGTTCACGCGTGTAAGGAGAGCCGGGGATCATTCACCTGCGCTCTGAACAACGCATTGCGTCTTGAATTCTGGCTTCGAAATAACGGACCGCATATATGAACACGCTAGACCTTTACCTTGGCCTTCGCGGTATATCGGAGCATACGACGGGTGTCTACGCAGCTGATAGAATACCCCGAAGCTGGTCGAAACCCGCTGCGATTATCGCCAACACGGACGACCATACGAAGCCAGGAGCACATTGGGTTGCCATGTACGTGGACGCTGACGGAGACGGCTACTACTTTGACAGCTACGGATTACCACCGCTGAATCATCACCACGCATCGAGACTCCGACGGAACTGTCGATCCTTCCGATGGAACACCCAGCAGCTTCAGAGCGAGACGTCAACGGTGTGCGGCCAATTCTGTATGATGTTTCTACACTACCTCTCCTCCGGCTTCGGAATGCATGCCTTCCAGAATGTGTTTAGTGCTGATTTGCGGAAAAACGATAGAATTGCCCGAGAGTACTACGACGCTTTTGTACGAAAGAAGCGTTTGGCTGATCGCCAGTATGCACACGATAATAAGGTCTATGGTGGCGGTGGCGGTGGTAGGATACAGTATTCACGGTGTAAATACGGATACATGTGTTAATGCTTCCCTTTTTTTTATGTGTTACTTGTATTTATTGTATTTATGTTATAGAAACAGTAATAATAAGGCGCAATATGTGTATTTAATATAATAGTAATAATGTGTGTATATATATATATATGTAAGCAAAAAAAAAGTGATAAATATATATGTATAAATAATTAAAATATAATAATAAAAAGGAATAACAGTCATAATGTGCGTATATATATCTAATCAATTATTTAGTAAGTAAGTAAGACAAAAAAAAGTAATTGTTCGTTTTTCTATCACACTTCTCTTATTCTTCTTTCCTCCTGCGTCGAGGCGTATCCGTCGTCTTCCTCATCCGTTGCCTCTCCTTCGGGCTCACTGTCGGTTCCCAGGAAGACGTCGTCCTGATCTAGCTCATCCATATCTGGATATCCGAATCTGGCCATTTTTTTGTTTACCATAAAATGGCCTAACGGCATTCCTTGTGGTGCGATACGGGCATTTATCCAGCATGCAGCATTCTGTGCGTCCCTTCGCATCGAACTGGCGAAAAAGTAGGCCCGTTTTTGCAGAAGATCCCACAACCATGTGCATGTCTCACGTGACCACCTTGCACCCTTGGGCGGGCGTATTCTGTCTAACCCCACAGGGATGGTCATTTCTGGTATGTCGGCAAGTTCTTCTGAGATATGAAATATCTCCTTTCGCGGGATTCTGATATAGTCACCAAAGTCTACCAGTTTTACGGTCACCAGGTTGTCCTCGGCCACTTGTATGGTTGCTCGGAACCACATGTTTTCTTCTCGGATCAGGCACCCTTCACCGATCCTGATTGTTCGCGGATTCATTCTTCGTTTTCTTTCCTGCGTGATCTTTTGCCTAATTTCCTCCATTCTCCCGGAATTTCTTCGTAGCCTAATGTGGAAGTTGCTTGGTGTGTAAAACTGTGCCAAGATAACCTCTGTGGGTCCATCCATGATTCCTTCCACGTCCGCCTTCCTTATTACTGGCATTCTCTCCTTGACTAGTCGTCTAGAAATAAGGGTGAAAGGTGAGAAATGTATGATACATTTTTAAAAAATCAAGTAAAACGTGTATTTGTTTAAAGCAAATAAAAAAAAAAAAAAACGTATAGTCTTATTACACTTACCGTTCCAATTGCAGTAATAGTTGACTGGTAGGTGTGGTGATGGCTGGCTACCGTCCCGGCTGGCCTGCTGTACAGCGTCTAGAAATAAGGGTAAACGATAGGAAATATACGATACATTTTTTAAAATCAAATAGAAACGTGTACTAGCTTAACGCTGTTATACATACCACTTTCTCTTTTTTTAACTTCACAGTATTCACTTTCACTTATTCACTTATTTTTTTTTTTGTACCCGCACCTCTTGCTCATTGACACAGTACTGACAAGATGCTGCGAAGATGGTTCACAGGTAACCATCTTTTACCCCACCATGGCCCTTATTTTTTTTGCATAGTTGCAAATAAAAGATACATGTAGCAGTTTACATTGCTAAGCCAATGGTACCCCCACGCCTGATGTATTTGGCGCATCGTTCGCTAGATGATCCAAAAGAAGGGTACCATCATTCCAACAGTTACGTGGTATGTAGAGGTTTTACCCCGAACAAAATATTAGAGGGTTGGATATCCACCCATCTATAGCTAAAGGTATCGAAAAAGTATCGCCAATGCGTACGATACTTATATAACATAAGGTATTTCTTACAAAAAAAAGAGCCGTATTCTACTTTACCAAGCCACCTCCTTAGGGTAATTAAAAAAGTTACCGACCGGCGGTCAATGCGTCATTACCGACCGCGATAGGCCCCTGGGGGGCATGCAACGCCGCTACTACTGAGTTTCGGGCCTTAGGACCGGGGCAGTGTGGTGGGGGGAGTCGCGTAGGGTGGCGGTGGGGAGAGCAGCCCACATGGGCGAGGGGGTGGCGCCGTAGTGCGGTGCGGGGGACACAGCGCTGCGCGCTCCATGACTCATAGGGGACAGTGGTGGGGGGTTTGTTGTGTCTCCCCATAGTGGCCTGTAACTACTCGCATCGTATTTTACAATATGCTGAAATATGCTTGGTTCGCCTCAAAACTAATTGAAGAAAGACCTATGTTTTTAAATGTGAACGAAATTAACTTTCCTCTGTCACTATCAAAAGAACATTGCCATTGCAACGAACAAAAAGTTGCATTCATAAAATGTGCATGGTGTGAACATAATTTATGTTTTGCATGCTTTTATGATACATACCATCCAAATAAATGTAAAGGCTATACAGAAGCCAGTAGTGATAGCAAATAATAAAAAACATATGTACACCTAACAATACGCTTTGAATCTTTATAATCTTTTCCAATAAACCAGTGTCTGATAATGAAAAATAATAGTGTTCCAATGCACTCAATTCGTACGTAAATTGACAAAATTGTTAATAGATAAACATGGCTTGTCGGATAGCAAAAAAAAAGAATTAATATAAAAAAACGTACGTGTGACGGGAGAATCGAACCCTGGCCGCTCGGGTGGTAGTCAGGCGCGCTGCCACCGCGCTACATCACCTTCTCGAAAATATTGTCAACGGTCCAGGTATATGAGTAGTACTGCTTTTTTCAAACCGGTTTTTCTCGAAAACGGGTCCGAGTTGCGTCCTGCCAGTTGGCCTGCAGCTTGTTATTACAAAGTACTTTCTTACCCCAAACGGACTCCTAAATCCGCGACCCCAAGCAGAGATGAGTGGGGAGATGCACAACGCTCCGGTTTTAGGCGATACCAAAAGCATGGCGCTAAATCGTAGCGGCGAGCTCGGGAGTAGGATTTCGTGTTCATCGCCTCTGTCGATGTTACAGATTTCGCGTAGCCGCGCGGGCCATGATCATCGTTCCAGCCGATATTGCAGTCAGCGAAAAGAATGGATTGCTCGGTGGTGGGGAGAAAGTTGCCGCCCCTCATAAACCGTTCTCGAGAAACACGCGGTGCAGCAAGGTCTTCCGTCCAACCGAACGCTGCTGGTTACTGGTTCGATCCCCCATGAAGAACTCTTTTTTCATCTTTTTTTTCATTTTACTACAAAAATTGTTCAAGGTTCCTCTCTTTTAACCATTCTAGGTTGCTCAAACTTTTTTTTAAGTTTATATATATATTTTTTTTAATTTTGATCTATGACAGAATCGACTAATATTTTAAACGCCCGCTCGTGCCGCGCGACCGGCGACTTGAGCGATTGCGGGTCCTCTCTCCCTGAGGGGTCTGCTATTGCTGTTACTGCTGCCGCTGGTTCTTATAATCTTGTAAATACTTTTTTATTTGCAATCTTCAGTTCCAGCCCCCAGTGTTAACTCAATAAGATTTACTATGAGAAAATAATTAGCTCACTTCATTACCTGGAATCAATAATCTTGAGAAGCAAATATGGAAATGAGCATTATCTCTGTCTGTAATTGTTCGTCCACGTGGAGAAGGGCTGCGCAAAAGTTTTATTATTCTGGTTAAATTATTCTGCTTATATGTAAAGTAAGCAATTCAACAACAACAACACCTACAACAACAACAACACCAACAACAACAATTTCTGAAAATAGTAAAACAAACAGATGTTTCTGGCGTCTGGCTAGTGCACCCGGTTACGAATCGGGAGGTCTATGGTTCGAGACCCCTCTATGAAGAGTATTTTTTTTACAAAAAAAAATGTGCTTTTGCTAATTGGAGTAACAGATTAAAGAGTATATCCTATTAATTTATTTATCTTAGTACAATACAGGCATAAACAACGACAACCTAGCGGGTCCCCACTATGCCTATACTACGATCGGCGATATCAACATTACACAAACGATCTATTTAAGTAATTAAAGTATAAACGAATGGCAATAGGAGTTCTGCACTCAAATATAAAGTTTCTTCAGTGAAGACGATTACGACAATTATTTTACATTATATTTCACACACACATCACGCGTGTAAATATCTAAAAGTAAGAGAACTTGAGAAAAGGACAATTGGGAAGAATAGTATATCGGTCTATTGAGATCACGTACTGGCGACTCCAACACAACAGTCTCGGAATCTGACGGATCGAATCTGAGCGGGCGTCTGCAACATTGTTGCTAACTATCGCGCGACTAGCAATACACATTCACAGTCGTACAGGCAGCAGAGAGAGAATATTGTGAGTTAATAGAAAATGATTTTCGATCCCGATGACAACCTTTTTTTTTTAAATATTTTATATAGGGTGTCCCAAAATTACCTGACCAACGGGGTATGGCGGTGTTCGGGAGGCACCACTGATCACGAAAATGACCTTCCTTTTGTCCGGAAGGTCATAGTTTTTAAATGGGAGCAGGTCAAAGTTGACCAATCAGAGGAAAGCGTCAAGAGAAACGTAGGCACCTGCGAACTCTGAGTTTTCTTCCCTCGCTTTTGTTTCTCGGTGGTTTCGGGCAGGCTGACGTCAGCCGAAGATATGCCTATTGGAAACAAGGAACAAGCTACCGAGAAACAAAAGCGAGGGAAGAAAACTCCGAGTTCGTAGGTGCCTACGTTTCTCTTGACACCTCGTGCTGATTGGTCAACTTTGACCTGCTCTCATTTAAAAACTATCACCTTCCAGACAAAAGGAAGGTCATTTTCATGATCAGTGGTGCCTCCCGAACACCGCCATACCCCGTTGGTCAGGTAATTTTGGGACACCCTGTATAAGCTTAAAATAAAGTTTGGGCAACCGAGAAAGTTAGAAAGAGAGGAACCTTGAAAAATAGTATAGGCCGATCGTAGTATAGGCCTACTGGGGACCCGCTACGTTAAATAATGGGAACGCATCGACTGCGGCACCTATTGGGTGATGTGGAAGCCCGCAGGTTGTCGTTGTTTATGCCTTTATTGTAGTAAGATAAATAAATTAATTGGATATCAAGAGACGCGGTAGCGTCTCGACGCCAAGTATTAAAAAAAAATCGGTTAAAAGAAAAAATCGGCCTCCTCATGAGACGCTACTGCTACTCTTATTAACGCCAAGTTTGCGCTTTTTCGTCTGCTACGATGAAATAACTTAAATTATCTGCGGGTATATGTCGTGGGCGAAAAATGTGTCAGGTCGAATATTTTTTTTTTTTTTTTTCTTTGCAATGAGCCTTTGCCCAATAAAATCGGTTTCCGCAATGCTGATATCTGGCATCTTAGCAATATCATCGAAAAAAATTTTCTCAAAATGTCCTTTCTCACACAATCTTAAAAAATTTGTCCTCTCGCATATACGTATGAGCTTCGACGTGACACATGCATAAGGAGTCGAGACGCGCATGCGCAACGAGCCAGTGACACGTGTCGTCTGTTTATATGGCCTCATCTGTTGGCTACTATCTCATATTTCGCGCTTGTCGTTCGCGTATCGTTTCTGCGGACTGTGCATGTATAATAGTGGATGTAATTGATGTCCATAGCTCAGAAAAGGGAAGCAATGGATTTACCAAGAGGTATTTTAATGCGGCATGGATTGCTTTTTTCCTGTTTTTCTGTTTTGAATGAATTCATTCAAAATAGACAGGTTATCATATTTAAAGAATTAACGCTATAAAATGTCTAGATGGTTAACTTGTAGAGCATACTTAAAAAAACTGAGTGAGCTTTACCGCATTAAAATAGGTAGAGAATTACAGACTTCTTGCAAAATCTATTGCCACTTTAAAGTTTTTCTGGGTTAAGGAAACACAACGTAACACCACTCTGTCTTATTCATGACTAAGCTGGACTATTCATTTTTCAGCGAATATGTAATGTATCCTGTCTACGATGACTTTTGATATTCCATAGTTCAACTTTCTGACAATAACCATCACTTTTGCTTAATTCCAGGAAAAAAAGTATAAGTAATTGAAAATGACTGGACGCATGAGTCAATTTGCTTGAGACGAGGATTTAAATTGTATTTCACCTTCTGCTCGGCAAATTCATTGCATCTGATACTTTTTTCTTAGCGTTGAATAAATCAAGCACATTACAGTCCAGGGTAGTTCGAATAAACATGTCGTCTACAAAAATATGAGCTTTTCTATTTGTTCAATTAATAAAAAGCCATTAATATATATTTTGCTGATGGAAGCTGAATTCCTCTAAGACACCTGCTTCCGCACGATAAAAATATAAAGAAAAGATTCATTTATGAATTTAAATTTGTGTCAGAAGGAATGTCTGAAATGGAATCAAGCATCAGTCAACGAATCTGATTTTTCTTTTTTCTTAGCGTTGAGTACATCAAAAACATTACAGTCCAGAGTGGTTCGAATAAGCATATCATCTACAAAAATATGAGCTTATCTCTCTGTTCAATTAATAAAACATTAATAATACATAGCATTGATTTATAACGCGACATATGCAAATTGCTGTATATTTGTGCAACGTACCTGATGTCCATCAAGCTATGCCAAAACACACGCTTATAAAAGAGAAAAATGGAAAGATAGAAAGGGGGGGAGAGAGAGAGAGAGAGAGAGAGGGGGGGGGAGAGAGAGAGAGAAGGACCGCAAGAAATAATAAAAAACGCATTGTTAAATATTGAACAATTTTTTATAAAACATAAACATTAACTCTTTAACATTATTTTTTAAAACAGAAACTTCAAATAACATCCTTGACATCCTTCGAACTGCAACAAAAATAACAAATATTATAAAATAATATTTATCAAGGAGCGCGTTTGCCCTCTTAAAAAAATAACACCGTTTATACTTACTATTATTAACCGCCGCCTCGCCTGCCGCCTCGGCCCCTCGCCCGATAGGGCCCTTGGCTCGCTAATCTTCTTAGCATGCGACCCAAAAATGCTTCAGCATAATTTTGCCGAGCCCTCCTCCCCGCTCTCGTTCCGCGGCGTTGATAATGTTCTGTAAAATGAAAAGTAAAAATAAATTAATGAGTAAAATAAATGCAAAATTGTATTTTTATAATTTAGCATACATGGTAAAACAGTTTCTGACAAGTGTGAGGTTGCAGCATGAGTCGAACGCGATTATTGCAATCACACAAGTTAAGAAAACGTTTTCCCAACAATTAATTTACAAAATTTTACTTCACAAGCACTGCGTTGACTGAGCATGACCTGGGGGCCTATCACGGTTCTCGGGTGAGCTTACTCACTTTTCACATTCTCATCTCACGGGACTTCGGTCACCCAATCACGGAACGGTCGAGTGAAAATGGAAGATCCCTAGGGCACTTCCGGCCAGTGATCTCACATTTTCACAGCCTCACCACCAGTAACGCCATTATTCAAAGTGAAAAGAAATATGAACGTCACAGAGAAGCAGAAAAGAATTTTATTAGATTATATGAAGGAGAACAGAGATTTTGCACGAGGCCGGTTACGCTATAGCAGCGAGAATAAAAAAATATTAGTGAGTATATTATAAATTTTAGTTAATAAGTATATATCGTACATACATCACGATTTTGTCGTCAATGCCGTAATATAGAAAAGGTTGTTTTTAAGTAAAAATGTGTTACAGATTGTAGTATATGAAATATTATTTTATATATATTTTAAATAAATAAGTCAATGTTCATACTAAAGTAATGTATTTTTATTTTCCTTTTCGTAAATTATTATATGTACAATTATTTTTTCATGACACCTGCATTGAAACAGCAAGTTTAGCCAGTCGAAACGAGCCAATTTCAGACCAATGTAATTGAGCGGGCAGAAACAGGACGTTTTCTACCCTCATCTGACATCGTCTTGTTTCGTCCCTTGTTACACAATATACAATTCTGCAAAATCACAATGGCATTTCATTTCGAAAATACATATTTATAATCCGCTCGCGAACTTCTTTCCCATTGACGATTGGTAGATCTTCATTTCCTCTTGAGAGTTCTAGATCTATTTCATCATAATACGGCTCTGGTTCTGGAAGTCTCCACTGAATAGCGATATTATGTAAAACGCAGGCAGCATTAACTATTCGAGCTGAAAATATAATGAGTCAATACTTACACACAACAATCAACAGAATAATCGGTATATTATACAGACAATACATTACCTGCAACTTCTGGTGCATAATGCATGGCTCTCTCTTTTCTGAGGCATCGCCATCTACCCTTCAAAACGCCTATGCATCGTTCCACACAGGAGCGAGCTCGGACATGATGTTGTGTGTATCTCGCGGAAGGTGTACCCTCTGGTTCACGCAGCTTCGGTGTCATCAAATAGGGTAATAATGGGTAGGCACTATCACCTAGAAAAAGCATATACATATAGTTTAATAGGCCACAGCTGAAATAAAAGTAAATACGTCAACTAAAAGTGCAGTTACCCAAGAGCCAAGCATCTCTTCGTCCTGCAGTATACATCTCTTGTAGGTGGTTTGATACAAGAGATGCTCTCCAAACTCTGGCATCGTGCGTTCTTCCACCATGGGCAGCATTCACAGTCAAAATTCTACCCCCGTAATCCGATACCTGTATAAATGTATATTTTTATATATTTTTTGTGGATTTTCCAAATGATGTAATACGTACAATAAGAACATTCAGCGAATGATATAATTTCCGGTTAATGTAGAGATGCTCTCTCTCAGCATTTGGTGGAACAATTGCTACATGAGTTCCATCTATTGCGCCAATAACGCCAGGAAATTGCGTGTGTGTCCAGAAACTAGAACGATATGATAAACTCTATTTAATGTGTAAGCTGTAATTCCTTAACACAGCAGTAAATAAATTTGCCCTTCTTAGATTATGATTATAGTTCATTATAAATTAAATTCATAAAACTAACCTTTCTTTAACATTTTGAATTTCAGCATCTCCAATTGGAAATTGAATCCAGTCAGGCATTAAATCATTCAATGCATTGACAACATTGCGTATAGTTTTGCAAACTGTTGACTGAGCCAAGCATGACAAATAGTCTTGACCAACTCGCTTTTGGTATGAACCAGAAGCTTATTAGTTCAAAGTACATAAAACCTATATCAAAAAAGTATTAGCATAATACATTTTATAATACATTGTAAAATGTAATTCATCATATCAGTTTGTCATATCTTAAGTCCAATACCTGTAATTCAACAGGAACTGCATGACGTCGTCTGACGTTGGGCAGTAGAGGTCGTAGGTCTTCAATGCGTACTCGTACTGCTTCCTTGGATAATCTTTGAAACATTGCAAACAATTTCATCAATGGAATATATAAATCCACTATTCGAGTATTCATCATTTTTAGTTTTTACTATAAGCATCACATCAAGAAAATATAACCTCCAAACGTATCGAAAATTGTTTACCTGTAAAGGCTGCGAAATTCACTTTCCGGTATCATAAATGGATTTGAGGCATCCCGTAATCTTCTACGTATTCTCAACATAGTATTATCACGATTTGGCATAAACAGTATCACCATTAAATTATCCATTTTATTAATTAACTTCTCCGTCAATCAAGTAATACTGCTATCATCTACGTACGCGTTATTTTCGAGGTAAGCAGCATCGATGTCACCTTTTCACGTGAAATTTTGTGTCGAATCTCCTCACGCGAGTAGTCTCGTATTTTCACGAGGTGAGATTGATCGTAATTTGGTGAGTCGCTCACATTCGTCATTTTCACCCAATCCGAGAACCGTGATAGACCCCCTGGATCGTGCCCAGATGACACAGTAATGCTCGTCAAGTAAAATTTCCCTAGTGGCTTTTCTGTTATGTCGCGGCCTAGTGATAAATAATCTCACTAGAATTGAGCGGCGAATTCAAATAAGGGATTAAAATGGAATCACGATTTCTGTCTCCAAATCAGAATTCAATGCTTTCAAATACTCAGTCTGTCATTAACGCATAAATAAGGTATATTCTAAACAATTCGGAGAAGGCTTTCTAGCCGTTACACGTGCATAAACATATGGGCTACAAAGAATGCAGGCATGGGCCATTTGTTTATTGCTATCCTAACAGAGTGAGTTTCTCAAGAACTTTCACTCTTGACAATAAATCAAGTCACTTGAGAGTATCGACGGGCTAGCGGAATGTTCGGTTAAGGGATGACGCTGTCCATGTGCTTCCCCAAATAAACTAAGGATAGGGTGTGCATGAGTCCTTTGTGCGTAAGACAAGGCCCTCGATCTTGGGCCCGGACAGCAAGGCGCCACACGCTGGGCCTCCACAAAGGGTGTACATACACATGAATGTGTATGAGTGCGGATGCATGCATGAGAAGTATGAAGGACTGTATCCCTTGGGATCCAGAAGACCAGTTCGATTTCTGGTCTTGAAGGGTATACTTCGAGTTCTATATCGTAGAGTCAATTAGCTAGATTCAGTTAAGATAGATTGATTTAGACTAAATCACGTTATAATTAAAGTAAATAAAGTTAGTTATAGTGCTCTCCAAAAGCACCTGCATTTTTATTTCTAAAGCCTTTATTCAGTTGAAATCCCATAACATCATCGTACCAGAAATCAACATATCTACAGAGGATTGAACACCGTTGGAGTGCTCATTAGAGCTTTGGTGGCTAACGAACCCACCTCGCCAGATTCACGCAGTCGAATCTGCCGCGAAAACGACAGTGGCGACGATCAGGACGTCACATTTCATTTGATGCAGCTTTTAATTATACTCGTTGATGGATTTTAAAACTAAAATATATTGACTGATGAAATTGAAAGCAGCATCAAATGAAAAATCACTTGTATTAAGAAAATGAAGACTTTTTACTTACGTTGTTCGTCCGCTGGAGGATTTTCCGGCTGTTTTTCTTGCCGGTTTTGTTGAGGTTGAACCGGCTCTGCGGGAGCCGCCACCGACTCTAAAAGTTTTGCCTCCATCTGAAATATAAAAAATACACATGAATTAATCGTTATAAAAAAAACATGCTTAAGAGCCGCAGTAGAATCTCGACGCCAAGTAATTTTGTATCGTCGGACGATGTTTACTTGATTGAGACGCTACTGCTCCTTTTATTTACCGCGACGTCGGCATTATATCTGCCTAAATATAATTTTAATTACTTACCTCGAAATCGTTTTCGCTTGGTTGCTCCATTTTGAAAAACAAAGAAGACGACGAAGGAAGAAACATAGATCTTTTTTTGTCTTCTATCTGGCTTTCAAAAACAGAAAAACTTTTGTGTTCGACACTCTTATTGGTTGTTGTGGTTGACACGAAATTCACGGGTACCTGATAGGCCTTTCGGAGACTGTGCTTCTTCCCATTCGGAAAGCAAAAGCTATGGATGACATAGCTAAAGTAGCTAAATATCTGAAATGCAAATACATCATGTCAATTACAATTTACAGCAATTATAGATATGGATTGTTAGAAATAAATTCAAATTTTTACCAGGATTAGGTTTATTAGAAAATCAAACCTACCGTAACGTCACGTATAACCTGTCACGTTCAGAAACGGGTTTTCTATAATTAGTGACTTGTCTCACTTCTTCCCTTTTTCTTCGCCGCAAATACAGCACAATTGTTAGTAATAAACGTCTTCTATGATCCATTTTATGACTTAAGGCTGCTGTCTGGCTGGTTTAGCTATATATATTCCGTGACGTCACAAGCGAGGAAACTTATTTTCCGTTATTCTCCTTCATTTCTAAATAATTTAGCAAAATCTTTGATGAGCCCGCTTCGTTATGCGATACGGCTGGCGGCTCTGCTCAATTTAGGTGCAAAAAATGTCTCAATTATGAGAAAAATGTACGTAAAGAAATCGTGGATTTCTGACCTGTCAAAACATCATGGGCGCCGCCATTACGGCCGTTCACTAAATCCCATTTTTCTGCGAATTAGGACACTCATCACACTTAAATCGAGCAGAGCCGCCTTGCTATGAACGATACAAAGCCGGCTGATCTAATAATTTTGTCAATAACTGTTTAACAAACGCAAAAAACGGCAAATTAGATTCGGCCCGTATTTTACTATCTTGAGAATCCAATAGATGGCGCTAGCTGTTCCTCGCCGTAGATCTCAGTAACGTGAGCGATTTGCGGGGCCCGTAGCATAGTACCGTTGTGTCAGAACTACACACACATATACTATATGCGTGTGTCAGACTACCACACATACAATATATGTGTGTAGCCAAGTTTGCTGGCGAAGAGCTAAGCCAGCCTAGACGCTTGGCTCGGCTCGCTATATATATATATATATATTCTTTACGCCACTATGCTTGTTAGCCGTTCACGAGATAGCTATTTAAAAAATAATAGTACAGACTTTACAGTTTGCAGAAAATATTGGTATCAAGCTGAAAAAGTTGTATTTATTTGTTATTAACAATTTAATTGTTTAAACGAAGAACCTTGGTTGATAAGGTTATATTTTATGCTTTTCAATGTAAGAACATTTAACGCCTAATACGAGATTCGTATAACTAGTCAGTCACTTGTTAGTTTAGACAATTAAATTGTGAATAACAAATTAAATATAACTTTTTCAGCTTAGTCCCAAAACTTTCTACAATCTGTACGCATTATATTATTATTTTTTTAATAATTAGCATATGGACCTTTGCTATGCTGGCATAGCTGTCGCAAATACTAATATGCAAGCGTAATGGATTCCATGGTTTTTTGAATGGATTATTAGAATATTTCTTACCGATTAATAATAAGAGTAATCTTCGAGCGTTGTATGCTACTCCAACCGGTGCCCCAATGAAGACCAGTCACAAATATTACTACCAAGTTCAAGGCCAGTTACACATAACACGAAGGAATTTCTGCCTGTTTGCGCTGTGGACTCCGAAGGGAATAAAGATTGAACGCATTCAAAGAAATGACGTTTTCTGGATGGAGAAAATGGAGCCTTTTCTTAAAAGGTTTTATGAGAAGTGCCTGCTGCCAGAGATAGTGGATCCAAGGGGCGTAAGGAATATGCCTATTCGGGAGCCCGACTACATCTTGGCTGCCCAGAAACGAAAAAGGACTAATGACGAACCAAGCCAGCAAAACAAGAAGCCGCAAAGAGTACTTCAAGAGATACAAATGTCACAGTAGAAGGCAACGGGATTTTCTCATATAGCTAAAGAAAAACAGAGATCTTCTGGTTCCCTAAACTGGAACAGCAGGAATCCCGTTCATGTGCATTCTCATCAATTAAAGTATGTATAACGAAAGATAATTAATTAATCACTCAACGTTGGCTCAATCTAATTATGTATTCCACTGAATTTTAAGAATTGCACAACAAGGGACATACAATGAAGTACGTGTCGATGATGAAGCCAATAAATTATCCAACGAGAAGAGGATACGAATTCATTGTACAATGAATCAACCGCGTTGTTCTGCAGAGAAGAACTTGGTGATAATCCTCATTATGTCTCCCAAATATATGATTGGGATTGAAGGTTCCACGAAAAAATATGCTACAATCAGAGGTTTGTAATTTTCGGAGAGAACAGCGATGTGACTTTTTTGTTCACGAAGTACATGGATATAACACACAGCAAGTGGAAAATAAATCTTGCAGATTGAAGGTCAGTAGTTTCCATGTAGAAAATATACATTGCAGTCATCTTTTGGTTCAAAGAAGAACATATATATAAAGCACATTCGTCTCAAAATGTATATACCGCCTTCCAATTTTATAATTGGAATTGGAGGAAAACCAATGGAGGTTATGGTTAGTGATTTAATTTTGTAAAAGTCCAGAACGTATTCACATCTTCCAGTCCCCTACATGCATGAGTGGGGTTGACTGTGCAAGATTAGTTCATCATCGTCGTCGATAAGTTTTTCACATGATAAACTGCGACAAGACCTGTCCACCAAATGCATGGTTGGAGTTGACAGCTTGTAGAATGTAAATCTAACAATTAGGTTTGAGCAGTTTCCAAAGCGAGAAACTTTATTCGTGTCCCCCAAAGTGTAACTGGGGTTGACAGTGTTCAAATAAGTAGACTTTGTGCAATTAACAATATAGAAATGGTAACAGTAGAGCTAATAGTTGAACTTATACTATGATCGTTAGCACCGCTTCGCATGTTTGGGGTCAACGTAGTTAACGTACTAGACTGTAAATATCATATGATTTATACAAAAATACCAACTTTATCAAATCATCATTTTTCAAATGCACTAGGAGACACCCTTACCTACCTCATTTGAAGCAAGTACAAGGTAAGCCTAGGGTCAGTACTGGCAACAAAGCACTATTCCCCTTGCCTGGTGTCAGATATAATGCAATCTGTATAGAGATCATTTTGCACATACTCTAATATTAGGCAATATTATATACCATCAGCTAACATTTATTATTTTTGTATTGTCATATGTCATGTACTATGATTGTACGCATCTATACCAATATTATGATGTGTATTATTTTCCAGAAACAAGGTTTTCAAATAAAGATACATTTTATAATACTTCAATAATTTTTTTTACTGAAATTTAATTATATAACATATCATTGTAATGACATGTAAGTATTGTAATTTACCGGTAAGATTAAATAACATGTCATTCTGAATAAAATATTGCTTGTAAAATAATGCGTTAATAAATTTGACGTTTCAATAGTTGTTTTTTTATATCTACCACATATTTTAAAAAAATTATTTAATTGTCTTTATTATAAAAACAACATGATAAGGAAAGTAATGGGGTCAAAGTACTGAACGCACACAATAAAATCAAAAAAAAAATTTCTTGAAAATTTTGGGAGGTGTCTGGCACCCTTTGCGAAGGAACCCCCAAATACTGCAGCTATGACGCCCCTGTCAGAGCTTCGTACTTTCGCCACCAGTCAACGCTCGAGTCAACACCGAAATTTTTTCCAGCCAGACAGCAGCCTTAACGCGCCATCAAAATTTAATATCACGACCAATCACAATATGCCTGTGCGTATATACGTTGGAAAGAGGTACAACTCTGTTGTAAAGTTTCAAGATTCCGCTGCTCGCTTCCCGCTTCCCGCTGCTTCCGGTCTGAATGAGCCCTATGTTACCCGGTCGAATGTCATCAAAAAACAAAACAGAGACGCGGTAGGGTTTCGACAAGCAGTATTGACAGAAGATTTATTGGCCTATTTATTCAGTGTTCGAGAGGCGCAAATCATTGTGTGTATAAAGAGTGTGCCGAGTGTAAAGTGTCGGTGAAAGTGCAAAGATATATTGGTGCAATATAAGTGGCATTAGACATATTTTTTTCTTGGTTCGCTGCGGTGAGTAAAAAAAGTCATGTCATTTTGCTATTTCTCAGTAAGAAAACGTGCTGCATGACGTATTAGCAAAAAATGTGAATTCTGCGACCGCATTAAGTTAAAATCTAACGGGGATTCATGCGTTCAAGCATACTATGTTGTCAGATATTAGCTTAACCAATCTGGTTAATATAATTTTTTTTTATTATTTATTGCAGATTGAACGACTACGGGATACACCAGCGATTTTTTTTTCTTTTTTGTTTTTAAAGAGTAATTTACTTAAGAGTTTCAAACTCACTGGCGGCTCAAAGCGCCTGGCATTCTGTTCGATTTAGAACACCTGTGAGTTCAAAACTCACTGGCAGCTCACAGCGCCTGGCAGCTTCTAGCGCCTATACCAGAGCCCTAGAGGCTAAAAAAATTAATAAATAAAATACGATAATACGTCTTAGTATGATGGCAGCATTGAAGCAGGAATTAGACCAGAAGAATGTTATTGCTACAGGTCATCGACTAAACGACGATCACATTGATGACTTTGGACGTTTGTTAACCGCAAATTCAGACTTCTTGCAACCATCTGAGACATGGAATATTTATTTTCCGCACCTAATAAACCCTATACCGCAGGACCGAAAACATATTCAGTTATTATATAGCTCGAGTGATCTTACTGACCGACGTGCACCTGGTGGTCATTGGGTCTGCAGTTATTATGATAAAAAAAAACTGTTCATTTATGATTCCCTCAGGGCTCCGACGAAACGATTGCATGAACATCACAGATTGGTTCTTGAGAAACTATACCCACATCTCGATCTCAATGTTAAATCGGTAGTCGTATTTCCACTCGTCGATCAGCAGCCAAATGATAAAGATTGCGGCGTATATGCAATCGCATTTGCTGTAACGATTTTGTTTGGTTTAAAGCCGGAGAACGTTAGATATGACAGTACACAGATGCGTCGTCATTTGTTGGAGATGTTTGAATCCAAAAGAATCGAGCATTTCCCTCGACGATCAACAGACAAAAACATCGTACCAACGTTGAAAGTTGCAATCAACAGGCGAAAGCAGAACACGAATCGAGCTCTGTCGAGAGCAAAAAGTGAGAACCGAGAAACAGGATCTACTTCAGCAACAGACGATACTGACAGTTTCCTGACGGTCACGTCACAACAAAAGATGTCACGCCCTGAAGATTGTGGCAAAGACAATAGTAACAGTAAAAAGAGGGGAGGAGTTTTTACTGACACTGCTGTAGCATTCGCAAACAGAAATCGATTTTCGATTCTAAATGAGCTTGACGAGAACGCTAACGATTCGAAAAGCACACTCGAACAAAGAGTAAACGGTGTAAACGCAAGCACAAGTGAAAAAAAAAGAACGGCCAGTCCTAAAAGTAATCATACTAATAAAGTTATCGTCGTTGATGGCGCTAGTACATTGAACAAAATACATATACAGCAAGTCTCTGGTAATGAATTACAAGAAAATGTTGGAGATCGCAAATCAACCAAAAACAGAACGTTCATTCCGAAACAGGCTTCCCACAGTGTTCGACAGGTGCAAATGATCGCCGCTAGTCGACAGTTGAACGATGGTCATATTAATGAATTCGGAACGTTGTTAGCAACATTTTCCGAATACAAACCAGTATGTACATACAGATTTCAACAACTTCATGAAGTACCACAAGTTTTACCGTATAAAAAGCACATTCAGATATTGTACTGCAGTGTCAAATACGATGGCTTCGTAAATAATCATTGGATATGCAGCTATTATAAAGAAGGGAAAATATACATTTACGACTGCATGCGATTTAATAAGTTGTATGAGTTTCATGAGAAGTTTCTTCATGCATTACATCCATATGTCGATTTACAAGACCGCGAATCAGTACTTTTTCCACCAGTCGAGAAAATATCTAATATTCTTAATAGTGGAGTGTATGCGATCGCTTATGCTGTATGCCTTATGAAAGAGTTGCAACCAGAGCATATAAGATTCGACGAGACAAAGATGCATAGCCACTTGATTAATATGTTTCAGACCAACACGATTGAACAGTTTCCGTTTCAGTTTATTGAAATAAATGCAAAAAATTCATCGCAAATGGCAGAGTGTCAATCTAAGCATACAGACCATAAGACAAATCATCAACCAGCTGTGCAGTCTGAGAAATGCAAAAAACGAAAACTTAGTTCTGAAAGTGGTAAAAAAAGTAAAATATTAATACTTAATGATGACATTGTAGCTGTTGATGATGGCATTGTTAATAAATCATCACTTATAGAGCGCATAGTTGTAACTAATACATCTGCTAATATCGAAGTGTCTTGTGTTCGCCAGATACAAATTATAGATTCTGGACAAAGGTTAAATGATGATCACATTAACGAATTTGGAGATCTCTTAAGAATGTGTTCCGACTATGACCCAGCGCAAACGTACTGGCTTCAACGGCCTGAAAAGATACCTCGCATTTCACCGGTGAAAAGACATATTCAGATATTATTTAGCTGTGTTTGTAACGACAATAATCACAACGATTGCAAAGGAGGACATTGGATCTGTAGTTATTATGACACGGAAAAAATATACATTTACGATTCTATGAAGATGAACAAGTTGCACAAGCATCACATTATCTTTTTGAAAAAACTACATCCACACATTGATTTAACTGATAATCATTTGGTTGTATTTCCACCGGTTGACCAGCAGCAAAATGCCGTTGATTGTGGTGTATACGCAATAGCTTTTGCTGTATCGCTATTCTGTAGAATACAGCCAGAGACTGTAAGATACGACGAAACAAAAATGCGTCTCCATTTGTTGAACATACTACAACAAAAAATAATTTATCATTTTCCACGTAAAGAGACTGATTCTGACGTAGCACATACTTCACCAGTTTTACAGTCCAGTTCCATGAGCGTGTTCAAACAAAGTATTCGAAATTCATACTCAGATAGTTTCGACGCTAATGATAAAGATATATCAAGTTCAATTTCTAATAGCATTGATGTGGAACGGGACAGGCAGTACAAAAAACAGCTTGTAGACAATTTACACGATTTACATATTGAACATCAAATCGTAAATGTTGATGTTGCTCCTTCGAATGAAAATAAGAGCCACGGCGCTAACAAGAACTGCAATGTCACTGATACGATAATGGCCAATGGCAATAGGAAAATTATTTCAAAACCGAAAGTTCATTACAACGTAAATAAACTTAAGAATCGTACAAAAACCAAAATGAACGTAATAACGAAAATTAAAAAGAAATACAGGAAATTAAATAATAACTGTGTAAAAACAAAGTATACTGCAGAAAAATATATCCGCGATATATCGGGAAAATTACCAGGCGACATATCGTCGCCTATTTCGCCTATTACAAGCAGGTTGAGGGCCAAGTGCATTGTCAAATGGTGTTTTCATGTGAGGGAAACGCTCGTTTCTGGATTAAAAAAAGTATTTAAGGATATCAAAGAAAAGTCCGAAGTGTGTCTGTCGAGATTAGCGGATAATGCAACGTTTAATATCAGTGATAACGTCGAAGCATTATGTGGACAACGCAGACATGTTGGTTCTGCCGAAGCGTACTATGCAGAAACTGCTTATTATCCAGTGAATAGTACTGAACTTATTGTCATGAATTCTGAAGGTATAGCCACGAATATTTTGCCCTTATTAGTAAATGAGAAAAAAACAAAAACAAAGTCTTGGACTTGTAGCGATCTCTGTAAGACAAATGATCCTGAGGTTATAAATGATTTAAAGAATTTTCTTCAAAAACTATCGAATTGCACATTGCGAATGTTAAATAGATTCTTATGCCGTGTATATACGTGCACGAATAAAATCAACGCTAATAAATTTGGCCATTCTCATGGTTGTTATATAAACTCCAAATCATGCAAGTCCGAATTTTTATCAATGGAAATTTTGGCCCCTCATTTTCCAAAAATACGATATATTAAAAGACTATTTTACAGTCTAGTGAATTTTAATAAAGAATTGTGCGATATAGATGAAGCTTTGAACAGCAATGATGTTATCAAACTCTGCCACATTTCTGATCAAGCTCAAAAGAAAGCTCAAATTTGTAATAAATCGAAGACAGTAGAAATTAATTTGAATGAAGATGAGATACAAACTGTGTATAGCCATGCTTTTAGAGCTTACACAAAACGAATGATTGATACCCCACGTTTCAAATGTATTTCTTGTGAAAAGTTGTGTTGTCAGAAGAGCGGCAGTTTTATTGAAATTTCTAAAACCATGCTCGAACCGATTTGGACCAGCTTCATGGAATATCTTGCAAAACGCCTTCCCAAACCCAATGAATATAACTTTCTGTGTCGATACTGCCGAGATAAATTTCATCAAGATACATTGCCTCCAATATGTATTCTTAACAGTCTTGATGTTCCAGCGGTTCCATATGAAATAACGTGTCTAAATGCTTTCGAACGTATATTAATACAAAGAGTCAAAGCGTTTCAAACGGTTAAAAAATTACAACCTGTTTCGAAGACAAATATGCCTCACAGGCACAGAGTTCCAAAAGTCGTAGGTAGAACTTTTCATTTGCCGTTACCTTTAGAAGAAACGATAAAAAAAGTATGTCCCCGAACTGAAGCAATTAACCCTAATCATGAATTATATATATTAGTTCGTGGTATACCAACAAAATCGAAGATAGTATGGGAACGATTGGTGGATTTAAAGAAAGTATGGAAAGCTTTAAAATGGTTGAAATCTAATAATCCGCATTACTATGAAGTAAAGTTGCCATTATCTCATGAAGGTTTATTACCCGATGAATTACCGGAAGTCGAATTTCAAGACCTGACTCAACTCCAATCTGACTCAGTTGTTCAAAGCACGAGGCATTGCACAATTCCTGATAAAGAGGATAATAAGTCTATTCTCGATATTAATGAACAAAAGAAAGCTGCACTGTTGACACAAATGTCGCAATCCGACTTATATTATGAACAGTTTACGATATATCCGATACACGAAAAAAGGGTTAACGCGACTGCAACAGAGCTCTATCAAATGCTGAAGGTTAACGATGTTCCCCTTGATAGACGTTTTAAAGCTTTAGATACAATGTGTTTTCCTGATTTATATCCTCATGGGAACAACGGGCAGCATGCTGAAAGAACAGTACGTCTTACTGATTATGAATTCATAAAAGCAAAGTTAATGTCTGCACATTCTCAGTTTCGTATGAATATGCAATATATCTTTTATTTGTTGAACGACAGCAATATACGACAAATAAGTGCAGGAATTTACCATAAGATGAATGTAACCAATCCCCGTGAAAAATATACTGCTGCAAGTTACTTAGAAAGCCTTTCTAAGAATGAACTTGAATCCAATTTAAGTATAATTTTCGCCAGATTGCGTAATTCGGAACAATATTGGAGAATTCCTAGAAATAACGTAAGATGCATGACGCGTCATTATGGTCCTGCTACATGGTTCTTAACAATCAGTCCCAGTGAGTGGGAGTGGTCCGACCTCATAGAATATCTCCGTGATATACATAAAATTCCAGAGAATATAAATGCTGATAACAACGAACTTATTGCACTTGATCCAGTTTCGGTTTCTAGATTTGTCGAGATAAAGTTCAAAGCTGTGCTTGACTTTATTTTGTCACCTAACAATCCTATCGGTGAAGTTGACCACTACTTTTATCGGCGAGAGTACCAAACTAGGGGTGCACAACACTTTCATATTTTGATTTGGATCAAAGATGCACCAATAATCGGCAAATCTACGACGGACTAAATAGCTTCATTTATATTAAAGTATGTGACATGCAGGATGCCAGATAAAAATGTTTCCCCACAATTATATCGACGTGTTAATGCTTATCAGCGGCACCGTCATAATGGTTATTGTTTACGATCTAAGAAAACCAAAACCGGTTTTACACGACGGTGCAAGTTCGGCCATCCGCGACCACTCACAGAGACAATTAAAATTAGAGATGTGGCTGTGTCAATTGCAGGCAGAAGACGATTGAAAACAAGAAGCAGGCTTTATGATTTGCCCCGCGCATCAAATGAAGCCTCAATTAATGATTACAATCCAGCTATTCTTTGTATCTGGGAAGGAAATATGGATATGCAATTCATTGGTGAATTATCGACAATTTTAACTGCGTATGTAACCAAGTATCAAACTAAAGCGGAGAAGTCTAATGCAACAGACGCATTTAAAGTGCAAGATTCAACAAAATCCGTGCAATTCTGTCTTTGGAATATAGGTATGCGAATGTTGAATCATAGAGAATGCGGTGCTCTTGAAGCTGCTGATACTCTTTTGGGTATGTCGCTGCATGGAACTGACCCGTGGACCACTATAAAGTGGCTCGATGTCAATAAAATTAGAAGTCGAAAATTAAAAACTCGGAAAGAAATTGAATCGTTGGACGAACAATCGACAGATCTATTTTGTCCAGCGTTGATCGACACTTACTATCCTGCGAGGCCTGAAAGTCTAAGTTCTTTGAGTCTCTATAATTTTGCGAAATTCTACGATATTACAAAAACCATGCCTAAACGGTGTTTAGAAGTGCATAAAATTAGTGAATCCACGTATTTAAAGAGGAGACTTCGACCCTGTCTTATTAATCACTATGTGTACAACCCACATACACAGCCTGAAAATTACTATTTTTCATTACTTTTATTGTTTAAGCCGTGGAGGAATACCGATGTACTGAGGAATGAGTACGATACATATGGCGAGGCATTTTACTCTTTGAAATCACAGTTAGAAGATGCTCATCGTTATCACGAACAATTAACAGAGATACAACGAGGAATAGATTATGTGAATGAACAAGTTGAGAAAAAATTACTAGAAGATCCAAAAGAAAGTATAAATTCTGGCGCGGATGAATTATTAGAATGTGTACCCAGAGATGTAGAAGATGCAGTGAAAGACGTAAAAGCTATGGCTGACAAATTAGATCTAGAGCATCTTACTCAAATGATTGCAGAATTAAATATTGATCAGAAACGAGTGTTTGATAAAGTTACTACTACCATTACTTCTGAGGCTGATATTGTTCGATTATACGTTAGTGGAGAGGGAGGTACTGGTAAAAGTTTCTTAATAAAAACATTAAGATGTTGGGCTAAAAAAATTCTTGGGAAAGATACAGCGGTAACTGCGCCAACTGGAATTGCAGCGTTTAACATCGATGGGTTGACGATTCATCGTCTATTTCAATTGCCGGTTGAGCATGGTCGCACAGCCAAATACCGAGAACTTTCAGACGGAGCCCTGAAATTATTGCGTGATGAAATGAAACATACTACGTTAATAATCATCGACGAAGTTTCAATGATTTCTAATGTTACATTTATGTACATTCACCTGCGGTTAACTGAAATATTTAACAGTGGGGAATTAGAGGACGGTTGGTTTGGTCGAAAACACATCCTCCTCTTTGGCGATTTATTACAACTTCCGCCTGTGCACGAAGAACCTCCTTTTGTTATGTTATCAAATAGACGAGTTGAGAAATTGATAGGAGCATTAGGATCCGTTGATCTGTGGTCAGCACTTTTCAATTATGACGAATTAACAATTAACATGCGACAAAAGGGTGATCTATCGTATAGAGATTTGTTATCCCGAATTCGAATGGGAGTAGTCAACACTTCTGATACAAAAGTCTTGGAGACACGAAAGATGCAGTTCGTCGAAAGAACTGTCGACGGTCGATTGCGCGAACTATGCGACTACATGGATAAGTTGCCGTCGGATACTGTTTGCTTACTTCCTACTTGTGCCCAGTGTGACGACTTAAATGCTGTAATGTTATCACGCATTCCTTTACAAGAAATAAAGCTTGTTGCTCGAGATACAGTAGACTGTGTATCTTACATGAAGAAAAAAGTTTCAAAAATGTTGCTCAGCGACGAGGAAGATAGTTCACGGACAGCTGGATTGGCAAAGGTCATAACTGTAAAAATGGGCGCTCACATTATGATAAGGAGAAATATTGATGTCAGTTTAGGTCTTGTCAATGGGGCAATCGCTAAAATTGTGTCGTTCAGACGAGCTATTGATACAAACGATTTCGAAGGTATTAAAATTGTACTGCCGTCCGGAGTAGAATATACGTTGGAACGTTTGAGTGTCAAATTCGAAATAATGGATGGCGCATTTGTTATAAGAAAACAATTCCCCATATGCCTTAGCTATGGCATAACCATCCACAAAAGTCAAGGTTTAAGCTTAAAGAATGCCCTTGTAGAGGCAGGCAATTCTACATTTAGTTGTGGACAAACTTATGTTGCGTTTTCACGAGTAACAACATTGCAAGGATTACATCTTATCAATTATGATCCAGCCGCTGTAAAAGCAAATGAAAAATCCATAACGGAATACAATAGATTACGAAGAAAGTACAGACCTGACCTTGCGACTATTGATACTGTCAAAACTCGTGGTCCTAAGATAGGGGATTCTGTTTGGGCTGTACATAAAAACATCTTAAATTGCCAAGAAAAAAGTGATGATAATGAACCTCTTCCATTTTACAAAAGAGTAAGAGGGCTACCTAATATTGATGGTGTATCGAGTTACGTTAATAGTGTCTTGCAGTGTATAATACATTGTTCATCGATTAGAGACGCGATCCTTGATGGTAAGATAATGGATGCCTCGAAAACTTTTATTGAGACATATATGTCAAATAATGAAGTTGTCATCGATACATTTGCAATACGAGAATTGGCAAGTGACAAGGATATAATCGATTTTACTGGTAACTGTCAACATGACGTTATTTCATTTATCCATTATCTTTGTGAAAAGGTATCTGCTGTTCGCAGCGTCGTAGAACATAAACTTACCAAAAAACAATGGTGCTCCTCTTGCGGTTATAAATGGAATTTTACCGAGTCATCAAATATTATTCTCTCATTTGAGTTACCTACAGGTTCAAAAAAAAAATCACTAACTTTGCAGGATATATTCAATTATAATACATCAAAGTGGAAGAGTTCCCATGCATCTTGTGAGGAATGCGGCGACGTATCTTTGCTCGAAACTGCAATAGTAGAATTGACAAGGCAAGTATTGGTTGTTAAGTTAGAAATATTTGAATTTAGAGAAGGGAAGCTGATGAAAAAAAATATCAAAATTAAAGCTGTACCCACATCTTCGGTGAAAGTCAACGATCATAATTATAAAGTTACGAGCGTAATATTCCATCATGGTGACGATGAAAATAAGGATATACGTTATACAACGATGGTGCGAGGCAAAGGCACTGCTTGGATATTCGTCGACGATACAACAGTTGAACAGCGTAATTGGCCTCGCAATTCTAAAGATGCATATTTATTATGTTTAGAACGAGATAGCGCAAATTGTAGAAAAAGAGCTTGAATATTCTTTCTTCATCTGCATAGTATACAATGCTATCATAATGAGAAATAACGCTGCATAAAATTCTTTTACGCGTCTCTTGATTTTATCATCCCAGCGCCTATAACCAGGCTGCTCAAGCGTTTTGGCTGCTATCTCATCAAATGTTATTTTAAACCATAGTTACAATTAATCCCCGTAACCCGTGCTCAACCCCACCACTTACTTCTTGATCGAGAAAAAAAATTTCAAACGATATATAGAAATTACAATTAATTTGTTTTGTGTCAGCTGTTTCAAATATTAGACGAAGTATTTTGTAAAATTTTTACCGCAATCTGTGTCTCTTGTTATACTTTTAGTAGTGTCTACTCATCTTTATTTTTACTGTTTACTGTGAATTAACTTTTTTAATCATCACTGAGATATATGTAGAATAAGTTTGTTTAATTTTTTCATGATGTTCTTACTTTCAAAAAGATATCAAATAACACCAAAAATGTTTTTTCAAAACAAAAAGGTTACGCCAAGTATTAAAAGAGTAGTCATTCTATAAAAAATAAATCCTTGCTAAAAAAAAACCCTGATACCTAACAAAAATATAAAATCAAATCCAATAAATTAGCCAAGCAAAAATCCTGTGGTGTACTGGTATGTGTGAGGCACGGCCCGGCGAGAGGGCACGACAAATGTAAGAGCGTGCGAACGAGTCAGTCGTTGAATTCGAGGCTGAAGCACACACGGTCTCCGTAAATCGGAGGAAATAAAGGCTTTTGGTTGTGGTCAAGGGAGCCGATTTGTTCGCAGGTTTCTTAAGACCTTTCCCGTACATTACAATCTCCTAGGTAGATGCTTAATAGACGTACATGTTTCTCTACAAAAAACTTGGTGTGCCCGCGACTAGCTCCAATATATGGTCCATTGAAGTAAGGACGGCAAAAAATTCACAGCTTTGCTGACGATAGCTTTAGGGTGTGTTCCGTAACACACTGTAAGCACTGGCAGTACTGTAAAATGTGTTCCGAAATACGTTGCAGCATACTAGTTTTAGTAGCGCGAAATTATTATTTCAATGTGTTGTGCCTCGTAGGAGGCTAAGCTCCATGCTGCGGTTACTACGGCCCCAGAGGTGAGGCAGATTCATACTTATAAAATGGCGGCATCCATGGTAGAAATAGCGTTAATCGAACGCACAGACGAATATTGAATATAAAATTATCTTCTGCTATTATTTAAAATAAAAAAATCTATATAGTATGCCAAGCCATTTAATGACCGACACCTCGTAACTAATTTTTCCACCATGATTCATGTACTTACTATACCGTTCCGTTTTACTGTGCTACCAGTGCTTCATACTACGTCACATCATATCGGAACACTTTCACAGCATACTTTATCAGCGCCATACTGTAAGTGCTTACAGTGCGTTACGGAACACACCCTTATTAGTAACACAACGGCACGAGCCGAAGCCAAAGTGACTGGAACATCTCTTGGTTTGAGGAGGCAGCCATAAGAAGAGCAAGGAAGGCTTCCAAAATGAATGCATTTCATGACAGCGCGCGAGAACAAAGTTTACTTTATCGCACTAGTGCGAGAAGAAAGCACGAGTGCGATAATGTAAAATTGGGCCAATTTGCGCATGCGCAGCATTTTTATCGTATCCATAGTTATAAAGCGCCACTTTCGCCACACTTCGGAGGCACGAAAAGTAGTGTTTTTCACGCATGAGTTACATAAAATAAAATATGCAATACCGGATAAGCCGACATTTTCCGGATATACGTCAAAGTAATGTACACCGACCAAAACAATTATACGTGCTATGCTTGAAATTGCTTTCTCCCGTTCTTACTTCAATGGACCATATATTGGAGCTAGTCGCGGGCACACCAAGTTTTTTGTAGAGAAACATGTACGTCTATTAAGCATCTACCTAGGAGATTGTAATGTACGGGAAAGGTCTTAAGAAACCTGCGAACAAATCGGCTCCCTTGACCACAACCAAAAGCCTTTATTTCCTCCGATTTACGGAGACCGTGTGTGCTTCAGCCTCGAATTCAACGACTGACTCGTTCGCACGCTCTTACATTTGTCGTGCCCTCTCGCCGGGCCGTGCCTCACACATACCAGTACACCACAGGATTTTTGCTTGGCTAATTTATTGGATTTGATTTAATATTTTTGTTAGGTATCAAGAGATTTTTTTAGCAAGGATTTATTTTTTATAGAATGACTACTCTTTTAATACTTGGCGTAACCTTTTTGTTTTGAAAAAACATTTTTGGTGTTATATTCTTTAATCTGTTAATCCCATTTGCAAAAGTACATTTTTTTTTGTAAAAAGAAAATGCTCTCCATAGAGGGGTCTCGAACCACAGACCTCCAGATTCGTAACCGGGTGCACTAGCCAGACACCAGAAACATCTATTGGTTTTACTTATTTCGGAAGTTGTATTTCTGTAGTTTGATCGTTTATTCAACTGCTTACTATTGTCGTTTCGCTTACTTTACATATAAGACACCCTTCTCCACGGGGACGAACAATTATTACAGACAGAGATAATGCTCATTTCCATATTTGCTTCTCAAGATTATTGATTCCAGGTAATGAAGTGAGCTAATTATTTTCTCATAGTAAGTCTTATTGAGTTTACACTTGGGGCTGGAACTGAAGATTGCAAATAAAAAAGTATTTACAAGATTATAAGAACCAGCGGCAGCAGTAACAGCAATAGCAGACCCCTCAGGGAGAGAGGACCCGCAATCGCTCAAGTCGCCGGTCGCGCGGCACGAGCGGGCGTTTAAAATATTAGTCGATTCTGTCATAGATCAAATTTAAAAAAAATATATATTGTAACGACGAATCGCACAAATAAAGGCACCGCTAGAAATAACTAGAATATTACTGGGCGCCAGGTATATCAAGAGATACACCGCTGTCTCCAGAGGATACCCCGGCCAGCTCTTGTGCGGTGGGGTCCTGGGTCTGGGAGACAATAACGAAACCTGAAAATTAATAACAACCAGACAACACAAACGGGGCTCTAATAAATCAAACAGAGCTGAGGTTTCGTTTAACAATACGGGACCACAAACGGGCCCGATTTATTTAACACAAAACAATAAAAGATAACGGAAGAGATAACATTTAAAATATACAAATTAGATAGTGAATAGGTGCAAGTACAGAACGCGGTATGGAATCACCGCTCCAAATTAATAAACGTTACTAGGGACAACGGTCCCTTCGAAAATGCAGTAACCGCAACAACACAAATAATAATTCCCTTACGGATTAACTGAGTCTAAATTCCTTGCTAGAAAACCGGACACTTCCGGCAACAATACTTGCGCTCGACAATACGCGCGCAACGAAGCTAAACCGTAATATTTACCCAAACAGCTGACGCGTGGCCTAGTGCCTGGCTCGTCGGCCTCACAATATTTACAATTTGTCGCTCGGTAATTCTAACGGTCCCTGACCTACCGAATACGTAGATTCCCCGTTAGGAATGTCACGGTTTCACGAACCATCACGTGCATGTATCCTATCCCGTTTCGAAGATTTCCGTGATCCAGATCGGCTCTGGAGCCCTACGTGTCGACTGAAAATATCAGCCCGACCCTACGCACTCTTCGACCTGTCTTTACGAATATCCCCGGGAGAATTACGCGCCACGGCGCGGTACGTACGGTACACGACGCAAACCCGAAGCGATTACGCGTAGCGTGGACTGAAGAAGGTTACTTAACATGCCGATATTCCAAACATGCACTACGAATATTCTAAAACACAACTATGAACTCAATTTTGAGGCGAGACCTCGGACTCTCCAGATCGTCACCGATTGGCCACGAGTTGATCTCAGCGATCTAGTCAGCGGAAGGCGACACGTGCTATCTGGATCCAAGATCCAGTAGCTAACTCTATTGTCCAGTAAATCTCGCTCAATTACAAATTTAGAAAGCTCGGTAGCGTCACTCACCCATTATCGCCCTCAACTCCTCGTTCGCCTCTCCTCGATCCATTCTCTCGTCCGCTCGTTCTTTCTCTCTCTTTCTTACTCGCACTTGCTCGTTCTCTCACTATCACTCTCGCTACCTCCCTGCAGCCCTTACTCACACTATCGGAAACGACAACAACTTTTGGTAACGCACTCCTCACCTAAGCGTAGCTACACCGCAAGTGACGCTACTCGATCGCTCGCCCGCTAACGTGCCCTAGTGGCGCGGAGGAACATTACCCTTGGGCCCAATCAAATTTGCGCTAGCCCCTACGCGGCCGAGTTCGCCCGCGATCTTCAATTGTTTAGGTGCTCCTAGAAAAATAGATCCGCGCATCTTCTTCTCTTCTGAGCGATTGCAGTGTCTTTTCTCGGTGCGGGAATCTCATCCGCACCCTATCCCTCGATGTACGGCCTCAAGCCGCCACTGCAACCCTCGGATGCTGCTGGAATCTTCCCTCTTCTCGCGGCGTCCTTTCGCGTAGGTGGCCTCGCTCAGTGGTGCTCTGCGGTCGCGCTGGCCCTCCTCCTGCTGGCTACGTCACGCCAGTGCTGCTGGTCGCACTGGTTGGGCCCCTTTTCTGTAGTCAGGGCCGTTGCTGCTTCATATTTTTCTCCGATCGGTTCCCTTACGGGACCGATCACCGCTAGTAACATTCGAAAAGACAGACCCCCAAGGGAATTAATAAACATTCTACACGCTAATTCCAGTCCACGCTCGACGCAAACGTTATGTTGCCTTGCGGGCCTCACGGTGTAGCTCCTATTTCGCCTTTCTCCTCTCCCTTTTGTGACGTGCACAAAGTGCCACGTCACAATATATAAACTTAAAAAAAAGTTTGAGCAACCTAGAATGGTTAAAAGAGAGGAACCTTGAACAATTTTTGTAGTAAAATGAAAAAAAAGATGAAAAAAGAGTTCTTCATGGGGGATCGAACCAGTAACCAGCAGCGTTCGGTTGGACGGAAGACCTTGCTGCACCGCGTGTTTCTCGAGAACGGTTTATGAGGGGCGGCAACTTTCTCCCCACCACCGAGCAATCCATTCTTTTCGCTGACTGCAATATCGGCTGGAACGATGATCATGGCCCGCGCGGCTACGCGAAATCTGTAACATCGACAGAGGCGATGAACACGAAATCCTACTCCCGAGCTCGCCGCTACGATTTAGCGCCATGCTTTTGGTATCGCCTAAAACCGGAGCGTTGTGCATCTCCCCACTCATCTCTGGCCCTCTTGAAGCTCGATTTTGTTGGAGATAGGGGTTAGTTCCTATCCCCAATGGGTAGAGGCGCTGGCAGCACCGCTGGCTCTGTGTGGTACATCCGTTGAGTGTAGATGGGTATAGACAGAGTTGGGAAAATGCATTATTTTTTAAATGCATTATCGTTTTTAACGCAATATTTAAAAAATGGGAGTTATAAATCGAATCCATTACACATTACTTTATTAATGAGTAATGGAACTCAGATCCATTATCCATTATTTTTTTAATGAATAATGGAACTCAGATCGGTCACCCATTACTTTATTAATGAGTAATGGAACTCAGATCCATTACCCATTACTTTTTTAGTGAATAATGGAAATCAGATCGGTCACCCATTACTTTATTAATGAGTAATGGAACTCAGATCCATTATCCATTACTTTTTTAATGAATAATGGAACTTAGATCGGTCACCCATTACTTTATTAATGAGTAATGGAACTCAGATCCATTATCCATTACTTTTTTAATGAATAATGGAACTTAGATCGGTCACCCATTACTTTATTAATGAGTAATGGAACTCAGATCCATTATCCATTACATTTTTAATGAATAATGGAAATCAGATCGGTCACCCATTACTTTATTAATGAGTAATGGAACTCAGATCCATTATCCATTACTTTTTTAATGAATAATGGAACTTAGATCGGTCACCCATTACTTTATTAATGAGTAATGGAACTCAGATCCATTATCCATTACTTTTTTAATGAATAATGGAAATCAGATCGGTCACCCATTACTTTATTAATGAGTAATGGAACTCAGATCCATTATCCATTACTCTTTTAATGAATAATGGAACTTAGATCGGTCAACCATTACTTTACTAATGAGTAATGGAACTCAGATCCATTACCGATTTAAACATCGGTAATGGTGGATGTCTATGGTAAAAATCGGTGGATGTCTATGGTAAAGAAATGGGTAATATCACATTACTTCCGAAAATTCTGTTAAATAAATAAATGAATTGAAAAACCGTGCGAAAAATAAATAAATAAATAGATTAATGTTGTTAATAATGATAGATCTAAGTTCCATTATTCATTAAAAAAGTAATGGATAATGGATCTGAGTTCCATTACTCATTAATAAAGTAATGGGTGACCGATCTGATTTCCATTATTCATTAAAAAAGTAATGGATAATGGATCTGAGTTCCATTACTCATTAATAAAGTAATGGGTGACCGATCTAAGTTCCATTATTCATTAAAAAAGTAATGGATAATGGATCTGAGTTCCATTACTCATTAATAAAGTAATGGGTGACCGATCTAAGTTCCATTATTCATTAAAAAAGTAATGGATAATGGATCTGAGTTCCATTACTCATTAATAAAGTAATGGGTGACCGATCTAAGTTCCATTATTCATTAAAAAAGTAATGGATAATGGAGTTGAGTTCCATTACTCATTAATAAAGTAATGGATAATGGAACCGAATTCTATTATTCATATTTTTCGTAATAAATAATGCATTATTTTCACATTACAAGTTTCAGAACTCTGGGTATAGAGGTGCGGAGGACGTGGTGGGGGTAGGTCAAGCATATACTATAGTAAAATTGTAGTTCCAATCCCGGCGGGTAGATGGCGCCCCGAAAATCCCAAGCTATCTGGTGGCGCTGCCTATAAGTCGGGATTTGTACTAAAAGAGACTGTAGCGCGCACGCGCAAATTGTTTGCAAGAAACAAGCACCATTTGTTCCGAGTGACATTAATAACACAAATAACATTCTAAATAGAATTAATGATGGAGAAATTGTAGGATTTATCACGTGTATCAAAGATTATATAATAGAAACGAATTTCAGTGTCATAACTCTTATTGCTTTCTATTGGGAATGTATATTTTCGGATTGTAGATTACATATGCAAGTGCACATAAATAAATATAAAATCATTTTCTTAAATAACTATGTGTTATTTGTTGTAGACCTTACCTTAATTTTTAGGGTAGCTTCTCATTTATTTTTATTAATAATTTAGATAAGAAGAACATACGAATGTATTTAAAGGAAAATCGTGCATATGGTTTATCTGTCAATTATGTGGTAGAGCAAATGACGTAACTACTGAAATACAAGTTCCGAAGAAAGTATAAAAAGCACATGATGCTGGTCGATGGGCAAGGCATTGAGTTAGGAGGCTAAAGGTCTGTGGTTCGAGACTCTCCGTCGGAAGTTTTTTTTCTTCTTCTGGACGTTATGATTTTTTTTTTAAATACAAAGTATTAAAGAGGTTGAAGCGCTTCACGCCCGTCAAATCAGTGCTCAATATTTTTTATCGTTTTCACAAAGTTTTATGAATTAATTGATTGCAGTGAAGGGTGATTTGTATTATAACATGTGCTCATAACCCATAAAAACATTCAGAGCGATGAATTTACAATAATATTACCTGTCCAATATTACATAATGCATTAAATTTACAAAAACGATTACTAAAATTTAGCACTGATTTGACCGGCGTGAAGTGCTTCAAACTCTTCAAAAGTTGTACGGGCTGCACGCTGAAGGTAAAAAAATCGAACCAAATATCAATTCTTTTCTAATTTTATTTATTACTTTATTATAATAAAGGCATCAACAACGATAATCTACGGGCTTCCACATCACCCAAGAGGTGCCGTTAGTCGATGCGTTCCCATTATTTAACGTAGCGGGTCCCCAGTAGGCCTATACTACGATCGAAGATAATAACGTCATACAAATGATCCATTTAAATAATTAGCGTATAAGCAAATCACAATAACGTAAAAAAATGGTTCGACTGTAAAATCTAAATAACATGCGCTCTGTAGTAAGAAATAAATTTTTCTTGCTCCCTAAGCCGAAAGTACCGTCTTCCCGGCCACATTTGAGTCTGGGAAGAGCCACTTTTGTGGCCTGCTTGCCCGCATATAAACACATGCAAACAAGTGAATGTTCAATCATAAACTCTAAGCGCCTATGTTTTTACTCAACTCTTCATAACCGTAAGTTTGTAATGTCAGTTGAATAATGAAAAACGGGAAGACGGTACTTTCGGCTTAGGGAGCAAGAAATAGTATATTACACTACAAGGGCAGAAAACTGAGCTTTCGGCACTGCTCGATGAATGCCCGAGGCGAAGCCGAGGGCCTTCTATCGAGCAGTTCCGGGTGCTCAGTTTACTGCCCATGTGATGTATACTATTTTTCTTTATACCATAGTCGAAAATACAGGATCGATGCATCAATTTCAGTGCAGAAAGCCTTAGATTTTTGCTGTGTAGCTATTGGAGACCCCTATCGGAGAATTGCAAACTTTGTTTTGTTTCTCTGTCTCTCTCTTTCTCTCAGTCAGTACGTTCTCTCTACCCAAAAATAAACGACTATCGGAGCACAGCAAGAATCCAACGCTTTCTGCACTGAAATCGATGCGTCAATCATGTACTTTCGACCATGGTATGAAGAAAAATTTAATTCTTACTACAGAGCGCATGTTATTTAGATTTTACAGTCGAACCATTTTTTTACGTTATTGTGATTTGCTTATACGCTAATTATTTAAATGGATCATTTGTATGACGTTATTATCTTCGATCGTAGTATAGGCCTACTGGGGACCCGCTACGTTAAATAATGGGAACGCATCGACTACGGCACCTCTTGGGTGATGTGGAAGCCCGTAGATTATCGTTGTTGATGCCTTTATTATAATAAAGTAATAAATAAAATTAGAAAAGAATTGATATTTGGTTCGATTTTTTTACCTTCAGCGTGCAGCCCGTACTACTTTTGAAGAGTTTGAAGCACTTCACGCCGGTCAAATCAGTGCTAAAGTTTAGTAATCGTTTTTGTAAATTTAATGCATTATGTAATATTGGTTAGGTAATATTATTGTAAATTCATCGCTCTGAATGTTTTTATGGGTTATGGGCACATGTTATAATACAAATCACCCTTCACTGCAATCAATTAATTCATAAAACTTTGTGAAAACGATAAAAAATATTGAGCACTGATTTGACCGGCGTGAAGCGCTTCAACCTCTTTAATACTTTGTATTGTTACGTCAGGGTAAAAGTAAAAAGCCGTATTTGCACCGCGAGAAATAGTGAACGAAGTGCGTCACGAATTAGGACGATTGTATCAAGGAGATAATGAAAGTGTAGTGGCATTTATGAATCGTGCTCGAAAAATAGGAAACAGAATCATTAACGCGAAGAAGGTAGCAAGTGAGGAAAATCAAGTTGACGAGTCCTTCAGGGAAACAATAGAAGAAGAAATATTAGAAAGTTTTATAAACGGGCTAAAACCAGAAATAGAACATAGATTAGGACGTGTTAAAGATCTTACCGAAGCAGGAATAAAAGCTATAGAAATAGAAAAAGTATTAGACAAGCGTGCCGATGCTTGAAAACAATTAAGGATGAAAGAATACCGCGAGAACCGAGAAGCTAATTCTATGATCAACCAAAATCAAGGAAAAGTTCATTTTGTTGAAGATCAGGTTTTAAAATGTCAAATTTGCGAGAAACCCGCTCATATTGCTACTGCTGGTTGGCATTACAGGCCTATTGAGAACGTAAAAAGGGAAAACAGGACACAGAACGGAAAAGGGAATACCTGGACACCCTGGACTTCCACATTCGACACCTAGATACAGAAAACTACAAAGCGGAATATTTGGATACCCTGAACTTCCACATCCGACACCTGGACACAGGAAACTACGGAGCGGAATGCCTGGACACCCTGGCCTTCTACGTCCGACACCTAGATACAGAAAACTACGAAGCGGAATACCTGGAGACGCTGGACTTCCACGTCCGCCATCTAGATACAGATAACTACGAAGCGGAATACCTGGACACCCTGGACTTCCACATTCGACACCTAGATACAGAAAACTACGAAGCGGAATACCTGGATACCCTGAACTTCCACATCCGACACCTGGACACAGGAAACTACGGAGCGGAATGCCTGGACATCCTGGCCTTCTACGTCCGACACCTAGATACAGAAAACTACGAAGCGGAACACCTGGACACCCTGAACTTCCACATCCGACACCTAGATACAGAAAACTACGAAGCGGAATACCTGGAAACCCTAGACTTCCACATCCGACACCTGGACACAGGGAACTACGGAGCGTAATGCCTGGACACCCTGGCCTTCTACGTCCGACACCTAGATACAGAAAACTACGAAGCGGAATACCTGGACACCCTGGCCTTCCACGTCCGCCATCTAGATACAGAAAACTACGGAGCGGAATGCCTGGACACCCTGGCCTTCTACGTCCGACACCTAGATACAGAAAACTACGAAGCGGAATACCTGGACACGCTGGACTTCCACGTCCGCCATCTAGATACAGAAAACTACGAAGCGGAATACCTGGACACCCTGGACTTCCACATTCGACACCTAGATACAGAAAACTACGAAGCGGAATACCTGGATACCCTGAACTTCCACATCCGACACCTGGACACAGGAAACTACGGAGCGGAATGCTTGGACATCCTGGCCTTCTACGTCCGACACCTAGATACAGAAAACTACGAAGCGGAACACCTGGACACCCTGAACTTCCACATCCGACACCTAGATACAGAAAACTACGAAGCGGAATACCTGGAAACCCTAGACTTCCACATCCGACACCTGGACACAGGAAACTACGGAGCGGAATGCCTGGACATCCTGGCCTTCTACGTCCGACACCTAGATACAGAAAACTACGAAGCGGAACACCTGGACACCCTGAACTTCCACATCCGACACCTAGATACAGAAAACTACGAAGCGGAATACCTGGAAACCCTAGACTTCCACATCCGACACCTGGACACAGGAAACTACGGAGCGTAATGCCTGGACACCCTGGCCTTCTACGTCCGACACCTAGATACAGAAAACTACGAAGCGGAATACCTGGACACATTGAACTTCCACATCCGACACCTAGATACAGAAAACTACGAAGCGGAATACCTGGAAACCCTGGACTTCCAATTCCGACACCTAGATACAGAAAACTACGAAGCGGAATACCTGGATACCCTGAACTTCCACATCCGACACCTGGACACAGGAAACTACGGAGCGGAATGCCTGGACATCCTGGCCTTCTACGTCCGACACCTAGATACAGAAAACTACGAAGCGGAACACCTGGACACCCTGAACTTCCACATCCGACACCTAGATAAAGAAAACTACGAAGCGGAATACCTGGAAACCCTAGACTTCCACATCCGACACCTGGACACAGGAAACTACGGAGTGTAATGCCTGGACACCCTGGACTTCCACATTCGACACCTAGATACAGAAAACTACGAAGAGGAATACCTGGATACCCTGAACTTCCACATCCGGCACCTAGATACAGAAAACTACGAAGCGGAATACCTAGACACACTGAACTTCCACATCCGACACCTGGACACAGGAAACTACGGAGCGGAATACATGGATACCCTGAACTTCCACATCCGACACCTGGACATAGGAAACTACGGAGCGGAATGTCTGGACACCCTGGCCTTCTACGTCCGACACCTAGATACAGAAAACTACGAAGCGGAACACCTGGACACCCTGAACTTCCACATCCGACACCTAGATAAAGAAAACTACGAAGCGGAATACCTGGAAACCCTAGACTTCCACATCCGACACCTGGACACAGGAAACTACGGAGCGTAATGCCTGGACACCCTGGCCTTCTACGTCCGACACCTAGATACAGAAAACTACGAAGCGGAATACCTGGACACCCTGGCCTTCCACGTCCGCCATCTAGATACAGAAAACTACGGAGCGGAATGCCTGGACACCCTGGCCTTCTACGTCCGACACCTAGATACAGAAAACTACGAAGCGGAATACCTGGACACGCTGGACTTCCACGTCCGCCATCTAGATACAGAAAACTACGAAGCGGAATACCTGGACACCCTGGACTTCCACATTCGACACCTAGATACAGAAAACTACGAAGCGGAATACCTGGATACCCTGAACTTCCACATCCGACACCTGGACACAGGAAACTACGGAGCGGAATGCCTGGACATCCTGGCCTTCTACGTCCGACACCTAGATACAGAAAACTACGAAGCGGAACACCTGGACACCCTGAACTTCCACATCCGACACCTAGATACAGAAAACTACGAAGCGGAATACCTGGAAACCCTAGACTTCCACATCCGACACCTGGACACAGGAAACTACGGAGCGGAATGCCTGGACATCCTGGCCTTCTACGTCCGACACCTAGATACAGAAAACTACGAAGCGGAACACCTGGACACCCTGAACTTCCACATCCGACACCTAGATACAGAAAACTACGAAGCGGAATACCTGGAAACCCTAGACTTCCACATCCGACACCTGGACACAGGAAACTACGGAGCGTAATGCCTGGACACCCTGGCCTTCTACGTCCGACACCTAGATACAGAAAACTACGAAGCGGAATACCTGGACACATTGAACTTCCACATCCGACACCTAGATACAGAAAACTACGAAGCGGAATACCTGGAAACCCTGGACTTCCAATTCCGACACCTAGATACAGAAAACTACGAAGCGGAATACCTGGATACCCTGAACTTCCACATCCGACACCTGGACACAGGAAACTACGGAGCGGAATGTCTGGACACCCTGGCCTTCTACGTCCGACACCTAGATACAGAAAACTACGAAGCGGAACACCTGGACACCCTGAACTTCCACATCCGACACCTAGATAAAGAAAACTACGAAGCGGAATACCTGGAAACCCTAGACTTCCACATCCGACACCTGGACACAGGAAACTACGGAGCGTAATGCCTGGACACCCTGGACTTCCACATTCGACACCTAGATACAGAAAACTACGAAGAGGAATACCTGGATACCCTGAACTTCCACATCCGGCACCTAGATACAGAAAACTACGAAGCGGAATACCTAGACACACTGAACTTCCACATCCGACACCTGGACACAGGAAACTACGGAGCGGAATGCCTGGACACCCTGGCCTTCTACGTCCGACACCTAGATACAGAAAACTACGAAGCGGAATACCTGGACACCCTGGCCTTCCACGTCCGCCATCTAGATACAGAAAACTACGGAGCGGAATGCCTGGACACCCTGGCCTTCTACGTCCGACACCTAGATACAGAAAACTACGAAGCGGAATACCTGGACACCCTGGACTTCCACGTCCGCCATCTAGATACAGAAAACTACGAAGGGGAATATCTGGACACCCTGGACTTCCACATTCGACACCTAGATACAGGAAACTACGGAGCGTAATACCTGGACACCCTGGACTTCCACGTCCGCCATCTAGATACAGAAAACTGTGTCTAGGTGCCGGATGTGGAAGTTCAGGGTATCCAGGTATTCTGCTTCGTAGTTTTCTGTATCTAGGTGTCGGATGTGGAAGTTCAGGGTGTCCAGGTATTCCGCTTCGTAGTTTTCTGTATCTAGGTGTCGGATGTGGAAGTTCAGGGTGTCCAGGTGTTCCGCTTCGTAGTTTTCTGTATCTAGGTGCCGGATGTGGAAGGCCAGGGTGTCCAGGCATTCCTCTCCGTAGTTTCCTGTGTCCAGGTGTCGGATGTGGAAGTTCAGGGTGTTCAGTGCTACGAAGCGGACAGGGTCCTAATAATCAAGGATTGGAAGTTCGACACTAGATGGCGATGTACCTTGCGAAACGGGCCTTATTTAACATAGCGTGAGGGGTCCTACAAAGTTTATACACCGAATCCGAACAGTGTTGGGCGAAATCCGTATAAATACAGCTGTATAAAGTTAGCCACCCAACAATAATTAAAATGTTTTTTATTAACTTTATCCGATTGGTGGTCGTTTGGTGGTCAATGGTAGTGTAATAAAATCGGTTGGTGGTCAGTCGTTTAATTACAAAAACTAATTCAAAAAATAAGGCCCAAAGTTAGCCCAACAATTTTTTTCTTCTTCAAAATCACTTCAATGAGGGCTTAATCGATGCAGAATCTTTTGGTGGTCAATAATAATATAAGAAAATCGTTTGGTGGTCAGTCGTTTCGCCAATAAATACAAAAAACCGGAACCGGGATCCCAGTGCAGTTGCGCATACGCACGCAATTGGTCAGTCGTTTAATTACAAAAACTAATTCAAAAAATAAGACCCAAAGTTAGCCCAACCATTTTTTCTTTTATTTTTTGAATTAGTTTTTGTAATTAAACGACTGACCACCAAACGATTTTATTACACTACCATTGACCACCAAACGACCGCCAATCGGATAAAGTTAATAAAAAACATTTTAATTAATGTTGGATGGCTAACTTTATACAGCTCCCTGGTCTGGGGGCTGGCTCCAAAACCTTCATGTCCGAAATCATGGAGACTAGAGTCTCCATGTCCGAAACGGTGGCGACTAGCCCATACGAGTATTTGAGCTGTATAAAGTTAGCCACCCAACATTAGTTAAACTGCTTTTTATTAACTTTATTTTTTAAATTTAATGATGAAACGATGTACCACCAAACGTTTTAATTAATCACACTGTTCGTGACTGACCACCAAACGATTCTACATTGTATCAGCTCTATATGAAGTAAATCTGAGGTTTCATGATGCCACCGCAAGGACATGAGCAGCACTACCAATGCCCAATTGCGTATGCGCAATTTCACTGGGATCTCGGTTTCGGTATTTTGTATTTATTGGCGAAACGACTGACCACCAAACGATTTTCTTATATTATTCTTGACCACCAAACGATTCTGCATCGATTAAGCCCTCATTGAAGTGATTTTGAAGAAGAAAAAAATTGTTGGGCTAACTTTGGGCCTTATTTTTTGAATTAGTTTTTGTAATTATACGACTGACCACCAAAAGATTTTCTTATATTATTCTTGACCACCAAACGATTCTGCATCGATTAAGCCCTCATTGAAGTGATTTTGAAGAAGAAAAAATGGTTGGGCTAACTTTAGGCCTTATTTTTTGATTTAGTTTTTGTAATTAAACGACTGACCAATTGCGTGCGTATGCGCAATTGCACTGGGATCCCGGTTTCGGTTTTTTGTATTTATTGGCGAAACGACTGACCACCAAACGATTTTCTTATATTATTCTTGACCACCAAACGATTCTGCATCGATTAAGCCCTCATTGAAGTGATTTTGAAGAAGAAAAAATGGTTGGGCTAACTTTGGCCCTTATTTTTTTAATTAGTTTTTGTAATTAAACGACTGACCACCAAACATTTTTATTACACTACCATTGACCACCAAACGACCACCAATCGGATAAAGTTAATAAAAAACATTTTAATTAATGTTGGGTGGCTAACTTTATACAGCTTATAAATACTCACTTAAGTTTTCATATGAAAACCCATTGGTGAATGCCGCTGGAAGCTGGGCGCGAACCTCCAACCTTTCGGTCGTGAATCCGCTACCCTATCCACTGGGCTATGGCCGCCCTCTCACAAGGAGAGGCTCAGGTAGCCGGGTCAGGGATTTTTTTCATATTTATGGTATATAAAGTTCAGACCCCCAATAACACATGAGCAAAGCCATTCGACCCAATATTCAGGCATTTTCGAGAAAATCGATTTTGAAAATATTCGAGTACCGTATATCTCTTAGATGTAGACAATGGAAGCAGTGAGGCCGTGGCTCAGTGGGCAGCGCGTCAGCTTAGTAAGTGCAAGGTTGCTGGTTCGAGTCTCCCTGCATGCGTATTATTTTTATTTTTTTTTTAATTTTTTTTTTTTTTTTTTTTCGTTCTACGTTTATTGTTGGTGGAAGCATTTGTAACGAATAACGATTTGGTTGCAAAATAAAAGAGATTGGGTCAGAAATAAAAATTTTTTTTATTTCTCCAAGTTAAAGACAAAATGAAATGTTAGAGTACTGTCTAACAATAAAATAAAATTATTATACATTCACATCGGTTACTGCACCTTTCGATTTTTGTAGTGGAGTTTCACAAGAGCCTGGATGGTACTCGTCGTAAAAACATGGAAAGCAAAAGGTTTTGCGGCATCTAGCACACTGCACGAACGCTGAACTTTTGCAGGTACAAGGCATTTTTGAAATGTCTATCGGAAAACAAACCTCATTTACGTTTCTAAAAATGTTCCTATTATCGCACAGTTTCGAAGCGTACCACGCGTATTCACCATTTACCGTTACTTCCAACCACTAACAAACTATCCCGTTACAATTCCTTGGATCGTAACAACCCCACAGGTAGTTACTAACAATGAAGCATTATTGTTAGACAGTACTCTAACATTTCATTTTGTCTTTAACTTGGAGAAATAAAAAAAATTTTTATTTCTGACCCAATCTCTTTTATTTTGCAACCAAATCGTTATTCGTTACAAATGCTTCCACCAACAATAAACGTAGAACGAAAAAAAAAAAAAAAAAATTAAAAAAAAAATTAAAATAATACGCATGCAGGGAGACTCGAACCAGCAACCTTGCACTTACTAAGCTGACGCGCTGCCCACTGAGCCACGGCCTCACTGCTTTCATTGTCTACATCTAAGAGATATACGGTACTCGAATATTTTCAAAATCGATTTTCTCGAAAATGCCTGAATATTGGGTCGAATGGCTTTGCTCATGTGTTATTGGGGGTCTGAACTTTATGTACCATAAATATGAAAAAAATCCCTGACCCGGCTACCTGAGCCTCTCCTTGTCAGACGAATTCAAAATTTATTTCAAACATGAACCATGACATGAAGCAGAGTTGCCATCACCTTTTTACTTTCTCGCTGCTACAGAAAGTTGAACGTTGATCAACTTTCCAAAATCGCAGTCCAAGCATTGGAATCTGCTTAGTAATGAAGTCATGTTTTAAGAAAAATTATGTATTACTACTTTTAATGTAGTATACTTGACTCTATATACGTAATTAAGGCAAATAACTTATTTCTTAATGCTTTCATACGGCTACCTAATATAAAAAGGCAGAAAATGTAGATTCGTGGCCAAGATTCCGCTGCTCGCTTCCCGCTTCCCGCTGCTTTTGGTCTGAATGAGCCCATAAGCAGAATGCAGATACATAGCGCACGCGCACTGCTAACTCGACATTTTGAAGAGCGCATGCGCTTTGTATCTGCATTCTGCTTATGGCTTATGGAATTTTATGTGCTTCGGCAACGAATTCAGACGTACATAGAATTGTATTTCCTATGCTTAGCTTGAAGACAAGTATTCTCCGACTCAAATATCCACTCGATGGCGCGACAATCGCGGTGAGACGTCAGTCAGAACTCGAACACCCCAGGCCACGCCAGTGGGCGGTCTGAAAAAGGGAGAGTGAAATCGCATCATATCCCCACTGTATTAAGACTATGAGAGTACGAGAGACGGAGCGAGAGTGAAATCAGAGATGAGTAGGGAGATTGCCAATGAGCCTGTTTTTGGTGGTCGCAATTTTTCTCTGGTTTCGGCGCGCCACCTTAGCGGAGGGCCCTCGAAGCAGTTCCACGTTTTTGATTGGTCGTATATATATAGTAATACTACGCGTGTTAATCTGGAGCTGTGTTTTGGCGCGTCGACGCGCCACCTGAACGAGACTCTCGAACTAGTTCCACGTTTTTGATTAGTCGAATGAATTCGTGTGTTCCTCGAGATCCACGATTTTAAACCGGGTGAACACTCAAATAGGGAGACTTGTATCCACCTTTTTTTTACAGGATATTGCATAAACCGTAGTAATAAGGTAGTCAATACCCTTAATATCCATATATGAAGCTTTGGAAATAATAGAGTAAGCGAATCAAACTTTAAAAAAAACCCTCGAACGTGGATAACTATAGAAATATAAGTTTGCTAAATATTATACCAGAATGACTCGATGGCACACGTGCTTGCTGCTGAGTTAACGTCCGAGAGTCTCGGGTTCGAAACTCACGTCTTACCTCTTTTTTTTTTTTAATTATCAACTACGCTTATTGGTTTACCTATTTAACTGAAGTGTCATAAAATACATGATAATATTAATCTACAAATATTGTATTATATTACATCGTATACATCCAATAAATTGGTACATGAATCAGCGAACGTTTCTTCTTCCCGAGAGCCTACCTGTGACAAACACCTATGTTACGCTGTTTCATGTTTTAATAGCATAAATAATATTTACACGGATAAAGAAGGCATTACCAAAATTGGAAAATTACCAAAAACAAAAATGCACTTATAAATCTCGGGCATAAAAATAATGATGAGCATATAAAAATGAACCAATTATTTTCTATAGTGAGATGAACCGAATAATGTATCTGGTTAGTGATTTTTTTTCATTTAATTTTTACCATTCAAGGCTATGTAAAGGTAACATTTTTAATACATCGAATTATCAGAAAATGATGTCGAGGTATAATTTTAATTCTGAATTATGTTTTACATCAGACCATACTGATAATTCGAGATATTAAAAATACAATTATCTTTCCGTAGGCTTGAATAAAAAAAAATTACTAAATTGAATCAGGCTACTCAAAAATGTATGAAACTAACAATTTCTAAGCAGATACACTATTTGTCTCATCTCACCATACATATGTATAAAATAATTATGTGGGTTTTTTACGTTTCTCATTTTTTTACCCGATATTAATAAGTGCAATTTTTTGGCACATATTTTACTACTTTTCTATTCGGCTGAATAATATTTAAACTATCAAAAAGTGAAACAGCCTGCCATACGTGCGAGTGTTATCAAAATTTTTTTTTAATCGGCACATTAAAACAAAAAATGAAATGGAGAAATTTATCTATGTTAGAAATGCAAAAGCGTTAAGCGTTAAGCGAATGAAACGAGATTTTTTTCCATTGCTGTCAATTTTTCTCTTACGTCTTCATGAGAGTCCGTATCGCAACAAGTGAGGCTGCGGATTTACACCAGGTATGGATGATCATGTACAAAGAACATGCATTGGGCGCGTTGGCAACGATTCAGCTTCGTAATCGTAAGGTGCCGCGTTTGCGTCTAGAGACGAAAACTTGTTTTTTTCTTCATTTCTTTTTTGTTTAATTTTTTTAAGAGGTAATGCCACTCTAACGGCTCAAAAAAATAAAAAATTGTGGTCAATTATTATTAAAAAATAGCATATGTAATATAAAGTCTATTTAGATGAATTTATTGTACATTAAACGTCATTAATGTTGTTCAGCTTATTGATGCAGTGCGGTGAGGTAAGAGAAAAGAGTGGACAGTGACAGTTTGACGGACGTATGTACCAGGATAGGTGCGTGAAACGCAGCTGGCGCTATGGTGCGAGCGAGACGCGAAAGCGTTGTACGGTGCGTCCTTTTCGAACACATGAGTGGGAGTGAGACAGCAGTCCATGAGTCCCACTGAATTGTAGCTGGGAGCTTGGTGGGACATTAGCGCTAGCTAGCCTGGTCGACAACGTAGGAGGAGTTGCCCCACCAAGCTCCCTATTGCGAGTGAGGGGCCGTATTGTCGTCTCGCTTACACTCGTGCTGTGCAACAAGGATGCATCAACGGGCGCTCTAGCATCTCGCTAGCACCGTAGTACTCTCTGCGTTGCACTCTCTGTTCACAGGCAGAGGTACGTGAGTAGGCACCGCCCAGTCTCCTCTCTTACCTCACTGCACTACAAGGTGGACCTATTAATGACGCTCAGTGTACATGATTTTAAGAGTACACTACAATTTTTTTTTTTCAAAATGGTGACTTCGCAGCTTATTCAACAAAACCTGTTGTTCATAACAGTGTTCTGCGGCTGGACGAATTACTTTTTGGAGGTTTGACCTGAAACAAAAATCCAAATAATTTTCAATTCTATATAAGAATAGTAGCTGCAGAAGGTCTAATCAGAACTTTGATTTTAGACGTGCGCCATTTTTACAAAACGTCATTTTTTAATTTCCCTACGTATTTCTCTAGCTATTCTTACACAGAACTGAAAAATGTTTGTTTTTTTGTTTCGGGTTAAACTTCCAAGGAGTGATTTGTCTGGCCAGAGAACACTGTTCTAAACAAGAAGGTTTGTTAGGTACGCCACCATTTCGAAAAAAAATTAAACAAAAAATTTTTTTATACTCTTAATATCATAGTGCCTTTCCTTTTTCTTATTTTCGTGTTCCATACTTGAAACGCTTATATTCATTTACTCTATATTTGAAAACGCAGAGCGAACTGACACTCTCAAACTAGAAGAAAGAACTGAAAAAGGCTAGCAGAAGCCGCGGGAATGTTTTCAGTTTGCTTGCAACATTGTATGCCTTCATGGGTTCGCGGCATATGTATTCTTGAAAAGGTTCCGTTCACTATTACTTTTCTACGATTGCTATAGTTCATTCCCGATTTTTATTTGTTTTATTTGACAAATGGAAAATAATGAAGTCTCTAGCAAGGCGCACATGTCATTGCATAAAGTATTTGTTATAAAACTGCATATGCAATGTCTTGAACTACACATATTTTATTTCGCATGTGGTTTGTTTAGGACTGCATTATTTTTGAACTTCGCCCTCCCATGCGAGTAATGCAATACCGGGTTAAAAAAAAATAAAAAAAAAGAAATGAAGAGGGAGAGGGAGAGGAAGATGAGAGAGAAAAAAGAGGTAAGACGTGAGTTTCGAACCCGAGACTCTCGGACGTTAACTCAGCAGCAAGCACGTGTGCCATCGAGTCATTCTGGTATAATATTTAGCAAACTTATATTTCTATAGTTATCCACGTTCGAGGGTTTTTTTTTTTAAAGTTTGATTCGCTTACTCTATTATTTCCAAAGCTTCATATATGGATATTAAGGGTATTGACTACCTTATTACTACGGTTTATGCAATATCCTGTACAAAAAGGTGGATACAAGTCTCCCTATTTGAGTGTTCACCCGGTTTAAAATCGTGGATCTCGAGGAACACACGAATTCATTCGACCAATCAAAAACGTGGAACTAGTTCGAGAGTCTCGTTCAGGTGGCGCGTCGACGCGCCAAAACACAGCTCCAGATTAACACGCGTAGTATTACTATATATACATTGTGACGTGAATTTCGGAAATTCAGTCACAAAGTTTGCTAGGAGTAGGGAAAAGACACCATCCACCTGCAACGATCCTCCAAACGTCGGTCACCCGACATTCCAAAGACAGCTTTGCTTGTCTCGCTTACCGTTGATGCACTCTGTTTCCGTCTATCGTCCTTTCTGCTTATTTCTGTTTCGCTTTTCTGCTTTTTTTTTGTTTTTATTTTTATTTTCGAGCTTTCCTATTCGCACTCGCCTACCTTCTTTACCGTCCTGGGCAAATCTACGTCTACACTACGAGCACGAAGCTGACCGCCAACGAGAGTTCCTGAGCTACCGGACGAGCGCTCGACAGAGGCTGGACCAAACTGCTGTTCGCTCCGGAGGACTTCCGTGGAGCCCGGGATACCCGGGATGGGATCCCTCTACTACTTCTGCCGGCCGCCCATACGGACCGCAAAAAGGGCCTTCGCCACTCGTGCCGCCGATAGGAGGAAAGGATGGTCCCCTATCGTGCCGCCAGTCGCCGAACGTTCCCTAGCGTTCCCGTTATCAGTGGCCCCCGGAGAAGAAACCAGGGCATACTCTTCGCCGGCTCCTGCTGCTCGCACCGAGGACTCACGATCGGCCGCACCAAGGATTCCTGCGCTAGTAGTATAGCTGTGGGCATTCTGGATACAGATTCCTGCACCGACATAATACCGACACTCCAGAGCCTTCGAAGGTGGGTGTCCGTGCTAAGTTGCCGTCGTGAGCTCTACGATTTTCGGAAGTGACGTCATCAGGAGCCCTCAATTCCAAGAATTTTGACTCGATTCCAGGAATTTTACGTCACATTCAGAGAATTTTGCGCTCGATTCTGGGAATTACGCACGATCGAGAACCTTCTAGAACATTCTAGAACATTCTGGAAGCTTCGACGGTTCGTGTCCGTGCTAAGTCGAGAAGGATCGCTCCCAGAGCCGGCGATCCTCTCGCGCGACGTTTTGAGACAGCCCCTTGCCCCCCACCCCGGAAAGCCTTCCAGAAGCTTCCGTGCACGTTCGT